>JARHVA010000546.1:1155000-2355000 GCA_037957365.1 Torreya grandis | reverse complement strand
AGGATTTCTTCGAACAAAATGTCCGAAGGAAATCCTTCGGACATTTTGTCCGAAGAAATTCTACCTTTATTTTTCCTTCTAAGTCTTTGCCTTGAACAAATTTTCGAAGAAAACTTACCCTTTCGGCTCTCTCTTTGATCCCTTTGCAAGTGTTCCCTGCCCTCTGCAAGGGCACTTGGTCTCCAAAATTGCCCTCCGCAAAAGTTGCAAAGGCCCTTTTGTCACCTAAGTGTTGGGAACTTGTTTCTTTCTTGCAGAGTCCGTAGAAACAAACCTGTAGAGTCCGTAGTTCTCAAACTGCAGAGTCCGTAGAAACAAGACTTGTGCAAAAAATCAAATTTTGGACTGGCTCAGAACAGCAGGGGAAAAGGGGGACCGATTTTGGTCTGCAGGACCAAAAATGGTCAACAGTCAACTCACAACAACCAATTTGATAACGGAGTTCACCCGGGTCCGCTTAGAACACGAACTGATCCATTTCCATGAATTGCAAGCACATGGCCAAAAGCTTACAATTGTCTAATGGATCCTCCAAGATTGCATACAACTCAGCAACAGAGCTTCGAAAAGTCCTGGAACCCACAGACGGACCTTCCACCTTCCTGTCGCAAAAGCAATCTCGCATTCCTAAAGTTCTCCACCAAAAGTCTTACTTTGAGACTTTAAAAAGTGGCTCAAACGAACTCAAATCAAGAAAATAATTATATCACCAGAAGCATCTCGAAATCTAGAACATTTCATCAATTCACTCTGAAGTCTCAAAATGACTCTAAATGCTTCGAAAATGGAAAGACATGCAAATTGGTCTCTAAAAAGCCTATTACATAGTCTACAAAGCTTCACTTCAAGGCATCAAACGACCTCAAATCCAAACACTCAGTATATGGCTCTCAACTCTAGCTCTAGCTCTCGATTTCTGTTGAAGCTCTGGCTCTCGGCTCTTGAATGAGAGCTTTGAAACCTTGGAATGAAATGAAATGCACCTATGACCCCTTTATATACTTGTTATGGATCCACTTTTTTCGATTGGGATGATTATCCACAATCTATTTTAATAAATTTCATATTTATCCCATACCCGATTTTAATGGGATTTTAAATTATCCATTTAAAATGGGGTGATAATTATTCCCCAATGTTCAATGGAATATGTTTATCCCCTTTTACGAAGGTAGGACTTACAAATATTAAAGACTTGGGTCGAGCCATATTGCCACATCACTTTATTGCCACATCATCATTTTTACCAAGTTTGACCATAACTTTGACTGGTCATAACTTTTGCATATGGACTCCGTTTTTTGAACCGTTTATAAAATGTGTTGGAAAGCTCTCAACGAGCTCTACACCATGGAACTAGTTCATAAACGTTCCAAGATCATCAATTTTTCCAGTTTGACCAGCGTTGACCATCTGTTACCCTACTTTGACCGGAACTTGGACTGGCTGCACAAGGAGCATACAAGCTCTGTTTTCGGAGTTCCTCATACCGTTGGAAAGCTCTTGACGAGCCCCATGCAATGGTATAGGTCTCAATCTGATTTGGGAACTTTTCCAAAATGACCTCCGGATCACCTTTATCCGGAGATTTCTTATTATTCCTAAGTGGGAATGTTATTATCTCGGGAAACTTTTATGCCCATACAAGGATGCACCACACCTATTCATGATCTTGCACAAGACGAGTTATGCCTTCAGGAGCTAGATTCAGGAGTGTTTTTTACATAGAATCAATGGATGGGAATACTATGTTCACATTCTATGGGAGGTACCTCCTCCGAATGGGTGAATCTCAAGTCTCCATATTCACTTGTTCCCCCATGCGAGGGAAAGCGTAGTGGATTATGTTCTCACTAGAAAATCCCTCGTCCCCCATATCTAGGACTTTCTTATTTCCCATCAACTCCCTCTTTCCAACTATGTTTCCTTGACTTTCACCCTTCATGGTGCTTCCTGCTCCTATTCCTCCCCCCTCCCACTATGTCCCGCAACACTCGCCACACCACAATCCACTTTGATGATGAATACACATTGACTACGCTGTCCAACTTTCCCAATTTATGTCTGGCTACTATTCCCTTCCTCTTCCCACCACATATATGAGTTTTTATGTCATTCCCTGTCGGATGCAGCCCTTGACTCTTGTCCCCCCATTGCACACTACTCTAGCTCACCTCATCCCCACAGATCCTACCCTATGAACCCTTTGTATGATGGTGAATTTAAATCTCTGCATCAAATTATTTCCCTAACCCACAATCCTCCCTCCATACCCTCCACCCATAAAGATTATCATTGTCTTCTCTAAAAAAATAAACATGAGTGTTTTACATCTAGACGACATGCTCTCCTTGCTAACCTCCATTGTTCCCCTTAAACCTTTTGTCACACTATCCTCCCCAGAAAATCCCTCACTTCAGACATCAACCTCTAGGCATGGGTTTCCTGTGCTATCTCTCTTTACAACATCTTTGGCCAGCCTACCATCATTGTCTCCACCCCACCATCTTTTATAGTTTTCTTTGGAGGTGAAGTCTAGAGGGCTATTTGGAAGTTGTGTACAAACAAAGCACTGGATTGCAAAGGCCTCCAGGATGAGTTCTTCAAATATGGTGTGGAATCCCTTGCCTCCCCATTGAAAAAGCTATTAAATGAGCTTCTCTGCTCAAGTTTTCCTCATTCTTTGTCCCGACAGATAATCCATCCAATTCTTAAGTTCAAGAATAGATCCAACCCTAGCAACTACACGATCATTATGATTGGACATAATGTTTTCCAAACTTTATGCCATGGTGTTATACATGCAACTTTTTCAGCACTTGGAGAGAGGTAATCTTAGAGTAGGGGGCAAGTTAGCTTCAAGAGAGAATACCATACTATTGACCACATATTTATGCTTTGGGCTATTATTGAGGAGGCTCGTCATCTTTCTTCCAAAGTCTTTTGTTGTTTTGTAGACTTCAAAAGGCCTTTGACTCAATTCTGAGAATTTGCTTTTTCTAGAAGTTGCATGATGTTAGCATTCTATAATATCTCATTCCTACAACCTAGAGACTCTATGAGGCAATTGTTGGATAGTTTTGAACTTCTCATAGTCTTTATGACTTTGTGAAGAGTGCCATTGGGATCAAGCAAGGATGCCCTCTTTCACTAACCCTCTTCAACATTTGAAGTGATGAGCTAGAGGATTTTCTTTGACAACATACTCATGTTGATGATGGTTGCATTTTACATGATGTGATGATAGCCATACTTCTTTATGTCAACGATGTTGTTCTCCTCTCTCACTCTGCTAATGATTTACAAAGAACTTGATGCCCTTGCTCATTTATATGAACTTCATCAGTTGGTGGTCAACCTTAGAAAAACTAAGGTCATGATTTCAACCTCCAAAGTTTCTCTTTCCCAGTTCCAGTTCCTCTACAAGGGGGATATTGGGAGAACACATCGTCCTAACCTTCCTAGGGAGGTCCAATTTTCCGGACTGTCTTTTAATATGAAGTCTACCTAATGAGCACACCTTTGCAAAGGATATGCCTCCCTTTTTGTCTTGGAGAGCCAATGTTTTCAAATCCACTTCTAGGATATCCCTTCAAGAATGTGCCTCTTTGAAACAGTCATCAAGCCTACGGTTTTGTATGGATCTGAGATTTGGGGACCTAGTTTAGGCCCCATTGATTGGGCTCATATTGAGAAGGTCCAAATTCTCATGATTCAGCATATGATCCAATGCAAACAAACTATTCCTTAGTGCATCGTCCAAGTTGTGTTTACCATCGAAACTCTACGCCTTAAGACTATCTGCATGCTTACTTTCTACATTCGCAAACTAAAAACCATGGGGGATTCAATTTCCAGCTGTGAGAGGTATCCATAATTATCCCATTAGTCTTCAGAGAGGATTGCATCATTGGACCCCTCTAGATGTTAGCGTTGTTGGTACTCTAAGACTAGTTTGTTCCTTCAGTCTATTGACATCTCTATTGATAGACTACCTCCTTTTAGTTACTCCTTTGGATGCCCCTCTTCAGCTTCTTCCTTTAAATAAGTCATTATTAGCGCTGTCAGAGAAAATATATATAGACAGTACAATCAGGTCACTTGGACATCTCCTACTTGGCAGCATAGCCCCAAGCTTTCTTTTTACGCTAAGCATTCCTCGCAAGTGATGTATGGTGTCATTTGTCAGCATAACTATCTCAAAATCCCATTGATCACACAACTTGATGTTTCCCCTCAACCAGTTGATGGTGTGGTCCCACCAGCGATGGGTTGAGACTAATCATCAAATTCCACATGGGGATCAGATATGTCATCTTTGCTCCCTACAAGAGGCAGAGACTAAGAGCATTTCATTTTCAAATGCCCCACTTATTATGAGATCCAAGAAAGGAATCATTGTCTTTACAAAGCTTGAGCAACTCTCTATCCACTTTCTTTCTATTCTTGGACCAAGTGCTTGGCCCTTTTTCTTCGAGAGGTTGTCACCCTTTGATGCAAGTCCTTGTAGGGGGCCCCCAAAGCTTCCAAGATAATCACCTCACTCTTTCAGCCCATCACAAAGTTTGGCAACATTAATCACCCATTGGATATTGTTGCTTCACACACAAAAGGGGTTAGGTGAGTGGGGTGACACTCATCTTTGCACACTAGTACTAGCAGGGTGCCCCAACACATTCTCTCAGATCCGCCCCTTCTCAGGCTACGAGGATTGGTACACATGACGAGTTTCTTTGTTGTCATTGGAATTTTTTTAGCCTTGGATGTTACGAGAGGTTCTAACTCTAAGGGGAGTTTTTGCTTCCTCCTAGGATTACCCAACCTGGGCACCTCAACCCTGGACATTCACCAATGAGTATTATCAAACTTTGCATTGGCCCTTTCACAATGATAGACGATTACGATGACACAAACAATTCCTTGAACCTAGGCCTCAACACAAATGTATAATAGGAAAATCATCTAGTTTCTTTTTGTCATCAAGCCATGCTCTTTAAGGAATCATACCACCCCCAGATGGATATTTGTATTAGTACCTTAGCCACATGGGTTGGCGCTTTACTAGTTTCGGTCCCCCCACCCAGTTTATTTTAAGTGCTTCAGTTCTTTATATTTAATTGGTTTTTTAAAATCCTAGAGTCCTTTTACTCTAGCACTTTCTGTTGTAATTGGATGTATTTTCGAGTCCCATTGACCTATCTTTAGTCATTCATTGACATTAATATATTTTTTTTCTTTTTTTCTTTCCTTCTTTCTTATATAGACATCTTAGCTTAAATGAATACAAGACGTGTAGTCTTTGTAATAAGTATGTCTATGATTCCCAATAATGGGATGTGAGTACAAGAGAAAATCAGGAAAAATGCAGTATAGCATCCACCCGATCTAGGCTTGATTAATTTGAACTTTGATGAAGCCTCAAAAGGCAATCCGAGCCGAGCTGAATGTGGTTGCATTCTTTGGGATCATAAAGGATCCTTCATTGCTGCTATTTCATCCCAAATTTCCTGTGCAACAAACAATGAAGCCAAATTATCAGCATTGACAGCAGGTCTCCAATTGGGTTCGTGACCACCATATCACTCACCTTGAGATAGAAGAGGACTCCCAAATAGCAATCAATGCAATAAAGAAAGGAACTACTCCTAACTGCAACTTGGGAGCTCTTTTAAGACCTGCCTATACCCTCTTAAACACATTTCAAGCCTCAACAATCTCACATTGCATCAAGGAAGCAACAGGGCAGCAGATCTCATAGCCAATATGGGAGCAAGGATGGATCTTTTCAGTCCAATGAGAGCAATCAAGTGTCATATTTTGAAGGCCTTCGAGAAATCACTTTAAGAGATCAGCCGCTTCCCAACCATCCTCAATCCCATCACCCTGCTTTATTGTCACATCCACCATCTCAACTACCATTCATCATCACCGCTCGCACGTATCAAATCTATGACAGCCCATGGCATTTTATTGCATATCTTTCCATGATGTCCCATTGCATTTATTTATTCTCAGAATTTCACTCTACTTATAATCCATTCCCCATGGCCCTCCCTACACTGTGGAAACAATTGGAGATGATTTGATTTTTGCCCTAGCGCTTGTCATGCCAATAGTTCCCACCTTTCAATATATCATTGAAAAGGCTCTACCAAATGATAAACTTCATGAGGTCAATGTGTTGAAGCAGATTTGGGACCCCTACAGACCCCCTAATGCAAGACAAGTTCCAAGACATAATGCACTAAATTGGACACATGATGATTTGGAGCACATTCAAAATTTCAAATCTAAGATGAACAAAGGAAAAGAATCTTTGCATCAGGTACCATGGCAATCATATTGCTGAGAATTGAAGCTATGGAACACAAAATGAAGGGATGGTTCAACTCACACCCTCCGCTGAAATGTCCCTTTTTAGGGTTATATTGCTAAACAAGGAATTTACTCCACCACTTCAAAGAAATAATTAATTTTCAGAATTTCCTCAAATGTGGCTGAAAATAATTATACTATTGTAGATGCCTTGAAAATAGCTAAAAAATATTATTTCAAGTTCCCAAAAATAGCAGAAAATATTATAAATTATTTCTCAGATAAACCAACCAAAAACCTGATTTTTTGCGAAGTGTAATGCTGAAAAAATATAATAAAAATTCAGAATTGTTGTGGCTGATCCACACCCTCATACAAGCTCACAATGACCCCCAAGTGGGTCGTTAACCTCTAGAACCTGTTCGCTGCCCTTCCAAATCTGCACAGCCCTCAAAAATGGTGTTCCCTACCTTAGGGCAACCCTCCAATCCACTCGTCCAACTCACAAGGTGGTTCGCCTACCTGCAATTGATCAATTGGTGTTGAAAACACCTTAATTCTGCAATTGAAGCACTCAACCACCTCTTTATGAAGTTGTTCCCAGCTAAAATCAAGGGTTTTCGTCCTTGTTTCGGCTACCTTGAAGGGTTTTCGTCCTCAAGGTACAAGTCAAGTTTTTCATGCTTAGACTTCAAGAAAAATAATTATCCAAAAAAGCATAAACCTCTCCAAATGATTCCTCTTTTGCCTTATATAGCCTTCCCAAGTGTGGCACCCAAAATTGGGAAGGGAGAGTAACTTCAAATCCTTAAAAGACCCTTATGATCTTTTTTTTAAAAACACTTAAACAACCATGACTCTTAAAGGTCCCCTCTTTAAGTGAATTAAGAAACATAAAGTGCCTTTTTGAAAGTACAATTACGACCCATGTTTTCCCTTTTCTCCATTCGCCCCTTAGCTTGTTGGGAAACAATTTAAGCTAAGGGTCTTCATGTCTCAACTTGAAAAGAGGGACATGACATCCGCTGCCCGCCCCCCACTCCCCTCAAAGAAAGCCAAAGAAATTTGGTAAGAAGAGAACAAACAGAATCCCCCCTCTCCTCCAAGACGGGCCACAAACAAGAACAAAACTGGTGGTGAGGGAGGAGGAGGAGACCCAAAGGTCAGTATGACAAGAAGTATTGGATGATTGACCACAAGGGTCACCCTCTTAGCAAGCCTCCCATTTAGGAAATCTATAGGCCCCATCTTGACTATGGACCAGCTCATCACAACTCGTGACCTTTGTGCATCTTTTGCTCAACAAATTAGTTGGGTTCTCACATCTCATGATTTGCCTTTGGTCTTCTACGAGTGGAGGAAAGAATTCATAGACCACTACATCCCAGCTAAGAAGTACTTGTTATCAATTTTTATAATCTGTTTTTTATGTTATCAACATGTAATTAGCTTATCACTACTTCTATTCCTCCTTACTACCTCTCCAAGCTATTTTCTTCCTTTCACTCTATCTACTTCTTCTTATGTTATCTTTAAGATATGTATGGAATGTAATGTTTTTAACCAAGCACGGGTAAGGGTTCCAATAGAACCCTTTTTCACTTATCAAAAATATGTCTATGATTGAGGTGAGCTAGTAAATAGGGTGGAGACATTTATTGTAAGCACCAAGATGTGCGTACACCCTCAGTGTGCAGACAACCTTGATGCTAACATCTCATAGTGGACATTTGTAATGATTGTAATCATGTAACCTATAGCGATGCATCAAGTCATTATATTAGTCAATGGTCTAATTGGATGGCAGGTGGTTGTTCACCATTCATCTTCCTCCATGCACAGGCTGTCATGTGGTCTATATCAGGGTCTTTTTGACTTCTTTCAGTATCATTAGAGGGGTTGAGAGATATTATATAAGATTATCCAGGAAATTCGTTCAATGTGTGAAATACTTCCTACTAGGTGAGCCATGTATAGGTGTTTCTTTATATAGGATAATATAAAGACCATTGCAAGCATATTCTACATGTAAATTATTGTTGTATTATGTAAACATGTCTGTGTATGCACCTCTCTCTTTAACATGGACTCAAAAATACAACAGTTCTCATATTACAGAAAAATGTGCTACTTCTCGTGTATTCATTAGACCATCTATGTGTAATGTCCTCAAATAGGATGATTCCATACAAAATGGATTTTCCTCTAAATTCCACAATTCTGAAAATGCAATCAACAAACCCTAGTTTGCAAAATAAGCTCACAAAACCCTTGTTAAGCCCTAGAAACCCTAGACACCAAAATAGTAGGGTTTTATGGATGAATTCCAGCCAATAACTTGTTCCAAATTAACCAAAAAAATGTATAAAAATAATTAAAAATTAAATGCGCGAAACAAGTACCTTTTTGCCCAATTTTTGAAGCTTCAAATGCCACTGTTTGATGGCAGAAAATTCTAATTAAATATCGAAAATACAACTACCGTTATGAATGTTTTTCCTTTTCAAGCCCTTGCCAAAAATTGCCACAAGTGCCCGTAAAATACCAGAAAAATACAACGAACGTTTTTGGGCATACAAATGGCCAAAAATGACTCTCCAAGCCAATCGCTTCACTTGCCAAGTGCAGAAAAAATTAACAGAAAATTAGAAAGTGCAATCTTGCCTTACGCAAGTGGAAAAATATCCAAAACCTATCAGAATAATTAAATAATAGTTTTAAATTTAATATTTAATTTTCTGCTTCAAACCCTTCATGAACTCCAATTCCTCACACCAACACAAAAAACTAGCAAATAAAATCAAAATATTTAATTTGCATAAAATAGACCTAAAGAGGCCTCCAAACCCTAGATCCAAGCTTCCAAGGTGGTTCACTCCACTTGCAAAAATAGGATAAATATTTAGCAAGATTAATATGCAAGAAAAAAACCATGAAACCCTCACAAAACTTCACACGAACTCCTCAAAGCAAATCGCTCCACTTCCAAAGCAAGAACAAGATCTCCTTAGCAAAGGTGGTGTCAAAAGACACCTTTTTTAGATTGATCAACACCAAAGTAGCGAACTTCTATTGCGCATGCATCCCAATAGTTTCTTCAAGCATGAAGAACAATTATCAAAATTCAACATATCTTCAATTCTGATCTTCACCTTGTATTTGTACTTTTCAAAGAGGGGCAAACCACCTTGAAGAGGTAAAATACCTCATAAGCCTCACTTGCCCTTTTTAGAATATATTTTCCTTTCTTTACTTGAGCTCCCAAGCCGACATTCCTTTCACTTTAGGCCTTTTTGAATTAATTAAATACCTTGTCTGAATAAATTAGTAATTAAAATTACTTTTTGGAAAATTAAACAATTAAGTCCTTACTTAAATAATTAATTAAAATGTTTTAATAATTAAAGTGATAAAAATCACTTTTCAAGCAATTTATTAATTATAAAGCCCCTTAGAATAATCATTAAAATTACTTTAATTTTTCAAATAGTTAAAACCACTTTTCCAGTAATTCGAATAATTGTCCAAGATAGTTCTATTTAATAATTAATTAATTGCCTTATGTTTTTGAATGATTAAAATCACTATTCGGGCAATTTTATTAATTATTAAAATTATATGAAAAGAGGACATCACAGTCTTCCATTCTCAAATTTGTTTGCCTTCAAGCAAATGCCAGCTCATATGCCCAATTACCATGTCCAAATGGTAAAACTGGTTGTAGTGCTCAAAAAGCCTTGCTCCTGTACCTTTTAAGTGAATAATTTTTACAAAAAAACATAGTGTGACATACCCCAAATGGATAATGAATGCCATTTCACCTTGCCAACATGTCCCACAATGCAAACCCCTCCTATATATGTTTCCCAAGGGAAAAAAAATCCAAATCAATATTGTAGTTATAATATATATATTTGGGGGAGTGCCCCAATGTGTCCCAAATTATAAGAAAGCCATCCAATGGGTCACTGCACCTGTATGCCTCCATCTCATTGAAAACCGGGTGGGGTATGAAGGTGTATCCAATCTTGTTGCCCCAACCATGTCCTCCAAAAAGTATCCAGATCCATACTCCAATCCTCAAAATAATCTCCCAAAAATGCAATGTAGGAAAAAGAACCATACATTGGAAGCAACTTACCCTTTCTTGAAGCCTACTAGAATAGGTCACTCCCATGCAAAAATTATGATCAACCCAAAGCTGCCCTTCCTTGTGAATGTTGGGTGGGAAAGTGATTTCAAAGACAACTCAAACATTCCAAAAATACCATGTAGAAAACTGCTGTACCTGTACCTTAAAATCAGACATGTACTTGGAAAGAGGCTGTAAAAGTAAACATAAACCTAATTTTTCTTCATGCCATAGGGACTCCCTATATGGTGCAATAAAATCAGTCAACAAATGTTCTTCAAAGGGTTGTATACGAGTCTTTTCGCCACCTTTTTCATCCTTATTAAGTGGCTGGAAATTCTCTTTTGACACAGAATTTTTGGAGGCAAGATTTTCATGTATTCCAACCAACTTTTCAATATTTGATGACAGCCATAAACAATAGAAAAAATCAGACTTTTCATACCTATGAATGGGCCGTAGTATGCACTCTTTTTTCTCCTTTTTGTCCTCAATCGGTGGTTGGCAATGTTCTCCATACTCAGAAATTTGTGAGGCAACAAATTCGGACCTTATCCATAACATTTCAGAACTTTCACTTGGCTGTCCCATGCCAAAGAGTTACCTTCTATGTAGGATTTGAGCCATGAATGTAGCAAAACATCCTCAAAAAATTTTGACAAGAAGAGAAACCAAAATTTGCTCAAAAACATACCTTGAAACCTCTCTTTCCCTTTTCTCATGCTTACACCACCATTATCAAACATAATGTTAAATGAAGACGTAGGACCCTCTTCATCATTTAAGTCATGTCAAATGACTTCCTTGCTTGCCATCTTTACAAGGGATCGTCAAAATAAACCTACACATGGAATAAACAAATTAGGAAAATCATTGGTGTTTAATAGCACCCCTTTGATCCACTTGTCAAGTTCTAGGATCATTTCTTGATGTCTTGATCCTTCCTTCGTATCCATTTAACACAATGGATTGCCTTTTACATTCCACAATAAGTTGGAATCTTGATCTTCTCCCATATCCATTTTGATTGTATGTAAGACCATCATAGTGTTCTTTTCCTTCAAGCATTCCTTCATCTCATTGTGCATTGATCTATCAAGAAGCCCCTTTGTGCCATCCAACCTTGTCAAGGCTTGCACCCCCTTCTTATTTGTGATTGGGAATTGTTCATGTTGACTTTCCGAGTCACCCCTAGTCAATGCAAGGCTCGCCAAGGCCTATAGGAGATCCGTGCACCTGCAAGGACCCGAGCATTCTAAGTAAAGAAAGCGCAGACGCTTCATGTCTGTGCCTAAGCTCAAAGAAGGCACAGGCCTACATACCAAAGCATTAATGACTCGCGCCTACATAAAACTTTCAATACGCGTTCGTGCATAGGATTTTATGGCATGCAAGTCTAAGAGCACACGAATTCAAGGATGCAGGTCTTCGGGTTTCGAAATGGTTAAGTGAAGGTCAAATGCAAGAAGCAATATGAATTATGAAGAACGCACTCAAGATCTTCAATCTTTGTGCATGCCCTTATTAAAAATCTTCCTCACACCTAGTCTATGCATTTCCACGTCCACACGTAGGATCATACATCTGCACCCGTGGACTGTGCCATATACAGCTCTCCTTTCGCCATTCCAACGTGGAAGTTCTACGCTCATTCAACACAAGGAAGCCTGCGGTTCTCCCAGGAAAAGCGCCAGCTCTCCATGTGGCGATCTAGCAATCACCTAAAGCAAGTCCCCTTCGACAGAATTCCAAATAGCGCCATTGGTCGGTGAAGAAGAGAAAGGGGGACCCACCAAATAGCCACAACAAAGAAATGGCACCCACGTGTCACGTCCACACTGCTCCTACCCAACAAGCCAAAAGACTCTTCTGAGAGCCTATCGAGACGACGCGTGTCCTCCCGCAAAGCTGTACTCGAGACCAATCATGAAGTGCCACGTGCCAAGTAGCAGCATGAATGAAGAAGGTCGTTGGAGGTGGTTGAGAAGAGCTCAAGACGTTGTCAGAGCGATTAAAGGCAGAAGCGGCTACTTGACATCGGGACTTGAGTACAAGCCCTCCTCTGACTCGGTCAGGGAAATCTTCCATTCCCTATGCACAAGTGTATCCAGAGACAATCCTGCCATCACCCCCAAACCCTATCGCCGAACAAACTTAAAGAGGCATGGCCACAACGCCGCAAAAGAATTTAATGCTACATCCACCGCCCCAAGTGGTACATTTATTGTAAAACTGGCTTAATCTACTATAAATACCTGATTCTTTCACTATAAAAGGGTCGACACATTTTAGCAACCTTACGCTGCTGAAATTGCCCTCCATAAGCACTTGTATTGGCTAAACCTTGCATGCTAATGAGAATTAAGTTCACCTCTTTTTGTTATTATGATGATCTGTGTGCTATTTTGTGTCTATTGATCTTTGTTTGTGGGTATTGTTTGCCCCTCTCATCGTCGTCCATTCCCAACACCTCTTCATTGAACTTGGACCTCACTTGCAGGTCGTATCCTGTGTGCACCAGGGTCTGCGTAGGCTTTGTTTGTGGATAACCTTCATCCCTCTCAATGCTACGTTGTGTTCTCGCACCTCTATGTGAAACACTTATGCATTTTGAGTGACTTGGCAAAAACTGTGTGATATTGTCTTGTTCTCAAAGGTTTGCACTATGTTTACGACAGTAGGAGCGCTCGCTCTATTTTGGGTGCATCACCTTTTACTTTCAGCTTCTCTTACCTTCTCTCTCCCTTTTCCTCTCAAAGATCCTAGGTTTAGATTAGCGGTAGTTTACCTTTCTACTCTTTAGGCCTGCACGTTGGTCTTAAACCAGGTGCATAGAAGGAATTCGGCCTACTTCGGAGGCTCGTCCCAAGGAGCGCAAGGGTCCCATGCCTTGGGGACATTCCAATTGTTGCGATGAGACAACCAATGCTCGTGCGCACAATTGCACGATAATACTTCCACGCCCAGTGCCTTAGACTCTTGTGCCCCACGCAAGGCCTTCGCGCTCAATGCCCCACCACCAAGCTTCCATGCACCACGGAGCATTCACGGGTGCATGTTTCGAATGACAATTTGGCATGCCCGATGGGACCATTTGAAGAAAAGCTAAGGAATTGGTGTTATCTTTAGCTAATAAGTGTAGCAGCCACTCGGTAAGAGCACCTAGAGACTCCAAACATCTCTGGTCCATAAAGATCAGCCCCTTACCTACATGCCAAGAAGAACAAGATCGTCTACAAGAGGCATCGATTTTCATTTCAGTGAGCTTCTAGTGCCCTCAAGGAGAGTCAGAATATCCTTGTCCCCTGTCGGAAGACGCAATGCAAGCCAATCGCCTCCGAGAGCGCAATCTACACCTCCATTCGGAAGGTTTTACGCAAGAAGGCGAGGTCTATTCCCTATCCCATTCATGGCTATGCCAAGGAATCAAGTGTTTGCGCCCTTTAATGGAGGCAGTCCATTAGTTTTCATGCAGTATGACGACATCTTAGTCGCATCCCTCAAAATTTTGTCCTATTTCACGGGCGAGAATTCGACTTCCCCTGTGGAATATGTTCAAGACGTCACAAATATCTGCTCAATGCACCATGTCACTGAAAATAATGTCGCGGTTAGACTACTCGCCTCCTCGTTCAAAGGAAAAGCCCTTCAATAGTACCGAAGGTTGAGACCGAATTCTATTCACAATTGGGATGAACTCAGTGAAGAATTGTGCAAGCAGTTTGAAGGCCGAAACGACCACTTATTCCTGATAGATCAGCTCACAACCATAAAGCAAGCCCTGCACAAGATGATGGTTGACTTTAACTTCAAATTCCAGAGAGTCTGGGATAGAATCCCACCCTTGTAAAAGCCGTCGCCTAACATTGCATTTTTATATTTCCTAAAAGCTCTTAACAGTGACAGTGGTGATGATTCAGTCCATGGGAGGCACGATTCTCCCTGATGCCTATGAAGTAGTTGTGCATGCAGAGAATTGTTTAATTCAAGCAGGCAAGATTGCGCCTAGGACCCCTATGCCTATATTCGCAAAACCTCTTCCTAATCAAGCAGCTGCGCAACCTATGCTAGCGCCTATCCCTACTACAGTGAGCCCACTTACTCCGCCCATCATCTCTTCCAATGAATTGCACGAAGTAAAGATGCTATTGCAAAGTTTTGGGAATGAACTAGTTGCCCTCAAAAGGCAGCAAGCGCAGTATCCTAGACATCATCAGTCTTTCACTCAACAATACCATTCAAACAAACCTCCCTACCAAGGCAGTGTGCAACCCAAAATCAGCTCACCTACAACAGAGCGCATTATGCACAAAAGGCTGACATTGCCAGCACTTCCAAAGCCCTTGTTCCGATATAGAACAATCTAGCACAGGATTCCAAATGGTGCTTCCCATGCAATCAGCTGCATAATCAAACCACCTGCGCAAATGGAATCTTGAACCAAGTGCTCATGGTGCAAAGCATGCCTCAATTACAAGAGCAAACAAGCAGCATAGCCCTACAAAAGGAAGGGATCCAAGCACCAATTCAACCGCAGGAAGGGTTCACTTTCATCAATTGGCAAGAAGAGGACTTTAGCTATGTGAATCAAAGTAGCGCACCCAGTGGAGGAAGCACTCTAGTCACTTTCAACACAAGATTCAAAAGGAGAGCTATAGAAGAAGCTACACCAGCCTCAGCGCCCCAAGTCAATCGTGCAGTTGTGCAAACCAAGGTACCTGCACAACCTTTGCGCCGAAGGAAGGACCATCTCAAGTTGGTGCACTGACACCAACAGAGCTCGTTCATCCAAAGCCACAACCAAAGGGATCTCAGGTTCCCTTCAATATGGTAGAACAGATGATGAAGACGATCCTCAACATCACAATGTGGGATGCGCTCACCATTCCGTCTCAACGGAATTTGCTGCAAGATGTGCTGAAAGGTTTTCAAGAGTGCCAAGCCCCCCAAACAGCACCCACTACCTCTACTAGTCTATGCCAGCCAAAGGAAGAAGCGCAAGTGCGCAATAGCAATAAGTCGCCTCCATTCTACGTCTCCTTAATCATCAAACAACACCTAGTGCACAATTGCATGATGGTCTCTGATGCAAGCAATTCAGTAATGCCAAAGAAGATTGTGGATACGCTTGGAATTGCATATGCCCCTGTTTCGAAAGGAGTAGTCCAACTCGATGGCACGACAGTCAAAGTTGTATGTATAATCAAGGCTTTAAATCTGACGTTGCATGCCTGCCCAAGCCTCTCCATTGCGCAGGATCTCGCAGTCATTGACTTGCCCCCTACTTCGCCATCTACCTCTCCTAAGACTTCAAGGAAAAGATGGGTGGGTACTTGTCCTCAGATGGGTCACACATGTTGTTAAGGACCAGATACGGGACAAAAGTGACTATCAGGGTAGAACCTATCTTCAAAAGCCATGTCAAGCTATACTCTCCTAGCCCAATCGAGCAGAATTGTGCAATGTTTGATCAAGAGGATCCTATTCTCCATGAGGCTGCAACACCATTGGGAGAAATTCCAGACGATCTACTGGATGAATGGGCATGCAAAATTTTTGAGTGCGACCCCTACGATAACGCAGAGACAGGGCTAGGCACATATTGCATCATGGAAGAGAATTATGTGCAACCTGAACTCATGAAAGCGCACGAGGACCCTGAAGGTACGTGGCAATTGTACTTTGATGGCTCCCAAAGTAGGAATGGTGCAAGAGCTAGTGTCATGTTGGTGTCACCCCAAAAGGAAAAATACTTCCATGCCTTTAGACTACAGTTCGCTTGCACAAACAATGCTACTGAATATGAGGCACTAATCCAAGGCCTTCAGCTTGCGCAGAAAAAAGGAATCAAAGCGCTACAAGCGTTGGGTGATAGTGAGTTGGTTGTCAATCAAGTTAGAGCGCAAAGCTTGACTAAGAGTGGCTTGATGAAAGCCTACAAACATAGAGTGTGGAATCTGATAGAAGGCTTCAATGCGTTCAACATCACTTCCCTACCAAGAACGCAGAATATCGATGACGATAGGCTTGCGACTGTAGGTGCGCAATATGACATTCCACACAACATAATGAAAGAGTTCGAACAACTCGTCAAGCTCGTGGGCAGACCGGCAATTCTTGACAACACGGAAAATTGGCAAGTGTACAAGAGTGATGAGCAAATCATCAGCTTCCTATAGGACGAGGCAGAGTTTTGCACCATGAACCAGGCACAGCTACAAGCCCAATATGAAGATCAAGTCGTCCAATTGAAAGGGAACAAATTGCCAAAGGGTCTAGTCACCCTAGAAAGTATCGACTCTGACGACCAATTCAAAGGAGAAAGGCGCAACATGATAGCCAAGGAAGAAATCTTTGTGCCTATAGTCATTTCGGAGGGTAAAACTCTTAAAGCTGGTAAGGTTTGCTCCACGCCAGAAATTGAAAGCTTCATTCAACTCAATAGGAGATATGATGATATCTTTGCATGGAGCTACAAGGATCTAAGAGGCTTTGACACAGTTTTAGCGCAGCATACAATTGAGCTAAATCTTGGCACGCAACCCGTGCACCAAAAGCAAAGGCCTGTTAATCCGAAGTTGGAGCCATTAATGCATAGGGAGCTCTCCAAGCTCATTGAGGCTAGTATAATACTTCCAATCAAACATTTCTAATGAGTCGCCAACTTAGTCCCAATGCATAAGAAAAATGGGGAGATTCATCTCTGCATGGACCTCAGGGACCTAAACAAGGCTTCCCTCAAAGACCACTATCCTCTCCCGTCAATGGAGCAGATCTTGCAAATGGTCGTAGGAGAAGAGCGATTCTCATTGCTGGATGGTTATTCAGGCTATAACTAGATTCAGGTGCAAGATTGCGACCAATACAAAACTGCATTCACCACTAAATGGGGAACCTTTGCATACCAGCATGCCACTCGATTTGACAAATGCAGGCGCGACCTTCTAGAGAGCCATGGATATGACATTCAAAGCGCTCATCAACAAGATCATCTTGGTTTACCTTGATGACATAACCGTTTTCTCTAAGCGCGCAAAGGATCACTTGGGTCATCTAGAGCAGGTCTTTCAGAAATGTCATGAGTTTGGAATATCCCTGAACCCTAGCAAATGCATCTTCGCAATTCATGAAGGAACCCTCCTCGGGCACATGTTTCAAAAGAGGAACTCGCAATTGATCCAAAGCGAGTCAAGGCTATCTCATCTCTTCCCCTTCCAAGCCACAAGAAGAGTCTCCAAAGTTTCCTGAGGAGAATCAACTTTGTGAGAAGGTTTGTGCCTGGTTTTGCCATCCTGGTCAAGCCTCTCACTGCAATATTAAAGAAGAATGTTGTGTTTAGTTGGGAGCGCGAAGGCAAGGAAAGTTTCAAGGCCATCAAGCGCGCCATCATGAAAGCTCCCACCTTGATCAACCCAGACTATAGCAAGGATTTCATCCTTTATGCATTCGGTGGCGTTGACGCCATCTCGGCCATCTTGACGCAGCAACTAGAGTAGCTAATTGCCTTCTTCAGCCAGGCACTGAAGGATTATGAGTTGCGCAATAGCTTTGTTGAAAAGTACACCCTCGCAGTTGTGAGAACGCTAAAGAAATTTAGGCATATGCTCTCCAACAACAAGATCCAGCTCATGGTCATGCACGCAAGTGCCAAGGAGTTCCTGCTTAGCAAAGACATCAACGAGAAAAGCACTGGCTAGATCACGAAAGTGATGGAGTACAACGTAGACATCTAGGTCACCAATTTGGTGGAAGGAAAGGGACTCTGAGAGCAGTTAGCCGAAGTAGCAAAACTGGAGGGCAGTGCAATCTTAATGTCGCGCGAGGAAAAGTGCGCAAGCGAAGAATCTACAACCAATTGGGCACAGGATATGAGAACCTTCCTTCAGCATAATATGTATCCTCCTAGCCTCAACAAAGTTAAGCTCAGGAATTTCAGGCTGCATTCCATTCCCTATGTGCTCGTAGAAGATGTGCTCTTCCAGAAGGATCTCAATGGAGTCCTAGGGTGCATAAAACCAAACCAAACAAGCAGAATCCTTCAAGAATTCCATGATAACCCTGCGGGAGGCCATTATTCACCCAAGACCACTATCGTGAAGATCATGCGAGCCGGCTATTATTGGCCAACTCTGTTCAAAGATGCGCACACATATGTGCAAGATTGCAAGAAATGTGCTTTCTTCATAGGCAAACAAAGGCTTGCAGCCTTACCACTGCGCCCAATTCAAGCTGATCAACCCTTTGCGCAGTGGAGTCTAGATTTTATAGGCATGATTAATCCACCATCAAGTGATGGGCACAAATGGATTCTCACAAAAACCGACTATTTCACGAGATGGATAGAAGCGATTGTGCTCAAGGAGGCTAATGAGACATCCATCCTTAACTTCTACGAAGGCATTGTAACGAGATTCAGTGTTCTAGCCACCATTATCTCCGATAAATGCGTTGGCTTTCCTTGGAACCAAGATCAATGAGTGGGTTGTCAAGCACAACAGCTACTTGAGTGCCTCATCAAACTATTACCCTCAAGGTAATGTTCTAGCCGAGTCCACGAATAAGACCCTGATTCGCATCATAAAAAGGACTATGGAGGATAACCAGTGAGCTTGGCACACTAAGCTCAAAACCGCTCTTTGGGCTGATCGGATCACGCCCAAGAGAGTGTTGGGAAACTAGCCCTTCATGCTAGTCTATGGAAGGGAAGCCAGGTTACCAGCATCCCTAGAGTTGCCTTCCTTGAAACTCGCACATCAATTGGAGCTGCTCGAGAGTGATTCCATTGAAGTAAGAATGGCAGAGCTCATGGAGCTCGAAGAGACTAGAGTGCAAGTTGTGCACACCAAGGAACTCCAACAGGCACAAACCAAGAGGGTCTTTGACAAAAGGACCAGCAGAAGTTTCCAGGAGGGAGACTTAGTGCTCAAATGGGATGCAGACAGAGCAAAAGCTGGAAGGCACACTAAGTTCGACGCAATATGGATTGGTCCATATACCATCACTAGTTGCAAGCCATCTAACGCCTTCCAACTTGCCAGAATGGATGGGGAGGAGCTTCCAATCCCAGTCAATGGGATTCATCTCAAGCACTAACTCCATTAAGTCTTGTATAAATTGTAAATAAGTAGATTAGATATTTTCATTTCTCTAAAGCGTGTTTTAGAGTAGTTTCAATTCCTCTAAGCGCTTGTGCGCAATGTTTTCTTAGCTTAGGTCTTTCCTCTAAGCGCCTCTGGCATAGTTCTTGTCTTGCCAGGTGAATCTCAACTTATTTCAAAGCCGAAGATGTGCGGTTGGCCCATTCATGAGAGAAAGAAACATAAGTCCCAAAGACTCTGGGCCCAATGGATTGCTTAAAGGCTACTGGATTCCCGCTTAGCAGGCAAGCGGCCCGCAAAGGTCGCCATAAGTGTTGACTTTCTAAGTCACCCCTAGTCAGCACAAGGCTTGCCGAGGCCCTACAAGAGATCTGCGCACCTTCGAGGACTCAAGCATTCTAAGTAAAGAAAGAGCGGACACTTCTTGTCTGTGCCTGTGCTCAAAGATGAAGGCGCAGGCTTGCGCAACGAAGCAATGATGACTTATGCCTGCATAAAGGTTTCAATATGCACTGTGCATAGGATTTTATGGCACACAAGTCTAAGAGCACGCGAATTCAAGGATGCAGGTCTTTGGGTTTCGCAATGGTTAAGTGAAGGTCAAATGCAAAAAGCAATATGAATTATAAAGAACGCACTCAGGATCTTCAATCATCGTGCGCGCCCTTATTAAAAATCTTCCTCGCACTTAGTCTATGCATTTCCACGTCCACATGCAAGATCATACATCTGCACCTGTGGACTGCGTAGTTTACAGCTCTCCTCCCGCCATTGCCACATGGAAGTTCGATGCTCGTTCAACACAAGGAAGCCCGCGATTCTCCCAGGAAAAGCGCCACCTCTCCATGTGGTGATCTGACACTCATCTAAAGCAGGTCCCCTTTGGCAAAATTTCAATTAGCACCATTAGTCGGTGAAGAAGAGAAAGGGGCACCCACCAAACAGCCGTAGCAAAGAAATGGCACCCACGTGTCACGTCCGCACTGCTCCTGCCCAACAAGCCAAAAGACTTCCGAAAGACCGTCGAGACGATGCATGTCCTCCCGCAGAGTTGTACCTAAGACCAATCATGAAGTGCCACATGCCAAGAAGCGGCACGATATGAAGGTCGTTGGAGGTGGTTGAGAAGAGCTCAAGATGTTGTCAGAACGATTAAATGCAGAAGCGGCTACTTGACATCAGGACTTGAGTACACGTCATCCTCTGACTTGGTCAGAGAAATCTTCCATTCCCTATGCACACATGTATCTAGAGACAATCATGCCATCACCCCCAAATCCGATCGCCAAACAGACTTTAAGAGGCATGGCCGCAACGCCGCAAAAGAATTTAATACTACATCCACCACCCCAAGTGGTGCATTTATTGTAAAACCGGCTTAATCTACTATAGAAGCCTAATTCTTTCACTATAAAAGGGTCAACACGTTTTAGCAACCTTATGCTGTTGAAATTGCCCTCCATGAGCACTTGTATTGGCTAAACCTTGCATGCTAATGAGAATTAAGTTCACCTCTTTCTGTTATTCTGATGATGTGTGTTATTTTGTGTATGTTGATCTTTGTCTATGGGTATTGCTCGCCCCTCTCACCATCCATTCCCAGCACCTCTTCATTGAACTCGGAGCTCACTTGCAATTCGTATCCTGTGCGCACCAAGGTCTGTGTAGGCTTTGTCTGTGGATAACCTTCGTCCCTCTCAACGTTGCGTTGTGTTCTCATGCCTCTATGCAAAACACTTATGCATTTGGAGTGACTTGGCAAAAACTATGTGATATTGTCTTGTTCTCAAAGGTTTGCACTGTGTTTACGGCAGGAGCGCTCGCTCTGTTCTGGGTGCATCGCCTTTTACTTTCAGCATCTCTTACCTACTCCCTCCCTTTTCCTCTCAAAGATCCTAGGTTTAAATTAGCGGTAGTTTACCTTTATGCTCTTTAGGCCTGCACGCTGGTCTTAAACTAGGCGCGCTTAGAATAGAAGGAATTCAGCCTACTTCAGAGGCTCGTCCCAAGGAGTGTAAGAGTCCCACGCTTTGGGGATGTTTCCATTGTTGCGATTAGACAACCGATGCTTATGCACGCAGCTGCACGATAATACTTCCACACCCAGTGCCTTAGACTCTTGCACTCCGTGCAAGGCCTTCACACTTAGCACCCCACCGCCAAGCTTCCCCGCACCACGGAGCATCTACAGGTGCACGTTTTGAATGACAACAGTTCCTTCCAAACTCTTTCATCAAATCTAGAGTCATACAACAAATTTGAACAATTATTAAACACCAAACAAAAATCATCATTCAACTCATACCTTTCTATGAATATCTCAATTTCTTTGGCTTCTTCAAAATCAATTTTTTGAATACGAAAGTTTGGGGTACTTGGCTGCCCCAAAGCACCTAGCATCTCCTCATTTTCATCCATTATTTGCAGCCCTCTTTGCTACTCCAAAAACTTAGATTTTTGGTTTTCACAATTTCTCACTCTAGGCTGCCTCAATGTGTCATCTTTTTGTAGCCCATCCTCCTTCAAATCTGATTTGTTTGTTTCTTTGGCTCCTTCATAGGAACCCTTATGAAGGGTTGTCCCTTCATTCTTTCCTTCCAACTCTCCATGTAGTTCAATTTTATCTTCCTCTACATGCTCCACTATCAAATAAAGCCTCAATTTATCCTTACAATCAATTGCAACATTTTCAAACAGCATGTGTGAAATTGGAAAATTTTCTATTTCTAGCCCCAAACCTATCAACAAGATAGATAATAATGGCCTGGAAAGATCATCACTCTCATTGAGTGTCACGGTCAAAATTTTATGCATAGAAGCTACAACATTTTTGCTAGGATTCTTAAAAGCAATTGCAAAGAAATGTTGAAACATCTTAACAATAAGTTCATCACATTCATTATCTAACCTCAAAATACATGACCTGGTTGAAGCCATAGTTTCCAGGATGTTGACCCTCTTAGCAAACGAAGAACTTGTGATGTCACCAAGACCTTCAAAACTTTTCACCATCAACTGGAATATTTCTTTCATGATGGCGTCACTGTATCGTTGTTCCGGAGCTATTATCCTTGTAATTTCACTAATACAAGTGATAACTACAAGTCTCACATTTGAACTTGAATGTTTCAAAAACTTGGGTTTAGCCAAGTAAACCACCAAAAGATTTATTGCCCAAAACATAGACGTAGAGTCTGATTGTCCTATCATGGACAAACAGTTTGTTGCTTACTCCAAAATATTGAGCAAAACATTTTTTAAATGATGTGGATTCTCAAACTTTTTTTCCAATCTGCGAAGCTTTGTTCTTAATTCACCTTCACTGATCAACTCCATGATTCATCAATTATGCATCCAAATCTGCAAACACAAACCCTCATAGGCTGGACAAGATCGTTGCTCTGATACCACTATAATGTCCCCAAATAAGACAATTCCATACAAAATGGATTTTTCCCTAAATTTCACAATTCTGAAAATGCAATTAGCAAACCATAGTTTACAAAATAAGCTTACAAAACCCTTGTTAAGCCCTAAAAACACTAACTGCCAAAATAGTAGGGTTTTATGGATGAATTCCAACCAATAACTTGTTCCAAATTAACTAAAAATTTGTAGAAAAATAATCAAAAATTAAATGCACGAAACAAATACCTTTTTGCTCAATTTTTGAAACTTCAAATGCCACTTTTTTATGGCAAAAAATTATAATTAAATATCAAAAATACAGTTGTTTTGAATGTTTTTTATTTTCAAACCCTTGCCAAAAATCACAAGTGTCCGAAAAATACCATAAAAATACAACAAACTTTTTTGGGCATAGAAATGGCCAAAAATGACTCTCCAAGCCAATCGCTCTACTTGCCAAGTGCAGAAAAAATTACTAAAAAATTAAATAGTGAAATCTTTCCTTCCACAAGTGAAAAAATCTTCAAAACCTATCAAAATAATTAAATAATAATTCTAAAAATTATTATTTAATTTTTTACTTCAAACCCTTTACAAACTCCAATTCCTCACACCAAGTAGAAAATTAGCAAATAAAATCAGAATTTTTAATTTGCATAAAATAGACCCAAAGAGGCCTCCAAACCCTAGATCCAAGGTGGTTCGCTCCACTTATAAAAATAAGATAAATATGTAGCAAGGTTAATATGCAAGAAAAGAACTACGAAACCCTCACAAAACTTCACACGAACTCCTCAAAGCAAATTGCCCCACTTCTAGAGCAAGAACAAGATCTCCTTAGCAAAGGTGGTATCAAAAGACACTTTTTTAAAATTGATCAACACCAAAGTAGCGAACTTCTATTGGGCATACATCCCAATAGTTTCTTCAAGCATGAAAAACAATTATCAAAATTCAACATATCTTCAATTGTGATCTTTACATCGTATTTGTACCTTCCAAATGGGGGTGAACCACCTTGGGAAGGTAAAATACCTCATAAACCTCACTTGCCCTTTTTAGAACATATTTTCCTTTCTTTACTTTAGCTCCCAAACCGACATTCCTTTCACTTTAAGTCTTTTTGAATTAATTAAATAACCTGCCTTAATAATTAGTAATTAAAATTACTTTTTGGAAAATTAAATAATTAAGTCCTTAAATAATTAATTAAATTGCTCTAATAAATTGAAGTGATAAAAATCACTTTTCAAGCAATTTATTAATTATAAAGCCCCTTAAGAATAATCATTAAAATTATCTTAATTTTCCAAATGGTTAAAACCATTTTTCCAGTAATTCAAATAATTATACAAGATAGTTCTATTTTAATAATTAATTAATTATTTTATATTTTCGAATGATTAAAATCACTATTCGGGCAATTTTATTAATTATTAAAATTATATGAAAAGAGAACATCACACTATGCTAAGCTTGACTTCCGCAGATATTTTGGGAGACGGATCTGATCAGATAGTGATCTGGTGATCACTTATATTGATGTAGTTACGATGCCTCCTAAAATAGTTACTTATTCATGTGCTTTTCTACTCTTAACACACACATAGATGGATATACATCCACACACACATAGGTGAACAGATACATAGATTTTCCTCTAGCCAAATGTACCCAGAGTTTCAAATATGGCAACATATCAATAGCAGTACACACAGCTTTACCCACCTACCCCGGCAACTATGCCAAGAAATTTATTTCCAAACACCAACAATTAATCTATGAAATTAAGAGAACAAAAAAATTGATCACAAGAAAATGAGTCTTAAAGCACAAGTTTCATGTTAACAAGTCGTTTGAGTTTAATGTTTTCTATTTTTTTCCTAGAATTCATATATCAAAAGTAATCCACCCCACTTCAAATAGCCAGGGACAGAGATATCTTTCTAACAGATCTTCAAATTTAGGTGAAGCATTAAGCATTTAAGAACTTAATCCGTTTTTTGTACAGAAGAAGTCAATTATTCCCTTTTCAATAGCACATCTCTGAGAGGCATCATAGTATAAATGGGTGCAGTAGATTTTATTGTTTATTCACACTAAAATGTGAGTAAATTTCATATCCACGACCCTATAGACTTGACAGCAAGATAAATTTAACAATATAAACCTTCTATTAGTGACAGGTCCTATTTTCTCAGAATAATAAAAAACTCGTCCTTAGAATCATTAAATCTACTTCCCTTACCGTTAAATTAAGGATTTCCAAGATATTTCTCATGTGATGTGAAATAAAACACGAATCTAAAGCAAAATTATATACTCTTTAATATTAAGCCTCAACATCATCGTCTTAAAACATCGATTGTCACTTTACAAAATTAATGTTTGCATTTATTGAAAATTGTCCTTTATTTTGTTGTCATTGTTTTAGGGTCAGACTAGTAAGCATAAATTAGCATACAAATACCGAAGTTATTGTGATTAGTTGCACAGAAATGATATTACAATCCAAGCAGAGGGATGCAGACATTTAATAAAGCAAGCTGTCGCAAGATTAGTCAAAGACCTGAATTCAGCTTTATATTATTTATTGCTCTTATCCAGAATAGCAAAGGAATTGATCTGCTCTAACCTTAGTCAAAGGCTTTGCCTTCTCGATAACCAGAACCTTTAGTTGGGGTGCAATATTCTTAGCTCTAATCGCTCCAAATATACCAGCCGCCCCACCTCCTATGACCACCAGAACTTGTTCATATGGCTGCATAACAGGATTCAGAAATATCAAGATGAATAAAAGAGAGCGAAATGCGAACACAATTACTACAGTAAAGCCATGCGTATAAAAATTACAGATTTTGGTTTTCAATAACAATAAGTAAAAGGTCAATGCACTCGGTTTTTCTAGATTAATTGCAAAGAACTCAACTATTTATGCCATGTATCACTATTACTCAAGAACTACCACATTACAAGAAAGGAAGCAATTTTCTCATATTTTTCAAGAATACCGATTACAATTTATGAATATCATCTCAACCCAGTCCCTTTATTTCTTGAGTTCGGAAGGACATAGTTAAGAGACCATCTTAAATGTTGAGATACCCTGACCACTAGTCCCTGCGCTAGTACCATTAATTGCAAAATATGCATATATATTCAAAAGCACATTGAACTTTTTAAAGAGGTTATTATTGTTCGACTAACTCCAGTGTAATTGATAACATGAAACAGGAACAGTTATTTTCCTTGTTCGACTAACTCCAGTGCAATTGATAACATGGAGGGAACAGTTATTTTCCACAGGACACAAAGTTTATGTAACCAGCACAAAAAATAGAAGTGAACTTTCAATGTGACGGTGGGAGTAGTCTCTTATAACAATAAGCTTGTAAGGAGAACAAAGTTATAAGAATAACGGGGAGGGCTGCTTGAAACTAATTTCAACTAAGCTTTGGCTTTTTTCCCATGAAAATTTTAGGCAGTATATATGTTTAAGATCTCACTTGGACTGAAAGTCTCCTCTCTCACCATATGGATGCGAAACACCAGCGTTTTTATTTCTTTCTAAGATTGTGCCAAGGGATGTCAGTGGCGAGGCAATCTCATTCCATGTCAATGCTTTGAATTGTATTTTAATTGTGTTTATTTCTTTCTTGCATATTTCAAAATTTGTCTTAGATTCAATTCCATTTCATAAATTGTTGAAAGCAATGAATTCATCATATTGTGTGGTATATTGTGATGAGAAGGGCAGAGTATGTGCGATTACATTATTATCAGTCTTTTTTCCCGTTTCAATGTTTCTTGCAAGTGATGGTGTAATGGATGTGTTGTCGACAGGTGATTACTCAAAAGGCTTGATGTGTGTTTTAGTAAGGCAGAAATTGAAAGAATGGTAAGCCCTCGCAATCATAAGTGATTACATTGCACGATGTAGCATCCCATGGGACCACTAAATAAATCCTACAACATAAAACATTAACTAAGTTTTTCTTTTAAAAAAATACATACAAACACTAAATTTGAACTTAGGAATCACTTAAGGGTATGTGCATATACATGTATCAATACTTTCTCAGCTCTCATATTTCTTAAGAAAGGCCTTATTCTGCAAAATCAGGTTTTGAGCACCTAAGGCCTCTAGAAGCCTCACCAATGAATCCGGCATGCCCAAACACCTAGAAATCAACTAATCATTTGCCCCAAACAAACACCACACGCAAAATTTACGCTGTTGTGAAAATAGGCTATGACTGAAACTAGAATTGGCAAAGTACTGCAAACCCTAATTCACAACATTAAATCACATCTAAACTCCAAGTGTAATATGTTGTTGGAAAGGTCTTGACACAAGAAATCTAGAAGTAATTGCAAAGTTCAAAATTCCAAGTTTAAGAGATGTGAACTCACTGTTGAGTGGGCTGCGATATTTTTGGGGTTGCTTTTTTACAAGCTGCACACTAAAATGTCATTTCGCAGCTCAATATATATTCAATACCCTAAATGTTATGTATCATCAGAACACCCTCGATGAGAGGAATCCAATTATGAAAAATTAGGTAGACTGTTGGAATTGTGTTGTATACTTTGTATGGTTTACACCCTTTAAAGACTATAAACCCTGTGACAATTTGGGGTCCTTATATGCGGTTTCATGTCTATATGGGTGGTTTTGGCCCATGATTTTTATGCCTATGGTATGGTAAGGACAGTTTCTAAGCCTACAGTTTGTATTCATTGTATTATAATACCGCTTGGACAGTTTCCTATTGATGTACCTACAAATACTCGCACATGCATTAGGGTAAAGAAAAACTTTGAAATGTGTTATTCTAGTGTAAATAGTTGAGTTAATGCAATAAGTAAGAAGGGTTTTTGTTCTAGGTTTTATCCCGAAATGGTTTTCCCAGGTGAAAATCTCATGCATAGTGTGTGTGTGTCATTTTTCTTTTCTGATATAGTTTAATATTCTATTAGCACTACTTCTCCTGCATAAGTTTATTGATTTATTCTCTTCATTTGGTATCAAGGCTAGGGTTTAACTTTGTTTGAAGAGATAAGGCATATTGACCCTATGATAAATTGTTTCTTGAGTGGGAACTTTGCACATGAGAATCTTTGTATAAAGAAATGATGGGAAGCACAAGGATAAAGATCAAAAAATTAATGACCAGCACTTTGAGTTATGGAATCTCAAGATGGAAGATCTTCATGTGGACAAAGATCAATGAGTAGTTGTGTCAGGAAAATAACCCAAGGGTATGAAGACAAAAGATTAGGAAAAGATGGATTGGAAGGAGAATGGTTCAATTAGACTGTGTATTTTAGATTCATTGTTGTTGAATGTCTTTGGAGAAGTCATAGCTAAGGAAATTTGGGATAAGTTAGGGATTTTGTATCAAACAAAGTCTCTAGCAAACAAGTTTTTTCTTCGAAAGAAGTTGCATTCTCTAAAGATGAATGATGGCGACTCCGTGACAAAGCAGAATGCATTTAAAACTATAGTAAGTTAATTTCGATCGATATTAAAATGGATGAAGAGGGAAAATGTATTATTTTGTATAATCTTTGCCTAATTCATGGGATAATATTTTCATGGCCAATAGTATTATTATATCTAAATTAAAGCTTGAATATGTAGTCACTGCGCTATTATTACGAAGCGAATATCCATGGAGGATTATCAAAGGATACCTTGCTTGTGATAGGTCATCCCCAAGTATGAAATAAAAGCAAGTTACAGGACAAACAATCAAAGTGTGATATCCCCATTTCCACATCATGAATAAGCAGGTATTGAAGACCTTTAACCTATTTCCCTATAGACTAAAGGAACCTTTTTGGGGAATTATATTTTATTAATTAATTATTAATTGTCGAAATAGTGATATTTATCATAAGACAATTATTACTTAATTAATAAAGTAATTGTTAAAAAATGGTTTTTACCACTAAGGTGCTTATAAAAATTAATTATTAATTTATTTGTCTTAAAGTAATTTTAATTACTATTTTTAATTAAAGCAAATAATTAATATATTATTCGAAAAAAGAGAATAGCGAACATGGGAGCTAAAACAAGGAAACAAAAGATGTTATAAAAAGTGCAAGCTATGGTTTATGAGGTAAATTATCTTTCCAAAGTGGTTCACCCTCCTTTGGAAGATACAAATACAAAGTGAAGGCCACAATGGAAGAAATGCTGAATTTTGATAAATTATTCTTCATGCTTGAAGAAAAACTATTAAGATGCATGCCCAATAGAAGTTCGCTACTTTGGTGTTGATCAATCTAAAAAATATATCTTTTGATACCACCTTTGCTAAAGAGATCTTGTTCTTGCCCTGGAAGTGGAGCGATTTGCTTTGAGGAGTTCATGTGGAGTTTTGTAAAGGTTTCATGGTTCTTTTCTTGCATGTTAACCTTGCTAAATATTTATCCTATTTTTGCAAGTGGAGTGAACCACCTTGGAAGCCTGGATCTAGGGTTTGAAGGCATCTTTTGGTCTATTCTATGCAAATTAAATATTCTTATTTTATTTGCTAATTTTCTATGTGTTGGTGTGAGAAATTGGAGGAGTCCGTGAAGGGTTTGAAGTAGAAAATTAAATAATAATTTTCAAAATTATTATTTAATTATTTTGACAGGTTTTGAAAACTTTTCCACTTACGGAAAGCAAGATTTCACCCTCCAAATTTTCTGCTATTTTATCTTGCACTTGGCAAGTGGAGGGATTGGCTTGGAGAGTCATTTTTTGCCATTTCTATGCCCAAAAAGAATCATTGTATTTTTCGGGCACTTTCGGCGATTCTTTCCAAGGGTTTGAAGAGGAAATTTTTTTATAATAGCATCTGTATTTTCAATATTTAATCAGAATTTTCTGCCATCAAAAAGTGGCGTTTGAGCTTCAAAAATTGGGCAAAAAGGTACTTGTTTCATGCAGTTTAATTTCTGATTATTTTCTACAAATTTTCAGTTATTTTGGAACAAGTTATTTACTAAAATTCATCCATAAACCCTACTATTTTGGTGTCTAGAGTTCATAGGGCTTAACAAGGATTTTTGTGAGCTTATTTTGCAAACTAGGGTTTGTTGATTGCATTTCTAGAATTGTGGAATTTAGGGGAAAATCCATTTTGTATGGAATCGTCTCATTTGGAGACATTGCAGTGGTATCAGAGCACTGGTTTTATCTACTTGTGAGTTGGTTGTCGGATGCAAACAAATAAAGAGTACATAGTTTATCAGAGGAACAAAAAGACTATGGGGGACCAAGTGCATCAAGAGTTATCTTCAGAACAATTTAAGCTTATGCAAAGCTTTATCAAAGAAAGCCAAAAAGAAATTCAACAAACTTTGAGTATACAAATTGCAGCCATGTTGAAGGATGCTACTATTCCAAGGAAAGATCACCCCTTCAATGAAGGACATTCGAATGATAATGAGAGGGTTCCTATTAAACCCCCCTCATAAATTCTTCAAGGCCACTTTTCTATAGAAAGAACTGGTAATAGAGAAAAGGATGCCAAGGGAGGATATTTTGGAGATTTGTCAAGGAGAATATGCAGCCCTCAGCTTAGCCACACAAAATCTTATGACTTTTCAAGATTTTTGTGAGATGAAGGAACCAAATCAAAGGTTCCTAATATGCAGCCCCGTAGAGATTTGCAACAAAGGTTGCGTAAGATTTCTCTTCCTATTTTTGATCGTACTGATAAACTTCATGTAAGATCTTGGTTACAGAAGTTGTAAACATATTTGTCACTTAACCCCATGTTTGAGGAGGCTCTAAAATTCGTCACCCTACATTTGGAGGGTATTGCTCATAAGTGGTGGTTTCATGGCCTAATCACATAAGGCCACGGATCTATTACTACCATGAAGGAGTTTGGCAAAAGAATCATGGAGAGGTTTGATAGAAAAAATCTAGATAGTCATTTTCATGAGTTAGCACAACTCAAACAAGAGCATGATGTTGAAAGGTGTGTTGCTGATTTTCAAAAGGTTTTAGTTATGGTATCTAATATTAGCTATGTTGTTTGGGTACGGATACGGGGACGTCTCAGGTACGCGAGTACGTCATTTTTCAAAAACTTTGATTTGGATACGTCGTGGGTACATCTGTGTGTGTGTGTGTGTGTGTATATTGTATATTACTCATTTTTTTAGTAAAACACTTGAAACTCCATAGTGTGAAAATATTTGTCTATAAATGATAAAACACTTAAAAATATATAATATTCATTCATTCATTACTTCAAAGACAAGATGTACATTCAAATCTAGAATAAATCATCTCGATTGTCCACAAAATCATGAATGCCACTCCCATTATTTTTCAACTTTATCATTTACTGACACTTTCTCTCACAAGGGCTCATCGGTGCATTGAATCTCACGAGTGCATGCCTTAAGGGGTGCACAGGGAATGGGGTGGGATCGGCTTGTGGCACTTTGCCAGAGATATTCTCATACTATTTTATCACGCATACATCCCTTCATCCAGCCTTCATACCTCCTATGATGTCTCCTTGAAATCTTGAAATCCTGAAATATGGCTAAGTTTGAAACCCTGAGACCCTGGAATCTGACTAACTCTGAAATATGACAGGATCCTCCAAAACCTAGAATTTGCATTATAGCTCCTAGCAGTCTGAAACCCCTCTCAAACATCCTAAAAGTATATAAATAAAATATAACTTAAAGTATAAATGTTTATTTTATTTCTATACGGTTGGGTTCAGACTGGATTTACATTTAGGGTTGCTTAGTTTTTAGGGTTTTTTTTAAAGGATTTTCTGAAGTTTTTTTTTTTTAAATTCGCCATTTTTCTGCCGAAATCCCTCGGGTACGCGTCAGAAACGTCCCGAGTACTCTCAGGGGCGTCCCGGAGGCGCCCGTCGGCGTGCCGGACGTTTCCGTCACACCGACGAGCGCCTCCGGGACGCCTACGAGAGTACCCGGGACGTCCCTGTGCCGGAGGCGTCTCCGAACAGGGGGCGTCGGGCCGGGAGACGTATCCCTGCAACACAGGATATTAGTGAAAAGCAATTGATTGTTTTATTTGTTGAGGGTTTGATTGAACCTTTGAAAGGTTTGGTTAAGGCTTTTAACCCTTCTTTACAAGATGATATCACTAAGGCTTTGGATTTAGAATGTTCAGCATACAAGGGTTATGAAGGACCAAAAGGGCAGCCACTTATTCGCTGCCCAAAGGGGCAAATACAGAGCAGCCAAAGACTGATTTTAGTGGGCAGCAAAAAGCACAAGGTGGGCAGCCCAAAGCACCACCAAATGAACCACAAAATAAGCTTTTTTCACCATATGTGCCACCTTATAGATCACTGCCCTATAGCAGCAATATAAAGGATGAAAGAGATGAATTGAGAAGACAAGGCTTATGTTTTACTTGCAAAAATCCATGGACCAAAGGCCACCGTTGCATGGGCAAGGGACATGTCTACTATATTGAGGTAATTGATAATGATTCAGATTTTGATATTGTTGATACTAATGATAGGCATGATGATAATATAGTTGATGAGCATATGCATGAAGATGACACACAAGATATGGGCAACACTCTTGCTAATATTTCAGGAGCACCCAAGTACTATCCTTTCAGAGTAGGAGGAAATATAAAAGAGCACAAGGTTATCATCTTAATTGATAGTGGTGTTACGCATAATTTCATTGGCAAAAATTTGGTAGCTAAGCTTGATTTGATTGTAGAAGACTTCAAGGGTTTCAAAGTAACCATAACAGATGGATTTTCTCTTCCTTGTACCAAAAGAGTCACCAAGCTTTCTATTACTTTGAGGGAGCATGAGTTATGTGATGATTTCTATGTAATTGGCATTGAAGAGATGGATCTTGTTCTTGGAGTCCAATGGTTGTATTCATTGGGGGAATTTACCCTCAATTATCAAAGCTTAATGCTAAAATTCAAGGTGGGTCATAAAGAGGTAACACTTCAAGGTATAGTCATGGGATCACATCAAATTACTTCTATGTTGAATAAAGCTTTACAAGGAGATGCAAAAATATATTCTATGTCTTTTGTAACAACAGATTGGAAACAGTTAATTACCATGGAATATGCTAAAAATCAATTTACTAACAATTTATTTGAGGAGGTGATTGTTGATGATAAATTCAGAATTGTAGGTGGCCTAATACCGTACAAAGAAAGGGTTTATTTGGTACCCGAATCCAAGGTAAAACACATGATTTCAAACGTTGCAAATGACACTCCTTTGGTTGGCCATCAAGGGTACTTTAAGACCTACAAACTAGTGAGGGAAAGGTTTTGTTTGCAATTTGAGTCATTGATGTCTGTAATATTGTCATTGATGTCAAAGGATGAATGTGCTATCATGCATTAATGTAAAGGATGAGTCGAACAGACTTGTGGAGTAAATCGGCTTTGTGAAGTGCTTCTACTTATAAAATAAGTAAAGCAATGTTGAGAACCTGACTTGCCCTGATAGAGTGAATCGGGGTTGTGAAGTGCTTTTACTTATAAAATAAGTAAAGCAATCTTGAAAACCCGAATGGGTCTGGGTGAGTGAATCGGGTTTCCAGAACAACTTTACTTCGTTCAACTTCATAACGTAAGCAGTCTCAAGAACCCGAATGGATCTAGCAGAGTTGATCGGGTTTTCGGAATGACTTAACTGCTCTCATCTTTATAAGTCAAGCAATGTGAAGAACCGAAATGGGTCTAAGTGACTTAATGGGGTTTATAGAATGAATTTACTTCTTTCATGTTTATGAGTTGAGCAACGTCAAGAACTCGAGTTGGTCTACAAAGTTGATCGGGTTTATCAAATGACTTGACTTCTTTCAATCTTATAAGTTAAGTAGTGAGGAGAACCTGAATCAGTCAATTCTTTCATAAATATTGGCGAAGACAATTGTTTCGAAAATATTGGCGAAGACAATTCTTCGGAAAAATTGGCAAAGACAATTCTTTCGGAATATTGGCAAGAACAAATCTTCCGGACAAATAGCCCACGGAAATAGTTCCAAAGGGTATGTAGACGCCTGCAAGAAAGCCGAAGGGTACTTTGTAGAAAAGTCGAAGGGTAGTGGACCGTCCAAAAATGCCGAAGGAGTCTTTTTAAAAAGCCCGAAGGGCAAGTGGACCATTGCAGAAAGTCCGAAGGGATCTTTTCAAAAACTCCGCGGAAATTGCCCCGAAATGGACATGTTAAAGTTCGAGTAAGTCTGAAGATATCGACAAAGGGGAAGCAAATCAAAGTCACCAAAAGAAGCGAGATGGAGTCAACATGTCGAGGGTTAATGATCTAGTCAACATAAAGAGTAAGCATTTTTGATGATCCAATGACACGCAAGTCAAGACTAAGAAGATCCAACGGAGAGAGTGGATCCAAAGCCTAAAAAGTGTTCGAAGGTTAATGCACAGTGGCGAAGTTAAAGACCGAGCAAGTCTAGTAAGATCTATCGGAGAGAAAGCTCTAATGAATGGCATGACAAGTGAGATATAGTCAAATCTGTCGAAGATTAACGTCTGACTAAAGTTATGGATCGAGCATATTCAAATAAATCGAAATGAGCAAAAGCAATCCTGATATATAGGAAATAGCGAGATGCAAAAAGAAGCTCGACAGTTAATAAAAGAGCTCAAAATTGACGTGAAAAAAGAAATAAAAGGCCCGTATTTAATATGTTCTAACGGTCAGTAAAGGAACAGGTAGAACTAGTGATGAACTCGAGTTTACACGGAGCTCAAGATCAATTCTCAATTAAAAAAGCGGCGCAGTTATGACCAGAATCCAGCAATTGCCAAAAATAGAAAAGAGATCTGACCATTGCAATGTGATGCATGAACCGAAACACAGGGAAGAGCATAAGTCAAAATCGCTTTTAATGATAACCGGTTAATTGCAACTAAAGTGTGAACACAATTGGAGATAGAAAACCCTAAGCTACATTGTCTATACATATATGACATCTTGTACATTGTAATGTGTGTTTTTGCCATTGCTACTACTGCTGCCATCGCAATTCTGAGAGTGAGTCAAAGGTTGTATGCAGATGGAGTAAAAGTCTATCGATTAGAGACATACACAGATAGAGTAAAAGGCAGAAGAAAAAGGGGAAATGAAGTGTGTCTGAACAGAACATATTCAAACATACGCAGATAAAGAAAATGAGCTGCCACTGTTGTTGAAACTGAAAAGTGCCATCAGAGAAACTCGAAGGGTGTCAACTCAGAATGTATGCAAACACAGAGTAAAAGGCAACGAGACACAGAGTGAGGCAAAGAGGAAGAAAGAGCACACAGAGAATGTGCAGAGATTGAGCAGAGAGTGAGGCAAAGAGGAAGAAAAAGTACACAGAGAATGTGCAGAGAGTGAGCAATTACAGACTAGACTTGTAACAAAGAAATTGATTTGGATTCATTTGTGAATCTATCTTGTATGCTGGAGTTGTAGCTCCATAGTTATGATTAGTTGATGCCATCAAACAAACTGAGTTGGTGCTCAATTAGGGGATTGGAGTCTCCTTAGGGTTGGTGCCCTTAAATCTTGTAACCAGTAAGGTTAAACTGAGTTGGTGCTTAGTTAGGAGATTGGTGTCTCATAAGGATAGGTGTCTTTGAATGTAATCAGTGTGGTTTTGCTAGTGAGGTGATTTAACTGAGGTTAGATTATAATAGTAGATTCTAGCAGCTATTCTCACCGTGGTTTTTCTCTTTAAGTTTTTCACGTATAAATCTGGTGTACTGTGCTTTTGTGTGTGCGTGTGCTCTCTACATTTGTTCTTTGATATGTATATGTTTTGTATCTTCATTAAAAAGTTAAAGAACTAGTTTTTAGCTAATCTACTGATTCACCCCCCCTCTCAGTAGATAGTTGTGTTCAACAATTGGTATCAGAACCTAGGGTTCTTTAAGAAGAAGCTTAATCAGCTCAGGTAGATCTTGGTTAGTGAACACAATGGTTAGTCATGAAGGATCCTCCTCAAACAAAGCACTTCTCTTTGATGGATCTAACTATGCTTTCTGGAGCATACAAATGGAGACATATCTATCCTCATTAGGATTTGATGTATGGATGTCTATAGTAAATGGATATATAGCACTTGTTGTAGCTCCTACTAATCAGGCCACCAAGAAGGCATATGAAAATAATGCCATGGCAAAGAATGTTATTCTTTGTGGACTGTCAAACTCAGAGTTTGTCAAAGTTATGCATTGTCAAAGTGCAAAAGACATCTGAAACAAGTTAAAGAGCATCTATGAAGGAGATGACAAGATGAAGCAAGCCAAGTTGCAGACATACAAAGGACAATTCAAGAGCTTCAAGATGAGTGAGGAAGAGAAGATTGCAGACTACCTCCTTAGGGTAGATAAGATTGTGAATGCTATCAGAGAACTTGGAGAAACAATAGATGAGTCAACTATTGTCAAGAAGGTTTTGAGATCTCTACCATCAAGATACGACTCCAAAATCTCTGCAATAGAAGAAGCAAGAGATTTGGACAAACTCACAGTTGACGAGCTACATGGAACCTTCACTGCCTATGAGATGAGAATGGGAGATGCAGACTCTTCCAAAAGAGAAGCTGCATTCAAAGTTTCTAAATAGACAAATGAAGAAGAAGCATCTACATTGGGATCTGAGAACGCAGATGAGGAAGTTGCCAACTTTGTCAGAAGATAGAAAAGAGGATCTAGAAAATACAAAGATAAGTTACCATTAAAATGTTTTAACTATGGTAGAATAGGACATTTTGTTGCCAAATGTCACTATAAGAAAATGGGTGATTCTGAGCAAGAAGAGGATGGTACAAGATTGAAACCTCACCATTCCCAAAGAAGGAACTTCTCCAAAAACAAGAAAGGTCTATACACAAAGGAAGACAGTGACTCAATGGAATACAGTGAGAGTTTGGATGATGACTATGACTGTGCCTTTGTAGCAAAGGGAAATGAATCTCTGTTCATGGCAATAGAATCAATCGCAAAAGATTCAAATCAAGATGATGATGAAGACTGGGATGAAGAAGAGGAAGAAGAAGTAGATCTGGAAGGAGAACTCATATGTGCCATAAATGAGATTGATAGTCTGAGGAAGGAAAACTCAAAACAAAAGAAGATTGGACAAAAGAAAATTGAAAATCTATCCAAGAGTCTGATCAGATGGTGGTGAGCTTAAAGACTCAAATTGAAGAGCTCAAAAGAATAGAAGATGTAGTCAAAATTGAACTACACCTCAAGTCTATTGAATGTATGAAGCTAGAGGCAGAAATAGTTGCCCTAAGAAAGGAGCTTGAGAAGGCTAAAAAGCAAATTGACAAAAGTCTGAAACTAAAAGGAAGTTCAGACATTATTGATGCATTGATCAACTCACAAAAGCCCTCAAAAGAAAGATCTGGTCTTGGCTATGAGAAAGGAAAGAGTCTCATGACAAATGCATCTACTAAGTTGTATGACAACTTCAAAGCAGGAGGATCAAGATCCAAGAAGGAGACAGCTTGCAATGGAGCAGAGTCAAAAAGAAGCAATGCTGATAAGAAGGCTAGAGGAGAGAAGAAACCTGAGGCAAAGAAGATCCAAGAATCTGTCTGTGATTTCGAAGAATATGTAGAAGACAAATGTAACTGAAGCAGCCATTTACACAAAGAGAAAAAGATCAGCAAGACAGCCTAATGCTATGACCAGGTATTCTTCATCTTTTTATGGTTATTGTTATAGCTGTAATCAGTTTGGTCATAAGGCTAGTAAATGTAGAATTGTACCTACAAGGAGAAATAACTTTACAAGCAAAAATTCAGTTGCATCCTTGTTAGATACAAATGTAGTGTGTTATTGGTGCAATAATTTTGGTCATATAGCTAAACATTGTAGAGCAAGCTTTATGAGATCAAAAGTGCAAAAAGGTATGCCTCTGAATGTGAAAAAAGGTTCACAAGCCTCTAAGAAGGAGAAAAGGAGACCCAACAGGACACACAAGGAGATCAAAAATGTGAGCAAAGGTGAGTGCTTCAACTGCCATGATAAGGGACACATGGCTAGGTTCTACAACCAAAGGTCTACAAGTCAGAACAAGAGGCTCCTAGAGCTCAAAAAGGAAGGCAGATCAGTTCATGGAGACCAAAGGTGGTGAGCATGAAGCTTGATGAGTCTGCGGATCACATCAATCTAGTTGATGTGGTGGAGAGTGCAACAGAGGCTGGAAAGGGTCAAGAGATCTCAACCTCTGCCATTGATGAGAAGGAGAAGACAAAGCTCAAGGAGAATCCCAATAAATTGACTAAAGACAGGTCAAGGGTATGCACAGATTCAAGTGAACACCCAACTGTAGTAGAGCAAGTAACAAGCATAAAGAGTCAATCTTTTGGGCCTAGTGATGAGATTTCTAGCTGCAAGGAAGATTCATTAGATAAACAGATGTATCATGGATCCATATTGTCTCCATGTATTCCAATCCTAGAAGGAAAGGAGAACAGTTTGATGGATGAGCATGTCACTTCTCTCAAGCCTAAGAACAAGAAGAATAAGGAGGAGAAGGACTTTGAGTTGTGTAACCCCTGGTTTCACACTGTTCTAAAACATTGTGAAATAAGGTGTCTCTATCTATGCTTATTAAGAGACCCCTTTAAGTAAAGAGCAAGTGATGCTCTTCAAAAGGTGTTGAAGGCAAGAATGAGTGCTCTCAATTGATGTTGTTGTGCCAAGATGAGTCAAGTGCTATGAATATGGTGTCTGATGGGATAGAATGAGTATGCTAACAATGTGTCCATAGACTCTAGTTCCAAAGTCGGGATATGGAGACTTCCAAGTGGGAAGTATGGTTGCTCTGAGATCATAACATCAACCGATATAGAGATATGAAGATTGTTGATTGGTCTTTTCAAACCAATGCTATATTGATGTGTAAATGATCCTATGCTGAGTAATCTTGTATTGATTATTTGTAAGTTAGTAGAGCAAGGGGGAGCTAGATTGTTCAGTCTGTCAAGATCAAGAAGGCTTAGGATAACGGAGCTTTTTGTATGACTATGGTGGCAGATTTGAAAATGCTCAAGTATATGCTGGTTGAGACTAGTTTATGCTACATAACAAAGAAAATCTTGAGTTCTGAAGATGAAAAGCTGCATATACCATCGAGTTAGGGGGAGCTAACTCAGATAATCTGAATGGTTTGAGGAGCCATGCATGATGTAAAAAGGAGCATATGTGAAAAGCTTCGGTCATAATTGAAAGAAAAGATGATGTCTGCTACAGATGTTGACTCAAGAAGGCTGAGATGATGACTTGATCGAACCAAGTTAGGTGCCTAGACAATATACTAAATCCTCATGAATAAACAAAGTGAAAGCTTTGTAATTGATCAAGTCCTAGGATCCAAGGACTATGTATGGAGACCTGTAAATACTCAAATGATGCAATGAGACAAGATCTGGGAGTAATAGCTCCTACATCACATCACTAGATAATAGTGATAGGGCATGAATCCAGGGGGAGCATTGAAAGAGCATTATTAACTCCTAGATTAAGAGTAAAGGCAATCGAGAGAGACAGTTGCAGTCCCTTAGCCATGTGATAACAAAGGAGGAGACATAGATGTGTTGGCTCTAGATCATTATGCCTATCTATAGAGAGACATGTCGATTATTGATTGGTCTTTCAGACCAATGATATATGCATGCTCTTTTGAGGAATAATGGAGCCAAAGGAATCAGATTTGAATGTGTCCTAGTAAGAGTCTGGACAAATGTGTCATTGCCAAAGGGAGAGTTTCTATCAACAGTGCTCTAACCAACCAGGTCCAAGGATCAGAACAGCCAGACAGTCAAGGAGCAGCCCGTTTCCATGTTATGGCAAGGACTCTTTGTCATTAATGTCAATGGGGGAGAAAGCAAACTGATGAAGGAATGAAGAAGGGTAGTCATTTTGAGGATGTTTTGCCATCAACGACAAAGGGGGAGATTGTTGGCAATTTGAGTCATTGATGTCTGTAATATTGTCATTGATGTCAAAAGATGAATGTGCTATCAAATATTAATGTCAAAGGATGAGTTGAACAGACTTGTGAAGTAAATCGGGTTTGTAAAGTGCTTCTACTTATAAAATAAGTAGAGCAATGTCGAGAACCCGACTTGCCTGATAGAGTGAATCGGGGTTGTGAAGTGCTTTTACTTATAAAATAAGTAAAGCAATCTCGAAAACCCAAATGGGTTTGGGTGAGTAAATCGGGTTTCCAGAACAACTTTACTTCGTTCAACTTCATAAGGTAAGCAGTCTCAAGAACTCGAATGGGTCTAGCAGAGTTGATCGGGTTTCCAGAATGACTTAATTGCTCTCATCTTTATAAGTCAAGCATTGTGAAGAACAAGAATGGGTCTAGGTGAGTTAATCAGGTTTATAGAATGACTTTACTTCTTTCATGTTTATGAGTTGAGCAACATCAAGAACCCGAGTTGGTCTAGCAAAGTTGATTGGGTTTATCAAATGACTTGACTTCTTTCAATCTTATAAGTTAAGTAGTGAAGAGAACCCGAATCGGTCAATTCTTTCAAAAATATTGGCAAAAACAATTTTTTCGGAAATATTGGCGAAGACAATTTTTTCAAAATAATTGGCAAAGACAAATCTTTCGAAAATATTGGTAAGGACAAATCTTTCGGACAAATAGCCTACGGAAATTGTTCCAAATGATATATAGACGTCTGCAAGAAAGCCTAACGGTACTTTGCAAAAAAGCCGAAGGGTAGTGTACATCCAAAAATGCCGAAGGGGTCTTTTCAAAAAGCCCGAAGGGCAAGTGGACCATTGCAGAAAGTCCGAAGGGATCTTTTCAAAAAGTCCGCGGAAATTATCCCGAAGGTGACCCAGGCAAAAAATCTGTAGAAATTGTCCCAAAGGGAACATGTTAAAGTTTGAGCAAGTTTGAAGAGATCGATGAAGGGGAAGCAAATCAAAGACGCCGAAGAAGCGAGATGGAGTCAACATCTCGAAGGTTAATGATCTAGTCAACATAAAGAGTAAGCATCTTTGATGATCCAACGACACACACAAGTCAAGACTAAGAAAATTCAATGGAGCGAGTGGATCCAAAGCCTTAAAAGTGCTCGAAGGTTAATGCACAGTGGCGAAGTTAAAGACCGAGCAAGTCCGGTAAGATCTATCAAAGCGAAAGCTCTCATGAATGCCGTGACAAGTGAGATATAGTCAAATTTGTTGAAGATTAACATCTGACTAAAGTTATGGATCGAGCATATTCGAATAAATCGAAAGGAGCGAAAGCGACCCTGATATATAGGAAATAGCGAGATGCAAAAAGAAGCTCGACAATTAATAAAAAAGCTCAGAATTGGCGCGAAGAAAGAAATAAAAGGCCCGCATTTAATATGTTCTAACGGTCAGTAAAGGAACAGGTAGAACTGGTGATGAACTCGAGTTTACACGAAGCTCAAAATCAATCCTCAATTAAAGAAGCGGCATAGTTATGACCAGAATCCAGCAATTGCCAAAAATAGAAAAGAGATATGACCATTGCAATGTGATGCATGAACCGATACACAGGAAAGAGCATAATTCAAAATCACTTTTAATGAGAACCGGTTAATTGCAACTGAAATGTGAACAAAATTGGAGATAGAACACCCTAAGCTACATTGTCTATACATATACGACATCTTGAACATTGTAATGTTTTTTTGCCGCTGTCGTTGCTACTACCATCGCAATTCTGAGAGTGAGTCAAACGTTGTATGCAGATGGAGTAAAAACCTGTCGATTAAAGACATACGCAGAGAGAGTAAAAGGCGGAAGAAAAAGGGGAAATGAAGCATGTCTGAACAGAACATATCCAAACATACGCAGATAAAGAAAATGAGCTGCCACTGCTGTTGTTGAAACTGAAAAGTGCCATCAGAGAAAACTCGAAGGGTGTCAACTCAGAATGTATGCAGACACAGAGTAAAAGGCAACGGGACATAGAGTGAGGCAGAGAGGAAGAAAGAGCACACAGGGAATGTGCAGAGATTGAGCAAAGAGTGAGCAACAGAGAGTGAGGCAAAGAGGAAGAAAGAGCACATAGAGAATGTGCAGAGATTGAGCAGAGAATGAGCAGTTACAGACTGGACTTATAACAAAGAAATTGATCTCGATTCATTTGTGAATCTATCTTGTATGCTGGAGTTGTAGCTCCATAGTTCTGACTGGTTGGTGCCATCAGACAAACTAAGTTGGTGCTCAGTTAGGGGATTGGAGTCTCCTTAGGGTTGGTGCCCTTAAATCTTGTAACCAGTACGGTTAAACTGAGTTGGTGCTCAGTTAGGGGATTGGTGTCTCTTAAGGATAGGTGTCTTTGAATGTAACCAGTGTGGTTTTGCCAGCAAGGTGATTTAACTGAGGCTAGATTAGAACAGTAGATTCTAGTAGCTATTCTCACCTTGGTTTTTTCTTTTGGATTTTCCACGTATAAATCTGGTGTACTGTGCTTTTGTGTATGTGTGTGCTCTCTACATTTGTTCTTTGATATGCATATGTTTTGTATCTTCATTAAAAAGTTAAAGAATTAATTTTTTGCTGATCTACTGATTCACCCCCCCTCTCAGTAGATAGTTGTGTTCAACAGGGTCTATTGAAAGGGCTTAAAGAAAGAAGTTCTCCAGTACATTCAGGTATGTTTTGTATGCCAAAAGAATAAAAGTGAGCATGAATTTCCAGCAGGCCTCTTGCAGCCCCTTCCCATTCCTTCACAAAAATGGGAGAGCATCTCTATGGATTTCATTACCGGATTGTCCATGGCTCAAGGTAGAAATTGTTTGTATGTTGTGGTTGACAGATTTACGAAATTTGCTCATTTTTATCCACTTTCAACGAAGTACAATGCTCCTATGATTGTTGATGTGTTTTTTAAAGAAGTCTTCAAATTGCATAGGCTGCCCAAAAACATTGTTAGTGACAGGCACAACAGATTCATGAGTATATTTTGGCAAGAACTCTTTAAATTGACAGGTACTGAGCTCACTCTTAGCACTAGTTATCATCCACAAACCAATGGGCAAACAAAAATTGTGAACAAATGGTTGGAAGAATATTTGAAGAACTATATTTCAAGGTAACAATTAACATGGATAAAATGGTTGCATATGGTCAAGCATTCTTACAACACAACCTTCCACATGTCCACAAGTATGACTCCTTTTAAGACACTTTATGGTTATGATGTTTTTTCTTTCATTGACTTGGTGATGACAAATAGTAGTGTCGGAGGCAAAGGACTTGGTACAACAAAGTTATGACATCATGAGAGCACTAAAAGAGAACCTACAACATGCCCAAAATCGGCATAAATTATATGCAGATCAGCATTGAGTGGAAAGGTCATTTGAGGTAGGAGATTGGGTATTTTTAAAGTTGCAGCCCTATAGGCAATCTTCTCTCAAACAAAGTGGTTCGTAAAAATTGAAACCATGATTTTATGGGCCATATAAGGTAAAAGACAAGGTGGGAGAAGTGGCATATGAACTAGAGCTTCCAAAAATGAGTAAGATTCATAATGTATTTTATGTTTCTTGTCTCAAAAAGGTTCTTGGACAACATACTACCGCTTCTTTGGAGCTGCCCCCATTAGATGAGGACGGCAAAATAATATTAATTCCAGAAACTATCATGGAGGTTCGTGAAAAGAAGCTAAGGAATCAAAGCATCAATGAGCATTTCATTAGATGGAAGGATTTGCCACTTGAAGATGCTACTTGGGAAGAAGAAGAAACTTTAATGCATCCAAATTTGCAATTGCTTGAGGGCAAGCAACTTTGAGAAGGGAGGACAGTGGCGTCCCCATTTTCACATCATGAATAAGTAGGTATTGAAGACCTTTAGTCTATTTCCCTTTTGGAGGACTAAAGGAACTCTTTTGGTGAATTATATTTTATTAATTAATTATTAATTATCAAATGGTGATTTTTATCATAAGGCAATTATTGCTTAATTAATAAAGAAATTGTTAAAAATTGGTTTTTACCACTAAGGTGTTTAAATGAATTAATTATTAATTTATTTGTCTTAAAGTAATTCTAATTACTATTTTTAATTAAAGCAACTAATTAATACATTATTCAAAAAAAAAGAATGTCGAAATAGGAGCTAAAGCAAGGAAAAGAAAAGATGTTCTAAAAAATGCAAGCTATGGCTTATGAGTTATTTTATCTTCCCAAAGTGGTTTGCCCCCCTTTGAAAGATACAAATACAAGGTGAAGGCTACAATGGAGGGCATGCTAAATTTGATAAAGTGTTCTTCATGCTTGAAGAAAACTATTGGGATGCATGCCCAATAGAAGTTCGCTACTTTGGTGTTGATCAATCTAAAAAATGTCTTTTGACACCACATTTGCTAAGGAGATCTTGTTCTCGCCCTAGAAGTGGGGCCATTTGCTTTGTAGAGTTCGTGTGGAGTTTTGTGAGGGTTTCATGGTTCTTTTTTGCATGTTGACATTACTAAATATTTATCCTATTTTTTCAAGTGGAGCGAGCCACTTTGGAAGCTTGGATCTAGGGTTTGAAGGCCTCTTTTGGTCTATTTTATGCAAATTAAATACTCTTATTTTATTTGCTAATTTTATGCGTGTTGGTGTGAGAAATTGGAGGAGTTCATAAAGGGTTTGAAGTAGAAAATTAAATAATAATTTTCAGAATTATTATTTAATTATTTTGACAGGTTTTTGAAGACTTTTCCACTTGCGAAAGTTAAAATTTCACTCGCCAAATTTTCTGTTATTTTTCCTTGCACTTGGCAAGTGGAGGGATTGGCTTCGAGAGTCATTTTTGGCCATTTCTACGTCCAAAAAGGATCGTTGTATTTTTTTGGTATTTTTCGGGCACTTGTGGCAATTTTTTGCAAGGGTTTGAAGAGGAAAAACTTTCAGAACAGCATCTGTATTTTCGATATTTAATCAAAACTTTCTGCAATCAAAAAGTGGTGTTTGAGCTTCAAAAATTTGGCAAAAAAGTACTTGTTTCGTGCAATTTAATTTCTGATTATTTTCTATAAATTTTCAGTTATTTTGGAACAAGTTATTGGCTAGAATTCATCCATAAAACCGTACTATTTTGGCATTTAGAGTTTATAGGGCTTAACAAGGGTTTTGTGAGCTTATTTTGCAAACTATGGTTTGTTGATTGCATTTTCAGAATTGTGAAATTTAGGGGAAAATCTATTTTGTACAGAATCGTCCCATTTAGGGACATTACACAAAGTCAAGAGATAAAACTAAATTTCCAAAAAGACCTATGAATAAATGTTGGAACTGTAGTAAAATTGGGCATTATAAGCAGTGTAGATCTAAAAAAGTTAAAAATGGCGAGTCACTTGACAATGCCCCTTCTATAGAAATGAAGACCTTTAGTGAAGACTCGAGGGATCCATACTTGGTAGTTTCAAGTATACATGCATGTCATGATGCATGGTTAATCAACTTGGGTGCTTCATTTCATATGACTCCCCATAGGGAGTGATTTTGTGAATATGAAAAGTGTAATAAGGGTAATGTCTTCTTAGGAGATAACTCAACATATATGATCATAGAACGAGAAAGAATCAAGCTGATGTTCAAAAATGAAAGGGTTAAAACCCTCTCTAGAGTTCTGCACATTCTAGGTTTGGATTATTTTTTTCAAGCAAGATGAATGATGTGGGTATGCAAGTAATATTTAATGAGGATAGTTGAAAGACAGTTCAAGGAGCAATGATATTGACAAGACGAGTCCACATTGGAGCATTGTTCAAGCTTGAGGCAAGCATTGTAAGTGATGGATGTAATATCTCTATCGTTTCTAAGGTTCACAATAAATCAAATCAAACCCTTATGTTTCCAGTAGAAAAAACAATGTTTTGGCATCAAAGGAAAGGACATATCGAAGAGACAGACCTTCAAGCATCACAAACTAAAGGTATGGATGAAGGAGATTTTTATTGTTCTTTAGATTTTGATTTTTGTGAACATTGTGTATATGGTAAGTAGAATTGAGTAAAGTGTCCCACCAATGCTAGAAAAGCTTATGGGATTTTGCAGTTATGTGTTTGGACCTGTGAAGGTTCCATCACTAGGGGAATATATATATATATATACTATTTCTTTTATAGATTATTTCTCGAGAAAAACCAAGATATATATTCTCCAAAAGAAATTTGAGGTTTTCAACAAATTCAAGCAATTTAAGCCTTTTCTACAAAACCAAACAAAGAAGAAGATAAAGGGTTTGAGAACTAATAATGGTGAAGAGTACAACTCAAATGAATTCGAGTAGTTTTATAAGCAATGTGGAATAGCAAGGCAAAAGACAATTCAATATACACCACATCAAAATGGGGTTGCAAAAAGAATGAGCTTGACTCTATTGGATAAGGCTAGAAGTATGCTCATATACTTAGAACAAAAATTATGGGCAGAAGCAATAACGACTGCTTGTTAACACATGATCAATCGATCACCTACATTAGCCCTTGTTGATAAAACTCCACATGAAGCATGGACTAGTAAGAACACTCTCTTCAACATCTTAGGTTATTTCGTTGTGATGCTTATGTGCATATTCCAAAGGAAAGAGAACTAAGCTAGACTAGGAATTAGTGAAGTGCAGATTTATTGGATATAGCAATGGTGTGAAAGGATGCAAGCTTTGGATCCCAGAAACAAAGATCGTTTATAGTTATAATGTAATCTTCAAAGAGGTCAACAAAGCTCCAAAGTAGGAAGGACAGCCAAAGGAAGAACCAGAAGAGCTGCAAGTTGAATAAGAAAGGCGAGAATATGTATTTGAATATGAAGCAGAAGAAGATGAACTAGAAAGGGAATTGCTTGAGGAAGATTCAGATGCACCAAAAGAGGAAGAATCTCAAACTCAAGTCTCGAGAAGATTAGATCAAAATAAAAGGAAACCAAAAAGGTATAGTCCACTTGATTTCCGTTCAACATTTATTTTATGAGTTTTATTTGTTATTAATGAAGATCCTAAGACTGTGAGGGAGGAACTTGATTCAAAGGAAAGTTAATTCTGAAGGAAGGCCATGGATGAAGAAATGGAGTCCTTGGATAAAATATGACATGGGACTTGGTAAAATTGTTTATTGGTAGAAACCCTGTTGGTTGCAATGGGTGTTCAAGAAGAAGTTCAATGCAGAAAGACAATGGAGAGGTATAAAGCTCCCCTGGTAGCAAAGGGATTTTCCCAAGTGTAGGAAATTGATCTTTGTAAGATTTCTTGGCTTGTTTCCAAGTTAACTTCTATTATATTTCTTTTGGTTGTTGTTGCTACTTTCGATCTTGACGTAAATCATATAGATGTACAGACGACATTTTTGCATGAGGATCTTAAGGAAGAGATCTACATAGGACAGCCAAAAAAAATTAAATTTAAAGGAAAGGAGGACTTGGTTTGCAAGTTGAACAAAATTCTTTACATCCTGAAGCAATCACCAAGAATGTGGAATCAGAAGTTTGACAATTATGTGTTTGGACTTGGGTTCGTACAAAGCAAAGCTAATCACTATGTATATTTTAAACAAGTTGGTGATGAGTTTTTTATTGTAATTCTATATGGCGATAATATGTTAATTGGAAACAAGGAAATGATCAAGCAAGCTATATCTCAATTGTCATCTCAGTTTGATATGAAGGATCTAGATGCTGCAAAATTAATTTTGGGCATGGAAATTAAAATGGATCAACCAAACAAGAAACTAAGATTGAATCCTCGGTCAACTCATTCGGCGATTTTGATTGAAAAAGTGCAAAACTCACCTCACAAGGAGCAGCCAAAATAAAATGGTAAAAATTTGCAAATTAATTTTCCACTTAACAGGGCACTTATCCCTTGGTTAAGTTGCCCAACATTGGTAATATTTATTTGTAACCTTTAAATTGGAAATTGTAAATTGTAATGGCCTCCAAGGGGAAATGCACATAATTAATAAAAGTGGTCTAGATTCCAAGCTCTTAATTCTTACTTCATTTGTAGCCACTGTGTCAGGTCGAAGTTCCTAACTGCTAAATTTTTTGGTGATTTAAAAGTTGTCCAAAAAACAATGCTTGTCCCCCAATAACACTTGCCACCCAAATCAGTGCCCGCTGATAATTTTTTTGGTGTCATCGACATTAAATTCAAATTGATATTATATTTCTCATTTTAATATCCACATATGGGAATCATGATAATTATAAATTATAATATAATATATTTATATTGATAATTTATATTTTATAGTTTGTAAATATTAATGTCTTTATGTTCATAAAATATTAATATATATAATATAATAATTTATAGTTAAATCGCGATGAAGGAGACGACGAAAGCGACGGCGGGAGCACAGCGCGGCAGGCAAGAGAGATTGAGGTCGAAGGGCAAGGAGTTATTTTTAACACAAGCGGCAAGATCCAGTTCGATGGAAGGCAGGGGGACACTAGGAGAAGACAGCGAGCTGCACAACGATCAGGTTGGAGATGGTGAGGCAGAAGAGAAGAAAGGAGCAGAGATCGGGGCCAATATCAAAACGGAGGTCAACTACTAGGCGAGGTAGGGGAAAGGGTAGGCGCAAAACACAAACTCCTGACCATGAGGTTTGTCCCTCTGAGCATTGGGAGACAAGTTTTGTTCTTCCAAAGGTTGTGTTAGGGAAGAAAGAGATAGCGGTTAACCCTGGCCTGGCAATAAGAGCCGCCGCTCAGAAGGAGAGAGAAGATAGATCAGTAATAAGAAAAGCTAGGGTTTCAAAGGCTTTAGTTTTTTAGCCTGTATTAATAGCCCTTATCCATTTCATACCTATGGAAATTTCTGCAAAAAAGCAATCCTCAAGGCTCATCCAGGTTGTGACCCTATTTTGGTTCCAAGAAGTCAGGTTTCTTCAATTAATTCCTTAGCTAAAGAAATAGGAGTGGAGGAAGGTTTTACAGAGGTGCCACAAGCAAATTGTTCCCAGTTTGTAGTTCTAGAAATGGCTCATCTTGGTGATGTCCACTTAGTTTTTTCTAATTCTTCACCTATCCTAGATATTTCGGATTCTGAACTATCGCAGGTTTGTTTGGAGAAGGGCAACAAATCGTTGATTGGCAGATGTGTTGGAAAACGGCCATTGTGGGAAGCGCTTCAACACTGGGCAGTAGGCTCTTAGCCAGCATTGAAACCTCCAACCATCTCTTTGTTGTCTAATGGATTCTTTCTATTTCAATTTCAGTCGGCAGATGACAGAGATTATGTATGCTCAAATGGCCATTGGTTTGTAGGTAATCAGGGGGTGTTTTTGTGCCCATGGACTCCTTTGATCCAAATTCATCGATCATTTCACAAGCCCCAATATGGATAAGTTTTTATAATCTACCCTTAGCTTTGCGAGATGTTGGTCTTTTTAATCAGCTGGTGAATAAATTGGGAGTTTTTGTCAAAATTGATGATTCCATTGAAGCCCATCGGAATTTTGTCCGGATTTGTTTATTGGTGGATTTATCTAAACCATTATTTCATTCGGTTAAAATCTCTTCTTCCCATGGAGTTTGGTCTCAATTTTTCAACTTTGAAGGTCTCCCATTTAGATACTTCAAATGTAATAAATTGGATCATAAGATGGTTGCTTGTCCGGAGAAGATTTTTAATGGTTCCCAAGCTTTGATTGTTCAAAAATGGGTTAGAAAGATTGGATGCCCGAATGATGATCTGGTTTACAGTTTGTATGGTACAGCGAAATTAAAATCAATTGAGGATACACCTTTGGTAGCCGCTACAGTGGTTCAACATTCTCCACAAAAGAATAAGTTTACAGAGGCTATAGAGAATCGGGACATTTTGGACTCAGGGCAGCCTCCTTTAAACAAGAAGGATAAGACAACAAATGTTTTGAATTATGGGCAAGAGGATCTGGGCAAATTTTCTCCAAGTAAGAATAGTCCCATAGCACAAGAAAGCTCAGAAGAGGAAGAAGAAGATTGGGAGGAAGAAGAAGAAGAGTTAGTAAGCAAGGTTGTTTAGTCTATTGCTTAGACAGGAAGTACTTTAAAGACCCCCAACTTCGGTCTCAAAGGGAAAAGAGGAAGGAAGACAGAAGCAGAAAGGTTGCAGCTAAATGCTCAAAATTCTATTAATGACGGCACCCAATGGACCATGGAATCGTTGTTGTGCAGTTGAGGCAGACGCTTTCAAGCAGCGCATGGATGAATTAAACGCTAGTGTAGGGGTGGTTTTTCTATTTTCTGTTGAAGTTTTGTGTTTCTTGGCTCTTGATTAGTTGTTTAAATTTTTCGAGTGCCAATTTTTTCTTTTGAATCCTTGTTGGTTTGTTGGGATTTTAGAAGAATAATAGATTTTCTCTTTTCTCTTGGATTTCACATATTTTTTGGAGACTAGACCTCCTGCTATGCTCCAGAACCGGTTTTGGCTCCAGTCAAACGCTGAATTGGGATTGGGACCCTTTTATCCCTGGTATCGATTTTTTTTAAATATAATAATTTATAATTATGCATAATATAATATATTTATAGTTTATAAAATATTAATATATATATTTAATAGTTTAAAATTTATTATATATAGATTTTTTTAAATATAGATTTTTTAATTGTATAGATTTAAAATATATTGAATGTATGTATTTCTTTTAGTGGAATTTAATCACGAATTTTATAGCTTATTTTTTAGCAACGATTTGTTTACGAATTTAATCCTTTACAAATTTGAATGCGGTGACCTAGATTGAATCAAAGGAAATATGTTGAGATGATATTGCAAAGGTCTAAAACGCAGAAAATGTAAACTTATGAGTACCCCCTTTCTTATTGGTCTAAAATTAATTGTTGAACAGTGTCCCAAGACACAAGAAGATATTGAGGACATGTCTCAAGTTCCTTATGCAGGAGTTGTTGGAAGTCTAATGTATGTTATGGTTTGTACCAGATCTGACATTGCCAATATAGTGGGAGTTGTGAGTGGATATATGTCCAACCCAAAGAAGGAACAATAGACTATAGTAAAGAGGATCTTCAAATATCTGTGGTACTTCAGATTATACAATCTACTATGAAGGAAGACCTCGGCAGAACAAAAAGGCAAATATACAAGGCTTTGTTGATGTTGATTGGGTTAGATATCTTGCCTACCAAAGATCTACAAGTGGCTGCGTTTAACCTATTTGGTGGATCAAATAATTGGATAAGCAAGAGGTAGCCAACAATTGCACTTTCAACTACAAAAGTCGAGTACATGGGAGCCACTTGCAAGTAAGGAATCTATATGGTTACAGAGGTTATGTTCAAATGTTGGTTTCTTATAGAAAGTTTTAAAGATAGATTATGTCAAAGTGCAATATGTTCAGCAAAGAACCCCACATATCATGCTTGGTCAAAGCATATTGATGTTAAATATCATTTTGTTAGAGACATGGTTGAAAACAAGGTGTTGATGCAGAATGTTGTTGATTCATTGACGAAGGTTGTGAATACTGAGAAATTTGCTTGTTGCAAAAGATCAATGGGTTTGGCTGCCCTTAAGTTGAGAAAAGTATGAATCCATGATCCCCTCTACAAAGTGTTCAACAAGTGGAAGAATGCTAAAATATGTTATATAGTTTGCATAGTTTACACCTTTGTAGACTTTATACCCTACCACAATATTGGGTTCCTTATATGTGCTTGTGATTCCATATGGGTGGTTTTGGCCCATGGTTTACAACCCATTATTTTTATATCTATGGTATGGCCTAAACAGTTTCTAAGCCCATGGTTTGTATCCTTTGTATTGTGATACTGCTTGGACAGTTTCCTATTAATGTGTCAACAATTAATCGCACATGCATTAAGGTAAAGCATAACTTTGAAGTACATTATTGCATTGTAAACAGTTGAGTTAATTCAATAAGGAAGAAGGTTGTTGTGCTGGGTTTTTTTCCGAAAGGGTTTTCCCAAACGAAAATCTCGTGTATGCCATTTTTATTTTCTGATATAGTTGAAGATTTTGTTGGCATTGCTTCACCTGCATACATTTATCAATTTATTTTCTTTATAAACCTACTATGAAGTAAATTTGGTTGTTAAAATCAGCCTTAAGAAAAGCTGCAAATTTGGCTGTTCAAGATGACCCCGTGAAACCGAGAGGTCTAAAGAGAAATTAAAACGTGTATTTCAACCTAAAAAACCTACAAGTAAAATTTTCAGATTAATATGTTAAGCCATTTACTCCCAGTTGAAGTTTTACGGCCACTTTCCTCACCAAATTTCACAAAAGCTGAGAACTGCATAGAAAAAACAGTGTGAATTAAAAAAGAATTGATTCAAAAAGAGCTCATGAAGCTGTGAAGTCTATATAGAAAATGTTTGTCTTCATTTAATTGGGCTTCATACAAATTTGTAGCTTTCCACTCTGAACAGTTCGCATTTTACCACTTCTCACATTTTTTAAAATCCGTAAATTACAAGGGCAAAGATGCAAAATGAATAGATAGAACTCTAAGGTCTGAAGATGAAATGTGTATTTTAATCTAACTAATCTTCATACACATTACAGCCAAGCTGTTTTCAGCCACCTCCAAAATTTAACTTACTGCTAAATTGCATGCTTTCACAATAGAAACTTAGTCTTTGTGCTATGTAAGTGAGTGGTTTAATTCCAGCAACCAAGGGAACACTTTTAGGAGTTTAAAACAAAACTCAGGTAAGAAAAAAAAAGCATAACATGCCTCCATCTTCTCACTCAAACCCTCATGGATCAATTCCACTTATACTTGTGTAATTGCTTATACAAATTTAAATAAGGAACAAGACTGACCCCAAGTTGTTATAAACTTCTCAGCTCGCTAATCATCTTAGCCAATGGGAGGAATGAACATTTATGAGTTATGGTTTGAATGTTTAATAAATGGGCTTAAGTGAGAAACCACTGAAAACATCCCATCTTTGCAGCTCTTTCCACTTATACCCATTGTTACTAGTTGGTATGAGTTTACAACGCAGCAACTACCCCAAGCTTGCATGCTATTTAGACTATGCACACATCCCATATTGAGGAGAATAAAGACTTTTCCCCAAATGCATATCATATATAAAAAAAAGAATGAACTATACTTCAACTTCTACCTCTTTTCCACATTTACACCAATGAAACTTTAATGATATCACTATATAGCTTTATCAATATGATGAATAGATGTCATTATCCTCATGGGTCCCCGAACCACCCAGAACCATACAATCTGTAATGCATGTACCAATGTTATTAACTTGAAAAAGAATGAGAATTTACAAATTTGCGAACTTGTGAACATAGTTAAATTACCTTTTTCCTTACATTCAAAACACTATAAAACAAGGCAAAGGTAAGTGTAAAGGACTTCTGCAGCAAAAAACAGCATTTTAAGTGTGATCCCATTCTTCTATGGATACCAACATTGCATGGTGTGTGTTGTTTACCACTTGGCCACATCCACAACAGGGGCAAGGGTGTAATGTCCCTTTTTCTAGATAAAAATAATTAGTAGTATTATTTAAGTTGGGCCCAGTCATTTCTAATCTTTTGGGCAACTTGACAATAATATTATTATTAAAATAAAAAGTATTCTTAAATACTTTAAAGTAAACTTAATAATATGACTAAGTGACCAATAGGTAATGTCAGCAACTTATGTTTTATTAATTAAATAAAGTAAGTTTGGAGTTTGAGTGGGAAAAGGTATAAAAGAAGGTGAAGAGGTCTATTTTTGACATTATCTATCATCCAACAATTAATTCTTTTGAAGCTAAGCATGCTTGTTTGCACGTTCAACCATTAAGGATGAGAACCCCCATTAGCTTCCAGATTTCGGGATGAAAACACTCAAATTCATCTTGGTGACTTCGTTCAGAGGTCACAGTTGGGCAGAGTATCATCTTGTTGGCAGCTAGAGCACAGTTGATGGGTGGCACAGCAGCTTGGGGAAGGCAATTAAGGTGGCTGCACACCTAAGGCAGCATTTGGATGTGTCACATAGCTCAAGGGAGTTCCTTAAAGTGGGCCGACTTCCCTAAAGAGGTCATACTTTGATTTTGGTACTGTTTGATGGGTGGAATATTGTTTTTCACTCATATATTCAGTTGTATTTAATTCTAATTTTTTGACTTGCAATTGGGTTAAAAATCAGAATTGATGTTTAAGGGTTTCACCCAAAATTGATAATTGAATTTCCATAATTTTCAGAGGGTTTCTATGAGGTTTGAAAGTTATTTACATGCTTGAATATATATATTTTCAAAATTTTGTCTTTGTTGCTAGGATTTCACAATAAAAATCTGAGTTCGTACTTTCAGTTTTAAGGGTTTCTGCATAATTCCAAAGAATTGTATAAATATGTCCTAAAAAGGACATTATAGTGGTATCAGATCCATCTCTTGGCTCGCTGTGGGATTTGAGTTGTCTATAATGGATTGGCGACCTAAGTTCTTCCCAAAGGAAGAATACATAGATCCTATCCAAGAGGTGTGGATGCGAATACAAAAAGAGCAAACAAAAAGTCAAGATATTAAGAATCAGCGTTTGAAACAATTTTCTATCAGTTATAAAGCCTTAGAGTCATTTAGAAGAACGCAGAAGAATGATCCTATTCAAGAAGCATGGTTAAAATAACAATGCGATAGAGATGAGGTCAAACCTTTTGCTTTTAATGAATATGATAAGAAGTTGATAAATACACGTTTTATAATACTTTGAAGAATTCTTGGAGGTATTTATAGAAAATAGAAATAGAAATTTGAAGAAGAAAGATGGAAAGCCAAAAATTCAAAAAGATCCCAACGAATGAATTAGGAAGCAAGAGAATTCAAATCTAAAAGAAGTTAGTAAGCATCCCATAAAGGAATCCACCATGCAAGTGGAAAGTGAAGGATCTTCAATAGAAACAACCCTAGAAGCACCTATCAATCTTCTAAGTATTGCAAAAATTGAGTCATTGTCGTATGAGAGTAAGAATAACTACAGTGATGAGTATGCAAGCAAGGAGAATGTTTCAGTTGATGCCACTAATTCTGAAATTCTGAACTACAAGGATAGTTGTGTCAAGGCAAATCTCTCAAAAGCTCTTCTAAATCAAAATAAGGAGAGAAACAATCGGATTCCAGTACAAAGTATAAAAAGAAACGTCATATTTCATGTTTGTTGTTTCATACTATACCATTTCAGAATTGTTTTTATCATGGTAAGCACTCTTATAATGTCAATTCACAATATGGGAATGATAACACAGCTCTATTTCAGTTCTACCATCATTCTAAGCAGGGTGAAAGAATAAAGATAGAGCCTTTGGCTCAAAATGCATTTTAAATAATGGTATGGAATTTGGACGACTTTTTGAGGTACAAAAAGGATAAAGGCTTTAATGTGACAGTAGTTGATGGCTTCACCATTCCGTGTACCAAGAAGCTTCAACAAAATGAAACCCTCTACATTGCAGTGGATCCTAGTCTTGAAATAAAACCAGCTACATTGCAATGGATCCTAGTCTTGAAATGAAACCAGCTATACTACAGGCAAGTGCGGGGGATGTGATAAGGACCCAGAAAATGTATGATGAATGGAGTAGAGCTAAGGAAACCAAGTTGATAGCCACTCAAGCAAAACACCTTCAAAAAGTTATGGGAAAGGATTCTCCAATCGTTAGGGTAGAACATGAAGAAAAATCAGTGTTGCAAGGATTTGGAAAGGAATTTCTGGTTAATGCCAAATTTAATAAAATCTCTAAGGCATTAAAAAAAGAAAAGCTTTTAGATCAACTCTATGACAACCCAGAATATGGAAGGAATGTTGCAAATCGAGAAGGTTATGAGGTGGAGTTCCCGGAAAACTTTGTTGTGATGCATGCACATGAAATGCAGGCTTCACGGATCACTAATGTTGGTTTCTAGCTTGCTAGAATTTTTAGATCAGACCACCATCATATCTTTGTTGGTATTAGAGGTGTTGAGGGTATCTCAACAAATTCCAATAAGACAAAGGTGAACACCTACAACCTAAGGCATGACAAGAATGATCATATTTCAGATTTATTGCTTCCTACTATGTCATTGCATGAAGCTTGTCATCATGGGCAACATGTTAAAAATGGTGACAAGATGAAGAACACATTGAGTAGCAAGGGGCATATAGATTATTTCATACAAGTTCCAAATGGTGTGAGCATAAAAGAGTGGGACCCAAGTGATCATTTGAGCTACAAGGATGATCACTCCTTGGAACCAAGCCCTACACTTTAAGAAAAGGCTATGGATAAAGTCATCATTGTCGAGGTAGCCAAATACTAGATGTGGGAAAGTGGTAAGCACAATAGATATTTTTTTTTTGTTCAAGGTCCTATGACTTAACATAGCATGGTTTTATTGGAGTCAAGCTACATACAAATTTGCCACCTTTGGATGTGTAATGTCCCCAAATGGAACAAATAGGGCAAAAGGGGTTTTTCCCAAAATCCTTAAATTTGAAATAAAAATCAGCAAGCCCTAAATTGAAAATTAAATTCTCTAAACTCTTATTTAATTATGAAAACCCTAGGTGCCAAAAAGAGAGGGTTTTATAATAAATTTCTACCAACAAAATGTCTCGAAATAATCTGAAAATATGCAGAAAATTTTCAGAATTGAATCCACATAAATATCTTTTTCTCCCTTTTTTTGAACCTTCAACGCCACAAATAGATGAAGGAAAAATCTGATTTAATATCCAATTTTTTGTTGCTGTTCGGAATAAAAATAATCTTTAAACCCTTGCCAAAAATAACTACCAACATCTGAAAAATATAAGAAAATTTCATCAACTTGTTTTGGCATGAAAATTGCCAAATTAGCCCTCTTAGGTCAATCGCCCCACTTCCAAGACGCCTGGAAAAATAGCAAAAAAATATAGGAAGTATTCTTGCCTTCCGCAAGTAAAAAATCTTCGAAAACTTGTTAATAAATTAAAAATTAATTCTACAAATTATTAATTAATTTTTCTTCTTCAAAATCCTTCATAAATTGCTCAAAACTCCACAATAATAATCAGAAAAATATTAAATAAATTCAAATAATTATTTTGTAAATATTTTGACCAATTGGGGCGTTCAAACCCTAGCACCAACCTTCCCAAGTGGTTCACTCCACTTGCAAAATTAGTATAAGAAATTAGCAATGCCAAAATGTAAGTAGAATATCACCAAACCCTCAAAACAAGCATTCAAACCCTCCAAGGTAGTTCGCCCCACTCCTTAGGGCATAAACAAGTTTTTCTTTCGCAAGGTGGTGTCAAAAGACACCTTTTAAGATTTATCAATCACCAAAGTAGAGAACCTCTATTGGGCATGCATCCCAATAGTCTTCTTCATGCAGGAAGAACGAGAATATCAATTTTAGCATATCCTCCATTGTAGCATTTGCCATGTATTTATAACTTTTCAAAGAGGGTGAACCACTTTGGGAAGATAAAATACCTTTCCTTATCTTTGCTCTAGCTCCCATATTGATATCTCATTTTTGAATAATATATTAATTATTGACCTTAATTAAAATAGTAATTAAAATTACTTTAAGGCAAAATAAATTAATATTTAATTCACTTAAACACCTTAGTGGTAAAAACCACTTTCAAAATATTTTATTAATTAATTAAAAATTATCTCATGATAAAAATCACTATTTCGACAATTAATAAATAACCAATAAAATAGCCTTCCCCAAAAAGGGCTCTTTTAATCTATGGGGAGAGAGACTAAAGGTCTTTAATACCTGTTTATTCATGAGAAAAAAATGGGGACATTACAGGATGTATGAAGGAGAAGTCAAGGAGGATAAGGGTCTACAAAATGGCTTCACCATTCTAGAATGTAGCCCTGTTGTTATCCACATATTCAACTTGCCCAGCATTTTGTTGGCAGCCATACCAATGGTTCCAAGTGTAAAAATTGAGAGTGATTTTCAATTTGTTGTTGTTGTTGAAGTATTCCTAGTCAAAGTGTGGTTGTTTCCAACCTCTAATTTATTGTCATTGATGTATTTTACAATGGCTTTTCAATATGGCATCTACTATACCATTCTTTTGTCTGTTGTTGGTAACAATTTGAGCCCCCTTTACACTTTTATGACAGCGATAAAAGGGTTTTCAGTGACTTGGTGGAAGAATTTTTAGCCTACTGTCAATGTTGAGGCATGTACAGCTAGTGCAAATTAATTTCCAACCACTACAAGTCTGATTTTGAGAAAGAAAATGCAATGCTACAGCCATGCTTGGGGCAACATGAATAGGCCTTTCAAAGTCTATCATATGAATGGAAGATATGAGGAAAATGCAAGCAATGGAAGAAAGTTGGGCAACATGTTTATGAGGCATGATGAAGCAGTTGAAGGAGTGATGTTGGAAGCTTTTGATTTCCCTAATGTGTGTAATCTATGTGCAGGTCCAGAAATGGAGGAGATGTTTCTCCAAGCATTAGAAGCACATGGTGACGGATATGGAAACGATGATGAGATGATATCATCATATGATAGTGGAAGCATATCCAGGACAGCTATGGACCTAATTTCCAGCACTAAAGTTGTTGTCATCAGTATTATCGGCCATCACATTACTGCATGGGCACTCACACAAGTGATTTTTCCGGGGTTTGCAATCATGGGAAAGAGCATTTTCCAGTTGGTGACAACTAATGGAGAGCTTTCAATCCTTGTATAGCTACCTATTGCTTCTACATCAATCACATTACTGAATTTTGCATGGGTTTGTCATATTTATAGCTATTACATCATTTCTATATTGATGGTCTTAATATTTTCAGTCATGAACAATTGTACATTTGTGCTATTTGAGAGGGCTTCCTTGCACAGTAATGTTAGTGGAGGGGTCCTATTATGGAAAATAATCATCTCAGCCATCCTAGTGCTGATTTGGATGGGATTCCAAGTGACGTATGGCCATTATGCCTTGTTTCCAACTTATATGCAAGCTGTGTTGTGCCATGAATTGGAGGGATTAGCTCACAGTAACATTATGGGACCCAATGAAGCTCAAGGCTATAGTCATGAAGCAAGTGTTGGGGATCCTTCATCATATGAGAAGAGCAGATGGGTACAACAAAAACACAGTGGTGAGCCCTTGGGGTAGCCTTTGGCCTTAAGGGAATGTATGGAAGATGTTCTTATACCATGGATAGAAGGCTTCATTGAGGGGGGAGCATATAGATGTGGGTAATGGATGTTGTAGACCCCATGATAATTGTTGGCAGAGGTTGTACCACTTGACAGCGATGGGACAACAACACAATGGGGAGAGCATATGGCAACTTTCAGCTGTGTGGGAGTACGTGGGTGCCTTTAGACATTAACAAATTTTAGAGGATCATCTTGTGGATGAATTGCATTCATTATCCATTTGGGATATTAGAGATAGATCAAACTATGTTTTTTGGCAGGATTTATCCCACTTGATAGGTACAGGATCCAGGCTCTATGGGCACTATATCATGACCTATCACATTGACATAGTGATACTTGAGCATATGAGGTTGCAATTGCTTGAGGGCAAGCAAATTTGAGAAGGGCGGACTGTAATCTCCCCTTTTTTAGATAAAAAAAATTAATAATATTATTTAAGTTGGACCCAGTCATTTCTAATCTTTTGGGCAACTTAATAATATTATTATTATTAAAATAAAAAGTATTCTTAAATACTTTAAAGTAAACTTAGTAATAAGACTAAGTGGCCAAAAAGTAATGTCAGCAACTTATGTTTTATTATTAAAATAAAGTAAGTTTGGCGTTTGAGTGAGAAAATGTATAAAAGAACGTGGAGAGACCTATTTTTGTGTAATGTCCCCGTTTTCAGCATGATCACTGAGATATTGTGGACTAGCCTATTCGTCATCTTCGTAAGCTATTCCAGTTGGTAAGGAGATGAAATTGCAAAGGAAAATATCAAGTTGGGAAAAACTTTCACTTTTTGGAAAGTTATTATAAAATGACTTTTTATACGTCAAATGAATATTTGACTTGGGGAAATATTATTATAATATTATAATAATTAAATAATAATTTATGGAGCCATCCCCAAAAGGAGCGACCCACTTGAGAGGGAGTCATAAGGTGAAAATTGAGAAAAAACAAAGAAAATTAATATTAATAAAATATTATTATTTTATTATTTCTCAAGGGGATGCTTAGGCTTGAAAAGCAAAAATAAAATAAAATATTATTATGTTGAGAGGAGGTGGACTTAAAAAGGAAATAAAATAAAGTGAATTTGGAGCCTAGGTTGGGAAAAGAATAAAAAGGCATTTTTAGAGTTCATTTGGATGGATTGATAATTTATTTGATATTGGATATTTTCCTTTTTGGTTGCAACTAGGGTTTCAACTAATTCTAAGGACAAAAACCCTTAGGATTTGAGAGATTGGACGAAAACCCAATTCTCTTCTTGAGGTGAATTTACTTCAGAATTCACAATTGGGCTTCAATGCATTGTCCCACATTGCTTTTGTATTGATATTGTTGGTTCATCATTGTGGTAGCCATGAAAGAGGGTTTATGTTGTAGATTTTGACATTTTGTGGCAGCTAGGGTTTGTGGGTGTTCGAGATTTTTCATTATTCTTCTATGACAGCACCTTGGCTTCAATTTGGTACCATTTTTATGGTGTTTTGAACAGGTTTTTATTGTTGAATATTTGCATGCATTGTAGTGCTTGGGGTTTGAAGGGAAAAAGGGTTTTTGACCATATTTTAGGTCAAAAATAATTTATATAATTTTTCCAAAGTGGGCGACCAGCTTTGGGAGGGTTTTTGTTGGTTTGAAGTGAGTTTCAAATCGTGTTGAGACCTGAAATAATTTATTTCAATATTTCTCTATTTGGGCGAAATTATTTGAGCAAGACACACCTAGGGTTTCATTCTTCTTCATTAGGCATCAATATCATCAATTTTGGCACATTTTGACTTGCAACCATCCGACATCAGCTGCAACAATTAAGGAGCTCATATCAGTCGTTGGGAATCCATTTTCAATCATCTCATATTGGTTGTGGAGTCATCCTAAGGAGAACTAAAGTCGGGTATGTCATAGATTACATTGCTATTCAAATATTTAATATGAATAGGGTTTTGTTTTGTTGTAACGGTTTGATATAACCTATATCAGATCTCTGTAACTTTGTAATCAAACCTGATTTAGTTGTAATAAAGTGGTTCTATTGGAGTACAATCATTATCTTTCATTTATGCAATGTTTCCCTTTCATTTTCCATGCAATTCTATATGTTATGCAATGAAAACCAAAACAAACACTCAGAAAACAAAAATCATACTTTGCATGACAACTGTTTGACAAATTGCCAAGAAGAGGAAATTGAAAATTTTGGGTCAGAATTGGAAGGGATATTTCATTTTGATATCTATCTATCATCTAACAATTAATTCTTTTGAAGCTATGCATGCTTGCACATTCAGCCATTGAGGATGAAAACCGTCATTAGCTTCCGAATTTAGGACGAAAGCCCTCAAATTCATCTTGGTGACTTCAATTAGAGGTTACAGTTAGGCAGAGTATCATCTTGTTGGCAGCTAGGGCACAGTTGAAGGGTGGCACAGCATTTTGGGGAAGGCAACTAAGGTGGGCGCAAACCTAGGGCAGCGTTTGTAGGTGTCACGCAGCTCAAGGGAGTTCCTTAGAGTGAGGCAACTTCTTTAGAGAGGTCATACTTTGATTTTGATATTGTTTGATAGGTGGAATATTATTATTTTTCACTCATATATTCAGTTGTATTCAATTCTAATTTTTTGACTTGCAAATGGGTTAAAAATCAGAATTGATGTTTAAGGGTTTCACCCAAAATTGATAATTGAATTCCCATAATTTTCAGAGGGTTTTTATGATGTTTGAAAGTTAATTTACATGCTTGAATATATATATTTTCAGAATTCTGTATTTGCTGCTAGGGTTTCACAATAAAAATCTGAGCTTGTACTTTCAGTTTTAAGGGTTTCTGCATAATTCTAGAATTGTATAAATATGTCCTAAAAGGGACATTACAAGGGGTCCATAAAGGGTGAAGAGGAATATACATCCAACTGCGAACTTGTACTAACATAACTCTGATTTTTTTTTCATGATTTATGGTTGCAAAGGTTTAGGGAGAAAATCCAAGTATGTCAAAAGGTTCTTCCTCCTTCAGTGTCTACTATTATGCTTGTTGGATGTTTAGTAATTATCAGTTTAACAAACTACACAAAATGGTAAGGGATTTTCTCTCGTCTGATGGTAAGGGCAATAGAAAAAGACATGTAGTTGCTTGGGAGATATGTTGCAAACCAAAAATTTTGGGTGGACTAAGGATTAAAATTTCAAAAGTTCAAGGTATTGCTCTTGCAATCAAGTGGATTATTAGGGCCCTAAAGGGTAATGAGCCCCGAAAGGTACTTGTGAGAAATACTATTTTAAGGGGTTTTACAAAAGGTAAACCTCAATGGAAGGGGTTGCATATCTCATTTCTCTTGGTTAGTTCCTTCTCCATTAGAGTTGCAAGTTCTCCTACTTTCCAGTCTTTGTGGATGACATGGGAAATGGTTAAACACTTAGTGATTATAAAGCCTTTGTTCCGTGGGTTTGGATCCAAATGCCAAGGTTATAGGTGTATGTGGTGGAACTTGAAACAAAATAACAATCCCCTTGCTTTGACAAGAAGATGTTTTGCTTTCTATTGATTCTCCAAGGGGATAAAAACATTCAAGCATCTTCACACTTATGGTGTTGGCTCACTTGGACGGAGCTGAGATTAAAGTACATTATTACTCTATCCCATGTAATGTCCGCTTTCGGTTGGGGGTGGTCCCCTCCGCTAGCGGACCCGGTTCAGTGGGATGGTCCCACTCAGGTAGGTTTGTCTGGCTCGTGCCACGTGGTCACCTCAACGGTCGCCCAATGGATGGCCTTGGGTCATTGGAAGAGGACCCAAATCATCTCGAGACTTTTGGTGTGACGGCCAGTGCCCCTGTGGTATCAGAGCCAAGGTCTCAAGTTCGAGCCCTGTGGAGGGCGGTGGGGATGTTCCCCCCGCTTAGGGGCTGGGCCCCACGAGAGTTGTTCCCTCTAAGTAGGTGCGTTGGCTCAACGGTCCTTCGATGGTTGGCCATATAGGGGTCTAGAAGAGGACCCAAATCATCCCGGGACTTTTGGTGTGACGGCCAATCCTTAGTGGTATCAGAGCCAAGGTCTCAAGGTCGAGACCCTCTGGGCGAGCGAACTGTAATGTCCTGTTGGCGGTTGGGGGTGTTCCTTGCCCTAGTTGGACCCGGTCTCATGGGAGTGGTCCCCACTTGGGTGGGTTGATCTGGCTCGTGCCACGTAAGTGGTCTGCCTCGACGATCGTTTGGTGACTGGCCATAGGGGTCCGGAAGAGGACCCAAATCATCCCGGGACTTTTGGTGTGATGGCCAGTCCTTAGTGGTATCAGAGCCAAGGTCTCGAGGTCGAGCCCTCAGGGCGAGTGGACTATAATGTCCCGCTGGCGGTTGGGGGTGCTCCCTGCCCCGATCGGACCCGGTCTCGTGGGGGTGGTCCCCACTTGGGCGGATTGGTTTGGCTCGTGCCACGTAAGTGGTCTACCTTGACGGTCGCCTAATGACTGGCCATAGGGATCCGGAAGAGGACCCAAATCATCTCGGGACTTTTGGTGTGACAGCTAGTCCTTAGTGGTATCAGAGCCAGGGTCTCGAGGTCGAGACCCTCTGGGTGAGCGGACTGTAATATCCCACTGGCGGTTGGGGGTGCTCCTTGCCCCAGTCAGACCCGGTCTCGTGGGGGTGGTCCCCACTTGGGCGGGTTGGTCTGGCTCATGCCACGTAAGTTGTCTGCCTCGACGATCCCCTGGTGACTGGCCATAGGGGTCCGAAAGAGGACCCAAATCATCCCGGGACTTTTGTGTGACGGCCAGCCCTTAGGGACTGTAATGTCCCGCTTTCGGTTGGGGGTGGTCCCCTCCACTAGCAGACCCGGTTCGGTGGGATGGTCCCACTCAGGTGGGTTTGTCTGGCTCGTGCCACGTGGTCGCCTCGACGATCGCCTAATGGCTGGCCTTGGGTCATTGGAAGAGGACCCAAATCATCCTGGGACTTTTGGTGTGACAGCCAACCCCCTTGGTATCAGAGCGACCTCTAAGGACTGGCCGTCACACCAAAAGTCCCAGGATGATTTGGGTCCTCTTCCAATGACCCAAGGCCAGTCATTGGGCGACTGTCGAGGTGACCACATGGCACGAGCCAAACAAACCCGCTTGAGTGGGACCATCCCACCGAACCGGGTCCGCTAGCGGAGGGGACCACCCCCAACCGAAAGCGGGACATTACATCCCATCTCAGAACCTACACAATGGTGACTAAATCCATCAAGAGCTCTTATGTTGGTTTGATTACGGAAGATGATGATGAGTTCAAGGATAATGCTAAATGGGTGGAAGGATCCTTGTTAGGAGAAATTACTACTAAGCAGCCATATGTCAAACTCATTCTTGCTTTCTTTCTTCCCAACAAATTTAACTTGGCCTAAATAAGAAATGGTCTTTTTGTGATCCCTTGCATAAAAGGAAGTACAAATTTAAAGTTGTGTGGTCTTCCTATTTAGAGCCCCAAAAATCTTGCTTTAGATGGTTGTTGATTCATAATAAGTTACTTGTCGGGGATGTCTTAACTAAGCCTGGTCTCAATAAACTGAATTGTACTTTGTGGGGGGACTTAGAATCTATTGAGCATGTTTTTTCTCATGTCTATATGTTGTTGTTGTGTGGAAAACTTGTCTTGAGCCTTGGTCAAAGTTGTTTTCATGGGATATTTCATAGACTAAGATTGTTTTTGTGTACGTATATCTGGAAAAGAAAGTGCATATGTTTTTCAATAAGTTGTAGTTTGTCTTTTCCACCAAAATCTTTGGGTTTATCTAGAAACAAAGGAACCTAGAGGCCCATAGATTTAAGAGCAAGGTGCTTACTAACTTCTCAAAATAAGTTCGGGTGCCATCCATCTCTGGCTCGACCATCAGCCCATCGACTTAAGATGGATGAACGAGATCCATATATATTGTCTACTAAAGATGGACAAACGAGATCTATATATATAGATATAGTTTAGGCCCGACGTCCCCTCATTCAAGGGATGTACCCCAACAATTTTAGGAAAAGGGAAACGTGATGGGGGGGACGTTTTGGGGATGTCCATGAAGTTCATGGGACATCCCCAAACAATTTTGGAAAAAGGGAAACGTGAGGGGGACGTTTCCCCCACATCCCCAAGTCCCCGAAGTGTTTCAAGCATCTAAGACGGTAGGAAAACGGGGGGATACGTCCCCGCATAACTCTAATTGCAAGCATATTAGCCACCAAATTGAAGCTTGTATACAAGTGTTCAAGTATAATGCCCTTGAAATGGGATAAAGCAATGTTGATTTTGTGGAAAATATTTGACATACACCACTTTTGGGGGATGTCCTAATATCCCCTTTTTTTCAATTTTTTTTTTGTTTTATTTCTTTTATATTTTTAAATTTATTTGTGATTTAGATATTTAAATACTATTACAAATATCTTAAATATTTATATCAAAACAAAAGGCCTACCTAACAAATTAAAGACTCCATTCTACTAACTAGTGATAGATGGTCTTAATCTAGCTACATCATGGGCTCAAAAAATCTTTCCAGGACTAAAAGAACAGTCTCCAAACTCCACAAGATATAACAATTTTTTGATCACCTTCTCCAAGAAAGAAGAAAAACTCCCGTATGATGGTCAAATAGATGTGAATATTTAAAATAGGCCATTTTTATTGACATATCAACTTAGCATGTTATTATTGATTTACCTGATATCTCTATCATTTACGATTTCATATTAATAATTAATCATGATTCATTATGGTGTTATTTAGTAATTTACTCATATTGTTTAACTTTAAATTTATTATTTGAATTTCAGCTTATTTTCATTCCTTCAAGTTGCTTTTTTAGTTTATTTGTATATCTTTTATATTTATATATTATTTTACTAGCCATCCCCCCACTGTCCCCAAAATTCGGAAAAATTTTGCCGTCTCAAAGTCTTAGGTAGCTATGCTTGCAATCAAGAATTAATCTATATAAAAAAATAAATATCAAGGAATGCAAATACTCTCTAATACTACTGACCTCCCTACTCATATCAAATCCATGGTGGACATAGACATATTAGCTACCAACATTATGAATATGATTCTCATTCAGGGTAATCCCAACAGAGTCATTAAGCCCAATAGCATACAATCTTTGATTCCTCATGTGAATATGTGTTGTTTAGACCATCTGGTACATATCATGAGTCGTGACTTGACTTGAGTTGCACATGTTGCCAATTTCCAACATTCTTGTTTTCTATTTTGATCTTGTTTTAATCAAAAGTGGCTATCATTTTGTTGTTAGGTTGGGGAGCTAAAAGCTTCACCAGGATGCAAACAGGAGTTACGGAGGTTACGGAGGTTGCGGAGTGTTGCAGAATGCGTTGCAGGGAAACCGACATCGATCTGATCAACCGACGTCGGTCAGACAGCAGTGAAGAAGCAACCGACATTGGTCACCAGTCGGCCGACATCGGTCATGGAGGAGCCGACATCGGCAGCCTGTGCGTGAACATGCAGATTGCATGTTGTTTTCGGAGAGTCTATTTTTGGACTGTCAGTTTGCATGTTAAAGGCCAGTCATAGTCTTGAGTTGCGTGTCTAATTATTGTAATTAAAATAGTCTAATTATTGTAAGCATGAGATCTATATATGGACTCATGGGCTGTATTTTAAACTTGTAGCTAGGGAGTAAGAGAGCAAATAAGCTCCTTCTGACAGAGGAGAGCAATGGTGTGTTCCTCCTAGTGCCACAGTACCAAAGTGGGTGCTGGTTTGGAGAATCAGAAGGGTTCTTCGTATTTGTATGATCTTGGTCAGCAGGTGTGCATGGCTTCTTTTGGAGATCTACAATAGTGAGTAAGGTCTAGTGATTTGCAGGTAGCAGCAGAGAGCAGAAGATCTACTTGGAGTACGGTTGTGTACTTGACGTACTGGCAGCGTGTTACTGACTGGTTGGAGAGGTGAACATCAATTCTGTATTGGAGTTGATTGTTGGGACCAAGAGAGAGAGGGAAGAAGGTCTAAAGGTGTGGCGAGCCTTTGAAGTGGAAGAAGAAGTGGCATCTTCTTTATTGTATATTCTTCTGAGTGATTATTAATACAATTGTGTATTGTCTCTCATATTCCTGTGTTGTTTCATATTTCTAGTTACTTATTGATTCTAATTAAATTCCGTGTTTAGTTGCTAATACAAGAAGTAATCATATGTGCTCTATTGATGGAGCAAGACCCTGACAAGTGGTATCAGAACCTGATTGTAGGTTCAAGAGCTGATACCATCAAGTGGTATCAGAGCTTTTGGTTGGGTTGACTAACAGGTGGTTTCAGATCTGGTAGTGTTTTTTTATTACAGGTCACTCTCAGGGGTTTCAGATTGAGTGGGAGTATAGCAATGGCAGAAAATAGTAAGCTACGAATGGAGAAACTGAATAGCACGAATGGTCTGATTGATGGAAAGAAAGAGCAGATAAAAGGAGATTGTTGGTCGGTAAAAGATCAGCGTGTAGAAGCAGATGTTGTAGGTGATATTGCACAGGTTGCTCTGGATAAAGTAGAATCTTTGTTTACAGATTTTTGTGCCTCTTTCCATGCAGCCCGAAATAGAGCATCTTTTCATGGGTATGTCTTTAGAGACTTTGGAGAGATTTATTTAGGGGTTGGAGAGCCTTGTCAGATTATTGACGAAGGGGAAGTGAAGCTGAAATTGCAGGCGGATAACACACGAGTGGTGAAGGAAGTCATGCAGGTACTAGTCTTGGAGATGAGTCTAATTTCTTCAGAAAATCTGGGTGATGGGAGATGCACTGTAACTCTCACAGCGGATGCACTTGAATTAGATGGTGGTAAGAAAGTAGGTATCCTTTATCTATCTACTTATATTACTGATTCACCTTCTGTTGCAGAAATGTGGCTTTGTAGGCTTGGTCACATATGTAGGAGGAGAATGCAAGTTCTTAAGCGAAAGACAGATGTTTTTGACAAGCTAAAGAACTGAAAAGCCTTGGTGTTCATGGAGGAGATGATGGACAGAGATCAGGTGAGGGAACTGAATTATTCTGAGCAGAGCTGTGTTTATTTGAACAGGATTTTGATCCATGGAGAGCTCGCGAGTAAAAAGTTATCACTCACAGGGGAACACAGATACCGGCGTCGATCATACAGTAACCGATGTCGGCAATAAGAAGACCGACGTCGGTCATCCAGGAACAGACGTCGGCAGGAGGGATACCGGCGTCGGCCAGGGAGACGACGTCGGCAGTCAGGGTCAGTGCAGGGAACCGACATCGGTCGGATGCAGACTGAGAGATGGCAGAGATCGGTCACTGGAACGGATATTGGGCGGACAACAAGCTGTCAAGAAGTCTCAAACGCTCATATGGAGGTCAGAAAGGGTAAGTGAACCTCATATTCGTTGTTCACCTTCTTTATATTGCTTATTGATGGTCAAGAACCAGGAAGACGTGAAGAGGCAATGCAGGTAGAATCCAGAAACAGTGGGAGCTTGGCATGGATGAGGAGTGTGAGTCTTTGGAGAAGAACCAAACAGTTATTTGTTGGTGGAGTTGTCAGCTGGAAGAAAGCACTGAGAGACGGATAGATTCGCAAGTTAAAAAAGAGAGTGGATGGATACGTGAGACGGAAGGCCAAGCTATATGGTTTTGAGGAAGCTGCAGGACAGTGGTACAGGTTTGACAGGTGGATGACAGCATGGCTTCAGTCAATGTCAGTGTAACTATTGTGTTTGTCTTACCAAGTGGATGATGATTGCAACATTATCCAATTACTGTATGTGGGTGATTTGCTAGCAAGTTTGTACATACAGGGATTTGCTGAGCTAAGGGTAAGGTTAGTTCAGAGGTATGTCATGAAGAATTTGGAGCAGCGAAATTCTTTGGCATAAGAGACATGGAAGATCACAGGTTGATCTCCAGTGGGAGCTGATGTGAAGACGGTGTTGGCGGGGTTTGATATGCAGGATGCAGAATCGGTAAGCACACCAAGGGCTGGACAGTTCAAGCTTAGCTTAGAACAGGGTTCGAAATCACATGAGGTCTAGTGTAGACCTGAGTTTTTCCAACAGTGGGAGTTGTCAGAAAGTATGGAGCCAATTCGGAGAAGTACTGGAGGGCAGTTCAGTGGATTCTCAGGTATCTGAGAGGGACTAGCAGCAGGTTAACATGTTATGCAGGGTCAAGGTCTTCACTACATGGAGTTGTAGGTTCGGATGTGGCAAGTTACTTGGATGACAGGTGTAGCATCACAGGTTGTGTGGTGGGTGATCTTCAGGATGGATCTTGAAGAGGGACACAAGCCAGGGAATAATTTAGACAGTGTACAGAGACAGGTACAGGTGCAGCTGTTTATCTCCAAGTGGGAGATTGTTAGGTTGTGGAGCTAAAAGCTTCACCAGGATGCAAACAGGAAGAGTTACGGAGGTTACGGAGGTTGCAGAGTGTTGCAGAATGCGTTGCAGGAAAACCGACGTCGGTCTGATCAATCGACGTCGGTCAGACAGCAGTGAAGAAGCAACCGACGTCGGTCACCAGTCGGCCGACATCGATCATGGAGGAGCCAACGTCGGCAGCCTGTGCGTGAACATGCAGATTGCATGTTGTTTTCGGAGAGTCTATTTTTGGACTGTCAGTTTGCATGTTAAAGGCCAGTCATAGTCTTGAGTTGCGTGTCTAATTATTGTAATTAAAATAGTCTAATTATTGTAAGCATGAGATCTATATATGGACTCATGGGCTGTATTGTAAACTTGTAGCTAGGGAGTAAGAGAGCAAATAAGCTCCTTCTGAGAGAGGAGAGCAATGGTATGTTCCTCCTAGTGCCACAGTACCAAGGTGGGTGCTGGTTTGGAGAATCAGAAGGGTTCTTCGTATTTGTATGATCTTGGTCAGCAGGTGTGCATGGCTTCTTTTGGAGATCTACAATGGTGAGTAAGGTCTAGTGATTTGCAGGTAGCAGCAGAAAGCAGGAGATCTACTTGGAGTACGGTTGTGTACTTGACGTACTGGCAGCGTGTTACTGACTGGTTGGAGAGGTGAACATCAATTCTGTATTGGAGTTGATTGTTGGGACCGAGAGAGAGAGGGAAAGTCTTGAGGTGTGGCGAGCCTTTGAAGTGGAAGAAGTGGCATCTTCTTTATTGTATATTCTTCTGAGTGATTATTAATACAATTGTGTATTGTCTCTCATATTCCTATGTTGTTTCATATTTCTAGTTACTTATTGATTCTGGTTAAATTCCGTGTTTAGTTGCTAATACAAGAAGTAATCATATGTGCTCTATTGGTGGAGCAAGAACCTGACATTTGTTATAACGTTTGCCATGTCATTAGCCCAAGGGCACCTCACTATATGTCTTTCTTTTCATTCCCCCCCTCCCTGCCTTGCCCCCCTTTCTCCTGAGTCTTTATCCTTTAGAGACGACTTATCTTTACCAATATTTTTTTGAACTGTATATTCTATCCACCAACCACCCCTCCTCTTGCATAAGAATCATGATATCCCTTGTCAAGAGCTCACCTCTTAAAATAAACATGCTTGCCCATGTAATTATCACCTTCTTCCTTTGCGGAATTACCACACAAACAATGCATGTCCCAATGGCCATCAACAAGCAATTGAGTTTTCCGACCACAAAAAAGGCAAATATCAAGGAAGCTAGCTGCCTCAACAACTCCTACACTAGAACGCATTCAAGCACTCTAATTTTCTTTTGAGTAGCGACTACATGGAGTGCCGTAGAACGTCTTTTCTAACATCCTCTTACGCATATATTTATGGTTGCTCCTTCATCCTAACCCTTCAAATAGACGGTTCTAATATTCTGAGGTTCAGATAGCATATTCTCTAGAGGATGCAAACTTATCAAATTACAAAAGCATTGAATGAAGTTGGAGAGGTCATAAAAACAATTCACAACATCAAGATGCAGCGGTGGGGATGGATGAGGATTCAAATGAGCTACTAAAGCTTTGGGCGGTTGGCAGAAAGAAGTCACGGAAAATCTGTTACAATCAATATATGTCCAACCACTTGCCATAAGATTTCCAAGCCAAAAGTGTGCTTCACCCGCTGATCTTGATTTTCATACAAAATTCTTAGTGGCAGCTAATAACTCCAATTTGCTACTCTGTTGTGTGTGAAAGATTGTATAATATTTGCAAGTCCAACCTTATACAGAAGAATCAAATAGATATTGATTTTGATACTGATATGAGAGTTAGAATGAGTTCTAGATCAAGGTCTTTCCCTATAAATAAGAGCACCAAAAGAACAAAATGCAAAAGAAACGCTAGTAAAAAAACCTGCTGTGCAAGTTTCTAAGATAAGACTTTTTAGAGAAAATGGGAAAAACTGAGATTTCCATGGGGATCAAGATCAAAGAATGAAAAAGGAAAAAGGAAATGAAGTTTAAGCTCATAAACCCAATTCAGGTGATGATGAGGAAGTTGTTCAAGACAACCATATTCAAGAGGATAATCTCTCTGTTCCTGCTGCTCAGAATATGCATCGCCCACAAGAGATAAATCTCACTCAGGTAACAGCATCTACCCCTCTGTCTCTTAGCAACACAAGAAATTCTACCCCACCTGTCTATCCCAAGCCCCATCATGTGTAACAGGTGTTCCTTGCTCATAACATGTATCACATTAATGCCAAAGTTAATACCTCTCTTTGTTGGCCCCTTCTCTTACCCGCTTTGGCATCTCTCCTGGACAATTGACTGCCCCAGGAAATTCTAATGCGGCCTCTCCCACCCTAGGCTTGTCTCCCATCAACCCAGTTCCTAGACCTTAATTTCTGAATTGGGCTCCAAGCTCAACACCTCAAGGAAGCAATGACTAGATGATGCCTAAGGGATCCAGGAAAATCCATTTCAGATTCCCAACTTGCCTAGCGAAACCAAATGTAACCCTACTGTCTTGGATGCTCTCCATGAAATAATTCAGGCCATCAAGAGCCACAACTAGCAAATTGTTGAGCAAAGATTCTATACCCTTTATCTAGAGACGCGACTTATCAGGGTACTCCATGTGGTTACTAAACAGCAGAATAGAATTCAGGCTTTGAATATCAGTGTAGATAACCTGATTGTTCTTATTCACCAACATGAACATGCCTTGCAGGCCATCAATGCCCTGCTGCTATCTGAGAACGCAAAGAGGAGAATTTCAGAGATTGTGCAGAAACAATCCGAGTTAGCTCCATTACCAAAAAGACAAGATACTCAAGTTGGGAACTCCACTCCTGCCACAGTTCATGGGTCTGCTTAGAATAGTCCTCTTTCCCAGCAGCCCTCCATACTTTGCTCAAGCTTGGACTGCTCAAACTGCAAATGAGGAAATACATCCTTCACGCCCTCCTCATGGAGTCCCTTACATTCCAAAACAGTGGTTCATGTCGCTATGAATTTTTGTTTTAACTCAAGGCACTTAAAGATTCATCAACAAAATTGTAGGCATTTATTGTAACATTCTACGAGCCTTGGCCTCTTTGTAACCATCTTTTGAAGGCCTGCTCCAAATTTCAGCATGGCTTTCAATTTTTGAAACATCTCTCTAATAATAACTTACCTTTTTATCAAAAAAATGAGGAATAGGCTCTTTTAAATAATCCATGTCACTTTAGTTGTCCACTCATCAAGCCACCTAGCCCACAGTGCCATGTCAGCAAGCCAGTCAACCAGTCAACCCCGAAAACTAATTTTTCACCATCTCAAAAGTGGGCTATTTGCTAGTCATCAAAAAGCATTTTCTGCAAGGAGTTTGTTTCTAAAACTCGTGTTGCCTCGATGTGTCCTCGATATCTAGGTATTTCTTTGTTGGATCAACTCAATTACCCCAAATGGAACCATGCACCCACCTTCAGCCATGTATGGTTTTGGTATGGATCCTATGATCTATGCATAAACTATATGGCATAAACAATATCTCAAATATTCACATGATAGTTTAAATAAATTAAATCATTGCACATCATTAAATAATCAAACCAAGCCTAACTGATAAAATGTCATACCATAATAAATACCACATATAAAATGTATGAGATCCCAATAAGTCTATGAAAATGTCATCATACACATAGAATTGATGGCTAAGCCAGTCATTCAGGTATGTCCTATAGGTATGGAAAACAAATCCTATATAACACACTAGTGTTCCTGGAATCCACATGAAATATCTTACATGGTAAAAGACCAACACAAAAGCTAAAATTTGGAACAACTGAGAGTCAGAGAGTTGCCAAGCTCATGCTAACTTGAATGTTGTACAAACAAAATTTTCCGAACCCACAAACCTGCAATGACTCTTAAAGAAACAAACTTGCTCACCAAAGTCACTTGACCCAATGGCAGACAAACAATAATAGAGGACCAAGGCCAGAACTTTGATCAAGACAAGATGTAGGCTAATCATATATCTGATAGAATGTCAAAATGACGTAGCCAAGATAATGTAAACAAAAAGCACTTGAAACCTAAAAATAAAAACATCTCCCATTTTGCTTTGTTGAAGACATACTAAAGTTTTGCCAAGGAATAAATTCATTCACTTCATCCAATTCACTAAAAAAATATAAGAAATGGTTTTTTGAAAATGAGATGAATTAAGGGCATACTTGCCAATGCCCATACCACCCTTATCTTGGAACTTCTACTAAGGCATTGTATCTCCGTGGGCTCTCACTATGGTAAAACGAGTTGGTAAAATATTGGCTTCCAATCCCTTCTCATCACTACTGCTCCTATCAAGATCTATGGCTCTTTTGAGGCCAAAAGCATTTGGAAGGTTTTTGAAGCCCTCATAACCAATTTGAAGTGGGGAGGGGATGGTTTTCACACAGAGTTGTCTTTTAATAACCATAACTTGTGGTGGTCCCCTATTCTTACTAGTTCTTCTATTCTCATGGCTGAATTACCTGGTATTAAAACTTTGTGGTTAATTTGTAAAGGGATTCTCTCTACTTGGGATTTGATTACCTCCAGGGATTGGATTCCCTGCTCTGAATTAAAACATTAAGTTTCAATTAAACAATGAGGACTTACCTTCAATTCTTCACATTAATTAGTTGTTATCTGATGTTATGTTGCATAAAGTTGGCCGACAACCTCCTAGGCCCTGGTGGAAGGACTGGAGGTGGAACTGCGATACTCATTTCAAAAATTACTCTCCCAAGTTGCTTTATCTGGTGATGAGTCCCTTCTCCCTGGCTTTAGGCAAACTCAACGGGCACTGGGGTCTCCAGTCCTCTCCCAGGACTTGGCTCGCCTATCTGGCTTGCCTGGCTAGCTCATTTTTTATGGTGTTTGATATATCAAGGACTTCCCCTCGGTGAGAGACTGCTCCACCTCCGCATTCCCAACCCTTCTATCCGACTTGCAAGTGTCCAAAGTCCTTTAAACATTTATTATGGTTTTGTCCGAAAGCCCAATCTGCCTAGTGATGGATTCATTCATTATTTCAGCCTTAGCACCTTGAGTCTTTCTCTTGATGACAAGCGCTCTTTAGGGATTATTCTAATTGGCGGGCCTCTATTGCCTTTCTCTGGAAAGTTTTATGAAAAGCCAAAAATAATGCTATATTTAATCATGAGACCTATGAAATTTTATTTTTTTATTAATAAAAAGGTCGTTGTTATTTCTTCAGCCTCTATGCAAATTCAAGCTCAAGTGGAAAAGATGGCTCTGGACCCTCCACCGCCTGCAGGAAATCCTCGACTATTGGGGGAGTGCCCCTTGCACCATGAGCCGGATGTCCCCCGATGGCCCACCCCGCGGTCCACCAGCGCCTCCTCCTAGAAGGCGTCGAAGCAGAAGTTGGTCTAGAGGTAGGGGCCACTTCTCTCCTTGCCCTCCCCTAGGGGGTCGCTGGAATTCTCATGGCAAGTTTGATGTTGGTCCTCGGCACTTTCCGGCTAGCAATATTGTTCCTTCCCAATGGACTGATGGATGGCCTATCACTATTCATGATGACCCCGTTGATTGCTGGACTGCTCTGAAGGTTCCTGATGTGGAGCCCCCTACTTGGACAGTGCTTCCCAAGGATGATCCTCTGCCTCTGCCCCCTGGACGGCAGCATGTACTTAAATCTTTTTTCTATGATTTTTTTATTTTTTTTTATAGTTATGTGAGCCATGCCTTGACTGGCTAATTTTTGGCTTGTATTAGGAGCCGATTTGTTCCTCCGGCAAGGAGTTTGAGCCATGATATGTCTGACTACTTTACTTTGCAACCTGCTGTTTGTATTAATTTTTTTTTTTTTTTGTTAATATAATGTGAAGCATTTCAATAGTAAAATGAAACGAATTGAATTCTGGGCAGTCAACTTTATTTTTATTTTTGTTCTCTTAAATGAGCTTCCTACCATTATACATGAAAGGGAGAGATTTTTTTAGGACTGAACCAAGGTGGGTAGCTAAAAAGATGTAGTACCTGTTGCTGTTGCGTGCACAAAATCCTGAATCGTTTTGGAGAAATATTTGGGTGTTTGCGATGAAAATGGAATTGCAAATTGTAATTGTGCCTTCGCCTCCATGTGCATGATACATTGCCCTCCACTGCCAATAACATCATTTCATTCTACGCACCACACGCTGCCAACCGAATCCGTATAGAGCACCATCTATGAGAGAGAAAAATTCAAATGACTAACAATATTTCATGACTACAATATTTGTGAATACTTGGTATGCCTTCTATTTAAACCGAGCCTCATTCCTCCTTTTCTATTTTATGGTATTATCGCAACTATTTACCATCATCTCTATCATTTGGATTGAATTATTTTTTTATAAGAATAATCTTTCATTAATTTGAGTAATCATTATTTTATTGGGTTAAAAAATCAAAAAATATAAAAAATAGATGGTCACAATAAAAAGGTAGTTTGTTTGTATTTATGTCCCCATACTTATGTCATTTAAATATACAACATAAAAAATTAGAGACAATATCCAGTAAACATGACTATACAATAGTGGTATCAAAATAACATAAGAAAACACTAAGGCAAATGTGAAAGTCATGCACAAGGAGCAGTCCTAGAAAGTGGTGGTCGCATATCATCTTTGGGAGGAAGAATAACCAGGGAAGAAGGCCCTTTTGAGGGAGGATCCAGTACAACCTACCCATCCTCAACATCCAAACATACCATAGTGCCCTGCTTAAGAGGTGAAGGCATCATATCACATGTCTAATAACCACCGTGCATCAACAAAGACCAATGAGATGTCCCAACATAGGTTTTTTTTACAGCAACGAACTCTAACCTCCACGTTGAGGAGGGGAGGAGAAGCAGTTGTGGGAGTGGCTCTGCCATCATCTGGGCACCGATGAAGGATAACCTTGATGTGATAAATCTAGAGAAACTTTACTTGTGGTACATGGTGCACTCTCCCAATGATTGAGGAACTCCTAAAGATGTTGAAACTGAAGGGTAACTTTTTTTCCCTGTGCCTGGATCTACAAACAAGCATAAGAGATCATGACGACTTTATTGTTAACTAAAATTTTAATTGAGGAAGCCTCATTATTGAAAATAGTTGCATTCCTGTATTTTCAAATTTGAAAAAAGATAATAACTCTGAAAAAATTCCACATAAATGTTGTGTATACCGGCCATTGAGAACTATCCCCAAATAAGGCCATCCTTTAGTCGATGGGCGCTGGGTGGAAAGGCTAAAATAAACTATGAAGACATGGCCAAGCTTCACAAGCACAAGGAAAAGTTCAAAATAAGTGTTTAAACATCTCGGGTCTAGAGCACGCATCACACTTGGGATTAGAAATCCCCATGTGATTGAATCATTCCCATAGTGGTAGACCCTAGTAAACAACACACCAAAGAAAATGGGAAAGCTTAAGCTCAAGCTTGGAATTCCATACATGGTTGAGGTGAACAAGCCAGTTTGGGGAAAATAATTCAAACTCCACTATTTGTTTAACTTTCCCAAAGCCAAAGAGAAAGGGCTCATAATCTGATAAAGCAATCCTAAAGAGTAATTCTTAAAAGCAGTGTCACAATTCCACCCTAGTCTCTTCACTTGGCCATCAAAGGGTGTAGATCAACCTTACTCATCACAACATCTATCATGAGCTCTTGAATGCACATGATAGAAGGTGAATCATAAGCTAAGAGCTTGTACTTCCTTTGAAGGGTGGGCCATGGATTCCAATCTCTGGAAGAGACAAGATCTCTAACAATGGTGGTACCTTTTTAAAAATAGAATGGTTTTGATTCTTGGTGTTTCAGTAAGCAATATGCAACTACTAAACATGATGGGAGACCACCATAATTTATTATAATTGAAGGAAAGACCTGAAGTAAACCCATCTCCAACCCATTTGAGCTAAGGCTTGACTGTTTAAAAATCTTTCTAAATGCTCTTTGCCACATAACACTCCTTAATTTTGATCAAGGTAGAGGTGATGAGCAAAGTGTGAAACCTTATATTCTTCCAACAAGTTTTGCCATATGGAGAGCCTATAGAGATGTAATGTCTCAGAAGACTTTATAGGCTTCATAACCTTCAATAGCTCGAACAACCCATTTGTTGTACAGGGCAGTGCTTTGTCTATAAATATCAATGATGCCCATTCCAACTTTATCTCGAAGGAGGCAACAAACATCCCAAGATACTCTATGAAGACCTCTATTTTTCTTAGCATTACCCCAAATAAAATCTCTAATTAGCTTAGTCAACTTGTCATAAAAAGGAAGCCTAACATGGAGAGTAATAAACATGGGTGGTAGCAAGAATTTTGGTGCAAATTTGAAACTTGTCTGCTAAATATAAAGGCTTTGTGATCTAATGGGTGATTTTCTTCTCCACCCTCTCAAACAATTTTTTTATAGCTTAGAGGAGGAACTGTCAAAGGCGAAAGGAATGCCTAAGAATTTGAATCTCTCCCTTCTTTTGATCCATTTCAATTGAAAGTATTTTAGCCAATTTGGCAAGGGCATCATACTTTGTCTAAAACATTGTGTTTTAGCCCATTGCAGATTGGATCTTACATCTTTACAAAAGATATCAAGGAAATGCAGAGCTTCTTTAATATAAGCCTCATTCTCTACAAGAAAAGTGGTCGTTGATGAGCTAAATGGTTCTATTAGGAAGGATGATTCCCCAAATCAGACCTTGTTTATCTCTATAAGCAAGAAGGTAGCCAAAAGATTCAATTGAAAGAACGTATAGAGCCAAAGCAAGAGGGCAACCCTGCTAAATAAAGTGAAAGAACTCAAAGCTTTATGCCCTGTGGCCATTGATTTTTCAAACAAGCTAAGGTATCAAAGAAGAGAATATGTACAACAAAGAGAAATAAATCGCCAAACCTTAAAGCCTTAGCATGGCAAGGATAAATGACCATTTAATGTGGTCATAGGCTTTTTCGAATGTCATCTTTAGGAAGATAATTTGTTTCCAAGAAGCATGGGCTCATTCCATACCTTTCCATATTATAATAATGTAGTCAAGAATATAGCATATTTTGATAAAAACACGTTTACTTTGGTTTCATAATTGCAAGCAGGATGTGATGAGCACAAGGTATCAAGGTTTTGGAAATGTTTTTGTAGGAGACATTTAACAAAGTGATTAGCCTCCAACTAGTAATAAGTTTTATATCTCCATTTTTGGGATGAATTTAATGTTGATTTTATTAATAAGTGTCCCTAAGTATTTATTGCATATTGTTTCACATTAAACATGAAGCAAGTTTGGTTTGACAAATTACCACATGGCCTTGTAAAAATCACAAGGGAAACCATCAACTACAGGAGCCTTATCGTTGACCATGCTCTGCACCACCACATAAAGCTCATCAAGAGTGAGTGGGGCATTGCACAATGTTTGATCCATAGGGCTTAGTTTGCAAGGAATCACACCTAAGCATTCTTGTAACACTTGAACCCATTTTGCAGTATTCTCCCAGGCTTGGAACACTTAATAGTGATCTAGAAAATCCGATGAGATTTTAGGAAGACTAGTAAGGTGACTATGAGCAGTTTGGATAGATTTATTTTTTTCTATAACTTGCTTAGCTCTAAGTGATTTGAAATAATATTTTGAGGGTTAATCATCAACTTTGAGCCAATGTAGACAAGCATGAATTTGAGCGCCTTAGGGTACGTGGTATTCCACAAGATTAAGTTTGTGTTTAAAATGTGGTAACTATGGTATATAACTAAGAATCAAATGAGCTTTTCTTGAGTTATGCAGTAATTCTTTAAAAAAAATTAGCTAATGCGTCATTGCCCCACTTTCAACCTACATCACCTACTCATCATAGTGCTTGACAAATGAGGCAGTGCAATTATTGCACCATTCCACCACTTGATCCACCTACCACCATAAGGTAAATGTAGCACCAAGTTCCAGACTTTGGCAATGAGCACACTAGTGTCCTCATGGTTGAGGAGTGATGTATTCAAAAAAAATGTGTGTGATGTATTTTTTGCAAACAACCTCCCCACTCTAACTTGGAAGTGATGGGATTGTGGTTGAAGAGAATAAACTCTAGATGGAAAATGATAGTTTATTTGTTGGAAAGATGAAATATGAACATGATGACACAATCAAGTCTTTAAATAACATGATCAGAGCCAACACATAAATTAGAACATATAAACCAAGTTTTAAGACTTAAATAATGATGCCAAAAGAGAGGGGTCTGACAACATCCAATGGTTTTTAAAATAAAACCAAGCTTCATGTTTTCCCACACATCAATGCATCAATATAATGCCCTCTTTATCCTTGAGGGATTCAACCAAATTAAATTCACTATAGATGAGCCAATTGGACAAGGGAAATTTATCAGCTAACTATTTCCATAATTTCATTCTTTTTGGGTCATCATTAGGTGCATAAACATTTATGAGACCTAAATAATGACCATCAATGTCTAGGGTGACCCATATTCCTTAATGTGATGGGTCTTATTCCGATGTAACAACTAAAGGAGAATTTTTTTTTGTAAACCAAAATATTATCACCACCACATCCATCCTCATGTGAGGTGGAGTATTGCATGGCATTTGACCAAATACATTTTAGAGAAGTCTACCAAGGACAACTTCCAATTCAATTAATTAATTAAATGAAGACTTTTAATAATGTCCACAAGACCAAACAATCGATGGGACTAAAAGATAATGACTAAATTTATTTGTGTAAAAACAACCCTCTAAGTTAGGGTTGTAAGGCTATGTTTGATATATATTTATTTCCATTTTGATGTTGATCTTTTGTTATGTATCTTGATAAAAAAATAGTTGTTTTTGCTAATATCTCCTCTTCAAACAAGGTAGTCAAGGAGTCAACTTTTAAGTTGTCAATGCAATTGGTTCATATATGCTTGTAATTTAGATACTCCATAATCTAGTGCCACTTTATCTCCACTAACCCCGAAGTATAAAAATAGTATATTTTGTTTGCCCAATCTTCTTTAGGATTTGTCAACTTGCAAATCTCTCATCTAAGACAATGCAAGCTAGTCCTTAAGTGAGCTATAAATATTTTTGCCTTTCATTTATTTATGCTCCTATGTATGCTTTTGTTCTCATGGTCACGAGTGGCATTGAATTCTATAACATAGTACTCTCTCTTTCCCCTGTGTTGCTTTGTCCTCATGGTCACCTTGAATTTTTCTCTCGTATACCTTTCTATTTCCTCATGGGTGTTTGGACACTCTTGTATGTTAATGTCACATTTACTGATACATTTGTTATTTTGTTTCACCCATGTGTCCTTTCTTATTTTTAACTCTTATGTCACTACCATTTTAGGCTAGCGGTGAGTCTTCATGCTCTATGTTTATTTAGGTAACTAGGCGTCTGGATCAAAGTCGATGTCTCCAACAAGAAATATCATGCTTCAGCTAATAACATATCATATGGAACTGATGTCTTAGTTTCAAGACTAATAGTGATTAGATGCTTTTGAATTATCTCTATTTGACTCCATTTTGATTATGACATATTATTGCCCAAACTTCACACACATTGAGCACCATTGGAATTACAAGATCCTCTTGATTTTCCAATCCCATAATTATGCATTACTACATATTTTTTGTAGTAGGTATAATTTTTTTTGATCCCCTTCTTTTATTTTTATCCTACAAGTCTCCTAGATAAGCTTGTTGTGGAAATCGAGATCGGGGTACTTATATTCATCCATCATTGCAAAGGGCTTCCTTCAAATATGAAGTTTATTTGCTTATTTTTATTCCCAAAGAAAATATCATGACATTGGTTTTGTTAATGTTCACTTTCATCCCTACCTCTTTATTGACCATTTTTTGCCCAACAGGCCAAAAATCGGTCCCCCCTTCTTTTCCTGTTGATTCTGAGCCAGTACTTTTTGATTTTGCATGAGTCTTGCAAATTTCTACGGGCTCTGTAGGTTTTCTATGGACTCTACAGGTTTTCTACGGACTTCACAGGGACTTCTACGAACTCTGCAGGTGTAGTCTTTCAGCAGAAGAACCAGTTTCAGAGAGTGCAAGGTTTTACAAAGCTTCTTCGGACTCTTGTTTGAAGAAATTCATAAGGAAAGAGAGCTAAGATGTTTCAAAGACACTTTTTATTAAGGTTGGAAGAGTGGTTCAACAACATAATATTTCCAAGAGTTAGCACCTTTGAACCGTTGAACCATTGAACTGGTTCAATGCTTCAGTTCAAAGCCTTGGTTCAATGCTTCGGTTCAACGCTTTAGTTCAATCGGCAAAGTTCATCGCTTTGGTTCAATCTATTGGTTCAACGCTTTAGTTCAACGCTTTGGTTCAATCAGACGGTTCAACGAGCTTGGTTCAATGCTCGGTTCAAAGCCTTAGTTCAACAACTGTTTGAACCATTGAACTGGTTCAACGGTTGGCTCAAAGGAGCGATTCAATGCGAAAAGTCAAAGAGAGCCTCCCGAAGGACAAGTGCCCTTGCGGAGGGCACTTGGTCAGAAAAATCACCCTTTGAAAGGGTCATTTTCAATAAACTCAAAGGGCATTTTGAAGGCAGCCGAAGGAATTCAAAACGCGCAAAAAGACTAAGACATTGAATGAATTCTTTTGGACTTTTGTCCGAAGGAATTCGGGGGAAGGCAGCGGAAGAAATCCGAGAGAATTTTGAAGGCAAAGTGGTTGAACATTCTTGCAGACTTTTTGTCTGTAGGAAAATTGTCCGTGAAAAAAGCTCGCGGGGAAGAAACCCAAAGGAATGACAAAGGCTGAAGCAGGAAGCCGACAGAAAGTCCAAGGGTGATGGGCCCGAGGACGTCAAAGTTAAACATGGCAAACTAGTCATCAGGTATTCAAACGCAATGACGGGTGCCCAGACGTCAAATTTAAGAAGGTGAAATAGCCGTTTGATTTTTGAAATGCTTGAGCGCCAACCAGAAAGGAGTCCAAGGAATGCAGTGACCCACCAAAAGATAGCTCCTAAGGGCCGAAGGAGCCAAAAAGAGACAAAACCAGGATGAGACAAGGCAAGAAACGGACAAAGCATCCAAGTGGTGAAAGGAGGTGTTAACTCAGGGATTTGTTCCTGCAGTTGGAATGGCACTTGCTAGGTGGTCACCAAACGACACAAATAGTAAGTGGCATGGCTTGTTTTCTCCAGTTTGTATTTATAAGTAGACAAGCTGTGCAAATGCCTGGAAGGGAGCAATTTGTTAGCAAGAAAGAGGTGCGACAATGTTTTCTCATTAATGTTGGGATGCCAAAGTCGAAGCAGGAATCGAGAATCAAACGGCTCCCTCTTCCCAAGGCTTAGAGCGCACATGGGCCAGCTTGCAAAAAGAGCACCAAAGTCTTTCCCAAAAAGCACCAAGTTCTCTTTCTCTTTCTATATATTATAAAATTTCTCATTTGAAGATCCACTCTCTCAGCCTTAAGGCAAAACTCTGCCCAAAAGTCTCTCGAGCTTGTAAGGCAGAGCTCTGCTAGATTTTACCTTGAATCGGGGCTTAGCATTTGTACCTCTATCTAGACTTGCACTTTAAAGTATATGTATGTGTTCTTTTGTGTTAAGTCATTGTCTTTCATGCTTTTCACAGATCGATTACAACATATCTAGTGCATTATGAAGTCTCTTTTCTATAGGTCTGCCAGAAGTGTCTACAGCAGGAATATAGGCACATGTGAATAGGCTACCCAAGTGTGTCGTAGAGCACCTTTGGTAGTTTCCTTCCTCCCTATATCTCTACAGACCCCTGACTCACTGAAACAAAAGAGTTTCCCACGTCAGGTGAAGTGTATGGGCACTTCTTCCTGGTGAAAAGTGTATGTTCAGGCTGAGTGGGTCAACATTTTATGGTGTATTACCTTTTTATTTTTAGGCTTAGGTTCTATTTTCAGCATCTCTCTCTCCCTTTTCATCCCCCCCTTGTTTTTACATTTGTTTGTAAGCAGTAGGAGAAACCAGGGCCTAAAAGATACATCAGAGGGAGCTATCCCTTATCTAGAGACTCTCCCCTCCAGCTTCGTTGGTCCCACAGGTGAGAGGGGAGTTTCCATTGTTGCGTGTGGAAGGGCGGGAGCTCGGCCTCCTGTCTCGGGTGCAATCCACAGTGTCAACAGTTTTTGGCACGCCCGATGGGACCAACTAGGACAAGTTGTGTCCAAAGAGTTGAATAATTTTTGGTGTGTTCTTCAACCAATTAGCCTTTAGAGGCTTTTGCATCAACACCAATGGCGACTCTGAGTTAAATCAACTGGTTAAGTAGTTCTGGTGCCATCAAAAAATAGTATTTTGGTATGTATATTTCCATCGTTCAAAGCCATGGACCCTATTTTCCTTGGCCAGCCTGGCTATGATCCTTACCAGCCTTATGTTGATCCTTATTAGGTCCAATATGACTAGTCTCAACCCTGTCATGAGCTATATCAGCCTTATGCCCAGTCTTCTCAATGTGTCACTTCTCCTACTCAACCCAGTCTCTTTGCCAATCAACCCATTTCCACATTTAAACAAACACTATTGGGATATGAAAAATATGTAGTAGAGCTTGACACTAGAAGGGGATGTGGCCAAGAAATCCCTGATCATGTCATCCATCAAGTGAGAAACGCACTGGATCTGGTTAAGAGTGAATGGGCTCCTATTGAAAGAGCCAATTGGCACAGGCTTACAAGTGAGATGCTGGTTGTGAGTGGTTTGATTGCATCTTTGGAAGAGAAGCTGAGTATTCATGAGAGGCATCCTTACCAAGTCTATCAACCTATATACCCGCTGCCCTAAGTATCATATCAATCATACACAGCCCCTGCTTATGAGCTAAGTCAAGCCTGTCAAAGTCCTTTCCCCAATCATGTTGAGGAGAGTTGCAAAACAATAAATCTTGTGTTTCAGGCTAATCTTGATAGACAGATCAAATTGGCAAATCTTCAAATGCAAGAGTCTATTTTGACAGCAAGGGAAGTAGAATCCAAACCATCACTACCCTCTCACATTGTGGCCCCATCACCCCAAAAGGAGATGCCCATTCTGAATATCTTGAGCTGGAATAAAGTGGTTGAGTCATGGAACAATAAGGAGGAGAAAGACATTGTCCAAGAGTATGAGGTACAAAATGAGGTTAGTCATATTCAAGTCCCTCCCACCCTTCCTCAAGAACCTTCTTACATTTCATGGCAACCTTCATGCACTCCCCATCTCTATGATGATTCCTATGAGCTTCAAGAAAGACCCTTTCAGGATAATCTGGCTAAGTGAATTGAGGAATTAGAGGCTAAGATGAGACTGCTTAGAGAAAGAGAGATGGAGCTTTCAGACCTTGTAAAGGAGCCGACACCAAAAGATACCCCTTCTACCAATCCTCAAGCAAATTGCAATATTGATGAAGTATTGGTAAAGTGGAGGGACGAAAATCAAGTGATTTTGGCCCAAGGTCTGCCCCCTCCTTTTCTAGAGAAAGCCCCCTCTTGTGTGCCAAATCCTTTCTATCAGATGGCACTTGCTCATTTTGGCTCATTCGATGCATCAATCAATCCTACCCTCAATCCCATGCGTCTAGCTTTCCAGCATGCCTCTTTTTAGATAGCTCTTCTTGTACATGAGCAAACCCTCCCAAATCTTCCCCTACCTCCTCAAGTCTTTCAACATGATCTCCAAATTCCAAGCTGTAAGAAGGAACATCATGAACCAGCCCAGGACCTTGAAGAGGATTAAGTTACTCCTTGTTCTTAAGGGGAAAATTCCAATCCCAAGGTCATGAGTTGGAAGCAAATAGTGGAATCTTGGGGCAGAAAGGAAAAGGAGGAGAAAGGTTTTGCTCAAAACCTTGAAGAAGATGAGGCTGCCCCTGCTCCCGATGATGATTGTGACCTCCAAGAAATGCTCTTCCAAGAAGATATAGACAGGCAGATTGTAGAGTTGGAGTCCAGAGCGAGTTTCCTTAACCAACGTGTGGTGGACGTTCAGACCAAATAGCAGATCCCATGTCTAAACACACCCCATCTACAGACCTCTAAGAGAGCTATCAGGCCGCGCTTGATATAGACGAAGTGCTGACCTAATGGAAAGAGGAGAATCATTCGATTCTAGCTCAAGGACTGCCTGCTCTTCCACATGAGTTCGTCTGTCAGCCTTCCATTTTCCCCCTTCTCAAGGAGGAACTTGTCTTGAAGGAAGCAAGTGAAGAGGAGTATGCTCAGTTCATGACTGATCAGGGAGACTTCATGAGTGTGGATGAGGAGATCACCATAGGTACCCTCTTTGATGAACAAGAAGGCAAGTCACAAGCTTTTGCCTCTATCTCTGATGATGAAGTGTTTTATGTCCCTTTTCCCATTTTTCAAGACGTCATGGAGGGGCATGGACACTTTCTTGATCATGTTTTGAATGATTTGTTTGAAGTCATTGGGGCAGGTTACACTATTCTTCATGAAGGCTATGAGCTGGATAAGAGTGGAGAAGGCAGCATTGAGACTCAAATAAGTATGCAAAGGGGCTACAAGCTTTCAGATTTATCCTTTCACGAGGCTGGTGAATCTGAAGATATTTTCTTTAAAGCCATCAAGGAGGATGATCATACCATGGAACCCGAGCATGAGGCAAAAGGGGACAAGCCAATCAATGATGCATATCAAGGGGCTTATGGTAATGAGCCAACATCAATTGATTTCTTAATGAGATACACTATCATGAAGAACCAACAGGAGGCAAGCTTCCAAGGACAAATAGAGTACGTATATGTTGGAAGCATGTTTGAATATGATCCACTCAGATACATGTCAATCCAGGTGGCAGGCAAGAGGAGCAAGTCACCAAGTCTCCACTTCATTCAGCCACTTGTCTGGCACCATAAGTTTCCTAGCTAGGGAGGGGACATAAGAAATTTTCCCTTTGATCTAGGAGGGAAGAAAATATACCTAGTTAGTTGTACATAGTAGTTGCTTTTAGTTTCTTTTCCTGCTTTCCCTAAGTGCGGTTTGCACAAGTAGTGTTTTTAGTCTTGTGTGCACTTTCCCTTGTGTCTGGAGTAAAAAAGCTTCATGTTTGATTCTTGGATCTTTTGGGGCTGTTGTTAACCTTTCTTCAAAGCTGCATTTTGATTCCGTGCCTAATGGACCTCAAGGCAACTGGTCTCTAAGCATATCAAGCATGCTTCCCCTGGGAGTCACCAATTTGTTGACCATTTTTTGCCCAACAGGCCAAAAATCGGTCCCCCCTTCTTTTCCTACTGATTCTGAGCCAGTACTTTTTGATTTTGCATGAGTCTTGCAAATTTATACGGACTCTGCAAGTTTTCTACGGACTCTGCAGGTTTTCTACGAACTTCACAGGGACTTCTACAAACTCTGCAGGTGTAGTCTTTCAGCAAAAGAACCAGTTTCAGAGAGTGCAAGGTTTTACAAAGCTTCTTCGGACTCTTATTTGAAGAAATTCATAAGGAAAGAGAGCTAAGATGTTTCAAAGACACTTTTTCTTAAGTTTGGAAGAGTGGTTCAATGACATAATCTTTCCAAGAGTTAGCACCTTTGAACCGTTGAACCATTGAATCGGTTTAATGCTTCGGTTCAATGCCTTGGCTCAACACTTCAGTTCAATGCTTTAGTTCAATCAACAAAGTTCATCACTTAGGTTCAATCTGTTGGTTCGATGCTTCGGTTGAATTGGACGGTTCAACGAGCTTGGTTCAACACTCGGTTCAAAGCCTTGGTTCAACAATTGTTTGAACCATTGAACTGGTTCAATCAATTGGTTCAACGATTGGTTCAAAGGAGCAATTCAATGCAAAAAGTCAAAGAGAGCCTCCTAAAGGATAAGTGCCCTTGCAAAGGGCAGTTGGTCGGCAAAAGCACCTTTGGAAGGGTTGTTTTCAATAAAGCCGAAGGGCATTTTGAAGGCAGCGAAAGGAATTCAAAATGTGCAAAAAGACTAAGGCATTAAATGAATTCTTTTAGACTTTTGTCTGAAGGAATTTAGGGGAAGGTCGTGGAATAAATTTGAGAAAATTCCGAAGGCAAAGCGGTCGAACATTCATGCAGATTTTTTGTCTGCGAGAAAATTGTCTACAGAAAAAGCTCACAAGGAAGAAACCCGAAGGAATGACAAAGGCTGAAGCAGGAAGCTGACTGAAAGTCCAAGGGTGATGGACCCGAGGACATCAAAGTTAAACACAACAAACTAGCCATTAGGTATTCAAACACAGTGACGGGTGCGTGGACATCAAATTTAAGAAGGTGAAATAGCTGTTTGATTTTTGAAATGCTTGAGTGCCAACCAAAAAGGAGTCCAAGGAATGCAATGACCCACCAAAAGATAGCCCTTAAGGGCCGAAGGAGCCAAAAAGAGACAAAACCAAGATGAGACATGGCAAGAAATGGACAAGGCATCCAAGTGGTGAAAAGAGGTGTCAACTTAGGGATTTATTCTTGCAGTTGGAATGGCGCTTGCCAGGTGGTCACCATATGGCGCAAACAGTAAGCAGCACGGCTTGTTTTCTCTAGTTTGCATTTATAAGCATACAAGTTGTGCAAATGCCTGGAAGGGAGTAGTTCTTTAGCAAGAAAGAGGTGTGGCCATGTTTTCTCATTAATGTTGGGATGCCAAAGTCAAAGTAGGAACCGATAATCAAATGGCTCCCTCTTCCCAAGGCTTAGAGCGCACATGAGCCAGATTGCAAAAAGAGCGCCAAAGTCTTTCCCAAAAATTACCAATTTCTCTTTCTCTTTCTATATATTGTAAAATTTCTCATTTGAAGATCCACTCTCTCAGCCTTAAGGCAAAACTCTACCCAAAAATCTCTCGAGCTTGTAAGGCAGAACTCTACCAGATTTTACCTTGAATCAGGACTTAGTATTTTTACCTCTATCTGGACTTGCACTTTAAAGTATATCTCTGTGTTCTTCTTTTGTGTAAAGTCATTGTCTTTCATGATTTTCACAGATTGATTAGAGCATGTCTAGTGCATTGTGAAGTCTCTTTCCTACAGGTTTGCCAGAAGTGTCTACAACAGGAATATAGGCGCATGTGAATAGGCTGCCCAAGTGTGTCGCAGAGCACCTTTGGTAGTTTCCTTCCTCCTTGTATCTCTACGAACCCCTGACTCACTGAAACAAAAGAGTTTCCCACATCAGATGAAGTGTATGGGCACTTCTTCTTGGTGAAAAGTGTATGTTCAGGCTGAGTGGGTCAACATTTTCTGGTGTATCACCTTTTCATTTTTAGGCTTAGGTTATGTTTTCAGCATCTCTCTCTCCCTTTTCATCCCCCCCCTTTTTTTACGTTTGTTTGTTAGCAGTAGGAGAAGCCAGGGCCTAAAAGATACATAAGAGGGAGCTAGCCCTTATCTAGAGACTCTCCCCTCCAACTTTGTCAGTCCCACAGGCGAGAGGGGAGTTTTCATTGTTGCATGTGGAAGGGCAGGAGCTCGGCCTCCTGCCTCGGGTGCAATCCACTGTGTCAACACTCTTAAAAAAATAACTCTAGATCGATCAAGTGCTCTCTCAATTTATGTGTTATTTTTGCCACTAAGATAAGGTCATATCCATATAGGAACAACTTTACCATATAACTAGTTAAGTGAACACCCCTGCCTATAACTTCATTTATTCACTCTTATAACTTGTCTATATATATATATATATATATATCCCAAACCAAGTGTGGGATAGTGGTCATCCTTGTTTGACATCAATGTTGGTCCCAAAACATTCCTAAAATCTTTTACCTGTTCTAATTTTGGCTCAAACTTGATCATAAAGCCTATGAATCATTGCTTCATACACCTACAAAATTCATAACTTTTCCATTCTTTAGAGTTTTATTTTAGGCACCATGTCAAGTTCCTTCTCAAGGAGGAACTTGTCTTGAAGGAAGCAAGTGAAGAGGAGTATGCTCAGTTCATGACTGATCAGGGAGACTTCATGAGTGTGGATGAGGAGATCACCATAGGTACCCTCTTTGATGAACAAGAAGGCAAGTCACAAGCTTTTGCCTCTATCTCTGATGATGAAGAAGTGTTTTATGTCCCTTTTCCCATTTTTCAAGACGTCATGGAGGGGCATGGACACTTTCTTGATCATGTTTTGAATGATTTGTTTGAAGTCATTGGGGCAGGTTACACTATTCTTCATGAAGGCTATGAGCTGGATAAGAGTGGAGAAGGCAGCATTGAGACTCAAATAAGTATGCAAAGGGGCTACAAGCTTTCAGATTTATCCTTTCACGAGGCTGGTGAATCTGAAGATATTTTCTTTAAAGCCATCAAGGAGGATGATCATACCATGGAACCCGAGCATGAGGCAAAAGGGGACAAGCCAATCAATGATGCATATCAAGGGGCTTATGGTAATGAGCCAACATCAATTGATTTCTTAATGAGATACACTATCATGAAGAACCAACAGGAGGCAAGCTTCCAAGGACAAATAGAGTACGTATATGTTGGAAGCATGTTTGAATATGATCCACTCAGATACATGTCAATCCAGGTGGCAGGCAAGAGGAGCAAGTCACCAAGTCTCCACTTCATTCAGCCACTTGTCTGGCACCATAAGTTTCCTAGCTAGGGAGGGGACATAAGAAATTTTCCCTTTGATCTAGGAGGGAAGAAAATATACCTAGTTAGTTGTACATAGTAGTTGCTTTTAGTTTCTTTTCCTGCTTTCCCTAAGTGCGGTTTGCACAAGTAGTGTTTTTAGTCTTGTGTGCACTTTCCCTTGTGTCTGGAGTAAAAAAGCTTCATGTTTGATTCTTGGATCTTTTGGGGCTGTTGTTAACCTTTCTTCAAAGCTGCATTTTGATTCCGTGCCTAATGGACCTCAAGGCAACTGGTCTCTAAGCATATCAAGCATGCTTCCCCTGGGAGTCACCAATTTGTTGACCATTTTTTGCCCAACAGGCCAAAAATCGGTCCCCCCTTCTTTTCCTACTGATTCTGAGCCAGTACTTTTTGATTTTGCATGAGTCTTGCAAATTTATACGGACTCTGCAAGTTTTCTACGGACTCTGCAGGTTTTCTACGAACTTCACAGGGACTTCTACAAACTCTGCAGGTGTAGTCTTTCAGCAAAAGAACCAGTTTCAGAGAGTGCAAGGTTTTACAAAGCTTCTTCGGACTCTTATTTGAAGAAATTCATAAGGAAAGAGAGCTAAGATGTTTCAAAGACACTTTTTCTTAAGTTTGGAAGAGTGGTTCAATGACATAATCTTTCCAAGAGTTAGCACCTTTGAACCGTTGAACCATTGAATCGGTTTAATGCTTCGGTTCAATGCCTTGGCTCAACACTTCAGTTCAATGCTTTAGTTCAATCAACAAAGTTCATCACTTAGGTTCAATCTGTTGGTTCGATGCTTCGGTTGAATTGGACGGTTCAACGAGCTTGGTTCAACACTCGGTTCAAAGCCTTGGTTCAACAATTGTTTGAACCATTGAACTGGTTCAATCAATTGGTTCAACGATTGGTTCAAAGGAGCAATTCAATGCAAAAAGTCAAAGAGAGCCTCCTAAAGGATAAGTGCCCTTGCAAAGGGCAGTTGGTCGGCAAAAGCACCTTTGGAAGGGTTGTTTTCAATAAAGCCGAAGGGCATTTTGAAGGCAGCGAAAGGAATTCAAAATGTGCAAAAAGACTAAGGCATTAAATGAATTCTTTTAGACTTTTGTCTGAAGGAATTTAGGGGAAGGTCGTGGAATAAATTTGAGAAAATTCCGAAGGCAAAGCGGTCGAACATTCATGCAGATTTTTTGTCTGCGAGAAAATTGTCTACAGAAAAAGCTCACAAGGAAGAAACCCGAAGGAATGACAAAGGCTGAAGCAGGAAGCTGACTGAAAGTCCAAGGGTGATGGACCCGAGGACATCAAAGTTAAACACAACAAACTAGCCATTAGGTATTCAAACACAGTGACGGGTGCGTGGACATCAAATTTAAGAAGGTGAAATAGCTGTTTGATTTTTGAAATGCTTGAGTGCCAACCAAAAAGGAGTCCAAGGAATGCAATGACCCACCAAAAGATAGCCCTTAAGGGCCGAAGGAGCCAAAAAGAGACAAAACCAAGATGAGACATGGCAAGAAATGGACAAGGCATCCAAGTGGTGAAAAGAGGTGTCAACTTAGGGATTTATTCTTGCAGTTGGAATGGCGCTTGCCAGGTGGTCACCATATGGCGCAAACAGTAAGCAGCACGGCTTGTTTTCTCTAGTTTGCATTTATAAGCATACAAGTTGTGCAAATGCCTGGAAGGGAGTAGTTCTTTAGCAAGAAAGAGGTGTGGCCATGTTTTCTCATTAATGTTGGGATGCCAAAGTCAAAGTAGGAACCGATAATCAAATGGCTCCCTCTTCCCAAGGCTTAGAGCGCACATGAGCCAGATTGCAAAAAGAGCGCCAAAGTCTTTCCCAAAAATTACCAATTTCTCTTTCTCTTTCTATATATTGTAAAATTTCTCATTTGAAGATCCACTCTCTCAGCCTTAAGGCAAAACTCTACCCAAAAATCTCTCGAGCTTGTAAGGCAGAACTCTACCAGATTTTACCTTGAATCAGGACTTAGTATTTTTACCTCTATCTGGACTTGCACTTTAAAGTATATCTCTGTGTTCTTCTTTTGTGTAAAGTCATTGTCTTTCATGATTTTCACAGATTGATTAGAGCATGTCTAGTGCATTGTGAAGTCTCTTTCCTACAGGTTTGCCAGAAGTGTCTACAACAGGAATATAGGCGCATGTGAATAGGCTGCCCAAGTGTGTCGCAGAGCACCTTTGGTAGTTTCCTTCCTCCTTGTATCTCTACGAACCCCTGACTCACTGAAACAAAAGAGTTTCCCACATCAGATGAAGTGTATGGGCACTTCTTCTTGGTGAAAAGTGTATGTTCAGGCTGAGTGGGTCAACATTTTCTGGTGTATCACCTTTTCATTTTTAGGCTTAGGTTATGTTTTCAGCATCTCTCTCTCCCTTTTCATCCCCCCCCTTTTTTTACGTTTGTTTGTTAGCAGTAGGAGAAGCCAGGGCCTAAAAGATACATAAGAGGGAGCTAGCCCTTATCTAGAGACTCTCCCCTCCAACTTTGTCAGTCCCACAGGCGAGAGGGGAGTTTTCATTGTTGCATGTGGAAGGGCAGGAGCTCGGCCTCCTGCCTCGGGTGCAATCCACTGTGTCAACACTCTTAAAAAAATAACTCTAGATCGATCAAGTGCTCTCTCAATTTATGTGTTATTTTTGCCACTAAGATAAGGTCATATCCATATAGGAACAACTTTACCATATAACTAGTTAAGTGAACACCCCTGCCTATAACTTCATTTATTCACTCTTATAACTTGTCTATATATATATATATATATATATCCCAAACCAAGTGTGGGATAGTGGTCATCCTTGTTTGACATCAATGTTGGTCCCAAAACATTCCTAAAATCTTTTACCTGTTCTAATTTTGGCTCAAACTTGATCATAAAGCCTATGAATCATTGCTTCATACACCTACAAAATTCATAACTTTTCCATTCTTTAGAGTTTTATTTTAGGCACCATGTCAAGTTCCTTCTCAAGGAGGAACTTGTCTTGAAGGAAGCAAGTGAAGAGGAGTATGCTCAGTTCATGACTGATCAGGGAGACTTCATGAGTGTGGATGAGGAGATCACCATAGGTACCCTCTTTGATGAACAAGAAGGCAAGTCACAAGCTTTTGCCTCTATCTCTGATGATGAAGAAGTGTTTTATGTCCCTTTTCCCATTTTTCAAGACGTCATGGAGGGGCATGGACACTTTCTTGATCATGTTTTGAATGATTTGTTTGAAGTCATTGGGGCAGGTTACACTATTCTTCATGAAGGCTATGAGCTGGATAAGAGTGGAGAAGGCAGCATTGAGACTCAAATAAGTATGCAAAGGGGCTACAAGCTTTCAGATTTATCCTTTCACGAGGCTGGTGAATCTGAAGATATTTTCTTTAAAGCCATCAAGGAGGATGATCATACCATGGAACCCGAGCATGAGGCAAAAGGGGACAAGCCAATCAATGATGCATATCAAGGGGCTTATGGTAATGAGCCAACATCAATTGATTTCTTAATGAGATACACTATCATGAAGAACCAACAGGAGGCAAGCTTCCAAGGACAAATAGAGTACGTATATGTTGGAAGCATGTTTGAATATGATCCACTCAGATACATGTCAATCCAGGTGGCAGGCAAGAGGAGCAAGTCACCAAGTCTCCACTTCATTCAGCCACTTGTCTGGCACCATAAGTTTCCTAGCTAGGGAGGGGACATAAGAAATTTTCCCTTTGATCTAGGAGGGAAGAAAATATACCTAGTTAGTTGTACATAGTAGTTGCTTTTAGTTTCTTTTCCTGCTTTCCCTAAGTGCGGTTTGCACAAGTAGTGTTTTTAGTCTTGTGTGCACTTTCCCTTGTGTCTGGAGTAAAAAAGCTTCATGTTTGATTCTTGGATCTTTTGGGGCTGTTGTTAACCTTTCTTCAAAGCTGCATTTTGATTCCGTGCCTAATGGACCTCAAGGCAACTGGTCTCTAAGCATATCAAGCATGCTTCCCCTGGGAGTCACCAATTTGTTGACCATTTTTTGCCCAACAGGCCAAAAATCGGTCCCCCCTTCTTTTCCTACTGATTCTGAGCCAGTACTTTTTGATTTTGCATGAGTCTTGCAAATTTATACGGACTCTGCAAGTTTTCTACGGACTCTGCAGGTTTTCTACGAACTTCACAGGGACTTCTACAAACTCTGCAGGTGTAGTCTTTCAGCAAAAGAACCAGTTTCAGAGAGTGCAAGGTTTTACAAAGCTTCTTCGGACTCTTATTTGAAGAAATTCATAAGGAAAGAGAGCTAAGATGTTTCAAAGACACTTTTTCTTAAGTTTGGAAGAGTGGTTCAATGACATAATCTTTCCAAGAGTTAGCACCTTTGAACCGTTGAACCATTGAATCGGTTTAATGCTTCGGTTCAATGCCTTGGCTCAACACTTCAGTTCAATGCTTTAGTTCAATCAACAAAGTTCATCACTTAGGTTCAATCTGTTGGTTCGATGCTTCGGTTGAATTGGACGGTTCAACGAGCTTGGTTCAACACTCGGTTCAAAGCCTTGGTTCAACAATTGTTTGAACCATTGAACTGGTTCAATCAATTGGTTCAACGATTGGTTCAAAGGAGCAATTCAATGCAAAAAGTCAAAGAGAGCCTCCTAAAGGATAAGTGCCCTTGCAAAGGGCAGTTGGTCGGCAAAAGCACCTTTGGAAGGGTTGTTTTCAATAAAGCCGAAGGGCATTTTGAAGGCAGCGAAAGGAATTCAAAATGTGCAAAAAGACTAAGGCATTAAATGAATTCTTTTAGACTTTTGTCTGAAGGAATTTAGGGGAAGGTCGTGGAATAAATTTGAGAAAATTCCGAAGGCAAAGCGGTCGAACATTCATGCAGATTTTTTGTCTGCGAGAAAATTGTCTACAGAAAAAGCTCACAAGGAAGAAACCCGAAGGAATGACAAAGGCTGAAGCAGGAAGCTGACTGAAAGTCCAAGGGTGATGGACCCGAGGACATCAAAGTTAAACACAACAAACTAGCCATTAGGTATTCAAACACAGTGACGGGTGCGTGGACATCAAATTTAAGAAGGTGAAATAGCTGTTTGATTTTTGAAATGCTTGAGTGCCAACCAAAAAGGAGTCCAAGGAATGCAATGACCCACCAAAAGATAGCCCTTAAGGGCCGAAGGAGCCAAAAAGAGACAAAACCAAGATGAGACATGGCAAGAAATGGACAAGGCATCCAAGTGGTGAAAAGAGGTGTCAACTTAGGGATTTATTCTTGCAGTTGGAATGGCGCTTGCCAGGTGGTCACCATATGGCGCAAACAGTAAGCAGCACGGCTTGTTTTCTCTAGTTTGCATTTATAAGCATACAAGTTGTGCAAATGCCTGGAAGGGAGTAGTTCTTTAGCAAGAAAGAGGTGTGGCCATGTTTTCTCATTAATGTTGGGATGCCAAAGTCAAAGTAGGAACCGATAATCAAATGGCTCCCTCTTCCCAAGGCTTAGAGCGCACATGAGCCAGATTGCAAAAAGAGCGCCAAAGTCTTTCCCAAAAATTACCAATTTCTCTTTCTCTTTCTATATATTGTAAAATTTCTCATTTGAAGATCCACTCTCTCAGCCTTAAGGCAAAACTCTACCCAAAAATCTCTCGAGCTTGTAAGGCAGAACTCTACCAGATTTTACCTTGAATCAGGACTTAGTATTTTTACCTCTATCTGGACTTGCACTTTAAAGTATATCTCTGTGTTCTTCTTTTGTGTAAAGTCATTGTCTTTCATGATTTTCACAGATTGATTAGAGCATGTCTAGTGCATTGTGAAGTCTCTTTCCTACAGGTTTGCCAGAAGTGTCTACAACAGGAATATAGGCGCATGTGAATAGGCTGCCCAAGTGTGTCGCAGAGCACCTTTGGTAGTTTCCTTCCTCCTTGTATCTCTACGAACCCCTGACTCACTGAAACAAAAGAGTTTCCCACATCAGATGAAGTGTATGGGCACTTCTTCTTGGTGAAAAGTGTATGTTCAGGCTGAGTGGGTCAACATTTTCTGGTGTATCACCTTTTCATTTTTAGGCTTAGGTTATGTTTTCAGCATCTCTCTCTCCCTTTTCATCCCCCCCCTTTTTTTACGTTTGTTTGTTAGCAGTAGGAGAAGCCAGGGCCTAAAAGATACATAAGAGGGAGCTAGCCCTTATCTAGAGACTCTCCCCTCCAACTTTGTCAGTCCCACAGGCGAGAGGGGAGTTTTCATTGTTGCATGTGGAAGGGCAGGAGCTCGGCCTCCTGCCTCGGGTGCAATCCACTGTGTCAACACTCTTAAAAAAATAACTCTAGATCGATCAAGTGCTCTCTCAATTTATGTGTTATTTTTGCCACTAAGATAAGGTCATATCCATATAGGAACAACTTTACCATATAACTAGTTAAGTGAACACCCCTGCCTATAACTTCATTTATTCACTCTTATAACTTGTCTATATATATATATATATATATATCCCAAACCAAGTGTGGGATAGTGGTCATCCTTGTTTGACATCAATGTTGGTCCCAAAACATTCCTAAAATCTTTTACCTGTTCTAATTTTGGCTCAAACTTGATCATAAAGCCTATGAATCATTGCTTCATACACCTACAAAATTCATAACTTTTCCATTCTTTAGAGTTTTATTTTAGGCACCATGTCAAATTTTTTCTTGAAATCAACAAAACAAGAAAAAAATCATTTCTTTTATTTGTCGCATATTTTTTCAATCAAGTGCATGAGAGTGATGTATTGATCAATTGTGGAGAGTTTTGGCCTGAAACCTACTTGTCTTTTCACCCTTGTACATTGTTTTTTTCTACCCAAATATTGACTATGTGCTCCATCATTATCATAAATAAATTTCCAAAAAGAGCATTAATCATTATAGTATAGTAGTTTGACGTGTTGTTGACATCTCCACTTTTAAAGAGAGGAATGACGACACTAGTTGTCCAATCTATCAAAAACCATTCTGAATGATTCCATTGAATATTCTTTTGATGTCTGATGTGAGAGATTCTTAACCCCAATTTAAATAGTCTCCCTATAACCTATCTATGGTGCATGCCTTACCCACTGCTAGTTTCCTAATCCCCTCATTAATATCCCTTGTGGAAAAGAGTTTAGCCATTGTATTAATTATGGTGGGATATCTTTATATTGGTCTTGCTCAAACAACAATTTTGCATATTCTAGCCATGAAGAATATGTAATGTTGTTCTCTACATGTTTAATATTATATTATAATTCTTTCCAAATGCCTCTAGGATTATGCTTCTCGAGAGAAATCAATTCTTACCTCCTTATTTGCATATACTCTTCCCTTTCAGACCTTGCTATTTTTTCACAAGCATATTTAATTTCTTTATTATTGCCCATTTTATTCAACATTATGTGTGTTGCCTTGCAATCTTCATTGTACCATGGATTTTCCAGAAAACTACTTTGTTGCCTCTCTCAGGTCTAAATCTCTTCCATGAACTTAATGCATTATGAATTAAAGTTATCAACATGTTATTGTTTATCAGTCCCCTATCTATACAAAATGTGTTATTATCCTTTGTTTCTTGAACTTGTTTTTTTAGCGTTATTTTAAAAATTTCCCAATTCTCATGGGTCATGAGACAATTGCCTTGTAGAGTTATCTTTTTTTTATTGTGGTGGGGATTATCTCATTATTGAATATTTCCTTGCATAGTGTAGACATCTAAAAAAAATCCATAACATATTTTTCATGTTTTAGTACACATGGTCCATTTGTATACATTTTGTTATTTCAGACAATTGCAACCCACATTAGACTCCCCTTGAATAAGATTGATCTGTATTTCCTTATAAACACCTCAAAATTGTTAGTTTTTAGCACTGGGATCCTAGTAATACATCTTTTATTTTGTTTGATCCACATTTTGAGTCAATCTTCCCTTAGGCTTAGAATCTATAGTTTTTCAATTTTAACCCTTACCCTTTTGTGGGTCATTTATGCTTGGTTTAATTTCATAAGCCTTGATTACCACTTATCAGTACTATCTACGGTTAGCTTATGTTTGAAGTGCCCTATAAAGCCTTATATATACAAATATATCTTTAGCCATTTATCACAAATAAATGGGGATTTCCTTAATTCCAAATTGAGCCACAAATTAAGCCTATCTTTTTGCATATTTGCCTAAGGATCCTGCACACTAAACATACATTGCTTATATATCAATCCAAGTCTTGTACCATCACATCTTGTACTAAGATAAGGTCATAATGAAGCATATATTTACATTTGATTTTCTTGGGAGAGGAGGTGATTTTTTTTCCCTTGTTGGGTTGGGATTGATTCAAAAATATCAAAACTACATAGATCCTTGATTTCAAATGTATGGGATATGTAGCTGCAACTCCTTAAGAGGTTTTTATTGCTAATTAACTTGCAAAATATTTTATGTGTGCATTGTTTAGGATTAGGTCAATATCAAAGGATAAGAAATTCAAACAATTATGCCCATCAATTCAGTAAATCAAATGTAAAGTTCAAATCAACATTGATCAATGAAAAACTCATAAAATTAAAAAACCCAAAAAGCATCAAAGGATACAATTGGTGATGCAAGACATAATTGGTTGTTACAATCAACTACCTATTATTTTTTACTTTATAGTGCACAGGTATGTTTATTTCAGTCTTTTATCCCTCTCTCTCATTGTTATTTCTTGTTCAATTATTTATTTGTACTATCAATCAATAATTAATCACTAGATTAGATCTTATTATTGTTTATTACTATATTATCTTGGATGTTGATTGCACCTTAGTTTTACCCTTTTACATAGCTACATCTATCCATAGTGTCTCTATTTGGTAAAACAAATTAGTGAACCCCTCTACTATTTAAACATATCCAACCTTAGTGTTTCTTTGTTTTTCATCCCTCTAGGGATTGATTTGTGACTTATAAGATATATTTTTTCAAAATTAGGTTTGTTTTCTATTGTTTTATCATTAGTCTACCTTCCTCTATATTTCTCATGTTTACATCTTATGCCCATTAAGAAGGTTATGTCTACAAACCCTATTAGATGAATTGTTATATTGAGTGGTGGTACTTTTGATTTGATTCAACTACCTTTAATTGGTAGATGTACTTATTTGAAATAAAAATTGACAAATTTTAATGATATCCCTCCTTTTTTGTTGATAATGCAAATATAAATGATATTGAAAATTGTGATGAATAGATTATGAAGATAATAATTTTGTTTATGCAAATTATCTTATAGATATAGCTCCTAAGAGAGTTCATATACTTGCTTACTTTAGAAGCCTAATTTTGAAACATCCTAGATCATTAGAACCTATTTTGCTTAAGTTAAAAGAGATACAAAAGAAAACTTTGGCTAATAAATCTACATCTAAGAATGTTAATATATATCCTTTGAATGTTTCTATTATTGCTCACATAACATGCCTTAATTTCTATTAAAATCAAGGTACCTCTTTTTTATTCGATCTTGGTCTCGCTTATTGTGGTCTAATTGGGTTTCACCTTATGTTTGTATAGATGGATGTTTTATCATGCGTGTGGTCATGTTTTTTCCATATTTTGGTCTATATGATTTTTATGTATTGAAACCCATCCCGTTGCATCATTCACAGCCATGCCATAAATTTTTGTGTAGAACACTTAGCCTAAAAATGAGTTCTTGACCTCATTTTGCAAGTACAAAAGTTGGGCAAGGCATGAAAGTTGGGTGCGACATGAAATTCTGACATGAAAGTTGGGCATAAAAGTCCAACATGGAAGTTGGGTACAACATGGAAGTCTAGCATGAAAGTTGGGCATGAAAGTTGGGCACGACATGAAAGTCCAACACAAAATTTGGGTGTGACCCAAAATTTTGACGTGAAAGTGAGGCATAAAATTTGGGCATGAAATGAAAGTCCAACACAAAATTTGGGCACATAATGGAAGTTCGACATGAAAGTTGGGCACAAAAGTGAGGCACAAAATCCCTAGCACATAAGTTTTAGCATAAAAGCCCCATGAACCTTATGTTCAGCGCGCATATTGAGCATGAAGGCACATAATGATTTAATATATTATTTTTTATTAATTTTATTAAAAAAATTATTTATTTGAAACTTCCTACTTAAAGTGTTAAACTCTATGAAATCATGTTTTCATTCATAACTCTCACATGGGGCTCCATTTTTTGAACTGTTAGTAGCATTGGGAAGCTTACGTCAGTGACATCATGGTGGATTGGATGGGAAATGATAAGAGACACCCACTTGGAGAGGATTAATTTGATAAAAGATATAACACATTATCCCCACTTAATTCATGCTAAAATGGGTGCCAAAATACATGGAAGAATTACACACGCAAAGCGATTTACATAGAAGCAGTGTGTCGGTTGGTTTTTACGGCATAACTTTTGAACCGCTACTTTGTTTTGCATTCCATTAAAGTGTTAAAAATTTGGTTCCACCCTCTACTAGCATAAATTTAAGACCTAAAATTTATTCACATTTTTGTGGCACAATTTTGTTGTTACTAGTTCAAACAAGAGGGGAAGGCATTGTTCAATAATGAGTCTACAACAATTGGATGCCATAATAAATATTTTCAACCTATAATGTTGGGAGGTGCCACTCTTCATATAAATTCCCCTTTTTAAGGGAACCCCTTTTGGTTAACAGTTATGAAACATTATATATATCTAGTTGAGTGGCTTCATAAAGGGATGGTCCATTTAAAATTAAAAGATAGAGTAGAGGGCCATACATGTTTTTAGCATTTTCCTTATTTCTTAGTTAGATTTTTCCCTTTTGCATGATCCGAGGCTATTCAGACACATTTTTCAAATTTCATTGAGTATTTGACAAATCTTAAATTTATGCTTCATGAATTATCTTCTATTTGAAAGCTTTGTGAATGTATATACATTGCATGCTCATGTATATGATGGTTATGTTTCCCTCTCTCTGATATCTAACTTTGTCTTCAGACTCCTATACCCTCTTTGCCCTTGGTTGTGATATGATATCCACATATAAATTAGTTTCTCAAGGGACTCATCTACTCAACAGAATCATATATGTTTGCTCTACAAAGCAAGCTCATTTTTCTTTCTCCTTAACCCTATCTTTTGTTGTTTTTTATAATTTGTTAAATTAAATAGGTTATATCTAAATGAAATATATACGTATGATTTTTATTTTGAATTTAAACACTTTTCTATTGTTGTTTATCCATCATTGAATCTATAACTATGATAGACATATTTTAAATCAATGATGTTTTCATGCTAAATCCACCTCTGTTAATTTCTTGGGAAACAAACCACAATACCTACATCATCTATCATTTATCTAAACTTATATTGGAACCAAAAAAGGCCCCTTGACTGGGACAATAAACATAATAGCCACTAAGGTATCTATTAGGTCATGACCTGGTGAAAAAAACCTTGGAGGATGCATTTTATGTTCCCTTTTTAGGAGAGTCTAGGTGCACACATGCCCCACTTAGATTTGGTGAGATGTGCCAAATGGCCTATCAACATATTGGTGCTAGAAGGAGGGCATGTTCAAAGTATTTTAGACTTATCATTGATTTTCAAAATTTTCCACTCCTTTATGCTTCTTTTACCCCATTACATGCTTGAAACACATGCTAACAAATTGGTGATAGGAGGGAAAAAACTAGAACATGTTAGATTTATGATTGGTTTTAGTCTTATTGCCTATACCCTATTGTGTGCCTAAACAATATACCAATAGTATTTACACCCACCAATTGATTTTGACTGACTAGGTGGAAGTGGTTACTTTGTGAACATTCCAAGGCCCACTCATGCCCTGCCCAAGATTCCTTATGAATTTTGTCAAAAATACACACACGGTGAGACTTGGATGATAAAATAACACATCCAAGCCTCCAAGGATGTCATTATCTAGATGTAAATTCAACACAAATATGTTCTTTTTTGTTTCTTTATTCACTTGATGAGGTTACTCATGGTTGGTACCTCAACCTGTTAGATGAATGCGTCACATCGTAGGCAACCTTTGGAAACTTATTTATCAACCATTTTAGCATGTCCATTGATCATGCTACCCTATATTACCAATTTTATATAGCTCATACGGATCCCAATGAATGCATTAATGTGTTCAACATTCAATTTCACCAGTCATATAGGAGGCTGAAAGACCCATTCCTATAAATAAAAGTGGCCGCTATTAAAGTTTATCTTAAAACATTGGATCCCCTAACTGCTATTTTATTTAGAGGACTCCATCCACTCTCACATCCTTGGCATTGACTTATCAAAAGGCTTTCACAATAGAATAACAATCAATGCCACATGGTTATTGTGTGGAACTAGGTTATTCATTTGGATGGTCGGGTGTTTACACCTAAAATACTTCATTTTACTTATTTTTAAGACAACCAATAGACCAATGTTTACCTTATAACGAAGTATTGCCTCAAGCTTATGATCAATGAAACTTCCCTGTGTCAAATGAGAACCCTGAATGTTCATTTAACCATGTAATTATGTCAAGTTGGAATCTAATAAACAAACTATTTTACCTTATTTTAGTGGTCAAACATATTTTAATGCTTTTGATAATCAAGTGTCATTTGTTGTAGGATATTCATAACAAGCACTGCCTAAACCAACCTATGATATTGTGTCCCAACATTCATAATTTGGGGTCTATGGATATAGAAACGAGATGAATGTTGAAACAGTCTTATTGACTAGTAATATACCATTCTATAAGCATGAACTGGTCCTTGATAATAGTGATGAAGATGAGTTGGATGATGAAATGATAGCAGTTGTTTTAGGTAATATATTAGTTTAAAATCAGAATAATAGTGAGTTGCCCACATAAGAAGATAGACCTAACATCTCTTATAATCAACTAGTAGATGGAATATAAGAATTGGAGTGGCTAGATGAAGAGAATGCATGATATGCATTTGAAACAATCACACCATATGTCATTGCTCTAAATTTGGTAAGTTGTATCAAGAAGATCAACAACTTTGTTGTAATAGTGTATAACTCTCTTCATCATTAGAGATAGCTAAGGAGGAAGAAATTAATGTTGAGATTGGTTGCCTACATAAAGAATATAAAATTATTGTTTTTGCTCCTTTAATTAAAGAGTTAGATCATTCAGAGTAGCCTAAATAAGGTGATTATAGCGATCCCCTTCTCCTTGCAACATTAGGGGTGATCAAGCCCAAGATGAGTAGTCATGAGCATAATGGTTAGAGTGAAGAAATAGAACTAACAAGAGCTAGATTTGATTCTGACTTGGATTAGTATAACTCTAAGCTTACCTCAATCATTGATGATAAATCCAGAAGATCCTTGACTTAGGAAGAGAAAAACCCATGCCTTTTGGATAATAAAAGGAACAAGAAGGATGTTGCCACAACATCCATCCTAGAAAGTGAGTCGCTGACAATTGGTTTGGTGATTGGCTGCCATCAAGAACACATTTCTACTAGGTTGGGTCTTCCAATCTCTATAGTATGTGTTGATACCCACCCCCATCCCTCACCGTAATTCAATATATGGGTAGAGATAGTTTGTTATAACTTATCCCAAGTGCTTATTACAAATCAAACATAAATACATTATTGAATTTAATAATGAAAACCCACTTAATTTGAGTGTAAAAATCATAAATAAGAGTTTGTGGGATAGTGCGCATCAGAAAAAGGGTCAACATTATGATAAGTATGACATTATTTTGCCTTATACGTAGTTTTACCTTTGTATATATTTTATCCTTGTTTTATTTTCATTTACACCTTTTTGCTTTCATATTTTGTTTTCATTTCTTTCCCTATTTTGGTTGTTTTTGCATTTGGGCAGGCATTAATCTTTATTTATAACTTAAAAATTGGATTTATTTTTTGTCCTCTTGGAACTTTGTTGATCATGAAAAGAAATATGAGCTTGTTACTTAGTAGCGTAGTGGCACTTTGGTGTTTAAAAAATACTATGTAGTTTATCGTGCAAGATTCTATCTACAAGTTTGGTTTGAAAAGTTTGCATAGTTGCATGTGCTATGAATTTGTTCTTGTTTGTGTGTGATCATGGATAAACTATTTGAATTTTGAATATATTCTCTCGATGCCTCACACAAAAATACACTTTATTGATTTATGGGTTTGATTAGATGAAACTGCTATAACTAAGGTCTAAAGTGAAAAATCCATAATTCTACCTCTTGATCGCCATGGTGGTCCCCAACCCAAAATTAAGATGTCTAGAGACAAAGAGAGAGAGAATGAAAAGAAAAGAAAATATATTATCCAAAAACTTAACTTATGGGTGATTCAAGTAAATTATACTAGAGCTATGGATTCTTGGCTGGTAGTAGAGCAAGGCCTTGACTGGGATTAGAGACATCTCCACCAGGGCTATGGATGCCTACCTGGCAGCAAAATAATGTCTAGGAAATTATTTTAAGGTACAATTTACTATCTTGATGATCTAGGTTGTAGGAACTAGTATTTACAAAGTCCATAAAAGATAATGAATGCACATGTACACAATGGTCAATGTGAATATCATATTTCATCTTGTAGCCATTCCTATCTTACCCTTTCATGAACTTGTTCATGTTTTATACATTATTTCAACTGGAGATTCTGGGTCCATAGACACATTTTTTTAATTTCAAAATACTCAGGAATATTTTTCAATAGATCCATCATTTGTTGTTGATCTCACAACATGCCCTAATTTCTACCAAAATCAAGGTACCACTTTTTTGCTTCGATCTTGGTCTCGCTTGTTGTGGTTTTGTTGGGTTCCACACTATGTTTATGTGGCTGGATGTTTTATCATGTGTTTGGTCATTATTTTGTCATATCTTGGTTTGTATGCATTTTTAGGTTTTGAAACTCATCCTGTTGCATCAACCACATGCATTACATAAAATTTTATATATAACACTTAGCCTGAAAATGAGTTCTTGACCTCTATTTTATAGTCGCAAAAGTTAGGTGAGGCATGAAAGTTGGGTGTGACATGAAATTCTAGCATGAATGTTGGGCAACACAAAAGTCTAGCATGAAAGTTGTGCACAAAAGTCTAGCACAACATTTGGGTGTGACATGAAATTCTAACATGAAATTTGGGTATGAAATTTGGGTGTAACACGAAAGTTGGGCACAAAAGTTGGGCATGACACAAAATTATGGTGTGAAAGTGAGGCACAACATGAAATTTTGGTATGAATGTTGGGCTTGCAAGTTAGACATGGCATGAAATTTGGTTGTGAAATAAAATTTGGACACAAAATTTGGGTGTGGCAAAAAAGTTTGGCACAAAATTTGGGTATTTCACAAAAATGAAGCACAAAAGCCCTAATACATATATTTTAGCATGAAAGCCCAATGAATGTTGTGTTGAGAGTGCATATTGAGAACAAAGGCACATAATGATTTAATATATTATATTTTCATTAATTTTCTAATAAAATTAATCTTTATTTAAAATTTACTGCTCAAAGCACTAAACTACATGAAATCATGTTTTTGCTCATAACTCTATTGGGGCTTCATTTTTTGAGCTGTTAGTAGCATCAGGAAGTTGATGTTAGTGACATCGCAATGGATTGTATGATAAATGAGAAGAGACACCCATTTGGAGAGGATTAATTTTTTAAAAGACATAACCCATTATCCCCACTTAATTCATGTTAAAATGGGTACCAAATACATGGAATAATTACACATGTAGAGCAGTTAATGTAGAAGCTGAGTGTTGGTTTGTTTTTAAACCATAAATTTTAAACCACTGCTTTGTTTTACATTTCATTTATGAAATTGGATAGTTGGTTCCACCCTCTTTACAATTATATAAGGCTCAACTGGAATAAATTTAAGACTTGAAACCTATTCACATTTTCATGGCATAGTTTTGTTGTTGTTAGCTGAAATAAGAGTGGAGGGCATTGTTCAATAATGCGTCTGCAACAAATGGCTGCCACAAATATTATTTTCAACCTATAGTTTTGGGAGACATCTCTCTTCCTCTAAATACCCCATTGGTGGGTGAATCACATTGATTACCTTTAATTAATTTTGGAGGGAACCCCCTTTTGGTCAACAGATCTAAAATGTTATATACAACCAGCTAAGTGGCTTTGTAAAGGGCTAGTTCATTTAGAATTAGAATATAGAGTAGAGGGCCAAACATATTTTTCTACATTTTACTACTTTTTTAATTATATTTTTCCCTTTTGCATGACCTGAGGCTATTTGGACAACTTTTTGTAATTTGCATGTGTATTTGATGAATCCTAAATTTATGCTTCATGAATTATCTTCTATTTGAAAGCTTTGTGAATTGATATCCATTTCCTACTCATATATATGATGGATATTTTCCCCTCTATCTACATAAATAAATTTGTCCTCAAACTCTTGCACCCTCTTTGTCCCTGGTTGTGCTATGTTGGCCACACAAACATCAATTTCTCAAGGGACTCATCTACTCAACAGAATTAGATTTATTTCCTCTACAAAGTAGGCTTATTTTTATTTCTCCTTAACCCTCTCCTTTGCTCTTTTTAATATTTTTAAAGAGTAATCAAGTTAAATATGAGTGTAATATATGCTTACAAATTTCATTTTGATTGTAAACCCTTTTTATCATTGTTTATGCATTTTTGAATCTATGACTACGATGGACATGTTTTAAATCAACTATGTTCTCATAATAATCTATCTACATTGATTTACTAGGAAACAAACCAAAATACCTTCATCATCTGTCATTTATATAAACTTATTCTAAAACCAACAAAGGCCCCTTGATTGAAATAGCAAACACAATGGCCACTGAGGTATCTAGTATGTCATGACTGGGTGAAAGAGACCTTGGGGGAAGCATTTCATGTTTCCTTTTCAAGAGAGGCTGGGAGTGAACATGCCCCACCTAGAGTTGGTGAGTCATACCAAACATCTCAACAGTTTATAATATGCCTATTTGAGGTTTTACTTTCCATTAGGTGGTGAGGTTAGTGTTCTTATTAATCCTTATATGCCTCCACCTATAGATCCTACTCAATTTACTCTAACTATTCGTACACAACTTACTACATATTTTATACCTCTTATATAACCAATGTAGCAATCTCAACTCACTTATAATTATTTATCCTTTTATTTTGGTCTTATTCAAAATAGTAAAGCCTCCATTCCTAACAATGTTAATCATACATAGGTCATACACATGCTACTACATCTAAGGATGCATATATTCAAGATATACAAGAGAAAATTAGGTAACTCCCAAGGATCTCAAAATCCTATCCATGTGGTCACTTCTTAAGATATATTACATAACTCATCAACTATGAGGTCCTCACTCACCCTTTGCACATTGGTTTTATAGTTCCTAAATTTAAAGTATACAATGACAAGGGTGATCCTTCACATCACATTCAATTTTTATTTTCCTCATGCTTTTATTTTGGTACTGATGATCTATTAATGAACAATCTCATTCTTAAAATTCCAAAGGACAATGTCTTGGATTGGTTCTATGCCTTACCATTAGGCTTTGTACATCAATTTAATTATTTAGTTGATATATTCTTGGTTCATGTTTTTATCAACATTAGAAAAAAGGTCACATTTTATCAACTCAGTCAACTTAATCAAGGATTTGGTGAGAATATTATTAACTATGTGTTTTGATTCAAGACTACACCTACAAAAATGTCTCCCCAACTACTTGATTTGACCACTCAGACATAAAGCTATGTTTAACACTTACCAATATTTTGAAAATATTTTTTATATGATTTAAAAAATTTATATTAATATTTTAGAGGATAACATGATAAAATATGGGTATAATGTCCCTTCCTCTACTAATGACTCAAAATACTAAGGAAATTCAACATTCAAAACTAAGGATAATGATACTCCAATGTTTCAAGCTAAGAATGTGGCTAAAAATTCAAACACAATTTCACAACCACCTAACGTACTAGTTCTTCCACCTTATCAAAAGCATAGGCAATTTGGAAGGTTACTCCACATCATGTGTTTAAAAGGTTGCTTGACTACAACATGATATATTCACCTTTGTAATGTGAGTCGGATACATATCAACCTTTTCCTAGAGGTTGTGATGTGAAAGCATATTGTGATTACCATAGAGCTTTAGGACATACTACCATTCATTTCCATTCGTTATGACATAAGATATAAGGTATAATTGATATAAATATTATTCAAGTTAAAGGCTATAATAAAAAAATAAAAAAAATTATCATTATGCCTAACCAAGGATTGCAAATATTCAACAATCCACTTTTGAATCAAGATAATAAAAAGAAAGACAATGTTCATATGGTACTACCCACACATCAACCAATGATTTTTATTGAGCACATATTAGATTGTTTTGTTGATATAGTCATTGATTCACCAAATCAACCTCCATTTAACACATTTTATGACTAGAAGATTCTATAAGATGATACTAGTAATGGTCCACTTTATATACATGTTTTTTTCTATTTTAATTTTACAATTACACACAGTGTCATGATAGACAATGGTTTAGGTGAAAAATTAATCATGATGTCATTATTTACTTGTTAAGGATATACTTAGAGAGACTTACTTGGCACAACCATCATTCTTAAGAGTTACGATAGTCTTACATGGACACCCATTGATGGTAACACATTGTTAGTCATTATATGTCTTGAGGCCCTATTAGTATGGTTCTATATATTATTGAATAGTGGGACTTATGATTTATGATGCAAAGGTCTGAATTGATCTTATATAATTTGTGGATGTAAACTATTACAGTCTCATACACTCACCTCTGCCTTCCGTGCACCTAGCTCTTACTATGTTTATCTATCTTCTCACGCTAACTCTCTTTGATGTCGTAGTAAGGTTGCCTCCTTATTGAGATTCCAACCTTATATCCTTTTTGAATTCACTTCTCACTTATTTAGGATCTGGCATCATTTATTTAGATCTCTTGATCTGTAATCACTTCACACACTATCCCCTTTGGGTACAAGACTCTCAAACCACTCTCATTCTTGTGCCTTGTTTTAATATCCACTCTTTTTTAAAAGGTTAATTGATTATCTTATTAATTCAATGGTTTATATTTACCATGATCATGATAGTCTAACTATACTCCTTATTCCATTCACAAATCCCCTCAATGCATCTCTCACTTCACACAAGACTCTTCTCACCTTGACAGGCTCCTTTTGTAGCCTTTTTTTACATTATTTCATCTTGTACGGACAAGTATAATGAAACCTAGGTAAAATAATTACCTTTTCACTACCCTCTATCCTATACTAACCTTCAATGTTGTTTCATGGGCTAACCCTTTGCATAAGTTACTTTTTTGGTCACTTTCAAGGTTTTGTTTAGACCTATTAGGTCTCTATCCACTCCTTTCACACACAATAATTTATATTCATACATATTTGTATTATATAATATTTCAAAATATAAAATATCGTATCACACATTATTTCCAATATTTAAAAAAAAAATTGTGAGTTCACCAATGACAACTCCCATAAACCAATTTCTTACTTGAAACGCTAGAACAAGGTTTAGGCAGTCTGTGTGGAACTTGAGAAGAGAAATATTATAAAAATGAATACTTAAACCACTTTAAATAACCCTTAATAAATTTTTAAGGTTTTTAAAACTTTTATACATCTTTTGTGAACATTGGTTTTCCTCCATAATGCCTCGGTTCCTCTAATATGTCTTGATCATTACTCTAACTGTGTATATAGACACAGTCTACAGAGCCAAAGAGGAATTATTTTGAGGTTTTATGAATTAAAAGGGTCACAAAGTTTCTAGAGTGTTAATTAAGACTTAACACAACCCTATACACCTATTTCGAGCATTGAATGTTCATATTTACATGTCTGCAACACCTTTTCAATAATCTTGTATATTGACTATGTGTAAACTCATAATAACACAGGGTTTTTGGATCACTACTACAAACCATATGTGACTAATAAAAATGGAAATGGTTAGGAATCTTCTTAAAAATTCCAAACAAAGCATAACTAACTAGTTTATCTTTCACTCAAGTTTCCATACAGTTCTTCCTTATACACATAATACATTCCTCCTTATTCAACACAATGAATAGGTGAATTTGGGTCTACAACATTGTTTCTTTACCAAAAGGATTTAAAAACCATAATAAAATGCTTGAGAACATTAATAAAATAATTAAAAAACTCACCAAAGGTAATATATATCTCAAAATCAAACCTTTATACAATCTTTCTTCTTTGAGCATTCAAAACACAATCACACTTTATTGCTTATATATAGGACATAGGGACCACAGTCCACTTCTTATCAAAAATGAGTCATTCCATTATTTATCTTCTTGATTCTTGGGACTCTCCCATTTTAATGCCTCTCCAAAACTGATCTTCAACAAATCACTTACAATTTCTTTATATTCTATAACTATTCTAACTAAATTTGAACCTCTCCAATAGTCACTAGTAACTAAGTTTGGACCTTGGAATATATGCAAATATTGATATTTTGTACAATTGAGTATTATGACTCATGTATAGAAAGATAGTGTCCTCAATAAGTCACATCAACCCTTGACATTTGATGTTTCCTTCAAATGACTCCTACAACCCATAAACTAGACCAAAACCTTTCAAAATTTTAAATTAGGAAATTTTGGCGGGAAAATGCCTTTTAAGCCATAAGTCAAATTCTAAAGACCTCTAAAACTCCTAGATAATACAAAAACATTATAAATGACTTATACTAACTATGAAAACTCAAAATTGAAACCATTTGAATATGGCCCTACATCATACTACCAAGGGGCTAAAAGAACTTTCCCTAGAAGTTACAACCAATCTTGATTTGATGTACTTCACAGATGCTCTCCTTCTTGTTCGCTTTTGATATTCTTATCATGGCCTCCTATATCCCAAGGCCTACTTGAGGAACACATACCTCCTTGTCTCTTTGCTACTATTTCAACTAATATGTCATGTATATTTACATTCTCTCATGATCCACACTTGTATTTCTTCCTTCCTCTTGATATCTTCATCCAAGATATATCTACAATGAACAACAAATCATTAAAGAAAACATATGTCTCTTTATTCCCTTGAGACATACTCCAACTCTTTTCCTTGCTTGTGTTTTGTCCTTACTTCCAAGCACTTTATTGTGCCCTATATGGTTCATTATTCCTCTTTGCATTAGTCACCAACTCATCTTGCTCTTCTCCTTATATGGTTTCTCCTTCTTTTACAACTTGGTATTCAACCTTAGCATCTACAACTTCATCATGTAGAGTAGCTTCTTGTGCTTGACTATGCCTTGCCTTCATAAGTGCTCTTATTTTAGCCACCACTGCTACATGCCATAGGTCTATGTTCACCTTTGTAACTTCCTTCACCATCTCTCCATACATTTGATGAGGATCAAAGTTACGTTCTAATTTAAATACTTCATACAAACTAGAACAGTCCTCATACCTTTGCTTATGTTTCTCTCCTATTATTCTTTTATCTTCATTTGCATCCTCTTGAGTGAGGATCACTTCATACTCCATGATATCTTACTTTTTAGATGGTTGACATTATTCTTCTTCTTCTAACATCATGACTCTATCTTGAGCCTCTCTTTTCTCTTGGTTCCTCTTGAACACCACTTGGTCAAATGATTCCTCTTCTTATTTCTTGAGATTATGCATTGACTCAAATATCTCATCTCCTTCTTCAATTCTCAAACCTGTATTCACACATGTCAAAGCATCATTAGTTTGCAAATCATGAGGCTTGCTTACCCCCTCCTTTATCTTCTTAGGCTTCTTGTTCAACACCTTCAGTTGTCTCTTCACTTTGCTAATGTCTTCTTATCTTTTCCTCTTCATTACTATGTCCTTGAGAGGCCATCTCACCTTTATTCTAATCTCAATTGAAAACTTTGGTATAAGCTCTTCTAAAGCTTGCTCTAACTTTTCCAATATTGCCTTCAACTCAACAATCTCCCTCATATCATCTTCCTTTTTATTCACTTACTTGGTGTTACCTTCTTGTTTCAAGCCCTTCATATTCATTTCACTCTCTACTCTTCACATTATCTCTCTAGGTCTCTCTTGACCTATCTCTTCTTCTTGACAAGTCTACCTACTTGTCTCCTTAACCTTCACTTGGTCTCTCTCTTCATCTTCAAGCTCTTCTTGAGATTCTCTCTTGGAGCTTTCACTAGCTCTCTCTCTCTCCAAGCCTCCTTGGCTTAAGGGATTCAACACACAATCTTATTTTTATACATATATCCCATATATATGCAACTTTATTTATAAATCTCGTAACAATATTCAACATTCTTTCATGAACTGATCAATTACATGAAATGAAAACAAAAATAAATTTGTACCTTTTTTGGCTTGCAACCTTCTTTATATTCTTCCCAATGAACTTATTGATTTGATACCAAATGATGCAAAGGTTTGAATTTATCTTATATAATTTTTTAATGTAAAAAATTATATTCTCATACACTCACCTCTGCCTTCCATGTACCTAGCTCTGACTTACTATGTTTGTCTATCTTCTCACTCTAACTCTCTTTGATGGCTTAATAAGCTTGCCTCCTTTTTGAGATTCCAACCTTCTATCCTTATTTAAGTCACCTATCAATTATTTAGGATCTGACCTCATTTTTTGAGGTCTCTTTATCTGCAATCACTTCACACACCATCCCCTTTGGGTATAAGACCCTCAAGCCACTCTCACTCTTGTGCCTTGTTTCAATATCCACTCTTTTTACAAAGGTTCACCGATTCATTTATTAATTAAATGGTTGATATTTACCATGATAATTATAGTCTAACTAGACTCTTTATTCCATTCACAAATCCCCTTAATGCATCTCTCACTTCACACAAGACTGTTCTCACCTTGACATGCACGTTTTTACACTATTTCATCTTGTATAGACAAGTACAATGAAACCTAGGGAAACTAATTATTTTTTCAACTACCCTTTATCCTATAATAACCTTAAATGTAATTTAATGATCTAATCCTTTGCATAAGTTACCTTTTTGTCACTTTTAAGGTTCTATTTAGACCTATTAGGTCTCTTTTCCACTCCTTTCAGACATAGTCATTTGTATTTATACATATCCATACTATATCAACTTTGAAACTCTAAAATATCTTATCACAGATTATTTCCAATCTTTTCACCAAATTTGGTGAGTTTCCATTGGTGGCAACTCCCAGAAACCAATTTCTTGTTTGAAACCCTAGAACATGGTTTAGGTAGTCTGTGGGGAACCCGATAAGAGAAATATTGTAACTATGAGTTCTTAAACCAATTTTAATCACCATTAATGAATTTTTAGGGTCTATTAAAATTTTATAAATCTTTTTAAAATGTTGGTTTTCCTCCATAGTTCCTTTGTTCCTCCAATATGTCTTGATCATTGCTCTAACTGTGTATGTAGACAGTTTGTAGAGCTAGAGAGGAATTATTTTGAGGTTTTATGAAGTACAAGGGTTTCCAAATTTATCTGAGTTTTCATTAAGAATTAACACAACCCAATACATCTATTTAATGCATTTAATGCTATTATTTACATGTCTACAACACCTTTTCAATAAGCTTGTATATTGATTGTGTGTAAACTCAAAACAACACAGGGTTTTTGGATCACTACTACAAACCATATGTGACTAATATAAATTGAAATGGTTATGAAACTTATTAAATGTTCCAAACAAATCATAATTAACCATTTTATCTTTAACTCAAGTTTCCATATAATTCTTCCTTATACACATAATACATTCTTTCTTATTTAACATAATGAATAGGGGAATCCTGGGTCTACATCATCATTTAATTACCAAAAGAATTTGAAAACCATAATAAAATGCTTGATAACATATAAAATAGTTAAAAAACTCACCAAAGGTAATATATATCTCATAAGCAACTCTTTATGCAATATTTCTTCTTTGAGCATTCAAAACACAATCACACTTTATTACCTATATACACGAAACATGGACCACAATCCACTTCTTATAAAAAATAAGGCATTCCATTATTTATATTATTTATTATTGGGCCTCTTCCATTAAAATTCATCCCCATAACTTATCTTCAAAAAAGCATTTACAGTTTATTTATTTTCTATAACTATTCGAACTGAATTTGAACCTCTCTAACGATCACTAGTAACTAAGTTTAGAGCTTGGAAGATATGCAAAGATTGATATTCCATAGAAGTGAGTATTATGAATCATGTATAGACACATATTGCCCTCAATAAATCACAGCAACCCTTAAAACTTGAGTTTCCTTAAAATGACTCCTACAACACATAAACTAGACTAAAACCTTTCCAAATTTCAAATTAGGAAAATTTGACGGGAAAATGCCTTTTAAGCCATAATTCACATTCTAAAGACCTCTAAAACTCCTAACTAGGACAAACACATTTTATATGACTTATACTAACTATAACAACTCAAAATGGAAACTATTTGAAGATGCCCCTGCATCAATTTATTTCTTAGATGCCCATGGCTAAATCAAATGAGATAAATAACTTCCACATTATATCAATGGCTTAAGTTTTTGCATCATAACAAATTATATACTATTTGTGGCACACATTATGAGTTCGCCATCCCACATTATAAATAAAGTGAGATATTACCTAAAGTACTTCATTAAAAGCAAATAGTTCAACCTTATGTGGTGTATATTAGATTTTCACCACTTATAATTATGGTTCCCATAATTCTTACATTTATAGTTCCGATTCATCGATTTATGGCTCACAAAACTAAAAATTATATAGTTTCATCACCAAGAGATACAATACATGTTCATACATGTCATAATACAGTATTATCATAACATTGTATGTATATTCTAGCCCAAACATCGTCTAGGAGTTTAAATACATAAAGAAATATCCAAACTAATATGTATGCATCTTTCAAAAAGGTTAAGAAAACTCCTATAGCCCATTCTCATGATGATTATCTTAGTGATGATGATTTAATTTACTACATATCCCAATATTACATGATTTATCTTGTATCTAATGATACTTTGTTTTACACATCTATGGGTGCATCTCACTCCCCACATTCACTACCCATCACATCCTTTGAGAAATATTAGGTTGACTATGATGCCTCTGATGTACATTTAGATGGGATCATTAGTTAGGCATGTTATCCTATCCCTTATGATTAATTGATACATCTTATTGTGCTATAAATTATACTTCCTAGTTATTCTATGTGTCTCACCTTCCATGTGATTTCCATCCTTGAGATATGCATTACCTCACCATTATACTAGTTGACGTTTATGTTTTTACTTTATTTGCATTGACATTCTTCTAGACCCTTATTTTATGTTGTTTGTTATGTTTCCCTAGTCCTTTCCCCTTGATTGTTGATCCCATTTTGAAATCCTATGTATATTTCCCTATGAAGACAACATATATATAGATACCTTTCATCCTAACATGTAATAATTTATGAGGGAAGTTGTAGGTTATTTTGAATCCTCCTTTTCTTATTTATTTTATATTATCACCCCTTGACTTGCTTGATTGACTTACTTGTATTCTCATGATTATGCCTCTTGGTTTTATTTCATTTTTTTATTGAGTTCTCCTTGATTTCATCCCTTGGATGCCTCCTTATGTGATCTCCTTCATCTATACAAACATAAAAAAAATCAAAACATTAGAGTCAAAATTTTATTTACCTCTATCTTTATTGATAGACACATATCATGGTTATCTACCAATGTTACAGATTTACATATACATAGTGCACATGTGCTTCTTATGGGAATATTTGAGTGGGTGTGATGCAAAATATACAAGTTATATCTGATCATGGACTTACAATTTTTTTGTAACTGCTTTTATGCCCACACCCATGCACATTATCACATTAGTAGCATGCCTTATACTGGGGTATCTCTTTACTATGGGTCTTAGGTGATATCATTACTAATTTCCATTTATCATATATATCTATTTATATCAATTACACATATATTGCTCTTACCTACATCTTGCATGTTACATGTATACATCACATGTTCTCTTATGTGTCATATGATTTATCAATTAGTTGCATCTAAGCACATGTAATAATGTGTGATTTTGCCTATTACATGTTTATGTATTATCCATTGTGTCCATATATGATCTTTTGGTTGTCATATTTCATCATTTATTGTTTATGGTTTGTATGTTTTATTCGATGGTTATCTATTCTACACACGATTCTTTTATTGTGTCCTGTTTCATTGCTTATACTATATGATATACTTGGGATATATTATTCTTTTTTCCTACATTTCCATGGTATTTACCATGCATATATTGAGTCATACTAGTATAAATTTATGTGTGTGTGTTTGTTAAATCTGGCCCACTTGGGGGTACATTTATACATTGGGACATATTTTTTGTCCTAACCTTTAAGTGTCATTAGGGCATCCTAATATTACCTGTCTCACAAGCTTAATTTATAATATCTATACATTGCCATTGGGGGCATCATACTCACACATTCTTACAACTTTTTAACCATATATTACACATATGAAGCTTACCACACTCATTTGCATTTTGATCTTACACTACTTTTATTAGGACACTACATTGTCCTACTTACACATGTTTTATTTATTTTAGGTTTATGGGGTTTTAAAATAATGTAAAACTATGAATTATTATATCATGCAAAATATAGAAATAAAATACTAAATTGAATTGATTATGATATCTTAGTTATTGCACTGATTCAATTTAGAATTGATAAAGTAAGGCATATAAGAGTACTTAGTTAATTTTAGTTATCTATTTAACCCTAAATTGAGACAGGTCAATATAATATAGGGTTAAGAACATAGAAATGAATAAGCATAAGGGTGATAAATAGATTTATATCAGACCAATTAATTTTTAAACTAAATTTCAATGCTGAGACATGCTTATAATAGAAATTACAACTATTTATTGATATTACAATGAATTAGAAACAAGAGTAATTAGCTAGTTTGTGGAACATGCTAGAAGTAGATTAGATCTAAATTATGAATCAATCATAGGATTCTATTAATTTACATTATGTGGCCTCATATGCTTATATCAAAACTTGACAAATATGTCAATGTTGGTATCTAAGTTAGATGCAAGTGTCTAGTACAACATATTGATTGGATCTGAGTATGACCACCTAGGGCCTTCTAGGTTTTATATCACTTTTGCGCTGATGTGTTTTGATATCATGCACAAGTTGTCACTCCTTATCAAATGATCGAAACCTAACTTTTTCACCCTTAAAGTGATTGTGGAAAAAATGGGTTAGTGGACACACAGTGTTGAGTTGCCCCAAGGACCCCTCTATCAATGGGCATTGCCTACATAACTAATACTATGAAGAGGGTCTCAAACTTGTTTAGGTCTCTGCTACATGTTAATTTGTGTGTACATAAAGATGTAACATGTGCTAAGAAAGTACATAGAGTGGCCTAGCTTTTAACTTGGAAAATATGGCTCATAGAATGTTCTTTTAGTACATCAGACCTATAGATGGGTTATCCCTATGACTGATATTGAAGTAGTAAATAATAGGGAACCTTTGCTCACTTGCATGCTTTATTGAATGCCTTTGGTAGGTTGCCTTGTGAGTTGTTAGGTGAGGGATAAATGAGGAATCCCTTCTAGAAATATCTTATATTAAAGTACTTAGGTTGACCAGAAGGATATGTTTCATTTATAAATTTGATGACTTTAGGGCACTAAACACTTAGTTTGGCACATGACAACAATGTCGATGTAGGTGTCCAACTGGGATGTAAGTGTTTCATAAGGTGGAAAACATATTCATGTCCAAAACTTGTAGAGGATGAGAATAAGTAAGTTTATAACATTTTGAGCAGCATATGAGGCTTGGTCATCATAATAACATATGGTCAAACTGAGAGATAAGCAATAAACACAAGATATAGTTGATACAAACCTTTCAACAATATTAAGGTCTTAGAATTGAAAGTGTAAAACCTTAAAAATTACTTACCATGTATACAAGATTGAGGTGCTATATAATTCATATTTAGTGTCTGCATTTTCCCCCTTAAATCTAGTACTAATGAAATTTCTAGTTTAAACAAAAAGAAATGCATACTTGGGAGTGTATAACACACCTTGCCTTTGTATAAGTTTAACTTGAATGTTTTGCTAGTGATTGAACTATAACCAAGAGCATGTCATTATATATAATCAATGCACATAATCTAGAATTGAAAGAATTTGAAATTCTTGAAAGTAAAGAGATCAAGGTTAAGAGTACACTTGTGTATCATTGTAACCATATTACCTTTTGGAAATTTTATTTGAAGAGATACTTTATTGTGAAGCTTTGGAGCTGATATAAGGGCAATAGTAGAACCTAAATGTTTGAATGTATATAAATATTGGAGGGAAACTTTCCCCCCATGTTAGAGGCAAGGCAAGTTGCCATCTGGCAGTTGAGATTAGCTCAACCATGTAACTCAATCATACTTATAACCCAATGAGCATGAGTGATCCAATAAAATTTAAAATATAAATTTGGTAAGGGTGGATGATTTGATCACTCCATCCTATAAACTTGGTAATATTGAGTGATGTAATGACAACAACCTTGCCAAAAGTGAACCAACTACTGTAGTATATTTACTCAATAATAATCCATAAAAGTTCATCTTGGTGTATGCTAAAGTGCATAGAATTATTTAAAATCTAAAATCTGATTCAATTTTGTAATTTAAGGTGCTATTTTACATGGCACATGCAACTCAAATATGTCTCAAGTTGAAACTTTGGTATAATAGTGATACCAATATATAGAATATCACCACAAATATGTATTTGAATAATATAACTATGTAATTTGGCCAATTTGAAAATTGTGTAAGTGTGGAAGACATGTTCCCATGACATGCCCCCACTAAATTTGGAGAATCTTAGAAATGGTGTAAGTGTGGAGAACATGTTTCCATAACATTCCCCCACTGTAGTCTGAAGATAATGACTACTGAATAATTGTGGAAGTCATGCCTTTTTAGCATGCCACATATAAAGATAAAATATGCTATTCAAGACCACCCTTACCATCATAAAATGTGAACTTAGGTGCAATAAAACCATTTGGTAAGGGATACAAAGTTATCTCAGGTGCAAAAAAATTATGTAACATTTCTTGTGAATCAATAGCATAAGGTGATTTCATAGAATTTTGTTCAATATTTATAACCTTAATTTAAAAAAAAATTATAGTTTGGAAAAGAGTTTTCTCCCCTTGGTATTTAAGTTTTGAAGTTTGATAAGTCACTAAAGGAGGCGTACCTAGAGTTTGAGTAGATATAAGCATTGCAATCGGTAAATGGGTTGAAGTATTTATGTTTCCCATGTAATATGTAGTAATAGTAGGATTTATTTCAAGGGGAAAAGGTTTAAACACATATCTTGTGCCCCTATTACAATTATGAAGCGATGATGTGCCCAAGGGGGGGTTATTGCTATATGGGGATGACCCACAACTCTAATAACATGATCAATAAATGAACCTACTTTTTCATCTATGCTTTTTGATTTTTTAGTTTCTAATATGGTTATTAGGATCTCATCAAGATCTTCATGGTTTTTCCATATACTGTGTGTTGAAACATAGAAATATCTTATATTTTCTCTTGATCTATTTGTTCATGTTCATTATTTTCATTAGATTCATGATTTTCATGATCAAAAGCATATTCTATGATAACCTCTTGAGTATGAAATTAAATTTCATTAGTATCATCTTCATTAGTTATATGGTTGGTTACTTCATTGGTTTGAGCCATCTTAGGTGGAAAATAAGGAAGCTCTAGGTGTTAGACAAAAACACTAGCTAGAGGTGGGGTTACACCTAGGTTGCATATAAGTGATATAACAAATCTAAAAAAATAAAGCAATGAAAAACCTCAAAAGGTTGAATACTTTAGGATAAGCTAAGGTTTGCATAAAGAGACATGTTCACCAAATATTTAACCATAAATTGAGATGGGTCAATATAATACAAGGTTAATAATATAGAAATGAATAAGCAAAAGGGTGATAAACAAATCTATAGTAGGCCAATTAATTTGTAAACTTAGATAAATAATATTCTAAATTTAAATGATGAGATATGATAAAAATAGAAAAAATAACTATTGATTGATAATATAATAAATTAGAAACAATACTACTTAGCTAGTTTACCATGTGCATGCAGAATTGATATGGAGTAGGATAGAAGTAGACTAAATCTAGATTCTTGATCAATCATCATATTCTAAAAATTTGCATTATGTGGCCTCAACACTTGTGTTAGACCTAGATAATTATGTCAACGCTGGTGTCCAATATAGAATATTGACTAGATATGAGTATGACCACTTGGATCCTTTTGAGTTTTATGTCATTTTTGCTTTGGTGTGTTCATATCTCATGCATAAGCTATCACTCCTTGTCAAATGATCAAACCCTAGTTTCCTCACCCTTGGAGTGATTATGGAAAAATGGGTTAGTGCGCACATAATGTTGAGCTACCCTAAGGACTCCTCTATCAATGGGCACTATCTGCATAATTAATACTCTGAAGAGGGTCTCAAACTTATATATTTATCCCCTACATGTTGGTTTGTGTGTGCATAAGGATGCAATGTGTAATAAGTAAGTACATATAGTGACCTGGGTTATAACTTGGAAAATATAGTTCATGTAATGTTCTTTCAATACATCAAACTTGTAGATGGGATGTCTTTATGATTTATAGTTAAATAGAAAAGAATAGGGAAGCTTTGATCACTTGAATGTTTGATTGAGTTCCTGTAGTAGGTTACCTTGTGAGTTGTTAGGTTTATGTTAGGTGAGGGATGGATGAAGAATCCATTTTAAAAATATATCACATTAAAGCACTTAGGGCAACCATAAGGATACATTTTATTTGAAAATTTGATGACTTTAGGGAACTATAAATTTAGTTTGGCACATGACACTAGTGGTGACGTATGTGTCCTGATGGGACATGTGTCTGAGAAGCTAAAAAATAGGTGTAGGTCCAAAACTTGTAGAGGATGATAATAAGTAGGTTTATAACATTTCGAGCATCATAGAAGGCCTACTCATAGAAGAAAATATAATGAAACTATGAGGCAAGAAATAAGCATAAGAAATAGTAGATGTGTGCCTTTTAGTAGTAGGAAGGTCTTAGAACTGAAGGGTACAACCATGAAAAGTACTTGCCAAGTATACAAGACTAAGGTGTTATATAATTCAAATTTAGTGTCTACATTATCTATGACTCACAAAAGGTATCTATGCATTTGTAAATGTTCTATACTTATTTTTTTAGATGGCTAGAATTGAAATAGAGGCTCAAAACCTCGCTCAATACTGCTAGCAAAGTCTAACCCCTACAATAGTTTACAATTTTTGGTGGCTATCGACAATGTCCCTATGCACTATGTGGGTCTAAAACTTTTAATACCCCTACACCTACACATATGAATGCTTCTTATGTGTGCACTCATCTTTGGTCTTATGTACAAATATTTATTTTCCTTCTTTCATCTAAATAGTAATTATGATTTCGATCATAAGATTGAGGTAAAAAAGGGGTCATTTCTTTGGGTTGAAATGACCCAAACCAATGAACTTTAAGCAAATGAGCATTTCCTACATTACACTTCTTTGAAGAGGGCCCAAACCACACATATTTCTTCCACCTATGTGTGTATGTCTCAAATCATTCAAATTCAAGTCTAAATGTCATTTTTCTTAGGTCCTCCTTTGGTACAATCATGAAATTAGTGTATGCAATCATATTTATTTCCTTATAAACTTTAAAAACATACTCAATTGGAATATTATTTAGGTGGGTGTCTAGTTTTATCTATGAATGGTTATTCTTTACAATGAATGTTTGACCTTAAAACACTCTTAAAGGATTTGCATAAATAGTGTTCTCAATTTTGAATCGAAAAAATATTGGCACACATAATCCAACCTAATAAGACCTAAATAGATTAAAAAAATTGACATGAAGGTGTCCAATTCAAAAGAGATGGATAAATCACACTGGGACATTGTGGAATACCTTGAATTCTTTTGGTAATCAACACAGTCTGAGTTTACTGAAATTGTTCAAAATATAAAAAATAGAGAAGAGACAAAGAATAGAAAACTAGGGATATCTATGACAGACCAATAATCATATAGAAATATCAAACAAAAGAGCACATGACCAAGCTAATAAATAAGAAAGTGAAAGATCAAGACAATAATGGTAATAAGTTTCCAATTTTTTAATGAGAGTCCATATATGTGAATTTATGTGAAAGTCATTTTAAATACAAGGTTCAAATAAAATTTAGTTGTTTATATACGACTCCCATTTAATCTATGATTTAAATGTAATATTATATATTGGTTTAAATGGATAAAAGGAAATACATTCTTGGATCATTATTTTTGCACTTTTAACTTCATTGCCTCGGTGTTTAATAATGTCCAATGTACATATGTAATAAATCATGAATATAATTAGATAGATTAGTGTTCTAACTAAATAAAAACACTACCAAAATGAAAATTTGAAAAATAATTGAAAAATTAATGCACTTGTTGTTACACATTCTTCTATTGCTTTTGAATTATGTTCATGTCATTTTGGAGTGGAGATTCCATGGGTCCCAAATGATACAACCTATATGATTAATGTGCTCTTAGATTTGCCCTCTTCTTGGCCAGAGAATCAAACAAGAGTATGCAACAACTTTTTATAATATTGGAATTGTGAAATATGTTGGTATGCAAAGGTAAAATGCCAAAACAAGTTCATATATAGAAATGAAACCTTGAAACAAGTTCATATGTAAAATTGGGATGCCTAAATAGATTTGTAGCAAAATTTGAACCCCAAAAAAGGTTCATATGTAAAAGGATCAATTGTTGTAGACAATCACAGACCCAAAGTGCTTACATGGTACCATCAGTCTCCACTAATCCTTGATATATAAAATACAAAAATGTTTACATGACCTAAGGGCCATCCCCCAATATGATCCATTTGTCCCTCAATTTGATATAGAATTCCAACATATGTTAGTAAAAATGTCATAAAATTGTCTCAATGGTCCTTCAAAATAATGCATAATGTCTCACATATGTGTCAATCTATTCATTTAACCCATCTAAACCATATAATCTATCTAAGAATGCTAATGCTTCATATGAAATGACTTGAATCTTTAAAATAAGATTTTTGTATGCCCTCATTTTGATATGAAGGTTGAATCTTGAGAATCACTCATCTCACAAGAAAGAGTTATGCACATCATGCATTATATAGAAAAAGTATAATCATGTAAAGTACATATACAAACATGATTAGATATGTCACCGTTTAAAGAATTTGACTATTGTAAACACATATGTAATGCATAATCTAATCCATTAGCAGTTTTTTTAGCACATAAAATATAACCATGATAACCTAATGTAAGCATTTCATTTTAGAATTATGAATTTGAATATTTATTACCAACATTAATATTGAGATGCTTAGTAAACTTTAAAATTGTATCAAATGTGTGCCTCCCTCACATGCGTGGATGTACATGTGTTAATTAAAGTTAAATTGATTTACCCTAGTTATGTAGTTTAAAGGCATAATAAATTATATTTCGTAGACAATTTTTGTTTTGATGACGTATGATTTCCAAAGGTAATATTGATTTGCTTTACAAGACATTTCCCAATTTCCCCCCAACCACAATACTTTCATAGATGTTGGAGAGTTACTAAGTAAGCTCATTTATATCCTAACAATAGGTATAATATGCCATATTATGATAAAATAATAAATGATCCTAAAAATTTGACCCATGGAATATTGTCATGTACGTGTTCCAATGAAACTAACGAGAGGTGGATCGAATATACAAATTTTAAGATCTCAAGATTTCATTTAGAAGTAATAGTAATATCTAGTTTTTTGTAACTATTGGCCCAAATTACATTTAATATAAATAGATTCAAGATTTTTATTTTTAAAATTTATTTTTACTCTACTCACTACTAAATTTTTTCCCTAACTTACAATAATGCCAATGCATATAGGTATTTTTTTATTTGGTCGGTAAAAGATGGGTAGAAGGGGCCCGTACCCGTAACAAAAGAGAACTGAAAAATAAGTAGGAAAAAGCAAAACAACCCAATTAGATAAAAGGGATAACCTAACAGACTAGCTAAACTACCGCTAAACATCAGTCAGAAGTCCAAAAAGAAGCCTAAAGTAGTGGGGAAAAACATAGTCCGATTCAGAATAAGTGACCAGTTGCTTTATCTCTATATTGGATTTTTTGTTGTATTTGCCTCTAGTCTGGCTTCCAATGAACTGCTCTTCATTCTTATCCAGTTTCTTCCTTTTGGATTCCAAACAGAGGGACCCTCTTTTATCTTCCTCAGAAACCTGAAGTTCCTCCTCCTCTTTATCCTTCTATGTAGACTCATCTCTAGGGGTGTGGGTCTTGGGGATCTTACCATAATTAAAAACAAATTTGTTAACACAAAGAAAATTACTAAGCCTCTCAAATTCCTCTGAGATTTCTTCACATAGAAGATTTTGGATTGCAATTTTAGTGTGGAGTTTTTGGAGGGAATCCTCAACTCCCTTGTTAACATTAGGCCCCAAGAGGATTTTTACTCTAGAGGCGTAGGAAGGGCTTTCCAAATCAATTTTAGGTTTTTTATGTGCATGGGTACTTGAATCCCCCAAATATTTCCCTTGATTTTCCTCTTCAGGTTTTGATTGAGAGGTATTAACTCCCTCCTCCTTTGACTCCTCCTTCTCACTGTTAATGTTAATAGCCTCGAAGATGATCTTAGACCAGACTGATTCCCCCTATTTGATCAAAAGAAAGGTGAGGCCTTGATGAATTAAATCCATAACCAAATTGTTATTGAAGTTCAATATAGACACCTTTAATGATTGCAACATAAAAAATGGGATACTAATAAAAATGACCCTTGAAATGATTCAAGAGTAGGAAATGATGTGAATAGAGAATAATATGTTTTCCTTCTAATGTGATATATCGCATGATTTGGAAACATACCTTTGGCCATTTCCTTGGAAGGTCAACACACATGAAGCCTTTGTTGGATGAGAGTTTTGGCTTGTAGGTATTAACCCAACTCAATTTAAGCATTTTAGGGCATCCTTACAGGTGGAGGAGCCACTAAATATTTTGTTTTGCAAACACCTTAGTTTTTTTGTAATTTTTCCAGTACTTCAAAAAAATCATATATTAATTTTGTTTATTTATATTCATTTTTAGTTGTGTTTGATTGATTGTAGTTAGTCTCCTCTAGACATCAGTAGTGTTTAACCTTTGCCACCATAATCCAAAAGTTTACTGATAGTGTTCACTATAAGCATTTGTTTGATGCTACATGCATCTGTTGTGCATGAAACATTATTATAATTATAATTTAATTTGATATATTTTTCCATAATTTTATTTCAAATATGATATTGGATTAATAAATTTTATGTGTTTTTAGTGGGAAATGCATTTTAGATATTTATACCATGGGTGACAAATGGACACCATACATCGTCTCGCTTTTAGCAATGCTAAGCAATGACTAATTGATAGTGTGTGGCTTGGGTATTTTGGTTGACTAGGATCAATGCCTTATGATATGCACCTGATGACCACTTTAGTTGAGAGATGGGATGTTAACACATATTTTTTGGATCTTGAATGGGATGATGATAGTGACATTAGAGTATATGTGGTACATTATTTTATTACCAATTATAGGCACTCATGCTTCTTTACAATCTATTGAGGAACCAATCCTAAAAGGGTTGGATCACATGTTTATGACAAGGCATGATTGGGGTACACATTATGCCCCAAATTATTTTATGATTTTGTTGTCAAATATTGCATTATTTGATGTTTTACGTGTGCAAAAATATCTGTGTTATACTTGCATCTTTTATTATAGTTGATGACATAGAGACACACAAAAATATGTATTCTTAAGGACGTATTATGTTGTCCCATATGTATAGATATATGTATATATTAACCCAAGAGGATTATAATAGTAGTCTTAGATTGATGACATTGTCACGTGTGTGGGCCTATAAACACATATTTATGGCTCATCCTTTGATTGAGTGGACACATCCACATGCATAAGCAAAAATATGGCTTAGTGGTCCACATGCATTTGTTCATAGTACCATGCATTAACAGATTCTATTAAATAAGTTGAGTGCATTGAGATTTTTTGGATGGCCAAAGGATGTCATGCTAGACAACCAAATTCACCTGTTATTAGTCTATGTATGTATACACATTAGATTTTATGTTTTAATGATGTTAATATAGATTTATTACCATTTACTAATGTTTTATAACTGTCATGTACTATTTAGGTGATGATTATTGTATCACCATTATTAAGGGTTTTTTTTGGGTTATGACCCAACCAATTCCTGATGATGTTGTTCATTATGACTTATTAGAGAGAGTTGATGGCATCGATGGCATTCATGTTTCTCTTTTGATTGTGTGGCATATGAGATGTCTTTTAGCATTTTTTGTTAGAGAATGAGGTGATTTGAGGTGAGAGGTTATTGAGTTTAATGGTCAACTAGACACACAACAAATTCCCCTAATGATTAAGGTGTGGATTTACGATAGTCCATTGTCTCAAAGTATGTTCAAATATATGATGAACACACCAAACTAATGGTGGATCATGCCACCCTACAAGCAAGATTAGCTATATATGAGGATGGAGATAGGTGAAGTGGGACTCAATTGAGGTACCAAAAATATGATAGCGGACCCTTTTCTTCAATATTTCCTTGAAGTAGAGATAAAGATGTTAATAGTGATGTAGAGGTTGTGGTGAAACATGTTCCCATCATTGAGTTATCTACTTTTACTTTGAGAGATTTTACTTAATATTTGCATGACACATATTTGTGTTAATTTTGATATAATCTTAGCTATGTGTTTTCATATGTATTTATGACATGGATATTATGATATGTGATTATGCCCTTCATATTTTTATCATTTATATGTTTTATGAACATCTTAAAATAATTTTAATGTGAGTATTCTTAGTAATGATGTGATTTATGAATAATTTAACATTAAAGTGTAATTTATGTCCCGATTATAACTATTTGATGATTTCGTTGCTTTAGAAAAATTTAATGAGATGAATTCATCTAACCAACTGTGCTTATGAAATAAGTTTGATTCAACTAGAGCTTGACATTGACATAATTGGTATAACTCATGAGTAAGTGAATCACATGGATATATAGTTAGTGATAAGATCATATGAACATTTATAATTACATTCGATAATTGTATTAAATCCAGTCAACAAACTGTGTTAGTTTAGTCTTGATTTATACTAAGAACTAGAAACACATAATTTTATTGTTCTTTATGTGTAATAAGAACATTTAATAGTTGTTTAATTTCCTCACTTGTACATTGTTTACCTTGCTTTGGTAACCATATGTATATGCTTTAATATGTAATTGTACCCTTAGCAGAATGATGTTCTATGTATGTTCTATCACATTGAAATATAAGTAAACCTTCATGGAAATAAAAAGAAATAACATTTTTGACATTATCTAATGTTGATTTCATTTGATCTAACCATCATTTTCCAAATATTACTGTTGACCAATTTTTGGTCCTGCATAACATAATTGGGCACCCCCTCTTTTTTTTGCAAGAGTCATTCAATCCATGTTCTGACTAGTTCATCCCTCAGCTGCCTTGTGAAAAATTTTCTTTGTCAAACCATTTCCCATGGAAAAACCAAGTGTTTTCCTCTTTTTCTTACCAAGTACATTTTGGGTTTGACTGGTGACTTTACTTGTAAAAAATTCATAAGTAAAGCCACTTGCAAACCTTGATTTGGTCTTAGATGCTTTGAAAGACAAGTAAATTACTTCAAATGGATTTTTTTTAGTAAAATGGACCAAGTAGAAAAGCCGAAGGGTCATTTGCAGGATTCTTGAAGGGTATGTACCCTTGCGGAGGGCACTTAGGTGGCAAACAAGACCTTTACAATTCTTCCAAAAGGCAACTTTAGAGGCCAAGGAGCCCTTGAAAGGGGAAAGTGATGAAAAAAGTGGATCTTTTTCAAAAGTCTGAAGGGTAACTTTGGGCTCCCTTATGGAGGTAGCCGGTTGGAGCAAAGGGGCAAGAAAGAAAGCCCGAAATGAACTTGCTCTTTGGAAAAAAGTGACAAGCCAAAATAGAATTCCTTAAAAAAAATTATCTGAAGGAAAACCAAAGAAGAAAAGTCAAAGAAGAATTCCTTTGGACAAAATGTCTGAAGGAATTCCTTCAGACATTTTGTTCGAATAAATTAGACAGTCACAAAGAGTCCAATTTTTTTTGAAAGATAAGAAGTCTGAAGGGTAGGTGTCTTGGCGAGGGGCACTTGGTTATGAAAGAAGACCATTTCAATATTTTTGAAGGGTCACTTTCCCTTCAAAAAAGTTCATTTGCAAAAATGCTGAAGGAATTGTCCTAGTGGGTGATAGGCCCATGAACGTCAATTTTAGGGTGATAAGCTAGCCGTTGGGATTCAAATGTCTAATGACGAGACTGTGAATGTTAATTTTAGGTGATAAGCTAGCCATTAGGATTCAAATATTTGATGATAGGATTGTGAATGCTAATTTTAGGAAAGTAAGCTAGCCATTGGGAAAAACCAAAGGAAAATTCCTTCTGACATTTTATCCAAGGGAACTCAGAAAAGGGAGTTTGAAGGCTTGCCAAAGTTAAGTTAAAGAGTGCAAGCCCAAAGGAGAATTCCTTCTAACAAAATGTCTGAAGGAATTCCTTTAGACAGTTTGTCCAAAGGAATCCAAAGCCTGAGAGTTTGAAGAATGAATGCGTGAACAAGCAAAAAAAAAGAGCCTGGGAGAGAATAATAAGCACCAAGAGCTTGAATTGTCAAGGCATAAGGGAAATAGCAAGGTAAGGGAAACCAATGTGTGTAACCCATAACGTAGCCATGTGCACATAAAACAAAAAATAAAAATGCTTCAGGTAGCATAACAAGTCAAAGTGTAGACCCAAAGATGAACCAGACAAGGGTAGGTGGCACAGGTACCATCAACAGTAAGAGTAAATGCACTTAGGTGAAATAGTCTCCATCAAAAACCAATAAAAGGATTGGTTTTTGAACTATAGAAGAGATCAGCCCATGTTTTCTTATTTTACCATTAATGAATAGCCAGTTGTGCTCAACATTAAAGAGAGCATGACCCAGTCAACACAACTTGGGGATGGCCTTATCAGTTACTAGAAGAAGAATCCCATGCTTTTACAGGCCCAAGACATCACGGGTAGAGACTTGGACACCTACAACATGGCTCTTCCATATGCAATTGGAAGGAGATGGCAGCAACATGGGCTTGTGGTCACTACATAAGTGTTTAATACAACATGGTTTCCCATACCTTGACCATTCAATCATCTGTTTCTAAGATTTCTATATATATTTGTAACTTCTCATTTGAGAAGGGATCTCTCAGCATTGTATGGCGAAGCTCTGAAGAAAATTACCTTGAATCAAAATGAGCATTTTACCTCCATTTGAGCTTGCACTTTTGCATATGTTTATGGTCTGATATTATGTTCAGTCATTTCCTTTCATGCTTTCATAAGTTTATATCAGCATATCTAGTGTATTGTCAGTTCTTCTCTGCAAGTCAACAACAAGTGTCTAGCTTAGAGTATAGGCACATGTGAACAGACTGTCCAATAGTATGTCTTAGAATACCTCTGGTAGTTTCTTCCTCTCTATATCTCCATAGGATCCCCTATTGAAACACTCACACAGGCAAGTTTCTTATTCAAATAGAGTGTCTATTTGATTCTCTCTGATGTAAAGTGTAGGTCAAAGTTGAGTAGACCAACTAATTTGGTGCATCACCACATTAGTTAGATTCTATTTTTAGTATTTTTCTATCTTTTCACCCCCCCATTATTATTAGTAGGAAATCTAGGGCCTCAAGGTGTATCAAGGGGAGCTAGCCCTTAATCTAGAGATTCATCCCTCAAGTTTGCAACCCACAACAAGAGGAATGTCTCCATTGTGTCATGTAAAGGAAGGGAGCTGAGTCTCCTTTCAGAGGGTGAAATCCATAGCGTCAACAATTACATTGAATTGTGTAATGATAAGCTTCACAAAAAATAATTTTTCCACCATCTTAAGCCCAAAATAAACTAGTATTATGATATGTGTGTAGATTCTTAAATCTAAATTTATATGGTAAAATAGTCTTGTACACTCGACAAATATCACTCAAGGTTATACCCTTCAGTTCTTGACCTTATTTGAAACTTATAGGCTCACATTCACCATCTCATTAGGCCTAAACCCTTATTTTATAGTCTGACCCTATTATTATGATTACCCAGATCACCTATAGCCCACAATACACTTAAACTCTAATATATATCCTTCATTGTTAGTTATAGAGCTCCATCAATAGTTTATGTTCCTGGACAATTACATTTATACTTGAACAATAACATTGATGCTACTATCCTTTCTCTAATGCAAGTGTTTGTGCCTTATAAAACACTCAAATTTACAAATCTTTTGATATGTATGGGTTGGCCTATTATTGTTCATAATTCCTAATGTGAGAAACTTTTCAAAAGAGGTGGTATAAATATAAATTAAAGCCAACTCATTATTCATCTAGCAATCACCTCTCAATATTACACTACACTACTGAATATCAATTGTAAAACTAAGCTATTCTGCCCTATTCTTTCTTATTTCCATATTATTCATAGAAGCCGTCATATTATAGGTATGAAGCATTCAAAGATCAACCCATGATCCATAATTGTCAAGTTATAAGCTAGATCACTACATGTACTTGCATATAGCTAATCTACACCATTGTTTACATGCAAGCTAACACATAAGAGAGAATTACATTTGTCTCAGACCCTCTTTGGAGTATTGGCTATGTAGGCAACACTCATTGGCAGAGGGGTCCTTGAGGTCAGCTCAACTTGGTGAGCCCACTAATGCATTTTTGGTAAGGTAATAAGACTTAAGATGATGATCTAGGGTTTAAGATATATTTTGATATCGAGAGCCTATGCATGCAAGCTAAACACATAATCTGAAAGGTGACAAAAAAATTAGAAGGACTAGGTAGATGCTTCAATCAACAATCAACACTCTATATAAGATAAATGTATTGAAGCATAGATAGTACCATAAACACAAGTGTCTACTGGGTGCCACAAGTGTGATCCATAAACTAGGTGGATATTCCACTTTAAGTTTCACCAAAATAAGCCCTTTCAAGTCAAGGTATTCCCTCAAGTTTTATGTCATAGAAAAATACAAAATTTTATTTTAATATATATTCCATCTCTTAAGACTATCATATACAACATATAAAATAATACCTCCACACTCTAAACATGTTACTACTCCATACATGATTATGTTTTACATGTTTGCATAGAGTTAAAATACCAAATGTGAAGTGGTTTAACCTTTAGGGCTAAATATTGAGCTCTCTTAAATGTTTATGTATTAGCCTAGTTGTAAGGAATGCAAACAGGCAAGTGAAGGAAAAAACACATTAACCACAAAGAGAGATAACATAAGACATACCCTAGAGAAACTCAATGTGAGAAAACTCCAGTAAGAGTGAATCCATGTTTCCTAATCTCCACTATGTTATGTAGTTCACAAGCTTTTCACCTTCTTGGACTTATAAGGAAAATAAATCCATACACTCATAATGACCTCTGCAATATTTAGTGGAAGACTTGCCTTTCAAGGAATGAATACTATTGAACTCAACCTTTTTAAGGTCTGTATCTTATAAATAGTCACCTAAAACTAATCAACAATGAGAAAAAAATGAAAAAAGGCTCAAGCTTGCACATATACAATTTGAATCCAATTCTTATACATCTCATTATGCTTATTGTTGTTTGTTGATCTATTTGTGATCCTTCTTCTCTATTCTCATTTTTATTATCTATCTTCTAATACTTGTATTTAACCTTTATTATCCTTAAAAACTACCAAGTTGAATCCAAACATCAAGAAAATGCTTCATATTTGTGGCTCTAAAGTTCAACAGTCTTAGCTCCGGAGTTGAACAGTCAAGCCCTTGAGATCACCTAGGAACAAAGTCTTCCAACTTCAAACGACTATAAATTTTGCATATGAGCTCGAAATGACATGTATTTTTTTTTAAAACTTATCTATTTTTTAGGGGAACCCAAATATGTAATTAAAAATTACTTTTGAAATTGAAAAAAAATATATTTTATCCCATACAATAGAAATTAGCAATTTTTAGGTCTCAACATTTCACAAATTACTCATATTTGATAATTGATTATTCTACCAATTGAGTTGGATGATAAACATTATCAAATTTATGATCAAAGTATCTATGTTGACAGAAAGATAATTTTGTAAAATTTGATGATTAGATCAAAATATTTATACATTCTATTTATACACTTGTATTATTTAGACCTACCTGTACATCAGTGTATAAACTAAGTATAATTTCTCCTTCATATTGTTATTATCAGAATATTAAATGTTATACTTTATATGTTTAGAATTTACTTATATTCAATAATTCTTATAAGAATATCATTTTAATATAAATTTATTAATTGGCCTACTTTTTAGAGTAGTTTTCTCCTTGCTTGATTAGGTGACTCTTTCATGTTAATCTTTATTTCCAAAAAGGGTTAAGCATTTGGTGAACCTGCATTCTATTCAAACATTATCAAGCCCTAGGTTTCCCTTAAGGTTTAAACCTTATTTTTCAAATTTATAATTTTTCCCTAGGGTTTTAGATTTTACCTTTGATTTCTCCTTTTTACCCTATAGTTTCACCATCTTTTTATTGCTAGGGTTTTGTGTTCTTACACTTGCAAATTCATTTTCTTTGATTGGATATTTTCTAACTCATAACATGTCAATTTTAAAATTCCTCAGAGGTTTTTCATATTATTGTTGATATAATGGGAAATGTCTTTTTGTTTACCATTATTTTATATAGGTTATTTGGCTTTTACAATTTACTATTTTTATGAAATTTTAACATATAAGACAAATGATGTACTTATATTTTAATTAATTTATGGGTTTCATAAAATTTAATATTTTATTATATAATATATCTCAAATTTATGAAATTCATCCTTAATTTATCATAATTGATGATTATTTATTGGGAATATTATAAGGTTATGGTTGTGATGCATCTCACATTGTTTGGTTCATTTATACTTCAAAATAACTCAATTTTCAAATTTCTCAGAGGTTTTTCATACTCAGGTTGACATAATCAAAACCTCTTTTTGTTATCCAAAATTATGTATTATTTTTTTGGATTTTTCAATTTACTATTTTTAGTAAATCTTGACATGCAATGTGCAAGGGATACCTTTTTTTCTGGGTTTTGATTATTTACTATTTTTATAAAAACCTTTCTAAGAGGTTCATATTACCCAACCTATCTCTTTAAATTTATAAATCTCCATTATGCACATATTAGAGTTTGCATTTAAGATGACATCTTCTAACCCTCATCATTTGGATTTAATATTTAATCTACCTGATGACCAATACATTGCTTATGAGAATCTAATGACTAATAATAAATGCAATAACAAGCCTTATTTTTTAGCAACTCTTTATAATTATATTAATGAATAGACCAACAAATATGTAAATACAAATATTGATGATAATATAGATACTAATAACACCACTTCTAATGGTTCTTATGATTATGATAGTCACTCCACATACTCATAAAATGAGTTTTTGATGGAATTCACATGTCTCTCTTATCTTTTTCTCATTTTAATCTTTGGAACATTTAAAATGAATAAAAAAGATACTCTTCCTCCTCTTAACCAAAAAGAGGGTGATAGATACTTTATCTCTAACTAGGTCTATGTTATCATTATTCAAAGGGGTAAGGTATCCCATCCTATAACATCAAATCAAAGGACACCAACATACCCTTATTTAATCCCCTCCACTTCCCGTAACTCTTCTAGATGGTGTGTGCATACATATTCAATCTAAGCTACCTAGGGTTTGTGTTTGGGATGCCCTTAAGGATCAAATCATCAGTATGAGCAAGTTAATATAAGAGTTACAAAAGTAAAATGAGTGTTGGTTTCAAAGATCACACCATGGGAACACAATAACACACATACAAAGAATCCAACATATGTTAGTGTTAATCATGTGTTTGCATCTTCATTTAGCAATTTTATGCTCAAAAAAATTTCATCTCAAGATTGAAAACCATAATAAAATACATCTACAATTAGTGATTAAAAATTACACAAAAGGCTAATAAGAGCCCAAGTGAAATGATAAGAGAAATGCTTTGAAACAAAGTGATCTAACTACCTCCTTTACATCCTACAAGGAGATCAAAATACTATTGTGCATATCACAGAATTCATAAGAATCATACAAATTATTGTTTTAACTTGAAGAAAAAAATAAAAAATATAAATAATAATGGTGATCCTATCATTGATACATCAATCAAGTAACCCACTCCTAATGCATCTTTTAAAACACAAGTGCAAAAAGAATAAGCATGGGTACCAAAGGACACTTCTGAGCAAAAAAAGTTACAAATGCAAAATTTAGAGCAAGAAAATATTCAAAAGGCAAATAAACAACAAGAAATGTTACAAAAATATCAAGATGAAAAAGTAAAATTACAAAATACATAGAATGAAAGGAACAATTATAAAAGCAATGTATTACAAAGGCAATATTACAAAAAGAGCAAGAATACAAGTTGAAAAATCAAACTCAAGATATACAAACAAGTATTCTAAAAATAGGGTTTCTAAAGAAAGATTTTTAAAATAAAGGCACACTTACAAAATCAAATGATACAAATATGGTTACTAAGGATCTAAACATCATATCTAGTTCATGCATAGATAAACGAAAAGTTAAGGTCAATACTTCAAAGTATATGCTTTCATCCTCAAATAAATAAGTCAGGGTACAACTTACCTCTTTTACTAATGTTCAAGTAAAGATACATGACTCTTATCGAGCCCATAAAGAGATATAACATTTTGACAATGATTAAGAAACTCATGAAAAACAAACTTTCATGAAGGAAAATCCAAGTTATGGTACAATTGGTTTTTAATACACAGATGCTCAAAAGTGTATATCACAAGTTCAAGAACAACCTATGAAGATAATTTTATCCTATGATAATTATTTCATTGATCATTATGATTCCAATAATACAAAAAATTGGTATGATCCTGATGATACTAATTATACAACATTTGAATATGACACACATAATACAGGGCCCTCGTAGAGGCATCCTCTTGATGAGCTCCTTGGCTTCTAGTGGAATTTTTTCCTTATACAAAAAACCTTTGATAATAATTAAAATATCCAAAAAATTCCAAACAATACAATAACCAGTAAAATACAAAAATATTCAAATAAAGCAAAAATCTAAAAATATTTAGCATTTCACATGTTTACTAGATTTTGTATATGTTGTTTACTTTATGTTCATAAATATCATATAATTTCTATACAAACACATGTTTCATGGGTACTTGAGTGTGATACATGCATGCTTTAGATCCATTATACACAAACATCCATATGTTATACCTTTCCTCTTCTCATGTGACACACCATGTTGGGGCTATATTATTTATATTTGATCGTGATTGACACAGGTTCTATTGTTTATGATAATTTTATATTATCACATTGAGTTTATATACTAAAATTTACACATGCCTATACTCATGTTACTATCTTACACAATGTACTTTATATGTTATTTTAAAAAACATTCTACTAGTGCATGTATGCCAGGATTATTATGATAGGTTTGCTAGTTGCTTATATCTCACTTATTTCATCTTATCACATGGCTTACTTAAATATACTTCTTGTTTGCCTTATTGTATTACTTGTGGAACATTTGAACATGTTCCTTGCTTGTTATCCATAATGGCTAGAGTGTTATTTGTTTTTTTGGTGTGTGGACATTTGAATATGTCTTCCTTTTGAGTGCATGACATTTGACCTCTTTATGTGACATTGAGCACTCTTGTGTGTGTGTGTTTGATTTTATTTTGAGATTGTTACATATAAATGTTTCCATGATCCATATCATTCATCTTAGGGCTTGTTATGCTTTGATACTAAAAGTTTCATTGATACTTATACTTCGACATGATACCACTATATGTTCTTCACAACATGATTGACATATATACAACATACTTGATTTATCCTTTGAGATAAGGTGACTATAAATTTTCATTATCTTTACCTCAAAAGGGGTTCATATCAGTGGGGGCATATTTTAGAGACATGACTCTGCATACATATATTTAATAGAATTGGAAAATTTGATATGATTTAGATATACACGTATGATAATATATTATACATTTGGCATTGATTTTCATAGATTTGGGACAAATTATTTAAAATTAGTGATGCATATTATAGACATTTTATAGAGCATAGATTACATTTTGATAAATACTTCAGCTTGAGACTCATTTTATGTTCATATGCCATGCAAACCTACCAATTTATAGATACATTATTCACATTATACTAATATTCATGCACTGACTCTACCAATATGCACTATTTGAGCTTCTATTTGTTGTAAAATTTGGCTCCTTTGATTTGTGTGACAATATTTTGTACCATTGATGGTCTTGGCACTACTTCTATTATTTTGGGTTGATATGGATACACCATTTGACTTAGGCTATATTGGATAGATTATGTTTACATTTTGAGTTATGTGATTGAGATTCAATGCTCTTGATAGACTTGACACAACTCACCCTTACACTAGATTTGGGGCATGACCACCCTCCAATTCCACTATTCATATCTCTAAGTTTAAGTTGTAAACCTCTCTCCAATGCTTAAACTAGGAAAAATCATTACCAAAGCAAACTATTAAGGGGAAACATGGTTACATCGACCCACATGTGTACTCCTTCCTTGCTCTCTTTTATTTCAAGCAAATTTCAATTATTCATTTTTAGATTATATACACTAATTACACCTGTAACATGTTATTTATTTTAGGTCATACATATACAATAAATTCAAACATGGTTCAAACAAATAAAGGTGTGTTGTACACACCATGATATGCATTTATTTCCTTTAAACTTGTAATTTCATCTTTATATTACTAGAATAAAGTTGGGGGGGGGGAATGTCGATACTTAAATATGGATTTATATGTTAAATTAATCTTGTACACTTTTAAGAAATATCACTCAAGGCTCTACCCTTTAATTCTTGACCTTCCTTGTAGCCGATAGGCTCGTGTTCACCATTTCATGAAGCCTAAATTCTTATCTTGTAATCTAGCCTTGTTATTTGGATGACCCAAATCAATTATATCCCACAATACACTTAAAATTTAATATATCCTTCATTTTGAGTTAAAAAACTCCAAAAACCTTTTATGTTCCTTGATATTTGCATTTATGCTTGGACAATAGCATCAACGCTATTATCTATTCTCCAATGCAAGTGTATGTGCCTTCTAAAACACTCAAATTTGAAAATATGTCTATATGTACGGTTCAACTTATTATGTTTCATCAACCTTTCAGTGAGGAACTTTTCAAAAGAGATGGTATAAATAGAAGTTAAATCCAAGTTGTTATTCATTTATCAAACACCTATCAATCTTACACTATACTATTAAAAATCAAGCACAACTAAGTTATTCTACCCTATTCTTTCTTGTATGCATATTAGTCAAATGAGTAGTCATATTACAGGTTTGAAACATTCAAAGAGCAGTCCATGAATCATAATTTTAAAGTTACAATCTAGATTATTACATACACTTTCATATATCATTATAAACCATTGCTTACACACAAGTCAACACATAGGTGAGAACTACATACGTCTGAGGCCCTCTTTAAAGTATTGGTTATGTGGGCAACACTCATTAATAGATGGGTCAATAAGGTTAGCTTAACTTCAACAGCCAATTAAGCCATTTTTGGTAAGGCGATAAGACTTAATAAGATGATTTAGGGTTTGAATTATATTTTGATAGAGATATCCTATATGCACGATTTGAACACATAATTTGAAAGGTGACAAAAAACCCAAAAAGATCCAAGTGGAAGTTTTAATAAACAATCAAAACTTTGTATAAGATAAATGTGTTGAGGTACATACAATAACATCGAAACAAATGTCAATAGGGAAACACAAGTGTTAGTGTTGATAGAAAGCTAATTTTAGAATATGATGACTGGATCAGAATCTTCATACAATCTATTTCTACTCCTACATTACTCAGACTTGCATGCGCATAAGTGTATAAGTTAAGTATAATTTTTCCTTCATATTACTATTATCATGATATTGAATGTTTTACTTTTTATATCTAGAATATGTTTAGATTAAGTATTTCTCATCAAAATATTAGTATAATTTAAATTTTTTTCATCCTGATTTTCTCACTAAACTTGATTTGATTATTAAATAGATATTAATGGGGTTAATGTTGTTTAATTACTATTGTAGCAAATTATTTTCATTTATGCATATGTATGAATAGAAATATAATGATTATTTTTATGTGACTTATTATTTGTTGGTTATATATACATGAGTTTTATATATATGTGGGTTATGCTCATTTAGTATTATTGTGATTTAGTAGTATTTTAATTGATTAATATTATTACGGGATAACTAAAAATTACATTGTGTGAGGTAGATGCAGAAGATAGTCCACTCTCTAGATAGATATGGAGGGAAAGTATCATAAGGGAAAGTGCTATATATGATTATGTTGGAGATGGAGATATTCAACAAGGAACCTTACACACACCATATAGTACACTTAAATGCATGATTGTTTACTAGTGAATAGTTATGTGTTTGATTTAATTTGAGTTATGTTTGGTTATTTTGTGCTTGATAATATTGATTACTTTTTATCTATGATTAGATGATATTTTGGTCATGTTTGTCATTGTTATTGTTCTCTATTATTATGATTAGGTGAAAGTGACTAGTGTGGTGCCTAAGGTGACATGATTTTTTGAATACCTAAGGGGTAAAATTGGGTATGAATCTTTGTTGTTTAATGTTTGAAGTTATGATATGCATTTGAATTATTAAAACTAATTATTATGTTTATTAAAAAATGTTTATATCAACCTTCATTTGGGAGTCATCATTTTGTTTTTCTAGTTCGAGCCATGCAACTTAAAGAGCTAGGGTTTAACTGTGAGTTGAGTTGGGATTGTAAGGTGATTATGTTGTTTTGGCAGTCGAAGCTAGAAGTTGTTAGTCTTACCAAGAATTTTTGGTGTTATGGTGAGTCATTGTTGGGAATTTTTGGATGGATAAGGGTTTTCCATGAAATTAGGGGTTTTGGGTGGCATGTAGACAACTGTGGAAATAATAAAATATGATGGGGTTTTTGGAATAGAAGTAGGTTATGGTCGACAAAAAAGAGATATAAGAAAAATGACTGTTTTTCATAGTCAGGGAAGAAACCTACATCATAGGCATTTAAGAGGTAGGGTTGTTCTTTTGATTTAACCTAAAATTCTATGTTGATGTTATAAAATTCTTTATTGAAATGATCATAGGGTTTTCTTTTAAAATAATTGTTTTAGAATGTAAATCCTTATGAAGAATCAAGGATTCAACACTATGGGAGGAAGAATCTTCTCACAGAATCAAATCAATGATTTAACTCAAGTATAACATGAATGTGGGAGGTTTGGGTTATTGGCAGCAACAAATTTCTTTTGTGTATTATTAATACATGACTGCATTGTAAGTTTTGTTTAAATGTTAACAGGACTATGTGTTATTTTTGTTGACATACAACTGTGTATTAGTAAATGGAGAATGACTTAGAGACATTATTATGGATATTGGGTTCATTTGGTTATTTGGAATGAAATTAGGTTTTTGTAATTGTTTATATGGCTTTGATGTTTGTTCCATTATTACATTGAAATGATTGTGTGTATTAGTTTAAATGGGATGGTTGGAGTTAAACAATATTACCTATAAAGTTAGGGTAGTATAAACAAATGGGGTTTCCAATTTATCCAGGATTATAGTTGACTATGTGTAATTTGGTTGATTATATACAATAGGAATAATATTATTTTTGTATAGAATAATTGCGAGTGTTGCACAGTTGTATGATTCATAGGTTTGGTCATTTAGTTCATGACAATTTAAAAGGAATACAACTAGGTCTATTATTTATGAGGTGAACTATTATGAGAATTTTCAATGGGAAGAACTGGGTAAGTCCATTTAACTTATGACTAATGAGTTGATATTAATCGCAGGTTTGGTATGCATAAAATGACTAAGTTTTTAAATTTATGTTAAGTTTTTAATAACAAAATTATAATATTATTTATGAATAACTCATATATATATATATATATATATATATATATATATATATATGATTTAAGAATTATGTGTAAATGTATTTATATATACGAATATGACTGCTTATAAATATATTATGTCATTAGGAACTAAGTGGCTAAGATTTTTAAAAATATATAAATATAAGTGGACATACATAGTATATAGGTATATGCAGATAATTTAGAAGTTACATAAATGTTTGTATATAGTGAATAAATGTGTTCATATGCAAACTATGATGTATTTCATTGATTTTAATATGTTGATTCAATTATTAATTGAGTGAAAAATAATTAATTGTTGTTTAGAACAAATAAACATTGTGGTCATTATATTTGTTTAATAAATCGGGATGTAATGTGAAATTTCTGAATTGTGTTTACTTTTATTTTAATACCTATGAAAAGGGGTGTTTTTATATAAAATTAGTAAATACTTAACTATTATAAATATTGTTAGTAATTAATTTACTTGTAATATTGCCTTATTGGAAATAGATATTAGATTGTATTGGAACTTAGGAAACATCACAGTAAGTTTTATGTTGTTATTATATAGCATGCAATTATTTTATGTCATTTCCTTTATATTTAAATATTATGGTATTGTTATTAAATCTATATCAGAATTCCTTAGAATCTTGAATATGACTTATTTAATAAATTCTGGTATTAGTGACACTAAGGAAATAATTATGTGAGAAGGTTTTCACACATTTATTTAGAGTCATTAACACATGAATAAATGAAATCCAATTGAGCGTGTGTGTGAATATGACTGATCTATGTGATCTTTAAATTATATGTAAACTTTGGCTAAAGTAATGTTTATAGTTAAACATTATCATTTCACATGTTTGATTAATATGCATATATGCATGATGTCATGTTATAATGGAATTATTTATGATATGCTGCATGTAATGAATAATATTATAACATACGAATTCTAGTTGAATTCTCAATACCTACACTATTATCATCTATTCATTTGTGAAGGGAGGGTCATTCTTTAGTTGGGAAATTATGTATGGGATATATGGTCTATGGTTTGTGTGGAAAAGCATTATGATGATGCTCTCCCTCTCCTCTAATAGTCAACTGATAGAGACTTTTACTCATGTTCAAATTTTATTTATTAATGAGGTTGTGGATATTCGTTTGTTCCATGGAACAATGTATATATCTATGTTACTCTGATGTAAAAAATTATATAATTTTACTTTGATAACTAGTAGTTGGTTGCCCTTATTATATAATTTTATTATATAAACTTTCAATAATTGGTTGAGATAATATTCAACAGATACACAATTTATGATGGATTAAATTTTTAATACTGCATAATGTTGTTAGTTTGATCATTATCTAAATGAATCATAACCATTTAATTAAATAGGATGTATTTAGTTAAAGATCAAATATCTTATCTTATTTGATAATAATATGATTTAGATTAGCAAAGTAAAATTAAAAAAAAATTATCTTTTTCAGGTTAAACCCAGTTGGATTCTAACATTATGGTATCAAAGTCAAGGCTCAAACATTAATGAGTCCACTAATGTATTCATATTATCTTATTCATTAGAAAGGAGAATGGTGCATGGTAGACCTAGAGGAGAGGGTACTTTGAACACTAATCCTCCAATATATCTAAATCAATTTGTCATAGAGTAAGCTACATATTTAGATTAGTTTTTTATAGCCATACATGAAACTAAGGACCGAATCATAGCCTTAGAATATGAAGTGCATGGACATATTGAGTAAATCAATCAAGAAGGTCCTGAAGAGCACCCTTTTTATCAAGAGTATATGTATGATGAGGTACCACAGGATGCGAGGGCTCATGTAGCTATAAACATGAACAAGACATGAAGAAAGCTAATTATCTTAAGTTTGATGAAACTATGTTAAGGGATGGTGTGGAAGATTGGTTGATAGAAATGGAAAAGTACTTTGAGATATGTATTTACTCAGAAGTCACCAAGGTATATTGGGGATCATATTGGCTTGTTAGAGAAGTAACAACATGGTGGGAAAATAAGAAGCTCAAGATTAACCTTGACTCCATTACCACCACATGGGAAAAAATTGTGGTTTTATTTAAATTATGATGGTTGCTCCAATTGTATTTTGACTAGAAGCTGATATATTTTTAGAATTTAAAGTAGGGAGATATTTTAGTGAATGAATACTGGGAACAATTCGTTAATTTCTTAAAATATGTTCCTCAACATCAGGTAGATGAAAGGTTTCACATCTAAAAGTTCACTATGGGATTAAAACCCCAAATTGGATGTGAGATGGATGTGCATGAACCATCTATGATGGATGAGGTCTTTGATAAGGTAGTTAAGTAAGAGTCTAAATTGAAGTCTCTTGCTCAGGTTAGAGAGAAGTTCAAGAAGAAATTTGGAGATTCTAAACCCACTCAAAAAAAAGAACTAGAAAAGGAATAAATATTTCAAAAATCAGTTCAAGAATTAGAATGCTAAATTCAATAACTTCTCAGGTAGTAAGAAAGCAGATGGTGGGTTCAATCCTAGTTTCAAGGGGAATGAACAATCAAAAAGGAAAGGACCACCAGATAGATGTTTCATTTGTGGGGCTGATCACTATGCTAGGGAAGGTACTCAAGGAAAGTTTGAATGTAAAGCTAAGGGTACTATGCAGCATGGGACCTTTCAACAGAGAATTCATGCGATTGTTAACAATCATTAGATTTATTTTCAAGTCTCACCTATTGAGGTTGCAGGTAATATTTTTGGTCAACCCATTTCCATTTTGATTGACACTAGAGTTACAAAATATTTTATTTCTCTATGAATGCTATATCAGTTATCTATAAAAGTTGATTTCATGGCAAATGTATGGTCAATGTGATATGGGAATGAAGCCAAGGTCAAGGTTGATAAGTGCTTAGTGGAAGCTGAGATTGAATTGCATAAATTCACATCAATGGTAGTTCTTTATGCAACATCACTAAGATATTATGATGTAATCCTAGGGGTAAATTGGCTTACTAAGCATAAAGCTAAGGTATATTTCTATCTTAAAAAGGTAGAATGTCAAGATGACTTTTGGAATCAGACTCCAATTTAGGGTGAAAAAAGGGAGTTGAAACTTAGGTAGATTTATGTAATTCAACTTAACAAAGGTCACATGAAAGGATGTCAGACATTTATTGTTAAAATAAATGAAATGGAAGAATCTAATGAATCATCCATTGACTATTATCCTTTTCTTAAGAAATTTTAGGATGTGTTTCCTGAGTAATTTCCATGTTTACCACCCAAGCAAGAGTTTGATTTCTTAATTGACATAATACCTATTTTAGAATTATAATCCAAGGTACCTTGCAGGATAATGACTACAGAATTGGTTGAGTTGAAAGCTCAACTATAAGATTTTTTATCTAAAGGGTTGATTTGACCAAGTGTGTCACCATGGGGTGCACTAATTATGTTTGTTAAAAAAAATATGGTACTCTTTGCCTGTGTATTGATTATTGGATGTTGAACAAGGTGACAATCAAGAATAGGTATGTATTGCCTCACATTGATTTTTTTTTGATCAAATACATGGGAATTTTTTTCTCTAAAATATATCTCTGAGTGGAGTATCACCAACTAAGAATATGAGAAGAAGATATTCCCAAAATAATGTTCAAAACTTGGTATGGGCATTATAAATTTATAGTGTTGCCTTTTACGTTAACAAATGTTCCAATAACATTCATGAATCTCGTGAATGTGTTTAGGGATTATCTAGACCACTTTGTGTTATTTATTTTGGATGATATCCTTAATTACTCTAATAATGAGGAAGAACATATACAACATATGAAGTTTGTTTTACAGAATTTATGAAAGCATAAACTATATGGTAAATTATTGAAATGTGTGTTTTGCTAAAGGAAAGTGTAATATTTGAGACATATTATATATTTAAACAAAATTTATTTGTTTAGATGAAGATAAGAGCCATAATGGAGTGGCCAACACCTAAAAATATGCATGAGGTGAGAATTTTTATGGGATTAATAAGATATTACAAGAAATTTGTTCCAAATTTCTCTAAAATAGCTAACTCAATTACCTCTCATTAGTGGAAAAACTATCATTTTGTCTGGTCAGACAACTATGAAAAAAAATTTAGGAGCTAAAAATGAGGTTTACTTCAACACCTGTGCTAAGAGTTCCTGATCCTAATGGTCATTTCTTAGTAATCATTGATGCATTTGGGGATAACCTTGGAGGAGTTCTTAAGTAAGATAGTTAAGTTGTAGTTATTGAGTTCAGGAAGCTTAAGCCATATGATGTAAATTATACCCCACACAATCTGAAACTTTTTTTAATAGTGTATGCCTTGCAATTTTGGAGCCATTATCTTTTAAGGAAGCCATTTGAGCTCAAGACTAAAAAATTAGGGCTTAAGTATATCTTCACCCAACTAAAATTGAATGTTCATTATAGACATTAGTTAGAGTTCTTATCCAACTATGATTTTGATATTAACTACATGAAGGGTAAGGAAAATAGATTTATTGATGCCCTAAGTCGTAGAAGGTACATAACAACTCTGGATACTATAAAGAGTATTTTTCATGATCAAATTATTAAATTTATTCTAGAGATGAATTCTATGTGTATATTAAGAAAGCTTTGTTGGAGGATGCTCAAAACCCTAAGTTTAAAGGATTTAAGTTGGAAAATGATGGTCTCTTGAGGTACAATGATAGAATGTATGTACTTGATAGAGAGAATTTGAGGATCACAATGATAAAATAATTGCATAATGCCCCTTGTTTAAGTCATCCTGGAGTGACTAAGTTCATGGTTGAGCTAAGACCTCTCTATTCATAAAAGGGAATTCAAAAAGATGCAATATATTTTGTGTCATGTTGTTTGGAGTGTCAGCTTGTGAAGGCTGAACATGTGCATTCGACATAATTTTTATATCCTCATGATATAATGGAATGGAAGTGGAAAGTAATTAGTATGAAATTTGTTCAGGGTTTTCCATTATCATGGAACTGTCATGACATGATCTTGGTAGTAGTTGATAAACTAACCAAGGTAGCTCACTTCATACCAGGTAATTTGACTGATGATGCACTAATGCTTACAAAAATATTCATGAAAGGGGTGTACTAATTACATGTGTTTTCAGAGATCATTTTTATCAATATCCAAGAATGACATATAGGTTTTAGTTGGCTCTAAAAAAAGCTTTAGGCACACAGTTAAAATTTATTACTACATATCATTTGAAAATAGATGGACAAACAGAGAGAGTAAAATAGCTTTTAGAAAATCTTCTTCAAATGTATTACATGGATCAACAATACAAATGGGAAGAGTATCTCCCACTGATAGAGTTTGCTTATAATAACTCTTACCAATTAGCATTAAAGATGGCTCCATTTGAAACATTGTATGGAAGGAGGTGTTGAACACCAATCAATTAGGACAAGTTTGAAAATAGAGTAGTATTTGGTCCTAAAATTCTTGTAGAAATAGATGATTAGGTCAAGTCAGTTAGGAAAGGTTGGTTGAGGCTAATGATAGACAAAACAGTTATGCTAATCTGAAAAGGATAACAAGACAATTTTCTTTTGGTGATAGTGTTTCTCTGGGTTAAACTTTAGAAGAGTTTGATTGAGTTTGGTAAATCATCGAAGTTTTCACCAAGATATGTGAAACCCTTTGAGGTGTTGGAAGTAATAAATCTCGTTGCATATAGGATTTCTTTGCCACTAGATCTAGCTCTCTTGCATAATGTTTTTCATGTGTCCTATCTCAAAAAGTATGTAATTGATCCTTCTCATGTATTGGAATATTTGATGAGTTCTATATTATAGGGTGGTCATAGTAGAATCAGTCAAAATAATTGACACGTGTAAAATTTATTTGCATAACATGAAAGTGTCATAGTGCAAGGTCTAGTGGGACCAATATTATGAGGATAGTGCCATTTCGGAGGACTTTGATGAGTTCTATAGGTTATTTTCAAATTTATTTGTTTAAAGAATTTATTGATGTTATTTGATTTGTTACTATGTGTTGTTTAATTTCAAAACTTTGGTTTGAAATAAGTGTCATCAGGACGATAACCAATTTTATATGGGAAAGATGTTACATCTCGATTTCTTCATTAAAATTGATTTACTTATTAAATAAATATTAATATGGTTAATGCTGTTTAATTACTGTTGTAGCAACTTATTTTCATTTATGTTGATGTATGAATAGACATATAATAATTATTTTTGTGTGACTCATTACTTGTTGGTTAGCTATACATGAGTTTCATATGTATGTGGGTTATGCTTATTCAATATTATTATGCTTTAACAACATTTTAATTGATTAATATTGTTACATGCTAACTACCATTTACATTTTTTAGGTGGATGCAAGAGATAGTCCACTCTCAAGACACATATGAAGGAAGATTATCATCAGGGTGGGTGATACAAATGATTATGTTGGAGGTGGAGAGATTTGACAAGGAATCCTATACACACAACATAATACACTTAATGCATGATTATTTACTAGTGAATAGTTATATATTTGCTTTAATTTTAGTTGTGTTTGGTTATTTCATGTTTTATAATGTTGACAATTTTTTATCTGTGATTAGATGTTATTTTGGTCATGTTTGTAGTTGTTACTATTCTCTATGGTTATGATGTTATTTCTATTGTGCAATATTACAGTTGTAGATGTCTTTTAGATAGCTTTACTTGTGAATTGTTAATTACATGACTGCATATAGGTGTGTACCTACAAGCATTCAATAGAAAAAGTATCATTATAAAAGATTTATAAATAACATGAAAATAAATTACATTTGTAATCATTTAAAAATTATTTTAAAAAAAATATTAGCTAACCTAGACCAAAAGTGAAGGTGACTAATGTGGTGCCTAGGGTGACATGGTTTTTCAAATAACTAAGGTGTTAAATTGGGTATGAAACTTTGTTGTTTAATGTTTAAAGTTATGATATGCATTTGAATTATTAAAAATAATTATTCTGTTTATTGACAAATGCTTTTGTCAACCCTAATTGGGGAGTCATCATTTTGTTTTGCTTAGTCGAGCCATGCAATTTGGAAGATTTAGGGTTTGACTATGAGTTGATTTGGGATAGTAAGGTGACTATGTTGGTTTGGCAGTCAAAGTTGGAAGTTGTTAGTCATGCTCATATTTTATGGTGCCATGGCAAGTCATTCTTGGGAATTTTTGGATGGAGAAGGGTTTACCATAAAATTAAGGGTTTTGGGTGGCATGAAGATATCTATCAAAATAATAAAATATAATGGGATTTTTTGAATAGAGGTAGGTCATGGTCGACAGAGATTAGATTAAAAAAAAAAGATTTTTTTTGCAGTGAGGAAGAAATCTACATTAGAGGCATTCAAGAGGTAGGTTTGTTCTTTTGATTTACCCTAAAATTATATGTTGATGTTATATAGTTCTTTGTTGAAATGATTATTGTTGGGAGGGGAGGTGGAAGATAAATCCAAGAACAAACACACCTGTTCTAATTCCACCTCCTAAGATCTTGCTCCTCAGAAAGAGCACAGTATGATTACCAAATATAAGCAATTGAATATGCGGAAATAACCAGAAACACAAGTAACTAGAATTCACCAATAGCACAGAATATGAGAGACAATACACTATCTTGTATTAACACTAACAGAAAAGAATACAACAAAGAGCCGCCACACTCTTTCACCTTACAGAGATTCGCCACACCTCAAGTGTTCAGTAATTCTTCTCACACACACTCTCCTACACAAAAAATGGTCCCAACAACCAAATCACACACAGAATTGGTGTTCACCTCACCAACCAGTCAGTAATAACCCTGCCGGTACACCAAGCACTCTATAGCACTTCAAGCTGATCTCTCATGAACCTGCAACCTGCAATTCAAAGACCAAACTTACATGTAGATCCCCAATGAGCTTGCAAAAACCTGCAACTCACAGATCTTACAACTAGAAGGAACTCTTCCTTTTTATCTCATGCCTTATACAATACATGCCAATGGGTCTATAAATAGATCCCTAACTCAAACAATAACTTAGACTCTTAATTTAGACAATTGTCCTCGCAGCCCAAGACTCTAACTGGTCTCAACATGCAAACTCTTCGTTCACTTAACTAACTGTCCGTGAAACGAGCAGTTCTGGAACACACAGGCGATCGACGTCGGTCTCTGCTTGTCTGGTTCTGCCGACGTCAGCCGATTTTTTGCCGTCGCCGGTGGCCTTCTGCACTGGTCTCTGCCGATGTTGGTCCTGCTGCCGATGCCAGTTCCTGTAGAACTCAGCAACCATCTGTTCCTCAGTTTGCAAAGGTTTGAAGCTTTTAGCTCCACAACCTAACAATCTCTCACTTGGAGATAAACAGCTGCAACCTGTACCTGTACCTGTACACCATCTAGTTTGTTCCCTTGGCTATGTATCCATCTTCAAAATCACCCTTGAAGACCAACCACCACAAAATCCGCGGTGCAAAACTTGTCATCCAAATTACCTACCACATCCACATCTACAACCATGTAGAAATAAACTTGTACTTGCATAGCATGTGCACCTGCTACTAGTCCCTGTAAGAATCCACTGAACTACCCTCCAATGGTTCTCTCCCGAATTGGCTCCTAACTTGTGACAACTCCCACTGCTTGGGAAAACTCAGGTTTAGTACATATCATGCACTCAATCTCATTATGTGAATCAAGACACCTATTCTATGAACTGTCTAACCATCGGCGTGCTAACCGGTTTCACACAATCATCCTGAAACAAAGTCAACACATGACCTTCCATGTCTCTAGAACACACTCTTGCCAAAGAATCTTGCTGATCCCAGATTCTCCATGACAAACACCTGAACTAGCTTTACCTTTAGTTCAGCAATACCTGTATATGTAACCCTGCAATAAGCACATCATACAGAAAATAGGATAGTGTAGCTAATACTATCCAACCTGGTAAAGAGAAACATAATGAACAAACCTCCATTGCCCTGCAGCTAATACAAGATCAAATACCCTGATCTTCCATCTCACGTATCCATTTCTGCTCTTCTTCATCCTTAACATCCATTCGTCTCTCAGTGCTTACTTCCAGCTGGCAACACTACCCAAAACACCTATTTGGTTCTCCTCCAAGGAATCACATCCTCATCCATGCCTAGCTCCCACTGTTTCCTGGATCTACCTGTTCTGCTTCTTCAATAACTTCCTGGTCCTATGCCATAAGTGAGCAACAAGTAGTGTAAAGAAGGGAAATGACGAATTTAAGAACTTACTTACACCTTCAGTCCTCCATATGGGCGCTTGAGACTCCATGACAGCTTGCTATCCACCCAAAATTCGTCTCAGTGACCGATGTTGGTCACATCTCAGTCTACAGATGACCGATGTCGGTTCCCTGTGACTGCCTCCTTGCCGACGTCGGTTTCCCCTGGCCGACGCCGGTCTCTCTCTGCCCCGAGTCACCGACGTCGGGCTGCACATAGCCGACGTCGGTCCCTGTCTGGACACCGACGCCAGTTTTTCTGCCGACGTCGGTCTCTGTGTTTTTCTTGTGAGACTTGACTTTTTCTCGCGAGCTCCTTTTGGGTCAAACCCTTGTCCAAAACACCCTTACTCTGCTCAGAATTCCTCTGCACCTTGTGCTGAACTCTGTCCGTCACTTTCTCCTTAAAAACCAAGGCTTTCTTGTTCTTGTCACTAACATCAGATTCCTCAAGAAACCTCACCTTCTTCTTCTGCATACAGAAACCACGATCCATGCCTTCCAAATCTGAAAGCATACTCTTTGACTCAAGAACCAGCATCTCCTTCTTATCTATGTGACCAAGCCTATCAAGCCACATCTCTGAATCTACAGCTGAAGTAGATAACCCAGAAAGAGAATCAGTAAAACAAGTAGATAGATAAAGCGTACCTACTTTCTTACCTCTAGCTACAACAAGTGTACCCTTGGTAACCTTCCAAGAGTCCGCTGTGAGAGTTACTGTGCAACCCTCTTCACCCAAACTTCTGACAGAAATCAGATTTCGCTTCAGAACTGGGACGTGCATGACCTCCTTTAACACCCATGTGTTACCTATCTGCAGTTTCAGCTTCACTTTGCCTTTGCCAACAATCTGACAAGGCTTACCATCCCCTACACAAATTTCTCCAAAATCTCCTTGGACATACTCATGAAAAAATTCCCTATGTGGGGATGCATGAAAAGAGGCACCAGAATCTAATACCCAAGATTCTACTTTATCCAAAGAACATACCAGAGCATCCTGTGCAATGTAACCTGCAACATCTGCTTCTTCTTCATGTTCTTCATGCTGATCTATACCCGATCTGCAATCTCTCTTTAAGTGCCCTTGCTTTCCACATTTCTAGCAGGTTATTCTGCCATACCTGGACTTGGATCTCTTGCCCATCTTTGACCTTGATCTCCCATGCTCTATCTTCTCTCTTGGCCTTCCTCTTCCTTCAACACTCAAAGCATCTCCAGATGATTCACCTGTGCTTTTCCTGCGTATCTCTTCGTTCAAGATCACACTCACAATATCATCCACTTTTAAGACTTTTGAAGGAGACACAGTATTAGAAACTGCCATTACCAAACCTTCCCAACTTTCAGGTAATGAACACAAGATTAAGAGAGCTCTTATTTCATCATCAAATACAATATTGACTGAACTTAATTGGTTTACTAAACCATGGAAATCACTAAGATGGCTATGAACAGATCCACCTTCCAACATTTGCAAATTAAATAAACGCTTCATAAGAAATACCTTATTCAAAGCTGAGGGTTTTTCATACAAATTTGCCAAAGATTTCATCAACTCCACCGTTGTCTTACACTGTGATAAGCTGGAAATCACAGATGATTCAAGACTCAATCTAACAGATCCCAGAGCCTTCCGATCAAGAACCTCCCATTCTTCATCTTTCATATCCAAGGGTTTGCTAGCAACCCCACCCAACGGTAAGTACAAATCTTTCTGATACAGATAGTCCTCAATCTGCATCCTCCATAATTGGTAGTTCTTGCCATTAAACTTTTCCATTCGTAGTTGACTGCTTTCTGTCATTGCTCAACTCCCACTCAAACAGAAACCCTGTGAGTAACCTGTAATCAAAACACACTACCCAGATCTACACCAATCTGTTAGTATCCCAACCAAAAGCTCTGATACCACTTGTTGGTATCAAGCTTAAGAACCTACAACCAAGGCTCTGATACCACTTGTTGGGAGGGGAGGTGGAAGATAAATCCAAGAACAAACACACCTGTTCTAATTCCACCTCCTAGGATCTTGCTCCTCAGAAAGAGCACAGTATGATTACCAAATATAAGCAATTGAATATGCAGAAATAACCAGAAACACAAGTAACTAGAATTCACCAATAGCACAGAATATGAGAGACAATACACTATCTTGTATTAACACTAACATAAAAGAATACAACAAAGAGCCGCCACACTCTTTCACCTTACAGAGATTCGCCACACCTCAAGTGTTCAGTAATTCTTCTCACACACACTCTCCTACACAAAAAATGGTCCCAACAACCAACTCACACACAGAATTGGTGTTCACCTCACCAACCAGTCAGTAATAACCCTGCCGGTACACCAAGCACTCTATAGCACTTCAAGCTGATCTCTCATGAACCTGCAACCTGCAATTCAAAGACCAAACTTACATGTAGATCCCCAATGAGCTTGCAACAACCTGTAACTCACAGATCTTACAACTAGAAGGAACTCTTCCTTTCTATCTCATGCCTTATACAATACATGCTAATGGGTCTATAAATAGATCCCTAACTCAAACAATAACTTAGACTCTTAATTTAGACAATTGTCCTCACAGCCCAAGACTCTAACTGGTCTCAACATGCAAACTCTTCGTTCACTTAACTAACTGTCTGTGAAACGAGCAGTTCTGGAACACACAGGCGATCGACGTTGGTCTCTGCTTGTCTGGTTCTACCGACGTCGGCTGACTTCCTGCCGTCGCCGGTGGCCTTCTGCACTGGTCTCTGCTGACGTCGGTCCTGCTGCCGACGCCGGTTCTTGTAGAACTCAGCAACCATCTGTTCCTCAGTTTGCAAAGGTTTGAAGCTTTTAGCTCCACAACCTAACAATTATAGTGTTTTCTTTTAAAATGGAAATCCTTATGCAAAATCAAGGATTCAACCATGTGGGAGGAGGAATCTTCCCATAGAATCTAATCAATAATTTAACTTAGGTATAGCATGAATGTGAGAGGTTTGGGTTATTGGTAGAAATGAGTTTCTTTCATGCATTATTATTACCTGAATTTGTTGTATCATTCAAATTTTACCAGGACTATGTGTTATTTTTATTGACATACAACTATGTATTAGTAAATAGAGAATGGTTTAGAGACATTAATATAGATATTAGGTTCATCTAGTTATTTGTAAGTAATTGGGTTTCTGTGATTATTTATATGGCTATGATGCTTGTTTCATTATTACATTGAAACAACTGTGTGTATAAGTTTAAATGGGATGATTAGAGTTAAATAGTATTACCTAAAGAGTTAGGGTAATATAAATGAATGGGGTTTCCAAGTTATCCAGGATTATAGCTAAATTTGTGTAATTTGGTTGATTATATACAATAGGAATAATATTATTTTCGTATAGGATAATTGTAAGTGTTACAAATTTGTATGGTTTGCAAGTTTAGTCATTTAGTTCACGACAGTTTAAAAGGAATATTATTTATGAGGTAAAGTATTGTGGGAATGTTTAATGGGAAGAAATGGGTTAGTCTATTTAAACTATGACTAATGAGTTGATATTAACCATAGGTTTGGTATGCATAAAATGGTTGAATTTGGTAATTTATGTTAAGTTTATTATAATGAAATTGTTATTGTATGTTAAAAGATTGGCTGTATTGATTATATGTTGAGTAATATATATATATATATAATGGCTTGGCTGAGTAATATAAAATCTTACTGTAGGTTTCTATGATCTTGAACATATATGCAGATTAGTATGTAGACAAGGACATAAGTTATGAATTGAACTATTTCATAACATTAAATGGTTGTGTGTAATATTATTAGATGAATGATTGAAAGATGTTTAATTAGCTGTGTTAGATGTATGAATAATGACTGAGCTTAAACATTTACAAAAATAGTTGTAGTTGAATTATATTGGAGACATGGATGTTTAATATTGGGGTTATAATTCTTGTTGAATAGATTCTAGTGAGTCAATGTACCATATGGTACACAACAAAATATTTCACATTTATAATTTTGTGTTTTAAGGCATTTAATTGGGACATTAGATGTTGTGTGGTTTTAATGTGAACTATATTTTTATTTAAAAATTGAGTTAATGTTTTCTTAAGTTGGGAGCTTAGGATGAAAGATTAAACACTATATATATGTATGTATGTATGAATTATACATAAAGATATTACAATATTCTTTATGAATAACTCATAAAAATGTACATACATACATTATTTAAGAATTCTAAGCATAGATGTATCTATATATACGAATATAACCATATATATATTATGCCATTAGGAACTAAGTGGCTAAGAGTTTTAAAAATACATAAATATAAGTGGACATACATAGTATATAAGAATATGTGGATAATTTAGAAGGTACATAGATCTTTGTACATAGTGTATAAATGTGTTCATATGCAAACTTTGATGTATTTCATTGATTTATAATATGTTGATTTAGTTATTAATTGAGTGGAAAATAATTAATTGTTGTTTAGAACAAACAAACATTGTGGTCATTATATTTTTTTAATAGCTTGGGATTTAATGTGAAATTCCTGAATTGTGTTTACTTTTATTATAATACTTATGAAAAGGGGTGTTTTTATATAAAATTAGTAAATACTTAACTATTATAAATATTTTTAGTAATTAATTTACTTGTAATATTGCCTTATTGGAAATAGATATTATGTTGTATTGAAACTTAGGAAATATGACAATAGGTTGTACGTTGTTAATATATAACATGTAGTTATTTATTGTTGTTTTCTTTGTATTTAAATTCTACGGTATTGTTATTAAATCTATATGAGAATTCTATGGAATCTTGTATATGATTTATTTAGTAAATTATGGTATTAATGACACTAAGAAAATAGTTATGTGAGAAGGTTCTCATGCATTTATTTAGGTTCATTAATACATGAAATTCAATTGAGGGTGTGTGTGAATATGATTGATCTATGTGATCTTTAAATTATATAAAAACTTTGGCTAAGTAAATGTTTATAGTTAAACATTATTATTTCACCTATTTGATTAATATATATGTATGCACGATGCCATGTTATAATGGAATTCTTTAAGATATGTTGTATGTAATGAATATCTTATAATACACAAGTTCTAGTTGACTTTTTGATACCTGCATTATTATCATTTGTTCATCCGTGAAGGGAGGGTTATTCTCTAGTTGAAAAATTATGCAGGGGGTTTATGGTTCATGGTTGGTGTGGAAAATCACTCTGATGATGCTCTCCCTCTCTTCCAACAATCAATCGATAAATAATTTTACTCATGATTACATTTTATATATTAATGAGGTTGTGGATACTTGTTTGTTCCATTGAACAATATATATATCTATGTTCAATCTAATGTAAAAAATTGTATAATTATTCTTTGATAACCAACAATTGATTGATCTTATTATATAATTATATTATATAAACTTTCAATAGTTGGCTGAGATAATATTCAATAAATACACAATTTGTGATGGATTGAATTTGTAATACTGCTTAATGTTGTTAGTTTGATCATTATCTAAATGAATCATAACCATTTATTTAAATAATATGAATTTAGTTAAAGATCAAATATATTATCTTATTTGATAAATATCTAGTTTAGATTATTAAAATAAAAATATTAACTTTTTTCGGGTTAAACCTAGTGGGGTTCTAACAAATTTGTTAATTGGCATGCTTTTTAGAGTAGTCTTGTCCTTGCTTGATTAGGCTACTATTTCATGTTAATCCTTATATACAAAAAGGGTTAAACAATGTGTTAATGAGCCTTCATAGGTGTTTGCTTATTACAATTTTCTCTAATCATGCTTTATTTCCTTAAGAAAATCAATTGTGCATGTATTATATTGTCAACAAAAAATTATTTCCTATGTTCACCTTCTATAAGAGCTCAAATGACCATTGGTTCCTTTTTAGGTTCATGTTGAGATGTATAACCTTTATAAATTGCTAGAGATACGTTGGCCTTGTTAGATTGTGAAATAGAATAAGATGGAAAATTAACCTCAAAGGTATGTATGTTGTTAGATTTTTTAAAAGTAATGACACCCTTATCCACAAGTTCTTTGATTCTTTATTGCAATGCATAATGATTGTTATATTTATGCCCATTGTTGCAATGTTAGTTACAAAATGACATTGCACCCATTTGTGTTAAATGATGTGTAAGGAGATATTGATTAGAAAGTAATGTGATTAACTTCTTATCAAGCAGGGTTCATAAAATAACACTTGGTTTATCCTTGAGTCTTCGAAATCATATTGGTTGGCCATCAATAGGAGGAGTATAACTTATTTAAGTTGGTTCCTTATGAATTTTATTATATATAGTTTCCTTCTTAGACAAATAATCACTCTAGGGACTTTAGGTTGAAAACTTTTGGGAACTTACAAATCTATAAAAAAAGAGTGTTGCATGTACAAGATCACTTTCATAAGCATAAAAATCAATGTAAAGTTTCTCAAAATAAGTATAGGCATCATATAATGCATTTTACCCAAGTGTAGGTAAAAGGCTTTAATAAATATGAATTTCTTTTTTAAATTGGTTGGTTGATATATTAAGAAATGTAATGTATTTTTTAATCTTAAGATATAATTTTTCATGGGTTCATCATGGTATTATCAAAGGTTGTGGATATGTTCCAATGATAGTATAGGACCCTATTCTTGTTGAAATGAGATAAGAAATCCCCTTCTAGTTTTAAGATAAAATATATAGACCCACTAGGGAAATTGTATAACCAATATAACCAATCTAAGGCTTTAAATTGTATACTTCAATGTAAAGTTTATATTAATGCTACCCCATCATGTGAATGGTTCCCAAGGGAAAATATAAATCATACAAGGTGGGTATTAAGACCTGCATATCCATCAAATAAATGAAATGTAGGCATCATAAATCCCTTTACATATGGATGATGTATTATCATTTGTACTATAGGCTTCCCTAATATAACATTCTTATAAAATTTAGCATTATATTCCCTAGATTCTAAATATAAGGAAATAACTTATTTTTGGATTTAACCCATTGCATGCATCATGGACACTATATGACTAATAAGCATCCTTATCAAGTGGAAAAATTCATTCATATGTTTCATTTCATCATATACCTCAAACATGGGTATAAAAGATTCATTACAAGGATGCCTATCATACATTGCTTAGAAACATCATCATTTTGTATATCAATAGAAGAATAATTATAATTCATTTTATCAAAAACATCAATGAAAGTCTAGAATCACGAGTTGTTGAAACATCCTGAATATTATGAAAAGTAACATGTGTGTCATCTATCATTATATTACTGTATCCAAATAACATTGACCCTTCATAGTCATACGTTTAATAGTATCAAGGTGTATGTTTTTTGATTCCATTTTACTATGTTCTTTTTCTACCTCATGACTATTAGAAAGGTATATAAAATGGGAAGGAGATTTTTTTTTTGTGTGACTTACATATTGATTTGACTTACATCTCCTTCACTACCATTGTACAAAGTGATTACCATTATAATTACTTAGAAAAGGAAATTAACTCTAAAGTAATTTAAAATTGATTTAAGAAGATAAATAGGATATCCTATTGTAAAACTACAATGATATACATAATTTACAAAATTTGTAAATTTCTAAAAATAGAAACTAGTGTTAAGGTTAGAGAGATGTCCTTATAAACCAATTATTTAAACTATGTTATTCATTTGCTGACTGTGACTGTCAAAAACTACTTATAATCACCTTTAAACACAATTAGTTTAAAATAGTCTTTTGTTGTATGCTGAGACAAGTGTGCAATAGCTAGACAGGGTCACAATGCACCATTGTCCACTAGTGAAAGTTTATTTATGTTGATTATGTGTTGGATCTAAAAATATGAGTAGGTTCACCTCTATCTAAATACTATTTGATTATGTACAGAGCTTATTTGGATGCACAAATCACCTATAAAATCAAAAACCCTAACCTACACAAGTACATAACGAAGATCAAATGCTTAGGGGACAAAGGTGGGGATGTGGGATATGGCCAAGATATCCTCAGTAAACACATTGTTGATTGAATGTTTCTTACATAATATAAATTGAACTCAGGATAATATATTTCTCCCTTTAGGGAAGATCATATGAATACAACTAGAAATTTTGATTAGAATACTTGACAAACGATGGCCTCAACCTGCAAGAAAATATTATTAACTTGGCTAATGAATGTATTATTGAAATATAATTATATTAGGGATTTTTGATAAATAAATAAATACTTTTTTAATTGATTTTGTAAGATAGTGCTAGATAGAGTAACTGAGGGTTTCAAGTGAGACACTTGATGTGCTATTATAAGAAAATATTTGAATTATTTTTGATAACTGACCTATTGTCGCATGTGTGAAAGCTATTGATAAGTGTGTCATTTAAAAAAATAGCCATTAGAGTGTTGGAGATAATTCCACACTATTGGATAAATGCACAATGCATCCATGTCTACCTCTACACACTTGTTGAAAATGGATAGAGGCTTCTGAAACTAGAGTGATTATGAAGTATTTAATGATTAGGGATGAATATGAATAAATCAAGGAAGTCAAGAAGATGTTCTCAATAATTACAATAATTTGAAAACTTTCACATAGATAAATGGTTATCATAATGGTATGAAAGCCAAACAAGGTAAAGACATCAACGAAAAACATTATCAAGCATTTATTGATTAAATTTTAGTGTCTACACCCCCCATTTTATTTTCATGATCCATAAACTACTAGAGTAAAAGAAATGTGACACTTGATTGTGTATACACACTTTGTATTTGTCATAGAGATGTGTATGCCCCATTTTTGAGGTACGTAGAGAAGTGATGAATTAAGAGTGATCAAGTCTCAATCTGAATAATAAATGTAGATGTTTGAGTTGGAAATATATATGCTCCACCCCTCATAGAGTACTATGTAATTTTTGAAGAGATGGGAGCCAAAAAAGTGATTTGCTAAAGTGCAACCAAAAAATTAAGCATCGTTAAGTTCTTATGGAACCCACTTGTTGAACCGAAAGAGAAAAGGTGGTAACAAATACATGGTTTAATAAAGTGCAACCAAGATGTGAGTGTCACTAAGCTCAAATGTGGCTCACTTATAAAGGACTAATCATACTACTATAAATGGATCTAGATTCAAACAATAAATTATTGAAACTTGATACTTGACTCTTTAAAAATATAAAATTTGATTTTTAAAAGTAGTAGCTTGGTCATGAGTGCATTTCATGCACCTATACTATATAGAGTACCAAATGTGATATTTTGAAAATTGTTTGAAGCCTTGTAACCATCTTCACACAAGTGTGTTCGTGTTCAGGTAATTGTAAGAGTAGAGTGTATAAGTAAGCCAAATGCCCCCATAATCTAAAAATTCTGATTTTTTCATATTGTAAATTGTCATATCTAAAAATTTATTGCATGTAAAATCCCATTGTGATGTCCCCCTTTTGAGATGAGGGAAATTTCCTACAAATCACTTGTCTCAAAATAAAAAGTGATAGCATTTGCGAAAGATATATAAGCTTGTATTATCATTTGCATATATTGAATTTGTATTTAAATTTTATATATGTGTCATTGAATCATTTAAACAAAAATTATATTTGTTTTTCATCCTATAATTTTGATATAACATTGTAATAATAAATAAATTATGTACAAACTTGTAATTGTTGCATATGTATTGTAAACAATGTATGTTAAGAAGTTGAAGCATTGAAGCACATAAATACTATGTGGATAATGTGTATCATGGTACCATAGATATATAACTAGATACATGGTAGTGCATGATAAGAATTATGGCACCATAGTAGCCAAAAAGAAAACATGTAAGCAAAGTCACATAGTTGTCATGTAAGAAGGCTTAGAGGCTGTATACAAGGGACATGTAAGATGTCACAAAGAGTGTAAAAGTTCACATATATATCACACATGAATCCCAAGGGATGAATATAAAGGACATGAAAATGTCACAAAAGCATGGAAAGCCCAAAGGTCACAATTAGGCATGATTGTGCCATACAAGCAAGGTGTATGTTGAACATACAGAAGACCAATGGCCACATACAATAATAAAACAAATTTGAATAATTATATAAAACTAAAATAGTTATATGTAATTAACATACAATAAATAAATCTAGAATAGGTTAAGCATATGTACCTATGTTCCATTTTGTAACGTAATATATTCACAAAGAAATATGTAAAGATAAAATGAAATACTAAAGCATGTATTTTCATTTATAGCTCAACAAGGAAAATAAGTTACGGATCAATATAGCCTGCAAGGTTTTTATACATAACACCAAAATTCCCACAACTAAGTAATATTGTTCGGTGGAGGGCTTGACCAACATCAAAACCCTTGTAAAAGTATGCCTTGCCTTGAAACTTAACGGATATCTGAATTTGAATTCTATTATGTGTGCAAAAATTATGTAAGAAGTCCCTATGACTATGTTATAGTTGAAAACAAAGTCCTAAGATGCACAAGGATAGGTGCACAATAAGGGACAAGTGTGCAATGCATCATTTTCTTCTTGCTATGACTTTGTCTAGATTGATTCTACATAAAAATTTATGATCATGAGAGCTTTTACTATGTATAAAAATTGTTTTTCACTATGGAATTTATCTGGTTGCACACTTAGATACCTTATTAGAAAAATTATGTATTTAAAATATGTTATGTACTAAAATATAAATATAGATGACATAAGCAAAGACATATCCAACAACATGAAAATATGTGTATACGTCTTGATTTTTATTTTTTCACTAATATTCTATTTTTTTGTTATTTTTAACATATATGAATGTTTTTGTGTTTTTGCATATTTGAAAAGAGAAGCATGCATAATTGAAAATTTGACAAAACTAAGAAAAGCAATATAAATAATCATGGTTGCAAAAGTAGAATAAGTGGGGGAATATTTTGACCACCCTAAATAAGGTGTTATAACAAAACATGGCAAGAAAGAAGGCATGTGAGATGCCCCCAATGTAAATTTAATGTTGAAAATATGGCAAGCATGGCCATGGGAACTCATGTAAAATTCAGTAGATGCGAACATGAAAGAACATATGAGAGCTTAAATCATGTACATATGTGCAATAATAATCAAATGAGTTTCTATGAAAGATATGTATATTAAAGTTGAGTAAGATGATTGTTTTGGGTTGTTTACATGGGGTTGAAGCAAATAAGGGAGAAACTGTACCAAAATTAAAAAATAAAGCTAAGGTCTAGAAGAATTTTGGATTGGGTGTATAAGAAAAAATAAAAAAATATGAGTAATAAAGAAGTTGTGTACAAGGAAAACACAACTATAAGCCAAGGAACTCATTAAGGGGATGACTCTATATAGGCCCTATATCATACGTATTATAACCCTCGATTAAATTTCCATATTGATATTATTCATAATCAAGATCATACCAATATTTAGTGGAATTAGGATCATAACCATTGATGAAATCATTATTATAGGAAAAAATTAATTTCTCAGGTTGTGTTTGAGATTGTGAGATGTTATTTAGATTATATTTTGTATGTGCATCATTGTTAAGGGTTTGCATCTTATTTTGAATTAGAGAAGGATCATGTGTGATTAGTTGAACATTAGGAAGAGAAGTAATTGGTGCTTTAACTTCTTATCTTGGAGATGCAATCATATCTTTTTTAATTTTGACCTTATTTATTTCCTTTACATATATGAGAAATTATTTCATAAAGGGGGGCCTTTTGATTATCTTGAATTTGTTCTTTCAACTCTACTTTGGGTAATTGTGATTTTTAAAATTTTGATTTTTCATCTTGTTCTTTTTTTGAATTAATTATTTGTATCCATATTCTCTTTGTGTTCTTTTTGAGCTTGAGTTTTAGGACATGCAACATAAGTGTATTGTTTAATAGGTTTATCTTGCATAGGATTACCACTATCAAGGAGACTTTGTATTTTCTTCTTTAGAGCCCAAAAATTATCATGTGATGCCCATATATTATATGTTATGCACAATCGTATTTTTATTTTTTTAGAGGAGGTATATAAGGTAAAGTAATTTACTTGTTTTGAACCATTTTTCTTATAAGATCACCTAAAATCTTATTAGAATTTTTTATACTTTTTGAAATATTGAGTGTAGATGTATGTTTATTACAAAGCACATTATAGCGAAAGGAAGATGTAGATATATGGTTAACACTATCATACTCTAGATTCTTAGTAAATTTTTTTTTCAAGAGATGTAATTTTTGATCTTAAATATTGATTTTGATTTTGTAACTCTTATATTGAATTTTGCATAACGATGAATTGATCTTGAAGGGAATCACAAGCAAAAACCTATATATATTTGATAGAATAGAAACACCATAAAGAGGAGGTGTGGGAGAATATGGTATAGGTTCTTTGTTTTAAATTAAAAGATTAATTGATTATACATGAGCTAGTTACTTCTTGTTGATTACTAGTGAGGGATGCATTGTCATCATGTGAAGAATCTATGATAAGATTATGACATTGTGGTGCAAGAGTAACATCTTATGAAGACAAGCATAAGGATGTACTAGGAGAAACATCACAAGATATGGTATAAGGAGTATCATTGCTTTCAATTATAACTTGTGATGTGCTCAAGAAAGAGGAATAATGTTCATCCTCATGGGTTGAGAAGGGAGGATAATTATGACATTTAGGCTCAATATCCACTATTTTTAAATGATAAGGGATGACAACATTGTTATTATTAGTTACTTTTGAGAATGAACATTTTTTGGAATGCTATTGTTAATAAATATTTCTTTGAACATTAATTGTTTTTTATTATATTATTCTTTTTGCTCTAGATTAATATGCAAGGATGAAAGTGAATTTGAAAAATATTATAGAGGTGTGTCTAAAGAGGAAACAAAATGTGTAATTAAAGAGGTTTATAAGGGAGAAGCTAAAGAGGATTATAATGGAAAATCCAAAGAGGTTTGTAAAAGAGGCTCTAAAATGGCATAAAGAGGGTTATGTATGAGCGGACCAAAAGAGAAGTCAAAAGGATGATCTAAATAAGGTTGTAAATGTTACCAAGGATCATTAAGGTCACTTTGAACATTATATGTTTGTTAAATCTCAAAATAATCATCATCAATAAGTTTTTGTTTGTTTATATTTGTCCAATCAACTTTATCATAAATATGAGGCATAATATGGGTAGAAAATGATTCATTAATAGGATGAATGATACTAGCATATCTACTATGATTATCCATAATAAATGAATTTAAATAAAAGAAATTAAATAAAGATAATGTTAAAAACTAACAAGTAACTTAGCATATATAAAGGAACTAATGACTAAACATATAATGCAAGTAAGAATCAAGGATAATGGGTGATCTAGGCAAAGATTTGAATGATTTGTAGGCTCTTAGATATACTTACTCACTTGTTGATTAATGTTGGCCCAATTTTTTAGAACACTAAATATGGTAGTAGAACCATACCCATATCCCAATAAATCTAATTTTGAGGTAAAGTTAAGTGTATCTTCTTGGGACTAACTACTTACCAGTACACTAAAAAATCAGATGGATGATATAACTTCTTATGGTGTAAATAAGGGGATCCTAGACATTTCTGATATACAATGAGGTAAGTGGAAACTAAAGTATGTGTTTAGCTCTATACTATGGCTATGAGTATTGGGTTAAACCCTTCATCTTATGATGTTTGTAAACATGACATCGCACACCTCTTCATGACTGTAGCTAAGTATTTTAAAAACTGCTAGAACACAATTTATAAAATGAGAAAAAACCAATGAGAAATAAAGCTAAATATTTTTGTGTATAGAAGAAAAAAAATCAACCCAAAGTCAAAAGAAAGAACCTTTGTGTTGGTATTTATCCGAGGTGAGAAGATAATTATTTTGGGTGTCAGATATTCCAAGGTCAAAAAAATTGAATCATTATATCAAAGATAATATCTAAGGTTGAGGACTATATTATTTTAGAGTCAAGGATTTACAAAATTAAATTGAAACCTTAGGACAAAAATCAACAAGCAGTACAAGTAATGTTCTCTTCTAAAATCAAGTTCACCAACATGTTTACCCTTATAATCAATTAGAAATGGAAATTAATTCTAAATTAATGTAAACTTGAAATATTATCTAGGAAGATAAATAAGATAAACTACTATAAACATACAATGATATAAAATTTTTATAGAAGTTATAAACTGATAAAAATATAAATTAGGGTTAGGGTCAGAGAGATGTCCTTACAAACTAATTTATTTAAATTATGTTATTCAATCACTAACTGTGACTACCTAAAACCAATTATAAACATATGTAAACACAAAGTTAATTTAAAATAATGCTTTATTGTATCTTGGAACAAGTACATTGTAGCCAAACAGGGTCACAATATGTCATTATCCACTACTGTGACTTTATCTATGTTGATTGTGTGTTTGATCTAAAAATCAAAGTTTATTTACTTGTGTTTAAATACTACCTGATTTTTTACAGAGCCTATTTAGATGTGTGGATCACATGTAAAAAAACCCTATACTGCAAAAGTAAACAAACAAGATCAAATGCCTAAGGGGAAAAAGTGGGGATGCGGAACATGGCTGAGCTATCCTTAGAAAACATCTTGATGACCGAGTGTTGCCCACATAGTCCAAATGGACCTCATGCCAATATAGTTATCCCTTTAAGGGTGATCATATGAATGCAATTATAAATTTTGATTAAAATGATTGAAAAAGGATGGATGACCTATTTTTATGCATGATAAAGTCATTATGAAGCATGTCATTTTGAAAAACTAATCGTTAGAGTGCTAGAGACAAGCATGCACTAGTAGACAAGTGCACAATGCATTCTTGTCTACCTAGTGCATACTTATCCATAATGGATATAGGCTTATGAAAGTGGAATGACAATGAAGAATCTGCTGATTATAGATAAATAAGAATAAATTAGGGAAGTTTGGAAGATGTTATCAGTAATTGCAAGACTTTAAAATATTTTACATAAATAAATGGTTATCGGAATGGCGAGTTGGCCAAAAAAGGTAAAGATGTCAATGAAAAGCATTGGCAAAATTTGTTGACTAAAATTTTATGTTTACACAATGATAAATTATTAGAATACCAATATTTAGTATCATAATTCACATAATCATTATTATCTACATAAAATAATTTCCTTTCATTGATATAGTCATAAGACACATTGTGTGTAGAACATAAGGAGTATATAGGATGAGGCATAATAGGGTTTTATGGATGCACATTAATGAAAAATGATTTGAACTCTAAAAGGATGAGAAAGAAAAATGTAAGTACAAATCATAATAAATGATCAAACACATAGGGATTGTGTATATTATATACATAAAAAATTAAAACCCTAATTTCAAAAGGACACCTAAATAAGGGTAAATTAGTAATCAGATTTGAAATTTTAACCCTAAAAAGGGATAAATCTAAAACCCTAAAGAAAAATTAAAACCCTAAAATAGGAGGAATGTAGGGTTTTTCATTCTCAACTCAAGGATAATGTTTACCAAAATGTTTTACTTATTCATGGTTTATAGGGTCCTAAAATATTAGAAAACTATGCAGTGTCAGATTAAGTAAGATATGGAAATAAAGTACTAATATGAATTGAAATTGACATTATATATATTAAATTATTTCAATCTAGAATGTAAAAAGAAAGAGGGTAGAAATTCACTTAGCTGATTTTGGTTATGCCTTACTTATAGAATGTGTCTCTGCATCTAGAAATGCACTTTGCTTGATTTATCAAATACTTAGACTTGAAACAGAGGCTCAAAACTTTGCTAGATGCTTTTGGTAGAGTTTGACCCCTTCAGTAGCCACCACTATCTAATAGTTACTAGTAGTGTCTATGTGAATTATGTGGATATGAAAATTCTAAGACCCTTACACATGTGCCTATGATTCCTTCATGCGTGTGTGCCTGCCTTTGGTCCTATGCATTAATTTGTGTTCCTTTTCCTTTCATCCAAACTCTAATTATGATTTTCAACCCTAAAATTGACATGAAAAATGTGTTAGATCTTTAGGTTGGAATGACCTCAACCACTCCCCTCTAAGTATTTGAGTATTAATTATGTTATAATACTCCAAAGAGGGCTCAAACTATTTATATATCTCCCACCTATGTATGTGTGAAAATATTATGAATGCAAGTCTAAATATTATTTCACATAGGTTCTCATTTTGTACAAGAATGAAATTAGAGTATGCGATCAGATTTATTCCTTTAGAAATTTCATAAATATTTTCAAGTATAATATAATTTATATAGGTCTCTATTTTTCTCTATGAATGTTTGTGCCTTGTTGGACCCCAAATTTTGGCTAAGTCCAGAAGTGTGCCTTTTTGACAATCAAGTTTTGAAATGATTGTGCACATTTTAAAGATTATATGCATGAATGAAAATGATGCACAAAACAAATGGTGCTCAAGTTTTGATAAATGCTAACACAAAACAAAGAAGTGTAAACAACAAATGAGGATGAGGTTGTGTAGATGTACCTAAAAACTTGAGACCACTCAATAGTATTGACTAATTCTCAAAGTGTGCATTTGGTAGCACATTAGTAAGCATGGAATAAGAAGTGACCTTTTTGGGGAGGAGGTTACATAGACCTTTGAGTGAAAAAGGAGAATTTATAGGTTAGGCTGACAAAGCAAGTCCATCAGAGGAAGTATTGATACATTGTTTTGGAACAATCTATTAGAGATGTGGATATAGGAGAATGTTAGAACTAGCAAATTTCAATGTAGTAGTTGTGATTTATTTTTATATAAAGCTTTTTCACACCTTTTAAAGTGTGTATTCATGAATTGTAATCACAAGGTGGTGTATGGACTCTATAAAAGACCACCTTGCCTTTCTATTTTATTTATACTTTTTCATATTTGGTATTGTTATGCTATCAAAATTTTGCACCATTTTTACTTACAGTTTAATGTTATGAAAGCTTAAATAAAAACCTTGGTTATCTAGGAAAGGATATGTTCATTCATGTAATATGTGAACTTAAATGAAGATGAATCAAACTTTGCTTCGAATATTCATTGCATTAATGCATTTTTATTAGCCTAGTTCAAATGTGACAAGTATTTTTTTAATTACAATGTGATTGTGTTCCTTTATTGGCAACATTTTATGTTATGTTTTTATTGGTTATTTTAATGGCTCACCCAAATAGGAAATGACATAAAGCTTTCAACATTAGATATTTCACTATGTGACGGGTGATCTTCCTTTGCATTTGAGAGGGGAAACTCCCTTGTATGTTGGGGGATTTTTTGGAATTTTTAGTACTTTTAACTAAAAATTATAAAAAAGAAGGAAAAGAAAAAAGAAAATGGATAAATTTGGAAATGGAAAAAGAATGTGAGGTTATGGAAGGAAGAATAAGAAACCCACAACAAAATAAATGTAGAAGGTTGCTTGGATAATCTAGATTAAAAGGAAGAATGAGAAACCCATAATAAAATAAATGCAGAAGGTTGCTTGGATAACCTAGATTAAAATGATAGGCCAAAGGTAAATGGTCTAGTCAAATGATAAAATTGACCAAGGCTTAACACATTTAAATTGATTCAACAATCTAAGCTTATAATTGAGAGTTCTATATTTGAACATGAAATATATAATAATCTGAAACACTTATTAGACCTAAGCTTTCACAAAGATGCAAAAGCCTATTCCCAACTAGAATCTCACATATGAAAGGTCCCTTAGACCAGATGTGACAACACTCAAATCAATAAAGGAAAAAAGGGTCCCCATTTCTAGGTTGAAAATGGGATGTGTCATGAAAGCAACAAAAAATGGTGACTCCTTCTTGGAGGTACTCACAATTATCTCAATAATCCAAACTCTTTGGTTTCACAAGAATACAAGCATTAACTTCAAGTAATCACCTAGAACAAACTAGAATTCAAAGGCAATAAAGTTTGCCTCAACTTGTGACATACTAATCTATAACCCTATTAAAGCCATCCATGTATGTGATCAAGTGATTAATTCCTTTAATTTGTATGTACACATAAAATTAATTCAAAGTTGTATAAATGATCAAAAGTTATGAAAAGAAAAGATTTAACTATTTGTCTTGGGGGGAAATAAATTATGCATTGATCTATTTCTAGACATGCATCCATAGCCCTGATAAAGATACTTCTGGTCCTTTCTTAAGGCCTTGATCGACTACCAACTAGGTCATAAAGCATGTGATGGAGGCTACCAAGATCACACTTTTGAGGAGAATTATCAAATTTTGATTTTTAGTTCAATTTCCATTTTGAAAGAGATTTTAATTTTTCATTTATGGAGGGTTGGGGACCAAGCCATGGGTTTAAGGGAAATTTAGGAAGCTCATGATAAGATAAATAAAAATTAAATCAATGTTGTTTTCTTCCTTTAAATGTTTCATTAAGTGCCTCAAATGGATTTAAACAAGAAAATATATTTTCTAAATTCACAGGCTCTATTAAGAATCATTGACCTTCAAATAGTGAATCCCTACAAATAGTGTGCTATACACACTCATATCTTTTGATCTGGTCAAGTAGCACCCAGTTTGCTTATCTCAATAGTATGAGAAATGAACATGTGTTATTGGGCCAGATCATTGACTTTGACCACTTTAAATATTTGTATATTTACTTATTCACTTGATGAAGTGAATTGTAATATTTTATTTTCAATCTTGAACTCTGAAGGAAAACACTACTTACAATGTGGTAACTCATTGAAATAGTTTTCCAATGCTTCAAATGGGAGCTGAAACAAAACTCTAGTCATGCAAGATGTAGCCAAAACAATTTACATTACTTAACAATTCTTACACAATTTTTTTTTCTTAAAAATAAAATATTTTAATAGCATGGTCTCAAGAATGGTAATATTTTCTAGATGGGATTGATAGGGGATTTTGGGAATCTTGAATGGTATATAAGAAGTTTTCAACTTGAGGGTATGTTTTGACTTGTTACACTTTTAAGTCATAGTTGGTTTAGTGGCATGAGCATGAGAAGAATGATGCTTGGTTGGTTAAGAAATTTTAGAAGTGGGGGAATATGTAAGTGGGATTATGCACATTTCAAGGAAATGAGCAGTAGTGGATATATCAATGCTTAGGCAATCCATACATGTGAAGGGAGACTTGACTAGACGGGACTAAAAATTTTCATTTGAATTTGAAAAACACAAGTCACAAAATTAATTCCATTGGCATCATTCATATTTAGAGGATTCTTTTGCAACATCAACACTCATGCAACCTTTATTTGAGAAATATTTTTGCATTCAAATATCTAGTGTATCACAAATTTTTTATAAAGTTCTACTTTTATTTCATTGTTCAACTTGAAATTATTTCTTTCATATTTGATTTATGGAGGTAACAACCAATCCACTATCTAACTCAACATTCATGAGTTGTCAAGAAATAGATCTCAATTAATTAATTCTCATGTTTATGTTTTATTCCCCTATTTCTTTTCTAAAATTTATCAACACCAATTCACTTGCATGTTCTTCCTTTAAATGTATTTTTCACATTCTTTTAAGACTCATTTTGATATGTGGTCATTAATATTAAATATTTAAATTTGTTCCAAATCCATGTGGCTAAATGGCTCTTAAAGTAGACTTTTAAAGCTTCTTCAAGGCATTTAGATGGGTAAAAAATGGTCAACCATGCATTTGAGCTAGTTTTTTCTCCACTTTCATGGATTGACACCTTCCATTCCACGTGCCATTTTAATTTCATTATTTCTTTTACATTGACTCATTGATTGATATCCCTTAATTTATTTAAAGATGTCAATTATTTTCATGACTCTCCGCATAAAGGTAGTTTGAGGGTTGACAACTTAACTGACTTGTTTGAAAAGGAAAGGTTGAATATAACAAGTTTTATAATCAAGATCCATAGTAGAAGACTCATTATCCAGAAAGAATTAGAAATTTTAAAGTATCAATAGGACAACCCATATGTCAACAAGTTATTTTAACACAACTACTTTGTTGCAGTGCTTGGTCCCATAGACTACTTGATCCCATGGACGTTATTAAAATATTTCATTTCATTTTATTTCTCCCTTGGATTTCTCATGACACCATTATCTAAATGAGAATATTGAAATCATCATTACAATAGTCATTCATCCTTGCTTTTCCATACCATGCTTCTTATACATGCCAATGGCATTTGCAGATTCTCTACTTGTAGCATTTGCAATGAACATGTCGTCAGTGTGCATTTGGTGAAATTCTAGATTGTGACAATCATTTTTCATTATGGATCATGCAATAATATTTATTTAAAAATTTACATTTCAAAAATGGATTCATTACACTGAATGTGTCTCTATTAGGAGGAACTCAGTATTGACAAAAGAAGCAATACGATTACATATGAACACTAGATCTAAATGTGAGATCAATAGCAAAGACATTCACCATGAAATAGTGAGAGCAAAATTGAACACACCATAACATAAATATATGTGGGAAAATCTCTAAGAGGTAAAAAACCTACAAATATTATTCATATAATGAGAAACTAACAAGTACCCAATATAGTCTTTCTTCCTCTCACTTCTTTTTTTCATTACATCTTACAATATAAACTCTTTTTATATATAGACAAGGTAATATGCCCATTATAAATGACTTTTTCCTACCACCACATTAATGGGTCTAACCTCTCTAAATAAAATTTAATATATTTTATTATTTACATGAGGATAAACTCATGATAAATAATAAAATATATTATTATTTAACCAATATAATTTAATGTATTAAGGGTACATAAATACTACCACTTATCTATTAATTGTTCCAATACTCCCTCTTAATGATAAGTGGGGATACATGATGATTTTTAGGAGGTAACAATATAATGAACTTACACTCTATGAACCATACATGATGAGTTTTAAGAGGTAATAATTGAAGAAAACATCTTTCATCATACCATAGTCACTTTTAAAAGAATTATGTTATGTAAACATAGTCACCCAAAGGTATTACACTATTTAACTATAGACATCTTAATGTATTACACTATGTAACCACAATCACATAATCATATTTAAATGAATTACACCATACAACTATAGATACCCAAAGATATTACACTATGTAACCACAATTATATAGTCACCTTTAAAAGAATTACACTATACATCCATAGACACCTAAAAGTTTATCACTATGTCCTCATAGGCACCTTTAAAGGAATTACAATATGTTATCCTAAACCACTTAAAGTGAGTTTAGGCTAGCATGATTGTGAGACTACATCCGACAGTGAGAATACATCCCATAATTTCTCATGAATAATCAACCAAACATATTGGAGTCTTTTATAACATAAAGACCTCCATGCTACTATGTGTTAGGTATAATGTATACTTCCATATGAAGTTTACTAAAATCACATAAAGTGATATATTGTAATGTTTTACAATAAGAATAAATATAGAGAAACAGAAGGAAACACACGACCCACACGACTGTTAAGAAGTGACATTGCCATGCACACTCCCCCTCAATGGCAACTTTGATAAGTCTAGCATTGAATGAACTTCCATAGGTTTTAATTTATTGGTGTTGAATTATAATTTTCATCGAAGTTATAAAATTTTGACTATCACCAAGAAGGTTGGTATAATAAGGAACTTCTACACAATGTTCTTCTATCATCCTTCATAGCCACAAGGCTTCTTTAGCAACTTCCATATGAAGTGCTCTAAGTGAGAGCACCTACACCAAATATAAATATATATCTAGAAGTATATTCATCATAGTATGGTTAGAATTAAAATAATCAAATAAATTAACATAATCAAATAAAAAATAATATAAACCAAAGTTTATAGTTTCTTTTATATATCGAAGTATTCGTTTTGCTAATTTCCAATGATCCAAGTATAGATCCTATATTTGGAAGCAACACCCATATTTTATGAAATATCTATCCTAATAATGGTTAGATAAATCAAAATACTAATAAGATATTTATAAATAGGGGTTAACTTTATTGCACACAATTTTTGGATCAAGCTTTAATACAACCTTCAATAAAAATATATGTAAGCTTGCAATCAAGCATGTTAAATTTAACAAGTAGGTTATGTGATGCACATAAAATAAATTCATTAATAATTTGATAATAAGTTAACCAAATACTAAATATATTATTATGAATAATTTCATATTATAATTTGAGTCATGAATATTTTTTCTTCTTTTTAAAGTTGACAATACAAGTTTGCATTTTATTCTAAACAAAAAAAAAAGGTTTTAGAAAGCAAAATTTTTAATGTAACTAATACTTAATTTTTTAATAAATACACATATTCTAGTGTGTAAACAATACTATCCACTTTAGTTGATTGCAAAATAATTCAAAAACACAAATAATTGCAACAAAGATGAAAGTTATAAGTATCACAAGTATCATAAATAGTGTCACAAATTACACTATTTAAATAAATTGTTGTAAAATCAATAGTAAGAGGTTTAAATCAAATAAAATACCATCCCAATATGTTCAAATATGAAAAACTTAAATATTAACTGGTCACATGACCATCTTTGATAAAGAATATGACAAGTCAAGAGTTTCAAAAATGTTGAAAGCATTGTAAGCTTCACACGTGAGATTTTACACGACTAATAACCAGAATTTTTAACTAATTATCTAAAAAAAGTTAATAAATTTTGATAAAATATAGGGATTGATATTTAATTTGAGGACCTTATATCTATAGATATTTTCTAAAAAATACTAGTAAACTTCCCTTTGCCCAATACAAGACTTTACATGCAAGCTACATGATTTAATTAATTTTGATTTTTTTTAAAATTAAAATATTAGATGCACATAAAATAAATATCTCATGATTATATATATATATATATATATATATATATATAAAATTTTTTTTATAGAAAATACAAGTCAACACACATGGGCCCATCATGGGCTTGCATGCAAAATTGGCTAATTACAACTCACCCACTAAGCACTAACTTATGTCTTATGTTTAATCATTTTCTGATCTAATTTTTATTTTTATTTTTAAAAATAAATAAACCATAATAAAATAATTTCATATTAAAATGCAAGCATTTATTTAAAATTTAAAAAAAAACTTAAGTGGGGTCCACTACTTGGGTGGAATAAAACCAATTATATAAATGCTTTATTTTTAAAGTACTTACATTAAAAATTTAACATACCTATTAATTTCTTGTTGTAGCACATTTTATACATAAGCATGACACAGGTGGATAGCAGAAAAGGATTGCAGGAGCTCTAGACATCTATTTCAGTGATCCAAAGTTTGAAAACACTTACAAATTGCCATCCAAAGCTACTGGTAGACCCATATATATAATTTTTTAATTATAAAATTATATTTTAATGTTCCTACTTCTGTTATGGCATACTATGGCACCCAAGTAGAAGTAAAAAAAAAAAACATTTTTTTAATGCTCTTTAGGGTTTAAAAATGGCTCCAACAGGGTTAGATATTACAAAAAATAAGAAATAAACTTTTAAATCTCAGAAAATGACTGAGAATTCATGTTTTTTGATTTTTCTTCTTCTTCCATGGTCATAAAAATTGAAGCATGGCACTTAGGAGGAGAGATAACAAATTAAAAAGAGATGTAGGAGACCAAATCAGGTAAAATAAAGATAAAAATTATTTGAAAATAGCCAAAATAAATATAGGGAATAATCAAAATTGAGATTTATTGCTCAAAGTTGGATATTTCACTAATTTTTAGGTCACACATGTTAAAAAATGTCATTTAAAAGGAGAGATAAAATTTGAAATGAGCTACAAGAATCCAAATTAGATGAAATAAAGGTAAACAATGCTTGAAAATGGTCAAACTAAGCTAATAGAGTGACCAAAATGGAGATTTAATGTACAAAATATTAAAAAAAACAAAATAATTTCCAAGCACTTATTCACTCATTTTTTGGCTCTCTTAATGTTTGCAACTCCTTGTAAGTGTTAGATTTACAACTAAAGAGCTTCAACCACCTTCATACATATTATTAGTCCAAAAAATAAGAGAATCTTAAAAATTTAATGCTTAAAAAAGTATTTTTAACCCATTTTAAGATTCTCGGTTAGATTTTTGACATGAAAATAGGCTTAAAATATGAAAAATTACACAAATATGAGATTTTTAGGCTTTTAAGAGAGAAAAAAGTAGAATAACTTACTTCCTATAGAAGAAGAAGCTTGAAATTTTTTATGAATATACCATGGCTTGAAAAATAGATGAATCTAGACTTGAACACAAGCCAAAAAATTTAATCTATGATCTTGCCACTTGATCACGCATCAACTAGCTCTAATACTATGATATAACAAACAATACGATTGCATATGAACACCAGATCTAGATGTGAGATCAATGACAAAGACATACACCATGAAATAGTGAAAGCAAAGTGGAACACACCATAACATATATATACGTGAGAAAACCTCCAAGAGGGAAAAAACCCACAAATATTATTCATGTAATAATAAATTAACGAGTACCCAATATAATCTTTCTTCCTCTCGCTTCTTCTTTTTCATTACATATTACAATAGAAACTTTTTTTATATATAGGCAAGGTAATCTGTCTATTACAAATGACTTTTTTCAACCACCACATTACTGGGTCCAACATATGTAAATGTCATTTAATATATTTTATTATTTATTTATACAAGGATAAACTCATGATAAATAATAAAATATATTATTATTTAACCAATATACTTTAATATATTAAGGGTACATAAATAATACCACTTAACTATTAATTGTTTCAATAAATATAGATTCATTCATGGATCAAAGAGATGTTATTCTTGTCATCATATGAGACCTAAAAACTTAAAGTTTTTCCCTCCTTGATTGGCTTTTTGTCACATGTGGGGAGGTGTTGTCTATCAAATCAGGTTTATCAATTGCAGTGGGTTGTGGTGACAGTCAATAGTTTTAAATAATGATTTAAATAAAGTTGTGCCTATTTGGCGAGTTGATAGAAGTGTGTCGATAAATTGATGTGTTATACAATAACAAGCTAAACTAAAACACAAAAATAGTTGAAGCCACATGAGCTGCATGGTGGCATGCTACATGTTTCTAATTAGAGTTGTGGGGTGGGCAATCTTATCAATGTAATTGACTAGAATGAAAAACCTATTCTCCAACTCCATGAAGGTTTTTAAAGACACAAAAACCATGCATTCCATTTCATAGATATGAAGCAGCCATGGATTCCCCCACATAAAATACACTAAAATTTTCTTCACCACCTCCTTAGCCGAGATCAAACTTAGAAGATTTCTAATAAAGATAAGGAAATTCCAAATTAACCTTGGTTTGGAAGTGTACTTCTACATAGTCTATCTTGATCATATCCAAAACTCCTTGTAAAGTCTCCATCATAGTAAGGTCACCATCCATGCCGCCCATGCTAGACCCCAAGTGATAATGAATATCATGCACATCAAAACTGCTCTGTTACACACATTTTATGAAATATTGTATGCGTATCAAAAGATGTCAGGGTTTAACCCCCATGCATGTATTGTACGTAGTCTCATAATATAATATATCATATTATTATATATTTTTTAAATATATATACTTACAAACTTAGTAATATTATGTCATAAATTCTATATATATATAAACAATAATACTATATAATATAATAATAATATATTATGTACTATTTTAATCATATAAAATTATAGTATAATATATTATATTATTATATATATAATATAAAAATATTACAAATTTTTATTTATAATTAATTATAATTATAAATATATATTAGAATATTAACATCTATATTTAATTATTTTAATAAAAATATAATATATATCATTATATATAAATATTATAGTCTCAATATTATTTTTATAATATATTTATTACATATATAATTAATAGTATATACTATTATAAATAGAAGTTAAATACTAATTATATAATTATCTATACTCATACTTGCCTCGAAGGTGCAAGGAATGTCATATGAATTGTATGTATAGTCTCAACCATAGCATTCACATTGTGTCACGAGTAATGACCCCTTATGCATCCATGTGGTGGGCACCTTGGAAAAGTTTTGGTACTGTCTTCCATCACAACAAAAGCAACACGATAAAATCCATAACCTCTATATATTACCCCCATATTAGTGTCTTTATAGGGTGTGTATGATATGGACCCTCTGGTGTATAATATTACATAAAATACCTTGTTATTGTCCCTTGTCATCCTCATCCATATCAATTTTAAAACTTCTACCACTTGAAAGTTTTGTATGGCCTCATTGTTAGTATATTGGTAATATAAATACACATAAGTTACAATATAGACTTTGAAACCTCAATGTCTTGTCTCCATATCATTGGCATTATAACATTGGTTTTAGTTGTACATCAAACACATATACAAATGCAATCTATCACAAAATTTGGACAACACATTTTGCACGAATATTTAGAATTAGAATGATGATGATTATTATTATTGATCATGTGTAAATGCAATATAGAAATGACTTTTCATCAATCATATTAGACCATGTTTGATCACCTCGATGAATGATCATGAAAAATAATCACAAATAGTTAAACTATTTTGTCCACTTTAACTTTAAATATCATAATCCCAAACTTGAAATTCCAAATTGCTTTTGGTTATTGTAATAAAAATAATGTCTCCATTACAATCACCAAGATAAACCCTGATCACCCACAATTAGTGCAACCCCAAAATGTTGGGTTCTTCGACCCAGTAATAAAGATGTACCCTAATTGAAACCAATGGATTTGGAGTTTTGAGATAGACATTGGGAAAAAACACTATCTCTTTCACCAAATAATGGAAGCCATCGTGGATTAAAGTATTGCATGGTGATTCACACCACGATCAATTTTCCCCCACAATTACTTTACACACACTTATTTTGACATCCAATTATTTTACCTTGTGGATTTGGATTATTAAACAGACCCCATAGAATAACTTTCAATTTTTTTAAGAACATTCAAGTATGTGATGCGAAGCAAGTTGAACATGGGTTTACACTCAAACAAGGGCATGCAGCCATCAAGAAACACTAAAATAGATGATGTTAACATCCTTGGGCTTCGTGACTTTGACAACAACCATATTTTATATTATATTTTATACCATATATTTTATATTATATTATATTTGATTTTATATTATATTGTATTTTATGTTTTAGGTTATATTATGTTTTATAGAATATATTATACTACCAATTTCCCTAAGGGTACAAGGAATCTTAGAATGAATTTAGAAGTTATTTATTTTCATTTATAGAGTATATTGACTATTTAAGTGTTCCCATTTTAATTTTATGATATGGACACACCCTAATGCTTGAGAATTTAACTAACCAACCATCCTTACCACCTAGGACCAATCACCAATCATTTGCCTATTATCTCAACTAGTGACTCGTCTACCATGATATTCACATTATATCAACAATGATGCCCTCTTATGCATCCATGTGGCATGCACTTGCTAAAAGCTTTATAAATCTCTTCAACCACTCCCTTTTATCACTCTTCCCCCATTTTATCTCATTTCCATGCTCATTTTTGGCTATTAAAGCCTTTGGTTTACATTCTCAGGGAACCTAATGCATATTCAACCTTTTCCCAAGCTCAAGTGAAGTCTGAAGTGGCTCGAGGATTAGTAAGTTATTCACCTAAATTTAACTCATGATGCACTAGAGATCATAAGAAATTACCGCTTGGTTGATAAACACTTGCCCTAACCCCAAGAAAAACACAAAAACACCTAAGTCTTTATCAGGATCAGACTCACCTAGCCTCTCCCAGTGTGGTAGAGTGCATAGGGCCTTTGTTCAATGAGAAGAAGGCATGTGGAAGAACATAGTCCCATCCTACCAATTTTGGTAGGACCCAAGAATGCCCAGAACCAAGGAATGGTGAGAATGTGTCCCTTGCCAGTATTATCCCCTCTTAGGATAGTAGGTAAATTAGACCCTTGGGTAATGATTGAATTGAGAACCAAGTGGATATAGATTGGCAAGCTGATTAGATCCCTTAAAAAATAAGAGTCTGATATGTAGTGCTCAACCATATATAGATATATTGATTGATAAATACATAGATAGGGTAGATAGGGTCAATCATGTTATGTATATAGATACTAGAGGCCCTATATATCTAATCTAGTTGGAACATTAATTTAGACCCTATCTATCTCAGAGTGTATCTACCTATGCTCATCTATATATCCTATACTAAACACTAATATCTATAGATGTAAAGGCTATTGGTCAGAGCACCTTAAATGATTGATATGATATGGAAATGTACCATATATATATATATATATATATATATATATATATATATATATAGGTGGATGGATAGGTCCCAGATAGATATAGAATCAAATGGATGGATATGTGTGGTCTTAGATACGATTATGGTCTAGGTCCTATATAGTTAGATATATAGGTGGATGGATAGGTCTCTATCAGATGAATGGATGAGGTCTTAGATATGTGCATGGTGTGTGTGTCTGAAATAGATAGATATATAGGTATTCAAAGCACTCCCATCTAAAAACATTATACGATATAGGGCCAACCCATATATATATAGATATGATGTCCGAGACTTATATATAAACAAGTGGATAGGTCTCTATCAAATGTATATGAATGTGGGTCTCTTATTTATCTAGAGTTTGGAGTAGCCAAGGCCCCCTATCTCTCTATCTAGAAAGAACTATAGACTACTATAATTATTAGATGGGAGATTTGAGGAAAGGACCAAAGCTTGAGAATCAATGACAACTACATGGAACCACTTCTCAATATATTAATCCAAAGGCTAATTGAAAATGAATGACCAATCAAAATCTAAATCCCAATCGCATCAACCACTAACTAAACAAACTTACAAAAAAAAATTATTTCATCCACCCCAAATCACTTGTTCCTCTACACATATCCTACACCTCTCACATATCCCTATATGCTCCCTAGGAACCATATCACTCTACCCATGTGTATCACACCTAGGCTCCACCCCAATATGATCCCCTAACTATTCACTTTTACACAATGACCCATCATACCATATGCACATGCTAATCAAATACCATGCTAAGGATCCTAGGATTGGAAGTGGTTGAGAATTATAATAACGTTAACTATTCTGATAGTCACCCATACCTGCTAGAAAGATTGATCCATTCACCAACATACCCCTTTGGCATAATACAATAATTATGATTGCATTTGAATTCTTTCAGATATACAAAGCATAATAACATGTCCCACTTTTTGGCATAAAAAGGACACATACACTTTCATCTTCTCCTCAAAATATCTTGAGTTTGGGTCATTGAAATTGATCAAAAAATATGTTTTAGACTATATATACAAGTATGTAGTGTATACACCTTTTTATAATTTTTCTAAAAATTATTAAGTATTTTTTAGGATTTATTTTTTAATATTTTTTGGCTAGCTAGTGGGACATATGTAAGATAGGCATTCACTTTAAGAAAAGAGTTGATATACTATGTATACAATCAACTTAGAGAATGATTCCATTGGAATCAATCACATAGACATGTAGCCATAGATGCATATATCTTGCCCCTGAGCATATGCTATGTAATACATGTGTTTTTCACATGGTCAGTTTCCCTTGTGTGCATCTATTCTCTATATGGGCTTTTCAGCTCATTGTAATCTACCTTGTTCGCATTTAATGAATAGAAGTTCATTCTTTGCATATTGAGACTTCTACTTTAATATGAGTGTGTTTGACTTATTTCTATTTGAGTAATTCTATGCACTTAGTTGTCCCTCTATACACCTTGGTTTTAGGCTTACTAGGTGTAGATAATTGGAATTAGAGATAAGAACTCTTCCTTTTCACATACCTGTGAATACACAAGAACAATGAGAGATTCAACAACTTCTACATGATGCTATCACACCATACCCACAAGTAAGCAATAGTGATAGTGAGATGGCTTGTGCCCAAAAGTAGCATGTTGTAGCCTTAGATGTTCATAAGATATTCAAGGATGCACTAGAGGCACAACACATCAAGATTTTCAACTAGTTCTGGGACCTTATGTCTCAACTCGACCCAACGGCCTCCTCTACATCTATTCCACAATATGCTTAACAGAGGTTCCAACAATAAACCCCCTTCAAATTTCATGTCAACCTACGATCCAAGTTTCCACCATCTTAGGATTTATAATAAGATCCAAAGTAAGTTATATGATCATTTAAGAGTCAAACAAGTGTGTAAGGATGTAATCAACAGTGTGTTGGTTTTGATTATCAATACAAGATTCCTTATCTTGCCAAGTAAGTATGTGACCTATGTGTTTGTTTTCCTATGCTGGTATGTATCTACTATAATACCTATCTTATGAAGGGCAATGTTGAATGTATGATCATCATCAAAAGTTTACATGATACGTAGTAGGGTCGACCATCAAATTTTGAATGAACCTGCTCAAATGGATTTTGAAAACAAATCAATAAAGAATTGTATTTTCATAAAATTGGTGACCATTGATAATTAAATTTGATAGGTTTTAGGTCACAATGTTAATCTTACAAAAGGCCTAAAATAATTGAAAAAAATAAATCTAGGTGTATTCAGAGCAATAGGGGGAAAAGAATAGATCGATCTATAAGAATTCTATTGATGTTTTGTTTCTCTATACTAGTGTTGACCATTTTGGTCCTGCAGGCCAAAATTGGTCTCCTTCCTTCCCTGTTGTTCTAAGCCAGTTCATTTTTTGATTTTTGCACAAGTCTGTAAATTTCTACGGACTCTACAGGCCTATTTCTACAGACTCCGCAGGCCTATTTCTATGGACTTTGTAGGCTTTTCTACGGACTCTACAGGTTTTTCTATGGACTCTGTAAGGAGTTTCTATGAACTTTGCAAGGAAGTTTTCTACAGACTCTGTAGGCATTTCTACGGATTCTATAGGCAGAGACGAGTTCTCAACACTTAGGTGCAAAAGACACCATTCAAGTGCCCTTGCAGAGGGTAGTTTTGGACTCAAGTGCCCTTGCGGAAGGCAGGGAACATTTGCAAAAAGGCCAAGGAGAAAGTTGAAAAGGTAAGTTTCCTTGAGAAAATTGTTTAAGGCAAAGAAAAGAATTTCTTTAGACAAAATGTCTAAAGGAATTCCTTCAGACTTTTTGTCTGAATAAATTCTTTGAAAGAAATCCCAAAGAAAAGCAAGTAACAAGGCAAAGGCAGAAGTGATTTCTTTCAGACTTTTGTCCGAAGGAATTCCTTCAGACAAAAAGTCCAAAGAAATTCGAGAAGACCCATGGGGAAGACTCCGAGGGAAAGGAATGAGCAAGGCAATTCTTGTGAACTTTTTGTCTATGAGAAAAGTAGCCAAGAGAAAATCTGTGGGAATGATGGCCAAGTGAAAGGACCCAGGGAAATAAATGAAAAGCAAAGGAAGAAATCCTTTGGACAAAATGTTTGAAGGAATTCCTTCGGAAATTTTGTCCAAAGTATTTAAAGACCAAGGAGCCGAAGGACCCCGAAGGACAGGTGCCCTTGCGGGGAACTCTCAGCCAAAATGAAGGACACTTCTCCAAAGCTGAAGGGTCACCTTCCCTTCAGGAGGGTTCAAAACAATAAGCTCAAAAGAAATGGAAGCAACAAGAAGCCAAAGTAAAGGAAAAGGCCAAAGAAATTCCAAGGGGTGATGGGCCCGAGGATGTCAAAATCAAGCACGGTGAACTAGCCGTTAGAAGTTCAAACTCCCAATGACGAGTGCACATACGTCAAATTTAAGGCTCGTGAAATAGCTGTTGATTTTGAAAAGCCTAAAGAAGATCCCAAGGAACTCAGTGGCCCACCAAAATAATAGCCCTGAGGGCTGAAGGAGCTAGAAAGAGACAAAGCCAAAAAGAGACAAAGTGTAGAAATAGACAAAATGGCCTAGGTGGTAAAGGGGAGGTGAGTTATTCCTATAGTTAGAATAGTGCTTGCCAAGTGGCCATCAAATGGAACAAATAGTAAGTGGCATGCCCTATTTTCTCCACTTTACATTAATGAGCAGACAAACCACATGATATCTAGAAAGAGCAGTCTTGTTTGTAGAAAAAGAGGCGCGATCGGTGCTTTCACATTAATGTTTAAACACCAAAGTCAAGATCGATGATTACACAACATGGTTCTAGCAGGCCTCTTCTAAAAGAATGACATCAGCAACAATGACTTCCTCTTCCTGATGCTCTCAAATGCACATGGGCCAATTTGTAAAGCGGCACCAAGGTCTTTTCTAGAAGGCACCAAAGTATTTTCCTCTTATCTCTATATATTGTAAACTTCTCATTTTGAAAAAGATCTCTTAGCCTGTAAGGCAAATCTCTACCCAAAAATCTCTGGATTTGTAAGGCAGAACTCTGCCAAATATTACCTTGAATCAAGACTTAGCAATTTTTACCTCTATTTGAGCTTGCACTCACGTATATGTCTATGTTTTCTTTTGTGTTAAGTCATTTTATTTTATGCTTTTCACAGAATGATTCCAACATGTCTAGTGCATTGTGAAGTTTCTTCTTCTATAGGTCTACTAGAAGTGTCTACAACATAAATATAGGCACATGTGAATAGGCTGCCAAAGTGTGTTTCAGAACACCTTTGATAGTTCTTCCTCCTTGTATCTCTACGGACCCCTAACTCACTGATATAGAAGAGTTTCCCACATCAGATGAAGTGTATGATAGCTTCTTCTTGGTGAAAAGTGTATGTTCGGGCTGAACAGATCAAAACTTTTTGGTGTATCACCTTTTTTATTTTAAGTTTAGGTTCTATCTTCAACATTCTTCTCCCTTTTTAACCCCCCCTTTTTTCATTTATTTGTTAGCAATAGGGAATCTAGGACCTAAAAGATACATCGAAGGGAGCTAGCCCTTATCTAGAGACTCACCCCCTAGTTTTGCCTTGCCCACATGCAAGAGGGGGGTTTTCATTATTACATGTGGAAGGCAGGAGCTTGGCCTCCTGTCAAGGGTGCAATCCACTACGTCAATAGTTTTTGGCATGCCTGGTGGGACCAACTAGGACAAGTTTTGTCTAAAGAGTTGAAGAATTTTTGGTGTGTTATTTAACCAACCAACCTATGGAGGCTTTTTCATCAACACCAATGGCGACTCTGAGTTGAATCAACTGGTTAAACAGTCCTGGTGCCATCAAGAAATCACATTTTTATATGGTTTTGATCAAGCTCAGGCTACCATGAAACCACCTCAAACTCCAACGTTACTTCCCTCATTGTTGAAAAGTAACTTGGAGAGTTGTTTGAGGTGATTCCATGAACATTTTGAGCTTGATCAAAACATCTAAAGAAATACAAGGTACATGGTTCTAAGCAATGGATTATACACGCCAAAATGTGCTTTCATTTGAAATAGCTCTTCTTATGCATCAGTAAACCCTTCCTAGTCTTCCTCAACTCCCTCAGATCACTAATCATGATGGAAAGCTCCTGACTTGGAAGGAAATAGTGGAATCATGGGGCAAGAAAGAGGAGAAGAAAGGTTTTTCTCAAAACCTTAAAAGGGTCGAGGCTGATCTTACTCATGATGATTCCTATGACCTCTAAGAAAGGCTCTTCCAAGAAGACATATCCAGGAGAATTTCAGAGTTGGAATCCGAAGCGAGATCTCTCAGCCAACGTGTGATGGACATGTCTGAACACACCCCATTTACACACCCCTAAGAGGGATATCAAGCCACACCTGATATAGATGAAGTGCTAGCCAAATGGAAAGAGGAGAATCATTAGATTTTAGTTCAAGGAGTACCTCCTCTTCCACATGGTTCTTCTACTTCACCCCTTCTCAAGGAGGAACCTATTTTGTAGGAGGTGAGTGAGGAAGAAAAGATCCAGTCTATAGCTTCTCAAGAGGCTATCATGAGTGATAATGAAGAAGAAATCATTATCAATGCTCCTTGTGAAGACATAATCAACAATGGAGAAGACACAGGGCATGCATACATGCACATGTTCCAGCAATATGAGGAACATAAACGTGGTGAGCTCTCTCCCCCTTTGTTTGATGAACTTCCTTATTGCTTCGATGAGGAGGATGACTATGTCGAGGAGCTTAAATTAGAGGAGGATCAGATGAATGTCTTTGAACAACTAGAGACTCTGTTCCTTGAGCAAGAAAAGGAGAGGCTGGTCCATCTTGAGGAAAGCCTTGAAGAACTGAGCTTTAAACAAAAGGGTGATGTTTTGTGGGATGAGCAATTAGTTTATGATTCCATTTTAGACATCACAATAGTCACCCTTCTTCAAGAAGGCCAAGAGGAAGCAGAGGATAAGTCTGACAGAGTCTTCAACGAGGCAGAAGGAGATGAGCCAATTCATGATGCATTACAAAGGGACCATGCACAATACAAGGCTTATGATGATGAGCCAACAGCCATCGATTTCTTGGTGAAGTGCACTAGCATGAAGAACCAGAAGGAGGTAAGCTTCTTGGAACAAGAAGGATACATATGTGTTGGAATCATGTTTTCCCCTGATTCATTTGGAGATGAGCCAACCAAGGTGGCAGGCAAGAGGAGCAGGTCACCAAGTCTCCATTCCATTCAACCACTTGTCTAGCACCATAAGTTTCCTAGCTAGGGATGGGACTTAGGAAATTTTCCATTTGATCCAAGATGGAGGCAAATATACTTGGTTAGTTGTATATAGTAGTTTTCTTTTAGTTTCTTTTCCTGTTTTCCCTAAGTGCAGTTTGCACAAGTAGTGTTTTTAGCCTTGTGTGTGTTTTCCTTTGTGTGTGGGGTAAAAGCTTTGTGATTGATTCTTGGATCTATCAGGGTTATTGCTAACTTTTTCAAGCCACGTTCTGACTCCGTACCCAATGGATTTTAAGGCAACTAGTTTCTAAGCATAGCAGGCATGCTTCCCCTAGGAGTCACCAATTTGTTGACTATTTTGGTCCTATAGGCCAAAATTGGTCTCCTTCCTTCCCTGCTATTCTGAGCCAGTTCATTTTTTGATTTTTGCACAAGTCTCAAAATTTCTATGGACTCTACAAGCCTATTTCTATGGACTCTATAGGCCTATTTCTATGGAATCTGTAAGCTTTTCTACGAACTTTACAAGCTTTTCTACATACTCTGCAAGAAGTTTCTATAGACTTTGCAAGGAATTTTTCTATGGACTCTATAGACTCTACAGGTAGAGACGAGTTCTCGATACTTAGGTGCAAAAGAAACCATTCAAGTGCCTTTGCAGAGGGTAGTTTTAGACTCAAGTGCCCTTGCCAAAGGTAGGGAACATTTGAAAAAAGGCCAAGGAGAAAGCTGAAAAGGTAAGTTTCCTTCAAAAAATTATTTAAGGTAAAGAAGAGAATTTATTCGGACAAAATGTCTGAAGGAATTCCTTCAGACTTTTTGTCTGAAGAAATTCTTCGAAAGAAAGCCCGAAGAAAAGCAAGTAACAAGGCAAAGGCAGAAGCGATTTCTTTCAGACTTTTGTCTGAAGGAATTCCTTAGGAGAAAAAGTCTGAAGAAATTTGGGAAGACCCGTGGGGAAGACTCTGAGGGAAAGGAACGAGCAAGGCAATTCTTGTGGACTTTTTGTCCGCGAGAAAAGTAGCCGAGAGAAAATCTGCGAGAAAAGTGGCTGAGTGAAAGGACCTAGGGAAATAAGTGAAAAGCAAAGGAAGAAATCCTTTGGACAAAATGTCTGAAGGAATTCCTTCAGACATTTTGTTCGAAGGATTTAAAGACCAAGGAGCCGAAGGACCCTGAAGGGCAGGTGCCCTTGCAGGGAACTCTCGGCCAAAATGAAGGACACTTCTCCAAAGTCGAAGGGTCACCTTCCCTTCGAGAGGGTTCAAAACAAGAAGCCCAAAAGAAAAGGAAGGAAAAAGAAGCTAAAGGGAAGGAAAAGGCTGAAGAAATTCCAAGGGGTGATGGGCCTGAGGACATCAAAATCAAGCATGGTGAACTAGCCGTTAGAAGTTCAAACGCCCAGTGACGGGTGTGCAGACGTCAAATTTTAGGCTTGTGAAATAGTCATTGATTTTGAAAAGCCTAAAGAAGAGCCCAAGTAACTCAGTGACCCACCAAAAAGATAGCCCCGAGGGTTGAAGAAGCCAAAAAGAGACAAAGTGTAGAAACAGACAAAATGGCCTGGGTGGCAAAGGGGAGGTGAGTTATTCCTGCAGTTGGAACAGTGCTTTCCAAGTGGTCATCAAATGGCGCAAATAGTAAGTGGCGTGCCCTATTTTCTCTACTTTAAATTAATGAGTAGACAAACCATGTGATATATGGAAAGAGCAGTCTTGTTTATGGAAAAAGTGGCATGACCTGTGCTTTCACATTAATGTTTGAACACCAAATTCAAGACTGGCAATTACACAACATGGTTCTAGTAGGCCTCTTCTAGAATAATGACATCAGCAACAATGACTTCCTCTTCTCGATGCTCTCAAATGCACATGGGCCAACTTGTAAAGAGGTGCCAAGGTCTTTTTCAGAAGGTGCCAAAGTCTTTCCTCTTCTCTCTATATATTGTAAACTTCTCATTTTGGAAAATATCCCTTAGCCTGTAAGGTAAAGCTCTGCCCAAAAATCTTTGGGTTTGTAAGGCAAAACTCTGCCAAATTTTACCTTGAATCAAGACTTAGCAATTTTTACCTCTATTTGAGCTTGCACTCACTATATGTCTATGTTTTCTTTTGTGTTAAGTCATTTTATTTTATGCTTTTCACAAAACGATTCTAGCATGTCTAGTGCATTATGAAGTTTCTTCTTCTGTAGGTCTGCTAGAAGTGTCTACAACAAAAATATAGGTGCATGTGAATAGGTTGCCAAAGTGTGTTTCAGAACACCTTTGATAGTTCTTCCTCCCTGTATCTCTACAGACCCTGACTCACTGATACAGAAGAGTTTCCCACATTAGATGAAGTGTATGACAACTTCTTCTTGGTGACAAGTGTATGTTCGGGCTGAGCAGATCAAAACTTTTTGGTGTATCACCTTTTTTAGTTTAAGTTTAGGTTCTATTTTCAAAATTCTTCTCCCTTTTCAACCTCACCCCCCTTTTTTCATTTATTTGTTAGTAGTAGGGAATCCAGGACCTAAAATTTACATCGAAGGGAGCTAGCCCTTATGTAGAGACTCTCCCCCTAGTTTTGCCTTGCCCACAGGCAAGAGGGGAGTTTCCATTGTTACGTGTGGAAGGCAGGAGCTCGGCCTCCTGTCAAGGGTGCAATCCACTGCATCAACAACTAGATAATGTTTGTCTTTTACATTAGTTATTATTTTTATTTTTAGGGTGCTTTGTAAAAATTAAACAATCCATTAACATTGTTATTACCCTCATAATTACCACCCAACTCACTTCAAAATCTTCTACCACTTACAAGTTTTGTATGGTCTTGCACTTTCCTCCATGGGTATGAATATAGGTTTCAAGTACACAACTAACAAGGACTATAGGGTTGGGATTTTGAGATAAGAGGCATCTTAAGGTAGTTCATATTTTGTTAAATAATTGTAAGCCTAGATTATAATGTCTGCATTTATGCATGGGTTACAGAGTTGACAATGTTGAAGGTGGAAAATAAATGCGAGGAGATGGTTGGGCCATACATAATTTCATGTGACAAAATGGTGGAGAGTGATTTCTTTGAGTCCATCACCTTAAATGTCTTGTCATTGCACCTAACATAAATTAATATTGTCATTTTAAATTTTTTATGGGCACTTTTTATTTCAATTTTATTTATTATCCCTTGATAACTTATTGTATATACCCTAAATAAAATGTTGAGCATAGCTTGGGGAAATAATGAATGCTACCAAAAAGACTATATAAAAATATATATTATCACTTACTCGATGCTAACCCACCCTACCAATGCATGACATCAAATCATACAATACCATGTGTCCATAATGTTGTCTACAATTCCTTTCAATGTTCTTTACACCCTTGGCCCAACTGCTAGTAGTTACACCAATATCATTATCCTTATTATCTATGTCCTCAACAATTTCACCATACCAGCTTGGGAATCATGACCAAATTTACTCCAGACACTATCAATCCCATTGAGTGGATCGGGCACTTCATGATTTTTTTGCACTGAGTTGCTAAGATCATGTTGGGTAGGTCGTATTTTTGTTGTACCCTTATAATTTTTAATGCATCTCATAGATTTGTGGAATTTTTAGCACTTTTCAAATGATGAAAATAATTAGCATGCACTAACCATCGACGTGCTAGTGGTAACTATTGATCTTCACCAATCATCATCAACTTGTCAAATGCCAGGCCCATGTTGACTTCAAAACCATAACTAGTTATAATGACCACACTCATCGCCAATGTTTCATCTGACCATAAACATCACAATTAGTCCACTAACTACCATCAAAACTGCAAACACTATTAAACATTAGGGATTTAGTCACTATCACTTTCACATCTTTGGAATCATGGCATCGATAGGTTGAGAAAAGAATGTGAGATTTAGAAGATTTTGAAATTCGTACCCCTCTAAAGCAAAATCCTAAAATTTTACCCCCAATTTCTATTGCTTATTGTCTAGGAAGGGTAAGTGACAACCAACATATAATCAATCTTTTTCCTCCATGCTACAGTTAGTCTCTTTCTTGTAGTGTGTAGTCGGTCTCTTTCTTCCATGCCATAGTCGGTATTTTTCCTCTAAGCATAATCTAAGGTAAGTTTGGCTGCCTCGACAATTCATTTTTATAAGTTACATTGAACTACATTCTATTTAAACCAAGAGATTAACATTGAAATATATTATTCTCGTACATAATTCCTATATATATTTAGTTGTTACTTATAGAGTGTAGGTGTTATTATATTTTGTAAGTTACTTAGGGGCACACCTTGTCAAGTATGTTTATCTTAAATAGTATGAAAGAATATGTTATTGTTTATGATTGTAGAGTTATATCCACAACTAAAAATAATCTTGTTCATAACTTTTTAAAACATCTGTTTGCAACTAAGAATGTCCTTGTTGATTGTATACACAATACTCCCTCTACAACCCAGGATAATTTTTTTGCTTGTCTGCATAAATTGCCATCTAGAGTCTAAGAGGCTTTTTTGAATAGTCTCTACAAAGGATTGTTTGAAACTAAATTTTTCATCCTTGTTGATCATTTATGCCATGATCTAAATGAAAATTCAGCCATTAATAATATTTGTGAAGCTTCCCATCCAACTGAAGTAGATCTTGTTCATAGATCTCCCTCTCCAATGACTCATGTTGATTATCCCTATAAATCTATTAAGAATACTATTGATGAATTTTTCTGTGAAACTAAAATGTTTCATGTTGATACTGTCTTTCAAGCTCTCTCTTCAATAGAATAGGCTCTTTATGGTCTTTGTGAAGCTTCGTCTTTGGCTGAAAAGGGTGTTATTGAACATCTCTTTGAAAGTCCTGCAATTAAAAATGTTATTGTTGATTGTGTCTTGGAAGCTACATCTAAAAAGGCTCCCCTAGGGGAAGTTTCCTTTCTGACCAAAAAGGATATTATTGATAGTTATAGGGAACCTTCCATTGTAATTGAAGCTCCTCTTTGCACCTAAAATAACTCCTAATTCTATCCATGACATGTTCTATAAAGAAGAAAAGCCTCTCAACTCTTCCTGAATGCTACATCTCTAGTTGAAAATGGCATCATTGACTATGTGTAAAATTCATTATGCATATGAAAAACTTGATGTTGATTGTTTCTCAAATGCTCCCTTTGAAAGGGAAAGATCTTCACCTAATGGTGTCCACTAAATTGCCTATGCAATAAAAAAGGATTCGATTGATTGTGCCTCCAAATCCCTCTCTACAAGCTAAAATTTTACTAATAATACTCTCAGTGAAGCTCTTTCTACAACTAGAAATTTTCTTGATACTAATCTCAATAAATCTTTATCTATGGTAAGTCAGGTTGCCTTGATGATACACCTCTACTCCTGTCTACCTCCACTTAGTGGACACTCTAATGTTTTGAGTTGGTCTTTGGTATTCTTTGTTTTCTTATTCATTATGTTTGAGTTGGATTATATATGTGAAATTAGCATACACATGGTCTGCTAAATGCATCAAGTGACAGAGGAAAGAGCAAAACTTGCTTTGTTATGTACCATTATGCAGCTAAAAAGATTTCATGGAGACAGAGTATGAATTATTTTAGTACTAAGTAGTAGGTGTGAGGTTAGCTAGAGATAATAGGCATGCCTAGGAAAGATCTTGGTACTATCTACTTCGGTTGTTTAAAGGGAAATGTTATTCATATGTGAAGATAAAGTGGTAGGGTATGAATAAGCTAAACATTTAATTGTAAATCTGTTGTTCAGTGAGTGTATTTCTTGGTATATTTTTGTATGGTACTCTTCTCTGAATCTAAAAGGGCATATATGTGTGAGAGGTAGATATCTTAGTGATAAAGGTAGGTGGTTATTGGGTCAATTGATAGAAATGAAGATATATTTAACAATTTATAACAACTAGTTTAAAAAAACTTATCTTTCATGAGTATAAATGATCTATTTAGCAATTAGGTGATATTCATAGGGGAGTTTTTTGGTGAATATTTAAACTTCATATATGACACTGCATGTTTATGCCTTGTTTTGGGACTATGTCCAAAGCTACCACTAAAATTGGAAATATATTTTCCAAATTGCTTATATGCTACTTTCCATTAGCTCTTTAGTTTGTTGTAAGAATGTTAAGTTTGATTATGTTATATGGATCTAGGACATGTTGAGGACTTTTTATACAAGTGGTTAAATAGGTTATAGCTACTATAGGTGGTCACACATATTTATTAACCTAGTTCTACTAGACTTAAGAGTAATTTAATAGTAGGCTTAGGGTCAGATGTGAAGCTCAAGGAATAAGGGGTAGGTCACCCTTCATTAATGGGGGATTCTCCTTGAAACCTTAGATATATAAAAGGAGAGTAATTCAATTGTTGAATTAACTTATCATGGCATAAATTTGGCTCTTTCAATAGAGTTCAGTACTTGAGAGTTACTTTTTAGATCCATTATCCTAGTAGACTGTGCCCAAATAGTTTAGAATTATGCCATATGAATCTATTTTGGATTTGGCTATGAAAAACCTTCACTTTGCAAACATGTTTTAATTATATTTGTATCCTTAACTGAATTAAATAATATAATCCATGTTGAATCTCCTTGTCATAATTGAGTAGGCTATTGACCTCAAGTTTTCCATTCAAAGGATTAGTTAATAATAATGGTTGCTACACTATACTTAGCAAACAATTACTAGAGCTGAGTGTGAATAAGTGAATGAAATATTTTATTACCTCTCAGCTCATCCCTTATTTCACCATTACATTTTTTATCTGGCATTGAATCCATTTACAAAGTTGGCATTTTCCAACGAAGCATGATCAGGTAAAATCCTATAATGAGTTGAAATTAGAATTAGTTTCTGACTTAGTTCTGAGTTAGAATGCCTAATAAAGTTGATAACATTATAATAATGAAACTAAAACATTAGACTGTTACCCTGATGTAAATATTTAAATTATATTATAGGGGCTGGGAGAAAGTAACTTTAGTGATTCTTAGATAAATGTTAGTATCTTGTGATCATTGGCATGCGATAGCGATTTTCCATTCTAAGTATTGATTGAGATTAGGTTGCAACAAAATATGAATGCATTATAGACCCTATTCCTTCTTTGGGTAAAATGAAGGTTGGATGATGGTAGATGGTGGTCTCAATAAGAACTCAGAGTGACCATTTGAGTATATTTATTGCTTTGTCTGCTAAAGATTATCTCAAGTCAACATTAACCAAGTGTATCTCTATATCTTATAACACCTTGAGATATTCAGTCCATGTACAATAGATAGGAAATAGGTATTATACAAAGGCAACTTCTACTAAAATATATTTGTATATTTTACTCTTAGCATAGTTCCCATGATGAAATAGAACTTCTTGTTGCCCTTGGAGTAGTTAGGCTATTTTATTGGCAAGGTACCTAACAAGATTATATTCTTTACTTAAAATAGATTTCAACAATGTCTTAAATATGTTCCCATGAAAAAGACTATCATATTATATTTCACTAATGTCTTAAATATGGCCCTAGTTTGTTAATTATCTTTGGTCAAGTATGCCCAGTTCTTGGGATTCAATTTCATGCCTTGGTTTCTATAAGAGAACAATATTTTAGGGCTACAAAAGGGTTTATCTTAGTTCTATCTTAATATGGTGATAGGGTCACATATTAATGAAAGGATTAATAAGGTCCATCCAATAGACTTCCTATATTCCTTCCTTAGGCATGAATGTTGATTTTATCTTTAAGGAGGACTACCTACGACAAATAATTTATAAGTTTGGTTATAGAATTTGGCTTGCCAATAACCTTGTCAAGCATGATTTACTTACTGATTTGAGTTATCTCTTTAGGATTACCAAAGGTAAGGTCATTACCTCCTTTAAATTGGTATAACTTATTTGAAAGTAGGACTTTCATGTAACAAATCCCTATAAGTGACAAGTAGTATTGTCTAAGTTTGCTTCCTAGAGTAGAGAAATATACAATATAAAAGAATATAGGGAATACCATAATGTCAATGATCATGCTACTATTATTCCCTCAGTTGAATTCCATTATTTTTTGAAAAATTTATTGATAGAAAGAAGTAAAACATGTTACATATACAATGGTTTAGATGTATGCAACAAAAGATAACAATCATGTACTAAAATATACAACCAAGACATAATATTGATATGGTCATGTAACATCATAAAAAGGCAATGATTGTCCCATTAATTTTCTTTCTCGTATATTAATTATAAGACCTAAGTCTGTAATTTTTATTTAATCATTATTGACTAGAAGATTTGAGGGCTTCAAATCATAGTGACAATGTCCTTGTGTCTGCAAATTTTGAATGTTAATATGATATATTTATCATATTGTCTTTTTATATTTGTATGACACCACTTTAGAATATTATTTTTATGTCAAAGGTGTTTCTACATTGAAGAAGATCCTCTTGCCTATGTAGTATGTATGACAGTCTTACTCCATCTTTATAAAAATAATTGATACATATTTCACAACTACATTCTTACAAGTATATTTATAAAGTTAGTTTTGTAGAATGACAATGATTGAGTCTTTTGACAATATATAAACAATTTTCTGGGTGATCGACAATCACTTTGTTAAAGAATATGTTGCATAAGATGCAATCGAATCTATTTATAATTTATTGTGTAGTTTGTGTGTTTGTTTTTAGTATGTCACTATTTTTGGAACCCCTCTCCACTTGGCATTTCAATAACTTGTGGAATTCCCTAATCCAACTTAGAGATGTAACAAGAAGAGACTTTGATCAAGTTTCAATCGAATTGAATTAAATTTTATGTTGGCTACCACTTGCTTGGGATACTCATACAAATCATGTTGCCAGGATTTGGTAGAATACTAATAATGATTTCACTTTAGGTTGTTAAAAATAAATTGGTCATGTAGAAAAACAAAAATGTTGGATATAATTTTTTAGTCTAATCTCTTATCATAATTAATTATTCTACAACATGGAATATCGATCAATCCTATGATGAAAATTAGGTTTGATAGATACTTTAAGAGAACTAGTTATGCAACATTCTTGCCAGAAAGATTCTTTCATACATATCACCTTGTGATTAGATTTTGACTTTTGACATGGGATGGTCTTCATGATAATTGTTTATAGTTGTGGAGTTGTTTGGATTCAAATCTTGAATTAGATCCCAAACACATGTTGGATGAGCTTACATACCAAGAAGCAATGTGGTGAAGAAGTCATTTTACAACACCATCACAAGAATTTGAGGATGATATAAATGCCCATGATCATGATGGGCACTACTCAAATTAGTTATAAAGAACTGACATTGGACAGTGGTATACAACTACTTTAATAAATTTATTTGCCATTTAGTCTATTCCATCTGTAAAATATTAGATAATGGCATTTATATTAGTTAGTGGCTATCAACTTTTATAAGTGGAATGGTGACTCATCATCTAGAGCCCTAAACATCTTTCCTATATTATACAGGATGGAGATGAGAGATTTTTATATAATTTTATACATGTAATGAAGAATAATCTTTCATTTAGTTTGATAATTGTGTTCTATCATCTCATGGGCCTCCCTAAATTCATGGGCCAAAAATTATTGTGCGGTAGGTGGGAAGTATGGTAGTGGTGGTTTATGAGGAAATCATTTAAAAAAAAATTGGCAACCTATTTTGCTACACTAAAGCTCTCATAACTCAATATGGGTTATGCTCTGACCTTACTGTGGGTGATAAGGAAATATACCATTAAAATTGAATGGGATAAATTTCATTCCCATATAGGCTCATATAATTTGTAATGCACACATGTTGTACAAAATTTTCTTATGTCGCCTACCAACATTTCTTTTCATGTAATGTCCATAAATACCAGTATGTTGATGCCTCTAATTCAATATGTCGAATGATTAGTTGATGGAAAACCATAATATCACATGGGCTTCATAGAAATTTCACTTTTTTTTAAACCTTTCCTAAATCTATGGGCTTCGTAATAATTTCACTTTTTTTTAACCCTGTCCTGATTCTATGGGTTTCCTAGCAATTTCACTTTTTTTAACCCTTTCCTAATTCTATGGGTTTCCTAGAAATTTCAAAATTTTTAACCCTTTCCTGATTCTATGATTCATATAAAAAATTGCATTCCAATGCCCCGCCCACATGCACAAAGTTAGTGCATGCCACTCAAGATCATCTATAAACACAACTCCCTCGTGCATGCACTATTTTTTTCATTTCTACGGTTTCATGCTTTTATTTTGATATATTTTATGAAGGATTTTATATTGATTTTGATGATATTTTGGACATTCTTCTAACATTTTTTTTCATATTTTTTTGAAGTGGTTTCAATTCCCATATTTTCATTTCTATGTGCAATTCATGGCTTCTATTTGTGGTATTTTTGACCAACACGTGTGTTTATTAGTTACGTCTAAATGGAAAGAAAGACAAATTTATATCAAAAGCATGTTATTTTCTCCTAAAAATGAAATCATACTATAATATGTGTAATTTTTTATTTGATTAAGTGTCTTTACCTCGTGCTTCCTATATTGATTTAATAGACAGGCTAGGCTTATGTTTGTATTTACATGATCAAATAGGTGTGTGCATGGATATCATTTCCAAAGATGTTTATCATGAAATGATAGGGGATAAGGATGTGCATAGAGGTCTTCTTGCTGAGCTAAATGATGATGTGACTTTCATATATAGGTTGTTTCTAGATATTCACATTTATTACATAAACAAACATCTTCAACAAGCATTGTCAGGGCATAAACAAAATGAAATATGAGAAATCCCTATAGATGCATTTGCCATGCCTAATTTAGAAGACATTCCCACAGATGATTTTTTGATACTTTGACCAATTTTCCATTGGTCAACATTTCCCTTTTCTTCCCCTACTTGATGTAATGTTGAAATGATGTCATGAATTTTTTTTTTGTATATCTGTTGTAATTTTGTTGATAAACAAAAAACTTTATACATATATTTATACAAAATTTATTTTGACTGTTTATATGGTGTCTCATTAAGTTCCTAATGGTTTTATATATGACACATTGGAAAATAGATTTATAGCTTGAATGACCCCTTATGAGTTAAATGTAATATTGCATGCAAAATAACATATTTGAATGAGAGGTACAAGAAATGTAGCCAAAAAGGGCATTCTCATGTTTTTTGATGCATATGAGTTTGAGTACCCATTTTGATGATGTTACATGTTTTAATGTTGTTTAGACCAAAATGTGCTTATATTGTATGCATTATTTAATCATTGTCCTTTGTACATTGCAAAATAATTCAGTTAACATTCAATCGATAAAAAAAAGTCCACTGTAATACATGGAAAATTGCGTTTGCCCAATACCGAAAGTCCATTGATAATTCATTTGATGAAATGTTCTCCTTATAGGCTGGAATAGATGGAAAAAAGGTTGGAAGAAATAATGTGCCTTGTACTACAGAATCTAGGCAAGGGTCCATTTGATTGTATCTATATCAAGTGGGACAATTTTCCTGATGTTAATGAGGAAGACTTGTGGGTTGCTTGAGTTGAGCACGATAGGGTTGATGAAATCATCAAAGGAGAATCAAAAAGGGAGTTGTTCTCTATAAATTTTTGTGTTTCACATCACAAAATAAAATAAAATTTTAATGGAAAGGATAGCAGGATCACTACCACCTTTGAATATGTCATGTAAGTCACCTCACACTATAGATTGTAAGTTGGTGTCTATTCAAATGCTATTATGTTCTATTGATGTAGACCCTTTCTCACTTTGCATGAATAATTATTCATTCACCACAATCATGCAACTACTAGTATGCATATGGCCCTGATGACTTCAAGAAATTGATGCCATGCCAAAAGAGAAGTCTTTAATACCCAAGTTTAGAAAGGGTAGCTGGTTGGGTCAAAGGCATATAATTTATAGTTGTCATTATCATTTTAGCACATGATGCATCATCTATAGACCCAATCATGTGCTGATCACATACAATCATGTAGAACACATAGACAATAAACACAACTATTTTCATAGACAACAATATAAATAGTTCAAGGGCAAGAATACATCAGTCCCCAACTTAATGAATGGGTTCATAGGATACTATTGTTGAGAATGTTTGCTGATGCTATCCACCTTAAACACTGGGATATGGTGCATGAGAAACTTGTATTGTTTAATGGTGAAATACAATGATATGATTAATTGAGCAAGGATGACATATACAACAGAGAACAATTGATCAAGGAGGCAAAATATGTGTACAATGTTAATGATGTAAAAAGTGTGATAGAGTGGGTGATGGTGAATCTTGAAAAATGGTTTTTATATCAAGGATACAACAAAGGAGAGATTTATGGGGATTGGGAAACCGCATTTATTTTGGGAATCCAACTCCCAAAATAACTAGAATGGTTGTTGAGATTTGGGAAGCATAGCTTATTGGTGATGGATGCAATGTTTGTGATGAATGCAATGAAGGTATTGTGCCAATGTTTGTAAGAGTAGTTGATAATATTAGTTATTCTAATGTTTATAATAATAGTATTTGTTCCATTATTTTTTTTGTACAGTTCTAATTGTACACATTGTTGAAATTTGATTCCAAACATGAAGGTATGCTTGTTGCATGAGTCATTATGTCTTATTCCTGTACTATTGACATAAGATAATGGATGAAAATTATTCTTCAAAGAGTGCATTTAAAAGACATTGAATGGACAATCAGTGCCTCCATGGTCGATGATGCCAGTACAAAGAATAAACCTATCAATTCCATCATCATTATTCCTATATGCATCATGGAGTTTATATTTGGATGTTTATAGACACCATCCCCACCTTATTCCATTAACTAATGAAAAAATATTATGTTATGTAGGGAGACATTCAATTGTGAGGTCTACTTATGTATTTAGAGTGTTCGTTGCACATGGTTGAAGAATTTGATAGCAAAGGTGAAAGATAATGATGTAAGACATGTGAGGTTTGTTGAGTTGGGGTTCATAATGCATAGTTGTGCTGATGAGGGCATGGATACAAGGGACTCCAAATTTTTTATGTAAAGATATCACTCCTCTCAGGCCACTTTTGTTGAATACTGGGAACAACACTAGGCATATAGGGTTGGAATGTGGTTGTGATGTTGTTAGACACTTTCACATGCTGGGTAAGACACCAATGCAGCTATAGAATCTTACCATTCCTATTTGAAATGTCATCTCCTAAGCATAGTAAGGACTTATACACAAATTTTAGGGTGGATTGGTTGGTTCACCAACTAACAACATTAGTTTACATATATTATTGGTGACTACAACTATGCAGAGACATCATCTTCTATAGGAAGTTCAAATTAGAGAGACTTTAAAATATTTCATGGGTACGAGCTTTGCAGATCCCATATTGTCATTTTACCTTCGATAATAATGACCCTTGTATGACATGGGTGCAAATTATGGAAGATGAGATGTTTCATTATCACGTCTTCAATGTAACACCTTCCATGTCGATGTGTAATTACTCATTTTCACTCCAAGGATACACTTACAAGCATGTGGTCAAGGTGGACCTGATGAGAAAGATGATAAGTCAGGTATTTGTAGATGTAGCCAAAATGCATGGTGATAATGAGAACATAAAAAACATTGATGTTGAGTACCATGTAAGTTTTCTTTCCCACCCATACTATATGTATTGACAACTTCGAGGTGATTGTCATTTATGTAATACATTTTCATTTCCTAGGTCATAGACAATGAAGTTTAAATTGAAAATGAGGGAGAAGAAGGCATGGATGTCAGAGGTTTGTACATCAAAATTCATAGTGTATCATGTCTGGATATGTAAGGATGAAGCTGTGCACTATAAGGTGTCACAACAAATTTGGTGGATGACACTAAAAACTAGCTGAAGGAGGTTGATAGTGTAAGTCTAGTAACTAATCGTAGTCATATATTTTTCATATTTTTAGAGTTTTATAATTGGATGTTTTTCATTTTATGAATAGATCTCGTATACTACTGGAGTTGATGATGTTGATGCCTTGATATGCAAAGCATGATAGATATTTGAGAGATGTTGTGTAGTAGATAGAAGCATAGAAACTATGTCATTTTCTAGAAATTGTATGGCACATGTTTAAAACAAGGTATAGAGTAGGGAGATATTGAATGCAAAACACCCAATGGATCATCCATTCAAAAAAGTGTAAGATGAGAATGGAAATTCCACTTATAGACAAAGATGTTGGGGATCAACCAACAATGGATTACACTTGTGAAAGCAATAAACGCAGAAATAAATCAGATAGATAAGTAACTAGAATGATAAACAACACAGAACAAGATATACAAGAAAACACCCTGAAAACTTGTATTAAAACTCTTTACAATAGGAATACAATGAAGAAACTTCGTTCTTCCACACCTCTCTCAGATGCACACAAGATCTCTCACTAGATCTCTATTCCTCAAGAGCTCTCTCTCAAGTACAATCAAATCCAACAACCTGGATTGATGCAACTCAGTACTGTCCTTCAAACATTCACAATGTTCTACTCATATAGTTCTACTCTCATCCTAAGCTAAGAAGATCTTTCCTACATATAGAAATAGGAAACTTGAGCATGCTCTTACAACAAACAGTTAAGCCTCTTCAACAAGGGCTCTAAAAATAATATTGCTAATAATAGAGACGTGAGCTTGAGACTACAACTCAAACTCATCATGTAAACACTCGCTTCCGTCCACGGAAATCGCCTTCTGGACACACAGGTAACCGACGTCGGTTCCTGCCTGTTCGCCTGTGACCGTCGCCGGCCGACCCTACTGCCGACGTCGGTGCCTCTGTAACTGCAACTGACCGACGTCGGTCCCTCCTGACCGACACCGGCGTCTATGTAGACCCGAACCTGTTTAAGTCTGCTCCTTGGTGAAGCTTTTAGCTCCACACCCTAACAATCTCCCACTTGGAGATAAACCAGCTGCACCAGTACCTGTACAGCAACATCTTCTAGCTCCTCCATCTTCAACTCAATCATGAAGACCAATAGAAGTTGAATGAAGATTCAACTTCTCCTTCGTAATCGGCTTTGTTAGCATATCAGCAGGATTCTTGTCTGTATGGATTTTCTCCAGCTTCAACTCACCATCTTCCAATACCTGCCGTATGAAGTGGTACCTTAGCTGTATGTGCTTGGTTCTTGAATGAAAGGCCGAATTCTTGGCCAAATGGATTTCACTCTGACTGTCACTATACAATCTGTAACTCTCATGCTCCATACCAAGCTCATCCATGAACCGTGTCATCTATATCATCTCCTTGCTAGCTTCTGTGGCTGCAATATACTCTGCTTCTGTAGTTGACAAGGCAACAACCTTTTGCAACTTAGATATCCAGCTAACCACCGTTCCACCTACAGTAAAAACATAACCTGTGGTGCTCCTCCTGCCATCCAAATCCCCTGCCATATCTAAATCTACATAACCATGTAGAGACCTATCTGAACCTCCATAGCACAAATGCTTGCTGCTGGTTCCTCTCAGATATCTAAGGATCCATTGAACCGCTTTCCAATGTTCCTTACCTGGATTGGCCATATACTTACTTACAAATCCCACTGCTTGGGCAATATCCGGTCTAGTACACACCATTGCATACATCAAACTCCCTACTGCGGAAGAATATGGAACCTTACTCATGTACTCTACCTCTTCATGTGAATTAGGACATTGTTCTTTACTCAACTTAAAATGTCCAGCTAAAGGTGTGCTTACCGGTTTAGCATCCTGCATATTGAACCGTTTCAACACCTTGTCCACATAATCCTCTTGAGACAACATCAACTTGTGATTTTTCCTGTCTCTCTTAATGCTCATGCCAAGGATTTTCTTAGCTGCTCCCAAATCCTTCATAGCAAACGTTTGAGCTAATTTCACCTTAAGCTCATAGATATCCTGCATGTGAGATCCTGCAACCAGCATGTCATCTACATACAACAATAGAATAATATATCTACCATTATCAAATCTCTTGAAATATACACAATGGTCCGATTGACACCTACTGTAGCCATGCTCAGTCATAAACTTGTCAAATTTTAAGTACCATTGCCTAGGAGCTTGCTTGAGGCCATACAAGCTTTTCTTCAACCTACACACAAACTTCTCCTTACCCTTGACCTCAAATCCTTCTGGCTGTTCCATGTATATTTCCTCATCCAAATCTCCATGAAGAAACGCTGTCTTAACATCTAGCTGCTCAAGATGCAAATCCTCAAAAGCAACCAAAGACAATACAACCCTTATAGAAGTCATCTTAACAACAGGAGAAAAAATCTCACCAAAGTCAATACCTGGCTTTTGTGCAAATCCTTTCACTACCAATCTGGCCTTATATCTCATCTGTCCATCCTCACCTTCCTTCAACCTGTAGGTCCATCTGTTCTTCAATGTTCTCTTACCAGCTGGCAATTCAACCAAATCCCATGTTTGGTTCTCTCTTAAGGACTCCATCTCCTCAACCATGCCACGCTCCCACTTACTCCTGGACTCCACCTGTAATGCTTCTTCAAAACTCTCTGGTTCTCCACCATCGGTTAGCAATAAATAATATAAGGAAGGAGAATATCTAATTGGAGGCTTACTTACCCTTTCAGACCTCCTGATGGGTGTCTTGGACTCGTTCTCAACAATCTGTCCACCCAAATTTTTTGACAGTGACTGACCTCGGCCACCTGTAGACCTGTTACTGGCCGACACCAGTTCTTCCTGGCCGACGTCAGTTCCTGGTCTGCCGACGTCGGTCTCTGTATGACCGACATCGGTTTCTGTACTACCGACGCCGATTCCTAACCTGCCAACGTCGGTCTCTGTGTTTTCCTGTAAGTGATTATTTCTTTTTCCCGCAAGCTCATTTTGGACCATAACTTCGTCCAATTCACTATTGCTTTGCCCATATTGATCTAGCTTCCTTATCTGATCACTGTACATCACTCTTTCGTTGAAAACAACATCACGACTCCTGATTACCTTGTTAGTTTCTAGATTCCAAAATCTGAAACCAAAATCATCTGAGCCATAGCCAATAAGCGTGCACCTCATAGACTTAGCATCAAGCTTCTTTCTATTTTCCTTATCTATGTGCACAAAGGCTTCACAACCAAAAACTTTGAGATATGAGAGATCTACCTTTTTACATGTCCATGCCTCTTCTAGAATTCCACCATCCAGAGCTGTAGAGGGTCCTCTGTTAATCAGGTACACTGCGGTGTCAACTGCTTCTGCCCAAAACTCTAAGGGCAACCCTGCATGCAATCTCATACATCTTGCACGCTCCATGATTGTTCTGTTCATCCTTTCAGCAATACCATTCTGCTGAGGTGTCCTTGGAACCATCCTTTGCCTATGGATTCCATGTGTATAACAATACAATTTGAACTTAAGACTGCAGAACTCACCGCCATTATCAGATCTCAAGCACTTTAATCTTCTGCCTGTTTCATTCTCAACCATAGCTTTCCAAATCTTAAAAGTCTCAAAAACATCAGATTTCTTTTTAATACAGTAGATCCATACCTTTCTTGTAGCATCATCTATGAATGTAACATAGTACCGTGATCCGCCAATAGAGGCTACCTGATCCGGTCGCCACACGTCTGTGTGAACAAGCTGCAACTTCTGCCTTTTCTTAGTAGACCCAGTCTTGAGAAAACTAACCCTTTTCTGTTTTCCAAATACACAATGCTCACAAAATTCTAGATCCATACTTTTCAAATCTGAAAGCATGCCTTTAGACTTAAGAATTGACATCCCCTTCTCACTCACGTGGCCAAGCCTTGAGTGCCACAATTTAGCATCCACATCTGAAGTAGATAAAACTGAAGGAGATTTGTTAGTAACACAATTACACAAATAGAGAGTACCTTCTCTCTTACCTCTGGCCATAACTAGTGCACCCTTGGTCACCTTCCAAGAATCTGCTGTGAGAGTTACTGTACAACCCTCATCACCTAGCTTACCTGCAGAAATCAAATTTCTCTTCAAACTAGGAACATGCATCATATCTCTCAACACCCATGTGTTGCCATAATGCATCTTCAGCTGCACTTTACCTTTGCCAATTATTTTACAAGGCTCGTCATCCCCTAAGTACACTATTCCAAAATCTCCATGGATATAGTCACTGAAATATTCTCGGTTAGGAGTAGCATGAAAAGATGCACCAGAATCTAATACCCAAGACTCTATATTATTATGCAGAGAGAAAATTAAAGCATCCTGTGCAATACCTGCAATCTTGGCTTCTTCCTTTCCTTCGTGCTGATTGTCCTCCTTAGGCTTTGACCAACAATCTCTGCTTATGTGCCCCATCTTTCCACAATTCCAGCATTGTGGCTTCCTGCCATTTCTGAATTTAGATCTGCCTTTCCCCTTAGACTTGGATCTTGCTCTGCCTTTCTTGCTCTTCTCTTTTTGCCTTCCCCTGCTCTCAAAACTTAAAGCGTTCCCGGATGCCTCTTCTATGCTTTTCCTGCGTATTTTCTCATTCAAGATAACACTAACAACATCCTCTACTTTCAAAATATTTGATGCAGATGTAGTATTACTTACTGCCATTACTAAGCCATGCCAGCTTTCAGGCAAAGAACATAATATTAAAAGAGCTTTTATCTCATCTTCAAATACAATATTGACAAAACTTAATTGATTAACGATTCCATTGAAATCATTCAGATGAGTAGAAACAGATCCACCTTCATTCATATGCAAATTAAATAACTGCTTCATAAGATATACCTTATTTGAAGCTGAGGGTTTTTCATACATATTTGCTAACGTAGTCATCAACTCTACCGTTGTTTTTGCCTGTGACAAATTAGCTATCACAGTGGAGGCCAGACTCAGTCTTATAGACCCCAGAGCCTTTCTGTCAAGAACTTCCCATTCTTCATCCTCCATGTCCTTGGGCTTCTTTGCAATCCCACCTAACGGTAAGTAAAGATCCTTCTGATACAAATAGTCCTCTATCTGCATTCTCTAGTGTTGATAGTTCTTGCCATTAAACTTTTCCATTCTCAACTTACTTTCTTCTGCCATTGCTTCTCCCACTCAAACAGAAATCCCTGCAGAAACCCCTGTGAGCAACCTGTAATCCAAACACACTACACAGATCTGAACCACCTGTTAGTGAACCTGAGCTCTGATACCACTTATCAAGCTTTGAACCTGTAACCAAGGCTCTAATACCACTTGTTGGGGATCAACCAACAATGGATTACACTTGTGAAAGCAATAAACGCGGAAATAAATCAGATAGATAAGTAACTAGAATGATAAACAACACAGAACAAGATATATAAGAAAACACCCTAAAAACTTGTATTAAAACTCTTTACAATAGGAATACAATGAAGAAACTTCGTTCTTCCACACCTCTCTCAGATGCACACAAGATCTCTCACTAGATCTCTATTCCTCAAGAGCTCTCTCTCAAGTACAATCAAATCCAACAACCTGGATTGATGCAACTCAGTACTGTCCTTCAAACATTCACAATGTTCTACTCATACAGTTCTACTCTCATCCTAAGCTAAGAAGATCTTTCCTACATATAGAAATAGGAAACTTGAGCATGCTCTTACAACAAACAGTTAAGCCTCTTCAACAAGGGCTCTAAAAATAATATTGCTAATAATAGAGACGCGAGCTTGAGACTACAACTCAAACTCATCATGCAAACACTCGCTTCTGTCCACAAAAATTGCCTTCTGGACACACAGGTAACCGCAACTCAAACTCATCATGCAAACACTCGCTTCTGTCCACAAAAATTGCCTTCTAGACACACAGGTAACCGACATCGGTTCCTGCCTGTTCGCCTGTGACCATCGCCGGCCGACCCTACTGCCGACGTCGGTGCCTCTGTAACTGCAACTGACTGATGTCAGTCCCTCCTGACCGACGCCGACGTCTATGTAGACCCGAACCTGTTTAATTCTGCTCCTTGGTGAAGCTTTTAGCTCCACACCCTAACAAAAGAGACTTCACATAAAATATGAATAGACGTAGACATCAGAGCATGTCACAAGAGACCAAACTTTTTCCAAACCCACCTCGTAACAATCCAAAATGACAAGTCTGGGATGATGATCTTAATAGGGAAACAAGGCGAGATAGGGGTGGACATAATAGAGATAATGCATCTTGATTGTAGCCCTTTGTAGGTTTTAGTGAAAACACAACAATAAATGTATTTACAGTCGGTGATAATATATTATTGATATATCTTTTGATGTAATTATATTCATTTGATGCATTATCAATTATATTTGAAACCAAAGAAAAATAAATAGCTTATTTTGAAGGTGAATAGTTCTCTTACACTGCCCACATGCAGTAACATATTACATAAATGTAGTATTTGTTAAAGGATTTTCTAACCAATATTTAAAGCTAACAATAATACATCACATTATGCACATTCTCACACTTGCAATTAGGTGCCCATATGAACATTATTTCAAATACAACAAGTCAATACACACTTAAGCCTCTTGTATGCATACACTTATTTCTTTATCTTATAATTGATCACCCTTCTACCATCCATGCACTCTCCTTCTCACTCCTTGACATACACAACCATCATCTAAACCATTCTCTCAACCATTAGCTTCACATCTTCGATCTCCACTCTTCTACCAAACTTGTTAATCCTCATATATCTCCCTTGGCCTCAAGGCCTCATTCATTATTCCATGTTCTGAACTCATAACTAGTACTTCACATGGTCATTCACCTTCCTCTAGAACTATTTTCATTCTCTAGACAATTATATTCACCTCTAAACCATGCCTCCTCAATCATTCTACTTTCATTATTCTCTTCACTAACTCCTCCTTGCTCCAACACCTCGAACTTCATTGGAACTCAATGAAACTAAGTAGTCACTAGAGATGGCCTCCTTTTAGCATATAAGAATGGAAACAACTCACTTGGATCATCCACACAATCTCTAAAAACTTTGAATGACCTTAATGCAATACAAGCCTACTGTTCATTGTAGCCTTGAAAACATATAAACCTCCTTGTGTAGGAGGATATACAGATCATGTTTGCCAAATTATGACACTTTTGCACACCCTTTTGGTCCATTCACCTCTTCCAATAGTTTGAAGACTTAACTATCTAAGACACCCCTTGAACTCAGTCTCTTTCTTTAGAAATAGGTTTCCTTTATGCTTCTTCAGGTCTGGTTTATTTACACAACACTATAAACCATACTGTATGGTACCACTCAACCCTGATACCTTGTGAAGCCTATGAAGCACCTCTAAACACATATGATTTCCAAGTCTTGTCAAATTCATAAGGAGGGAACATAAGTTATAGGAGTTGTAATAATGAAACCTTAATCATGTGGAAGACCATAATCATAAGGTGACCTTAGCTACTACAATTCTAAATATAGCACATAAAGAACCATACACTACTACCATTCCTAACTAGTGGCATGATGAACTCCTACACATGTATGATGGTCAAACTACTAAAGCCAAAAGAATTAATAATTCCCTTTATAGTTAGAATTTTTTATTCTTTAAGTGATAGATCTTCTATTTCACACAAATTTAGAATTCTGTTCAGTGTTGTTGTGGAGTCCTGTAGATCTCCAAATCCACATCAAATATAAATGAGAACAAAGAATTGGTTGTTTTACATGGGATTTTAGAAGATGCAAATACATACAAATGTGTCTAGATAGCGTACTCATAGGTATGAAAAATGATTGCATATCAGAGGCAATATGAGGAACAAAACTAATCGTAAGTGGAATGCATGGCAAAAGTTATCACAACACATATGACAACACTATTTGAATGTGAAATTATTCTCAGATCATTATGGTTCATCTCCTCCTAGGAAAAATAAGTTGATGTTTTAAATATTGTACATGTAACGATGTTAAACAAAAAAAATGTATCTGGAAGAACAAACTTTGAAAGAAGCAACTACAAAGTTTATAAATAGTGAGAATAGAGATGTAGGAAGCTAAATAAGACAAGCATATCTAGCTCTAGTTCTAAGAAATATCCACATAAGAAAGCAACTAGAGACTTCAAACAAGTTAATAATTGAAATAAGAAGATGATTGTAATAATATTGAACATTAACATGATACATCTTAGGTAAAACCTAAGATTATCACCTCTTCTAACTTTTATATAGCTAGTCATTGTTTTAAATAGAATTGAATATAGAAATATTATATAAACAAAGAATCTTACTAATAAGAGTTACTCTTCAGCATCTCCAAAGATTTTCCCCAAATAAAAGCATTAGTTTTGAATGATGGAAGCGAAACTTATCTAGTTCTTTGTTAATGTTTGCAAGTAATTTACCAAACCCAACAGGATCTTACACTAACAAAAGACCGCAAAACTTTCATACTAATAAATTTTGTTTAAAATGTGCAAAGTTAACCAAGCAGGTGATTGAAGCAACTATTAGAAAGCTTTCATGATGAACATATCATAATTCATGACACATGTTATAGTTTTTTGTCTTTGCTATGTAGCTTCAAGTCTTAGAAATCATAAGATCATTTATAATTTATGTTTGGGCCTAATGTGCATTTTTACAACCAACCATTGTGTTTCATGCTTGAATGGGTGTAATGGAAAAGACAAAGCTCTGCAATAATAAAACCCTAAAGTTTGTCTTTAGGTCTTCAATCCTCTAATTATGATTTTTGCATCTCCTAGCTCCCACACATGTGAAATCTAATAAAAACCTTTTGATTCACTTGTAGGTCATCATTCCCCATCTTCATACAAAATTTTAGATCCCAACTCCTTCTCTACCTGCCAAAACATATATTTGGTCAACAAATCATATGTAGGGTCTATACACAGGCTGAGGAGGACTCATTAAGGTTTTCATGCATATAAAAGGGGTTTTGACATTCAAAGTGGATGAATTAGGACTGTCTAAACAAAACACACTCAAACACATTGGATTTAAGCTTTCCAAGGTCACAAATATGCTTGAATCCTTGGATCTAAACTTGATTGTGCACAAAAATGATAACCTACATGACTGAGACACCATACAATCAAGTCTAAATCAATTATTTATCTTTGTAGTCTATCTCAAGACATTCAACATCTTCCATTCACATGTGCAGAACATACTAAACCTACAGTAAGCAATATATTTCATTTCTTGGATATAAAAGGGTCTTACCTCTCCTTTTCAATGTGACTATCTATCTGAAGATAGGGTACATGTAGAGTCATGCAGTTTTAATGATTGTAAGATATTTTTAACCTTTCACATTAGACTTGGGATTTTAAAGGATCCCTATAAACTCAATGACAACATTCATTCCTAATTTAAGACTTTAAAGCTCTTGAGAGGAGCTAAAACACCTTACTCCCCTAGTATGTCAACTGTGACATACACATATAGAATTTCAAGGGACCTACTTCTCTTTTCCTTTGATTTCTCACTTTAGTATGCAATGAATGGCACCACAATGAATTTCCTGATGCATAGATAACTTTAAGACAATCATACCATGTTTATACTTGCATTGATCATCCTCTAAAGCCTTCAAAAGTAGTCATTTACTTGACTGTCTCAGACATACAATAAGATTTTAGGGCTAAGAGAGTTCTTTCTTGATTTGTCTTACTTCTAACACCACAAATGACCATCTTGAGGGTTTACATAGTTTATAAACTTCATTGGATTGAACATACAACTATTGTCATATATGAATAGCCTTCCATGCAATTCAAATTTCTTCTTTCTAACCACAACCTCACTTTCTTTTTGGATTGTCACCCTGCATTCCTTGATTAATACCTGCAACAACACAAAGAGTGATTTATTTATAGCTTCAAGAACCTATTCAAGGGAACATATAATGAAGAATAATCCATATACCTTGCATGGGAGAGTAAACATACACAAACAACTCTTGTTTATTAACATGCACCATCAACATTTACATATGTAGTCCATTCTTATTGAAGAGTGTGCATTCTTCTTTTCTCTACTCATTCCCTCCCATTCTACGTAGAATGTATTAAAGTATTTATCATTGAAATTTTCTAAAGTGGCTAGATGCTCATGCATCAACTTTCAGATTTTAATACATTCTTAACACCTGAACTAACTAGTGATGCTCTACATCATTCTTTTTGTTTGTTCGGCAGTCGACACTTGTACAAAGAATTTTCATTTACTTGTAATTTAACTAGTTACATACAATAGTTTGTGAAATTTTCAAAAATTATATATGCTAATTACTACATGTTGACTACCCATAACATTTAACTATGTTGATTACTACATGCAAAATAATTAACTACAGTTTGTGATTTTTTTTTTGGAAATTATCACTAAATAATTTTTGTAATTGTGTGGCAGGTGGCATTAATATTACAAAACATGGGGAGTATTATGGAAACAAGAGAGGAATTACACAAATTCATATGGAAAATAAATATTTTAGAGGAGCTAAATGTGGAATGTCAAACAATGTACCAGATCTCATGTGTGGTGGTCGCTTCCATCAACTAGAGGGGGCTTGGATGCACTGCAAATTTCATCTAGCGTAATAGATTGTGATGGGTCAATGTTCTTATGAATTATAACATGACATATCCTTATTACTACATACGTATGGTGAGTTATGAGTACGTGGCATTCATAGACATGCTTGATACTGATTTCTACATATAGTGGTCATATGAATGCCCAGAAGACAATGCCATTTTCCCTGATGTGTGGGATACTCTTGGCACCATTCTAAGCTATTTGAGGCCTTTCATGGAGAATTTTTTGCCAACAAAGGTGTCTAATGATCTAGATGTGTATGTACATCTAGATCAGGTACAAAATATATTCATTGGTGCAAAACTACCATTTTAGGTGCATTTTGAACTATACAACGTTTGAAATAACCACTTTGATGCCTCCAAACTTTGTCCAACCCATCCATATGTAGCGTTATGGAAGAGGTACACAATCTCCCACAACATCAATTTTCCTCTCATCTAACCAGGGCAAAGGATTTCAAGAAAAGAACCACTGTATTTTTTCACACATCTAGATGATGACACCGATGGTGACTACGATCTATTGGATGACAATGATGGTTCTGAAAGTGAATAGAATAATTAATAGAAATATCTTTCAATATTGATAAACAATTTTTACTCTTGTAATTGGTTCTATTTGAACATGTTTAACTTATAGCCAAATAAAGTACATATTTGTTTGTCTATTACTTGATGTTATGATTCTGACTTGTATCATTCAAATTCTACCTTCAGTTTTGCATGTGACCATATTGATCCAGAATCTGCTAATCTTGTACCATAGGTCTGTAATAGTGTTTGATGTTTTGATCAATGAAGAAAAAGATTTCCTTAGATAGAAAGGAGTTTACAATGTTTATTTATAAATGTTTGTGTGTTGTCTTATATAAAGTGAGTGTTTATATATGCTCTCAAGCACTATTGCCATGACTGTGTATGAAAATGCAGAAGTATGTGAGTAGGTCTATAAAGGTATATTCACATTATGAAGGCATATTTATGTTTTTGATTTCCTTTTGTATTCATTTTATTAGTTTGTCAGATTTTAATACATATTGTGGTGAAAAACATAAGAATTATGTGTATTGCGTAGATTGTATTTCCTTATTCACTTTATTCTTTCTTAGGTCTGTAATTCTTACAACTTCTACATTAGATTCTTGAAGACCATGAAAAAATCACCAAATAACCCAAACTATGTTATAAAACCATTTTAAAATGCTTATAAAACATTGAGACACCTTCAAGGAAGATTGAGAGTCAAATAATGAAGCAAACCTTCAATTCACGTTCCCTTCTAGGCCTATTTTGACTTTTACATAGTCAACTTGTAAACGAACTTTGACATTATAAAACCTCCAATCACTTGTAACTCATTATAAAATCATTTTATGGTGATCAACTAGCATGAAAACACATTTATACATGATTTGGAGTCAAAATATATTGCTAAACAACCATTTGTCATACTTGTCTTGGTCTCTTAACATGCACCTACAAATTTTTTGAACACAATCACCTTATGATTCTTTTACTAAACCTCTCACCACTTTGTAATACTTGGAATGGATCCTAAACACCATCTATCATCTCTTCCCAAAGATTAGAATATTTTCACCCATTACAAATGAAGATGTGGCTCATTTCCCATCTCCAAACCCTGTTGTAGGGTTTATTAAGTTACACTCAGGGTGAAAGCTTCTTTTTGATTATTCATGAAGACTGGAACATTTTTTTTTATCATTCAGACTCTTGTAATAGAGGATTATAACACTCCTTAAACTATTCCAATCTTCAAATTCAATTCATGCATTAAACTACATGTGTCTTAAGTGAATGTCCTCATTGTGTGTTCTCAGAAAAACATAGTAGTAAGAGTTTGAACAATATAAGTCCTGATCCAAGTTCAAAATCACTTCAACAAGGTTGAAAGCCTACTCATTCGTTCATTCATAAACAACTTAAATACACAAGATCAAGTAAGCAAGTGGTGGAAAATAAACATTGATTTTGTAGATTAAAATATAAATAAGCATGTGTTTCAATTGATTTCCATCCAAAGTCATAAGCATACATGGAATACCGGACACATAAGTCATTACACAGAACTAATTGTCATTATTCATGTTTGGAATACCACATATATTGGGAGACATCCATTGGATTGTGAAAATAAGATATCAAACTATGCCTTCAAAATCTATAATTGGTGCTCATATATGGCAACTATTCCTTCATGTTTTGATTACATGGCCTGCACAGTCTCTGACCTTGCATCGCATAGTGGTTTTGTGTAAGCATGGGTGTTAGGTTGTGGAGTTAAAAGCTTCACTGATGCAGACACGGAGGAGGGTGCAGAAGGGTTGCTGAGTGCCACAGACACCGACGTCGGTTAGGCCAACCGACGTCGGTAGGAAGGAGATAGGAAGCAACCAACGTCGGTTAGATATCGACCGGCGTCGGCGACCACCAAGCAGACAGGGACCAGCGTCGGTCGCCTGTGTGGTTCAACTGCGAGTTTATTACGGGCAGTTGGTTGACGAACCAAGTGTTTGCATGCTTAGTGCTAATTATAGACTAAGAGCTGCGGATCTAATTATTGTACTAGGAGTCTAATTATTGTTTGGATGAGTTATATATAATAGACTCATGGTTGTATTGTAAAAGTGTTCTAGTTTGAGTTGAGAAAAGCTAGCTCCTTCTGTGTGTGAGGTGAGCAAGGCTGTTCCTCCTAGTTCCACAACAGCACCAGGTGTGTTGGTGCTAGATTGGAGAGTTAGCTGGATTCTTCATGGATGTATGATCTTGGTCATCAGGTGAGCATGGCTTATAGGAGATCTACATGGTAAGTAAGATCGTTGATCTGCAGGTGTGTGTGTGTGCAAGGTCAAGGTTCACAGGTTGCAGAACCATTTATTGATCTGTAGGTTGGAGATCAGATAGGACAACAACACAACAGGGAGCAAAATCAGGCAGGATCTACTTGGAGTATGGTGTGTACTCATTGGTATGTACGTGGAGTACATGGAGAGCTAAGAGGAAGGCAAGGCAGTTCCTTCCATAAGTATGGTCTATTGAATTGCAGGTTGTTGCAGGTTCATGGGAGATCTACTTGAAGTACTTTGAGTACTTGTGGAGTGCGTGGAGCACTTGTCGAGTGTGTGGAGCACAGGTGTAAGGTGAACACCAACTCTGTGTTTGAGTTGGGTGTTGGGACCTAGTAGAGAGAGCTTTGAGGAGAGAATTACTGTTCACTTGAGGTGTGGGAAACCTCTGAAGAAGTGGTGGAGAAGAAGTGGCATCTTCTTTATTGTATTCTTTTCTGTAAGAGTTATTAATACAAATTGTGTATTGTCTCTCATATTCTGTGTTATTCTAAATTCTAGTTACTTGTTGATTCTGGTTATTTCCGCATATTAAGTTGCTTGAATTTGGTAATCAATTGTGTGCTTCCGGGTTGGTCATATTCCCAACAAGTGGTATCAGAGCTAAGGTTGCAGGAAGCAGGTTTTGTGTTTCGATTACAGGGCACTCTCAGGGGTTTCTGATTGAGTGGGAGTAGAGCAACGACAGATCAAAGTAAGCTAAGGATGGAGGAGTTGAAAAGCACATATGGTTACTTAAGGTCCCATGGAAAGAAAGAGCAGGTAAAAGAAGATTGTTGGTTGGTAGCAGATCAGCATGAAGAAACTAAAGATACAGATGTAGCAGGTGTTGTTGCACATGATGTGTTTGCAGGTTTCTTGGATAAAGTTGAATCTTGGATAAAAGATTCGGTTGCCTCTTTCCATGCAGCCCCAGGTAGAGGAGCTGGTGAGCCTTGCCAAAGAATTGGCAAAGGGGAAGTGAAGCTGAAATTGCAGGCGGCCAACACACAGGTGTTGATGAAGGTCATGCAGGTCCCAGGTTTGGAGATATGGCTAATTTCTTCAGAAAGATTGGGTGATGAGAGATGCACAAGAACTCTCACAACGGATGCACTTGAATTAGCTGGTGGTAAGAAAATAGGTATTCTTTATCTACTTGTTTATATTACTGATTCTTCTTCTGTTGCGGAGACGTGGCTTCGTAGGCTTGGTCACATGAGCAGGAAGGAGATGCATGTTCTTAAGCGGAAGACAGATGTATTTGACAAGCTTAAGAACTGGAAAGCCTCGGTGTTCTTGGAGGAGATGGCAGACAGAAATCAGTGGATGGTGCTGGATACTTCTGAGCAGAGCAGTTTGGACATGGGTTTTGATTCAAAGGAGCTCGCGGGTAAAAAGTCATCACTCACAGGAAACACAGGTACCGGCGTCGACAGGAAAACCAACGTCGGCAGTATGTAAGACCGATGTCGGTCATGAGGACCGACGTCGGCAACAGGAGGACACTGACATCGACAGGTTGGTAGTCAGGGACAGACGCATGGAAACCGACGTCGGTCGGATGCAGACTGTGGAGTGACTGAGGTCGGTCACTGTAACGGATTTTGGGTGGACAACATGTTGTCAAGGAGTCTCAAACACCCATACGGAGGACTGAAGACATAAGTAGGCCCTCAAATTTGTTGTTCCTCTTCTTTATACTCGTTGCTGATTGTAGAGCAGGAAGGATCCAGGAAACAGGTGGGAGCATGGCAGGGATATGATGCAGAACCAAACGGGAGTTTTGGTAGGGTTGCCAGCCGGTGCGAAAGCATAGAGATGAATGGATTCCTTAGTTGAAGAATAGAGAGAACGGATACGTGAGACGGAAGACCAGGCATATGGTCTTGAGAAAGCTACAAGACAGTGGTACAGGTTTTGACAGGTGGAGGACGAAGCATGGCTTCAGTCAATGTCAGGGTAACTACTGTGGTTTTGACTTACCAGGGGGATGGTGATTGCAACATCATTCTGTTGCTGCATGTGGATAGTATGCTAGCTAGCAGGTTTGTACATACAGGGTTTTGCTGAGCTAAGGGTAAGATTAGTTCAGTGGCATGTCATGAGGAGTTTGGAGCAACGGAATTCTTTGACATGGGAGGCATGGAGATCACAGATAGATTTTGTCTCCAGTGGAAGCTGATGTGAATCAGGTGTTGGCGAGGTTCAGGATGTAGAGCCATAGCACACTAAGGGCTGGACAGGTACAGTGTCTGAAATCACATGAGGTCTGGTATAGACCTGAGTATTCCCATGCAGTGGGAGCTGTCAGAGAGTTAGGAGCCAATTCAGGGAAGTGGGTTCTCAGGGACTTGAGAGGGACCAACAACAGGTATACATGCAGGGTCAGGACTTCACTACATGTGTTTATAGGTTCGGATGTGGCAGGGTACTCGGATGACAGGAGGTACACCACGGGATGTGTGGTGGGTTGTCTTCAGGATTGATCTTGAAGAGGGATACAAACTAGAAAATAAATTAGACGAAGTACAAGTATAGGTACAGTGCAGCTGTTTATCTCCAAGTGGGAGATTATTAGGTTGTGGAGCTAAAAGCTTCACTGATGCAGACACGGAGGATGGTGCAGAAGGGTTGCTGAGTGCCACAGACACCGACGTCAGTTAGGCCAACCGACGTCGGCAGGAAGGAGACAGGAAGCAACCGACGTCGGTCAGATATCAGCCGGCGTCGGTGACCCCCAGGCGGACAGGGACCGGCGTCGGTCGCCTGTGTGGTTCAACTGCGAGTTTATTACGGGCAGTTGGTTGACGAACCAAGTGTTTGCATGCTTAGTGCTAATTATAGACTAAGAGCTGCGGATCTAATTATTGTACTAGGAGTCTAATTATTGTTTGGATGAGTTATATATAATAGACTCATGGTTGTATTGTAAAAGTGTTCTAGTTTGAGTTGAGCAAAGCTAGCTCCTTCTGTGTGTGAGGTGAGCAAGGGTGTTCCTCCTAGTTCCAAAGCAGTACCAAGTGTGTTGGTGCTGGATTGGAGAGTCAGCTGGATTCTTCATGGATGTATGATCTTGGTCATCAGGTGAGCATGGCTTATAGGAGATCTACATGGTAAGTAAGATCGTTGATCTGCAGGTGTGTGTGTGTGCAAGGTCAAGGTTCACAGGTGTGCAGAACCATTTATTGATCTGTAGGTTGGAGATCAGATAGGACAGCAACACAACAGGGAGCAGAATCAGGCAGGATCTACTTGGAGTACGGTGTGTACTCACTGGTATGTACGTGGAGTACATGGAGAGCTAAGAGGAAGGCAAGGCAGTTCCTTCCATAAGTATGGTCTGTTGAATTGCAGGTTGTTGTAGGTTCATGGGAGATCTACTTGAAGTACTTTGAGTACTTGTGGAGTGCGTGGAGCACAGGTGTAAGGTGAACACCAACTCTGTGTTTGAGTTGGGTGTTGGGACCTAGTAGAGAGAGCTTTGAGGAGAGAATTACTGTTCACTTGAGGTGTGGGAAACCTCTGAAGAGGTGGTGGAGAAGAAGTGGCATCTTCTTTATTGTATTCTTTTCTGTAAGAGTTATTAATACAAGTTGTGTATTGTCTCTCATATTCTGTGTTATTCTGAATTCTAGTTACTTGTTGATTCTGGTTATTTCCGCATATTAAGTTGCTTGAATTTGGTAATCAATTGTGTGCTTCCGGGTTGGTCATATTCCCAACAAGGGGAAACTTCTAGATTGATAAACTTTATTTCAGCGTCCATCATCTCATCCCTTAGTGTGAGAAGTGTATGGTTCAACTTTTCGACCTCTCTGGTCTTCTCAGACAACACAAATTCTAACTTCATAACCTTTGCCCTTGCACTGTTAAGAAACTTGGAAAAAAACTAGTTTTCCCTCTCAAGTGATTGTATTTTACAACCGTTAGTGACAGTTATAAACCAAGATGTTCTTACAAGCCCATTGCATTCTCAGATCTCATCCTTGTAAGATGTTCTTCAATGTCTTTGGGAAATTGGGAAGCCACATTCACTTATAGATTTAGGACTTTGTTTGCAAAAAATACATGTGAAAGTCAATGATAACATTCAATATTTTTAGCATTGATAAGCTAAAAAAAGGCTAGACATAAATGAGGGTCCATGAGAATATTAAAAAGCTAGGAACATCTAATTTTTTTATATTACAAATAATTTACTTACATATAAAGTTTTCTAACTTAAATGAAAATAATGAAATCATTATATTAGCCCAATGTTGACAAATGAGAAAAGTGGGCAAGTGAAATGAAAAGTATTATATGTTACAATGGCTAATGATGAATTTGCAAATTACTTTGAAACACCAAAAACCAACAAAGAATACCATCATTATTTACCTGGGCCATGGTCATTATGATGTGTTGGAGTGTTTCCCCATTCCTTCTCACTCCTCCTCGCCTGCCTCAAACTGCAGCCCATAGACATCGACAGTTGTATCAATTGCTTGAACAGACACATGATATGAGACAAAGAATGTTAGAAAGACAAGCCATGCATATAAATTTTATATTGCACTCCTTCCCACCATGGTTACTTTTATATAGACATAGAGACATGCAAACATGTGTACTTTGTCACCAACATGTAAAATAATGAAAGGAGAATAAGGTATACATGTGAACATAATAGATCACCTGTTGACAACATCACATACCATACACATAAAAAATATATGATGAGTACATAGGAAAAACATTGCATCATTCAACCATGCATCATTATGCATTACATCAGTAAATGCAAATTAACCACCAAATCATTGCTTAAGTCGTATATAAATAAAAAATTACGTATCCAACACAAACCAAAAACAAAACACTTATATTGAAATCTCTTATCCAAATAATATGTTTGACCACACATCATACATGTCATACATATTATGCCAAAATGTATGTATATAAATAATAATGTCCAAAGTGGTAGCCGCAAGGCAATATCAACGTTCATGCCCTGGTCATTAGGTCTCTTGAAATGGACAAAAAAGTGGAAGCGGTCAACCACATGAATGCACATATATGCATATGTCACCGTAGACACCTGCATTTGAAAATGCGTAGTTTAGAAATCTTGACAAAAAGCAAGAATAAGACACCAACAAGAAGAATAAACTTGTCGATTTTGGTTAATAAGAAGTAACCATCATACCTCCTAAACATGGTTCATCCATGCCTATGACTGCGCCAACTTGTCTCCAACAAAAGTCTATATGCAATAATGATATACAACACTATCAAAATATTTAATGGCAGGGTTGAAACAAAGGTAGGGGGAATAAAGAAGAGTGCATATAATACGTAGTCATCATAAGAAGTACGATATAAATTTGTGAGGCACCTTGTCATGCACACTTTCATTTTTTACACCCCCACCGACAAACATATCTACCATTCCAAAAATGCATTTCTCTCAAAGGAATGTGATCATCATCACTAAAATGGGCTTGAGGGTCGTCCCCATATAATTAGGATGGTGATTGTTGCAGAAATATCAATGTTAATATTGAGTAAGCTGAATTGAACTTACCTTTAACTTCGTGAAAACCAATGAACAAAATGCATTTAACCTAAGGTCCATTGTTGCATGCACCTTGGTGTTGCTCCACCCATTCTCTTTCTCACTCCATTTATCGACAATATTCTCTTCACTAAATGCAAGATTCCCTTCTCTGTGCCAAGTTTTCACTCGAATCATATACACCCACCTCATCATTGATAGACTTCAAGGCTATCTCACTGAGATAACATAACTTAGAGACATTCTCCCTAACCAACTATGATCTTTCTAGCCTGTCTCTCTTGCTGATGCTCTGGATTTTCAAGAGTCGCTCTATTGGCCTTCTTTCTATTTGTATTTTCATGATTTCTCTTCCCTTTAACTTACATTTCCCACTTCTAGCACGCCCAAGGGCCCTCCTTGGAATGGGATACCAACCATGAATCTTATGACGGTGAGTGTTAAGTTTGTCTTGTGACCAAAATGGATGGCCACCATCAGCTCTAAATGTGTCACATGGCCTCAATAAGCAAAGGTGCACATTCTACCTCACAATACCCCAATCCTCAATATATACTTGCCTGCATACTGCCATTCAATAAGGAAGAGATGTGAGGTTAAAAGCATAAATCAATAAACAAAATATAACGTCATTAGACACAATAAAATGTTAACATCATAAATCAATAAACGAAAGATAACATCATCAAAGACAATCAAATGTTCTTACAACATTCAGTTCCTCCTCAATTTCAAATTGTGAAGCGTTCGAAAGCTAATCAGTATCATCATCATCATCATCACCATCATCATCAACATGCTTATCACCATTATCATCGAGGTCACATGACTCCACCTCCTCCTACCACATAGGTCGACATATATATGTGACTCCAAACATATATGGAACGACAAACATGTATGAGCATGGCAAATGAAAGAGAGAGTACAACAAATACACACATATATAGGGATGAAGTCATTATGTAGGTGACTATTAGCCACACCCACGTGGCTCCGCTCCACCCCTTCTAATTAAAACACAAAAGAAAAACACATGGTGTGTCAAAAGTATTCTAATTTTGATTGTTGTAAGAGGGAAGAAAGAAAAAGTATTTAACATGAGAAGCAATCAAACATTAAAGATAGCCAAACGTTCCCTTACATCTCTTGAGAAATAGTCATTGGGTACTTCAGGGACACCCTCTTCACCTTCAGTCTGCTCCACCCCCTCCTCCTGTAGTATTAGAAAAGATGCAACAAATTAAAATACAGATGCAAAATTTGCAAATATTGAGCATTTTAGATAGGCGGCAAGAATATTAAATCAGGGATTGAAAATACATAGACCATCAATAAAATTACCTGTGTTATCCCCTTGTCTACATCTATATTCAGTAAAGAATCGATCTCGCACTGGGATTTCACCCTTGGTTGTTCATGGGCAGGGGATGACTATCTCAAAACAGTGGGAATACCATCGCCAATGGTTGATGCTCCATATAGCTTCCTCATTCGATCTCTGAGGGAGCAAGCGGAACGTCTAAATTGAGCCCTTGCACACAATGAGGACTTTCGACTGACTTCTTTCTCCTAACACAATGCATGTCACAATAAATTAGCATCAACAAAAAAATAATATAACTCAAATTCACCTTCAAGTGTAGTAGCTTAAAATGCATACCCTTTATTCGGTCTCAGCATAAAGTTGTTTGAGACAATCGTCTAATTCCCACTCATCCATCTTAAATCTGGAGCAGTTAACATTTATAGTATTAGTTGCCAAAAAAAAATAACTTGCATTCAAACAAGTTAAGAATATGCTTTACAACACTAACCCTTACCTATTAACTGCTTAAAGAAATCACCATAAAGGTCACCACAAGAGTACAATGGTGTGCTAGGGGACAAGATAGTCCGAGTAGTTGGCAATGTAACATAGCAGTCATGGAATACTTAGAGCAACCACTATTCATGAAAATGACACCCTATATTGAAAGTATATATTACGAGCACCTCCAACAAGGAAATGTACACATGAGAAGGCATTACAATTTCTTTAAATAGTGTAATGTTCCAAAGTAGAGATTGTCTTTTCACATTATAGAAACATAACATACCAATTCATTTGGAAACAATCTATATAATATGGCAACACCTCATGTGGCGATTCAAGGACAAGCTAATCGAACATTTGTATGTAGTAGATGAGATAGAGAAAATGTAATGGATACACTACATTTTGAAAACTTTAAAAGAACCAAAACATGCTTGTTGTAAATTTCAAATGTTAGCAATAATATTTTTGAAGCCTGGAATATCAAGTCCATGGAGATTGTATAGAAAAAAATTAATTTCAATTGCAACTTCTATCAAAGAGTTTGATGGCAATATATAATAAGCTCAGTGAACACTCTAAATGAAGAAGTCAACAATAATAAGTATACACTATATAGTACAATGGGAGTATGGTAAACATGGATTCACACACTCTTACAAAGTGGAAGTCTACACAAACACATGAAATATGGTAAGAGTAACCCTTTCAATGTACTTAAAAGCACACATACATGATGACCCCATCACAAAGAATTATGAAGCTTCATCCATCCACACACCTCGTAAACAAGAATAGAGTACATTTAGGCACTTGCACACATAAATACACATGAATTGATGAATAAAAGCACATGAATTAAAAATAGAGCTCAAGATATTAAAGCTTGGAAAATACTATAGAGGCTCTTATACACCCTGTTCTACCCTGTTCTAGAGCTCTGTTTGTCAAATTCCTAGTGCAGATGACTCTGCATATGAGAGCTTGTCCTTATGTATAAAAATAACCTATTAATAGAGACAAGATCCTGGGTGAGCTTAACCTTATGTATAGTGGGTTTTTGTCGAGGAGAAACAGGTCCTGAGAAACAATAGATGTAGGTAAATTGAAGACGAATGTCATTTTAAAGGATTCATTAGAATCTTCATTGCTTTTCTTTGTATTTTCATCTAAATAATTTATGCTCTTTGGCACCTTAATGCAAAGGAGGCTTACAAACACATTGTGAATGTGCTTATCTGAAGCGTTTTCCTTTTTTCCCCATATCGATTCTTGCTTCATATGTTATGGATTTTGTCTTTGTTAATAAGTTATGGATTTCGTTTTTTCACATTTTGTAAAAACTGAGCTATTTCTTTCTTTGTTCAATTTATTCCTTGGTTGGTAATAGTCAATGTCCATTTGCCCTTCTCAAAATAGAGGTTCTGTCTCCGATGGGATTCTAGGCTTCTGTTGGTCAAATTCCTAGTGTAGGGTTATATGCACATTTAACTCGCAAAATGGACCATATTCGCTGTTAATGCGCCGAGCTTAACCTTAAAACATATGCACGTTTTATGTAGGGTCATATGCGCATTTTATGCATCCCTAAATCTACTGTGATCACAAATATGAATGACTCTGTCAAAATGATACCTGGTAGAATGGACTCGTTCAAAAAGATTGTTGACTGATTTATCAACTTTTATCAAAATGCGCATCTTTTATCAAATTTGAAACCCTGGCAGAATGGATTAGTTTAAACCCTGGGAGTTTCCGACCTTCCCTTCACTGTCTGCGCTTAAGCTATCTCCCTCCACCTTGGATCCAACAACGAGCGAATGGTAAATGACATCTGTTTGGCCTTTAGGCTTTACCTGGATAATAGTAGGGCCATAGGAGGTTCACGGTTAATGATAACAGGGCATGATAACCAGGGTTTCCAGGTATGATAATCAGGGTTTACCATCGAATCATTTGTATGCCACACTGGGTTCATGCCACGTGGCAAGATGAATGACCCCTGTGCAGTCACGATTCGCAGTTTTGATGTCTTGGCAGTTAGTGGAGATGACGGTGACGGTCACAGGGAGTGGTGACCGTGTTCGGGGTGGCATTGACGATAACAACGGCGGGCTCGGTTAGTGGCAGTCAGATGAAACGTTGCCGGTGAGTGTACGGGTTACGGTCATTGCAGTGGGTTATGATTTCGAAGACGATTCGGGCCCGACGTTTGACAAGTTGATGACGACCGGCAGCAGACGCCAACACGCCTATGGTTAGTGCACGCTGGGTAAGCTCACCCCTTTTCAAAGTGTTTAGCAGATGTGGCTGAGCATTTAAGTTTGGTTTTATTGCTGCTTTAATTTGACAAAAATCGCTTTGGATGTCCATAACTAATTCCAAAGCTCAAATTTTGGTGCCGGCCGAGAGGATGTTTGCCAAAGGTCGAGGAGTCGAGCTTTACAACTGACATTTTTTTTTGCAACAAACCAATTCTGTGCATATCGTGTAGCGATAGAAGTCCGTGAGGCCGCATTTCATTGTCGCGGAACGCGAACTGTTTGACAAAATGCCTCAAAAGCTTCAAAATGTAGACAATTTAAGTATTGCTCAAATAAATTGGATACTGTTAGCATCCAATTAGCGATTTTTAACCTCATGTGGATTTGGCTTTACGTATCAGTGGTTGAAGATGAAAATCAAATTTATGATCTTTTCACAAGCGAGCCACCAATGATGGAATATCACCAACTACCTTACATTTAGAACCTGAATATGGGCAGTTGTGTAGCCGTAGAGGGCACTGAGTTTCATGCTCTAATTTACTATAATAATGAAATATCTCTTGGAAACCATAGCAGTGATATTTGCAAGGAATCTCTAGAAATGTCGCCACCTTTTGAAAATCCAAGAATATGATATTTTACCAAGCTCATACCTACAGGTTGGACACTGATTGTTCCAAGCATCACCACTTTGTCTATCTTTGCTTCAACATCTGGGACATCTATTCCTCCTCCAATTTAAATGTCATATCCTTGACCTCCTCCAGATATTCATTAAATTTATCCTCTCTCTCAGTGATGGAAAGTTTTCTTCTTATTCTGTGCGCACAGCATATCACATGCAATGGCGAAAATGTCATGAGCTTTAGCAGCATATTCTTCCTCTCTATAATAGTCCAAATGATTGGCTACGAAGTGCTTCTACAAGGCTTCCAAGAAACAAATCTTCAACATGAATATGTACAGGTTTCTCTAAGAAATGCCTTTATTGTCTTTGTTTTCTCATCTAGAAACTTGTGCTCATACCAATCTGTCTCGTTTTCACTAGTTCCTTATTGAGATGAATTCAAACAGATCATTTGATGTTCTTGTCATGTCAAGCATTGTGCAGATCCAACTTTGTGTTGTTCTTAGATTTAGTGCCCTCATCCTTTGCATCTGAATCATTGTGCAATGCTTCACTCCTGTCAGTCCATCTATAACTAAGCATATTTCATGCTCCCTGCATTTAGTCTTTGGCCTACCAAACTCTTTTATCATGATTGGCACAGTAGAGATTTGGATAATAGAAAAGGAGAAGAGTGGAGGGGAATGGTCATAGCTGACAACAAGTACTAGGCCACAATGACACCATCACATCTAGGGAATTTATGTTCATTTCTGTACTTGTATCATCATCTTCTTTTTCAACACTTGAACGTACATCTTAAGTACTCACCCCATGTCAGTATCATCATCAAAAATAACAAAGTGTATCTTCTACCATATTAATATCAATCATATGAGCACTTAACAAGATATCAGTTTCCAGACTACGACCCATTGATTTTTTGCAAGCACTGGCTTGAGTTCTGTTCACCATCCAACTTTTACTAGTAAGGTAGTAACTCCTCTTTCTCGTTGTGATCTGCAACCTTCATTATTTTGAGAAGATGATGCCTCTTGGTCTGTAGAGTTATGCCGACTAATAAAGGATTTAGTTTTCACTTGTATCTTTTGAGTTTTCCAACCTCGAGTTCCATAAGCGGAAGATTTGAATTAAGTGCCCATTGCAACTAACTTTAAGGCTTGCTCAGCCTAGTTGCTCTCAAATATGCACCTAGCTCCATTTGTATTAGCTCTTGAAGAATGGAAATGAGTCTGGGATTTGTCCCATGATATTCCTTCCTCAGACAAGAAAATTCAGCAGCTTTGTTAGACTGAAAAGGTACAGGGGAATATTTCCAATGAGCAGATTATTGCTTTCATCAAACTTGAATATATTTTGGAACAATTTCCAAGCTCAAACGGTATGTTTCCTGTGAGTCTGTTTTGGGAACAAATTCAAAATGCCGAGTTCTAAAAGTTTTCTCAAATCAGTTGGTATTGGACCTTCAAATAATGATTGTATAGCTCCCAAAAGTGTAATCTTATCATCTACTCTAAAGCAATGGCCAGAACGACACCCTTAAATTGAGTAAGTAAATCCTTGCTCTCTGACGGATCTCTACAGTTCCCATTCGCAAGATTAGGAGCAAGGCAACTGTGAATATTAAACCGTCTTTCTAATCTCTACAAAATACTGCACAATCATGATTCCTAACAAATTTTCTACCAATAACAAACAGATACCCAAAAATAATTTTGAAAATAGTACTGCTAGAAGGATCGGTTTCCTTAGGATCTCCAACAGGCCTTAAAATAAACATCAAAGCAATGGCAGTCATGGAAGGCCCAATTACAACCATGAATATAAAGGCTGTTTGATTCGGTGCAAACCAAGTATCATAATACTGTGTAAGTATTGCCCCTTAGAGACCGGTAAAACCTTCCCAATTCAGCTCTTCAAGTTTCATTCCTCCGTTGGTTGCAGATACCAATTTCTTCCCATTATATTATTTTCACTAAATGGAATCCTTATCCTAAGAAATTTTCATTTGAGCTTCCAAAGCAATCGCTGCCTTGAGCAAGCACTTTACAAGACTGATTGCAACTCATCTCTAAATACTCAATTTCTCCAAAACCGAGAGTTCTTCCTCAAATAATAACCACCATAAACACCTTGCAGGTATAAGAGACAAACACGGGGAAGGGAAAACACCACAACACTGTTGCAATTATTGAAAAAACACACACACACATCAAATAGAAAACGGGAAAGGAAAGCAAGTCAAAATTGGAAAAAGCCAAAAATATTTACAAGGGTATAAGGAGAACAAGAAGACTATGCAAACCTGTTAATGGGTTCGGAGAAGTATAAGACTGAATTTGAAAACTTCACCTGAGCAGACAAGACGAGGATTTTGAAATAGCTCAAGATGAGACAATGTCGACCACATTTTAGATTTTGAATTGCGGCCATATGTCCGAGCTCTTTCTACAAGAAAGATGACGACTAACATTATCATCACATGAAGGTGAATGAAGATTTTTTTTGCAAACTGTTTCCTATTCGGAGTGGGGAATGTGATTGAATCCAAGCTTTGTAATGAATCTACAAGAACTAGCACAAAGAAGAAGAAGAAGATTTTTTAACGTTCACGAGGCTAAATAAATAGCTTATGAGACAACCAGTCCAGTGATATTTGCTTCTGCCTTGTTTTTCTTCTTTTATTCAAAGAGATCTGCACAATAAGAATTTAAAAAAAACAGAATTATTTCTAATCTTTTCCTGTAGGGCTGCTTCTTCTTCACCTTCTTCAAAAACCTTGAATGTTTCATATTCAAGTTGCATGCATGTCAGGGGAGGGATTTCTTCCGATTCATCTCCATTCTCCTTAGTGAGCCAAGGATATATTTGTAGAATTTGGAAATCAGCTTCAAATAAATTTATTTTTTATTTTTCTTTCCATTATATTGGTCATTGAGTGTTCCTTATGCACATAGTTTTCGTCTCTATTCATTATTGATTCTTCTAGTTTTGTTTTTATATTCCTCATCAAGCTCCAAAGTGAAAATTTCCAATTCCAGGAGCAAACATAGGTAAGAAGAGTCAAATTTTTGAAGATCATCTTTAAGCCCTTCAACAGAGTGTTGCATTTCTGAGGAAGAATAGAGCATTCGTGAAGAATTAATTTTGTTTTCTTCCCCATAGGAGATGATGTTTGGAAGATTCTTCAAATGTTGCCAATGAAGAACTGGAGCATGCCATTGGATTTTCTGATTGTGTACAACAGTGATCATTGTTTTCATAGGGAGCTGAAAGAGTGTTTGTCATTTTTTGGACCAAGGAAACAATTTAATAATTTAATTTAAGTTGCTTGAAAGCAACTTATATTTTATTATTAAGTTAGAAAGTTCCTTAAAGTGATTTAAAAAAAAAAAAGGGACTTTAAGATATTTTCTTTTAAGTTTTGCTAGGATAAGGGGACAAAATGAAATATTAAAATTAAAAGGAAAAGAAATTTTAGAGATTTTTTAAGGAGGTTAAAAAGAGTAAACATAAGATTATAAGACGAGTTGGGCTTGAGGAAAGATATTTATTATTTGTTGTTAAAAATTCTTTCCTTAAAGATTGAGTATTTATGTTCATTTTTTTGGCCAGAGGATAAAATCCCTCTTATCCAACAAAGACGATTCTATATAGGGATTGCATTTGTCTTAATTGGATTGAAGAATTTTACTTTACTTTTTATATTGTAGATTTTTAGATTTGTGCCAATGAGCGAAGTATTCCCAAATTTCAGAGGGTAGTGCAACAAGTGTTACCATTAAGGAGAGTATTTCCATAGTTCATAACGTATTTGATAAATTTTTTTGAAAAAAATCTATGTAAAACTTTTTTAATCAACGTTTCAAATCAAGTGTTACTATTTATTTTTGAATGCCAAAGAGGCATCGTACGATTTGGGGGAGCATATTAAATTTTTTAAAGACTTGTCTTTGGCTGCCAAACCCACTTTATGGAAAGGAAAGTAATTTATGATATCATTTTTGAAACGTTGCAATTCATCTTGAATCTATCTTTTAGCATAGTTTTTGGGTGTCGTACAAATAATATTTGTTTATTATAAACCGCTGCTACAATATTCAGGTCTATAGTTTCACCTATTTGCAAGTATTGACATATATTTATTGTTAAACATATAACTCCAACTAGTTATATTCTAATGTATAATTTCTTGTAACATTCCATCCTTTTCAAATTATTTATTGACTGATAAACAAAGGTTTATTGCATACTGACATTGTTGGGTGGTTTATATAAGTTTCAACTTCAGTTTGTATTCAATATTTAGCAGTCAGAAATATGTTCAAGTTAGTTTGGGTTTGGGATAATTTGTTACAATAGTACCATCTTTGGATTACCATATAAATTCCTAGATGTCTACAATCAGTTAAATGGATGATTCCTACAACAACTTTGATTATTTTATACAGTGGTCTGGGTACAAATTACAACATTAGTTCATTCTTCATTGAACTCTAAAACATATTAGCTCTTATTCCAGGTATTTTATATTTTATACAGATTGCTTGCCAATTGTTTGACGAACCAACTATTTGACATAATTCCTGGATCTGAAAATAGAAGAGTATTTCATTGCTTAGTCAATCAATTTCTAAACATATGTGCGGTTCTCCACCATAAAACTTGAGTTTATAAGTCTGGATGGCTTTGCCACCATGACAATTATTTATCTAATTCATTTTTAGCAATTACATTCATGTTAGAACTATTTGGCTTGTAGCCTATAAGTTAGTATTTCAATCACTGTATGGTTTCACCTTGCCCACATCTGGCTCTGGGTGATCAAAAAGTGTGAAGGTTTAGGTATTTCATGTTAACATTTGTAAAAATTCAAAAATACTAGTTTCGAGACATTACAATGTTATTCTCTTCATCATAAAGAAATATTTATGATTTATCATCACTATCTTCACAATGTAGATGATACGCTTCATTAGTTTTTCCGTCACACGGTTCAATCAATGGTTCCAAAGACAAATCTTGTTCACTGAAAACTTTAAAATTGAAACAATCAAAAGATGATAGTAACATTTTTAATTCTTCTTTTTAAAAAAACTAAAGTGTATGATCAGTAATTTTCTCTCGAATTGTCCTCTGTGGTTTATGTGAATTGTTCATGATGAACTTTTGTTTTTTCATGACATGTCCCATTATGCATTCACTATTTGCAATATTTGAAAGGAATTTTACAATATGTCTCTTTAATTTCCTAGATAGAATTATGTCATTTATACCGATGCTTTAATTTCAATTACTTTTTGTTGTGCATCTTCCACATCACATACTCTATTTCTCATCAAGATGAAATAAAGTTTTCAATGAAGGGTAACAATAAAGAGACAACTCTGATTGTTGGAGCTTGGTTGATAGGCATGAGGAATTAACCCTCTCAATTTATTGGAGCATGCCACAAATTATCTCAGGTTCTCTTATGTTTTATGGATTTAAAAAAATTGGAACAACAGTGCACATACATCCATGGCTTGTTTGAACCTATCCAAGAACTTGTTTTTCATGGCATTCCAATTCACAATGCATCCTTATTTTAAGTGTTGGAATCAATCAATAACATGCCCAATGAGGGTTTCAACAAAAAATCTCACAAAGACATATTTTTTAACAACTCCAAAATACCACATGCCATGATAAAAGCACAAATGTGATCATCTTTGCATCTTGAGAATATTCTTAAAAAAAATTCAGAATTTTCTTCTTCAAACCTGAAGGAAAATCACTGTATTGGGTTAAATCCAAAGGTCTAAAATAGCTCCCCCATGGGCTGAACCAATGTCATTTCTTCAATAAATAAGATAAAGGAACCAAGTACCTTCTTTCAATAGAGTTTCCAACCTCCATTCCATGGGAGGTTCTTTGAAATTATAGAAAAATTAGATACACAAGGCACTTTAATTCCTCAACGAAGTTGTCAAAAATTGTTGGCAAGATTTAATGTTGCTATGATTTTCTTGATTATTTCATTGATTCACCTGACATAAAATGACATAAAGATTACAACATTGAAAAAATATGTAATGAAATTACTTCAACAATAAAGTAGAATAACATCAATAGATCACAACATAATTGAAATATAGCATAATATATGAATAAAAGAGAAGCCACTTCAAGGGGCAACCTCCACAAGCTTCAATAAGAGCATTATTCACAATATGATGATAAAAAACTATCCAAAACCTCCTATTCATATTCTACCTAGGCCATGGTTACTCCATAGGCCTACCTATTAACCAAATGAATGCATAGAGAAATGTGAAATAACCTCAAAGAGGGACAAGTAAGTAACAAGTTGGCTATTCCTATCCCAATACATGTGATAGGTTAGGGGTGTAGCATGTCCTTCTCCTTCAAACCAACATTGTTCTCAATGTTGAATAACTCTGGATGTTATTACATAAAATCTTCACCTTCCAAAGTTGCATCCTCACTGCTCAGGTTCTTCCACTTGATCAGATATTCCCCAATCTCTTTGGTTCTCAACCTCTTAGTATGTGTTTTTAGAATCTTTTGTGGTTCCAAAATGACTCATCCTTCATCTAGTTCTGATAGCTCTTTTTGAGCTAAAACTATCTGTCTAATCACCTTCTTCAAATAGGAAACATGAAATACTAGGTGTATGCGATATGAATGAGACAACTCCAGTTTGTAAGCCACACTTTTGACTTTTTGTAAAACTTGATAAGGGCCATAATACTTAGGAGCAAGTTTGTTGTTTGTTTTTGTTGCTTCAAGGACATCTTCTTGTAAGTTTGCAAATGTACAAAGACCTAGTCATCCATGTCAAAATGTCACTTACTACATTGTTGATCTGTTTGTTGATTCATCCTATTTTGTGCCAAGGCCAAATTCTCTCTTCAATTAGCCAAAACCTCTTGTTGATGTTGAATGTGTTCCTCCACATATCGAACCTTAGTTTGCACCCTTAATGAAGAAGTGATGGAAGGTAGATGGTAACCACATAGTGCTAGAAATGGGGACATTTTAGAAGAGGTATGGAAATATGTGTTATACCGCCATTTTGTAAGTGGTAGCCATTTAACCCAACATTCTTGATTATTTGATACAAAACAAATGAGATACCCCTCTAAATATTTGTTGACCACTTCTATTTGTCTATCAGATTGGGGGTGGTAATATGAGCTATGAGCTAACTGAGTACCCAAATAGAAAAATATTTTAGTCAAAAAATTACTAGTGAAAATAGGATCATGATCACTTACAATTATTTTTAGAGTTTCATGTAATTTTAGAACTGCGTCTAGAAAAATAGCTACTACTATACTTGTTATACATGGGTGTGAGAGGGCACAAAAATGGGCATATTTTGTAAGCCTATCCATGATTACCAAGATAACATTCTTACCTTTCAAACAAGGCAACCCTATGATGAAATCCTTGGAAACCTCCTCCCACCTTTGACTAGGAATTGCTAAAAGTTGTAATATACCCAGGGTCTTAACTGTCTCACCTTTGTTCTGTTGGCATATCAAAAAATTTGCCACAAAATTTTGTACATCTCCCTTGAGTCCTTCTCAAAATACTTTTTGATTGATTATGTGATAAGTTTTCAAGAACCTAGAGTGTCCCTCCATTGGAGATGTATGTAACTCTACAAGACTCATATGCTTCATCTCTAAATTTTTACACAAACATAACCTATCCTTATACTATAGGGTATTACCTTTCCATTCAAATTTGTCAGATGATATAAAACCTTGTTGGATATTATAAATTAGAACCTATGTCTCTTTGTCCTACTCCCACTCTAACCTGGATTCATCCACCTAATCATCTTGCAACATGGACATTGTACAAAGTAATGCTTCTATGGATGTATTTCATCTGGATAATACATCTGCTACTACATTATCTTTACCTTTCTTGTATATAATTTCAAAATCACAATCCAACATTTTTATTACCCACTTCTATTATTCTTTAGATGATAATATTTACTCCAAAAAGTGTTTGAGACTATCACGATCTATTTTCACCTTAAAGTGTCTACCCATCAGATAGGGCCTCCATTGTTTGACTGCATAAAGAATAGCCATCATTTTTTTCTCATAGATAGGTTTTTGTGGATTCTTACCTTTGAATTGATGACTCTCAAATGCAAGGGGTATTAATTCCTACATTAGTACTACTCCCAACCCTAATCTAGAAGCATCATATTCAACAATTAACATCTTCGAGAAGTTTGGAGTAGCCAAAATTGGGGTACTGCACATAAATGCTTTCAGTTTCTCAAATGCTTTAGTGGCTACATCATTCCAGTCAAATGCATCCTTATTTAGCAATGGAATTAGTAGATTTGCTATGCTGCCATAACCTTTCACAAATCTTCAGTAATAACCTATTAGTCCTCAGAACCCTCAAAGGTTTTTGAGAGTTTTGGGCATTAACTATTCTAACATAGATTTGATCTTCTAAGGATCAACTTTGACACCTTTATGGGATGCAATGTGACCCAAGTAATCTACCTCTTGTACTCCAAAATCACATTTTGATGGCTTCATATAAAGCTAATACTAATTCAAAACTATCAACACCTATTCACATATTTCAAGTGTGCTTCCCATGTCTTATTGTAAATCAATATGTCATCAAAGAAAACTAGCACAAATTTCCTTTAAAAAGACCTAAAAATAGTGTTCATCAAACTTTGAAAAGTATATGGTGCATTTGTAAGACCAAAGGGCATTACCAAAAACTCATAATTCTCCTCATGAGTTCTAAAAGTGGTTTTATGAACATCTTCATTCTTGATTCTAATTTGATGGTACCTCAAACAAAGATCCAATTTTGTGAAATAAATAACACCATGCAACTCATCAAAAAAATCATGAATTATTGAAATATGAAACTTATCTTTGATGGTGTACTTATTGAGTCCCTTATAATCTTGGCACATCCTCCATATCTCATCCTTCTTACGCACTATGACCACTGGTGATGAATATACACTCTAGTTGTCCCTGATGATCCCTGCCTCCAACATTTCATGGACAATATTTTTGATTTCACTCTTCTATGCATATGGATATCTATATGGTTTGATATTTGGTGGTTAATTCTTTGAAAGTAGTTGAATGGAATGATCATGTTATCTTTTTGGTGGTAGTCATTTTAGCATGGCCCCAAAAATAGATGCGTGGTCATGAAGAATCATTTATAGATCAGGATGTGTAGATGGCTTTATGGGTTAAACTTCTATGGAACATAATCATGCTATAAATACTTCTTCCCCCCTTTTACCATCTTTGTCATTTGATGTGAACTAACCAATTATGGAGATTTTGATTATAATCCACGTAGTTAATTTTCCTTCCTTCATAATGAAAGCACATGAATAGTTCATGGAAGTTCATTTCAATTTTACCCAAGGTTGTGAGCTATTGGAATCCTAAAACAATGTCTACACCACCCATGGGAATAGAAAACATAGGAGAATCTATATTGTACTCACCTATAATAAGCTTAATACTATGGAATTTCTTTGAATAATTGATTGTGCCACCATCTGTAATCATAACCTAAAATTCTAGTGTTGGGTAAATGAAGTAGTTCAATTGTGTGTCCAACTTATGGTTGATGAAGTTATGTGTGCTCCCTAAGTTAATCAACATTGCCACCTTTTATTTCTTGAGGAAACCCACCATATTAAGTGTTTGAGGAGTGGTAATACCTGAAAGTGCATGACAAGATATAATAGGTTGGGAATCTTTAGGTACCTCCTCTATCTCTTCCTCATCATCATTGGAGGTAGCATCCTCATCATCATCTTCTTTGGGTTCCTCAATGTATAATAGCTTATTATCAGCACACCTATGTCCTTTACTCCACTTATTGTCATATCCAAAACATAATCCTTTTACATGCTTCTCTTCAATTTATTGAGGGGTCAATCTAGTAGGTGGAGAAAATGATGGTGTCGATATGATATGATCTCTAAAGTGAGTGAATGGCTATTTTTTGTTGGCTATGAATTTTTCCTCTACACTGTGTGCCATGATAATAGAATAAAAAAACTTAAGTGGATTAAACATGCATACTTCATGTTGAATGTGGTCCTTGAGGCCACCCAAAAATAGGTAATTCAATTTCTCATTAGAAATTGTCTCCACACACAAAAATAGGTTCTGAATTTGATGAATATAATCCTTGACTGAGCCAGTCTATCATAATTTTTTTATTTTTTTGAAGTAATTCTATGTCACACTATTGTTATAGTGTAATACAACTCCTTTGTAAAAATTGACCAGGTGACACTGAGAGTCATCTTTTTCTTTTGAGCACACAATCATTGATACCAAATGAATTGTTCAAGTGCTAGATACAAGGATGCTATGGTAACCTTCTATCCACATGGGATCTAATGTAGATCAAAACATTTCTCCATTTGGTTGATCTAGTTTAGTAGATCCTTTCCATTAAATTTATGCATATCTACATTGGGTAACATGTTCTTTTGTGGTAAGGTACTTGGATTTGGATTACGCTGGTTGGGAGATCCACCATGGTGGGGTTTTATAATAGTGATAGTTGGATAATTTTGTTGATTATTTTGTAAAGTCATCATGATATTTTCCAAACTATATTGTATGACTTTCATCTCAGATTGTATGCCTTGTATTTCATTTTGAATGCCTTGCACATTGTAGTCAAGCTACCTCACATTGTGATCTATCTCAGAGAACCCTGGTATAAATGATCCAATAAATCCCACTTTTGACTCCATATCTTCCTTTGGAGGATTTTTACCCAAAGTTTTGGCACCCTTTCCTAGGCCCCTAGTTTGAAGTCCTACCATATAAGGGCTTGACAATGTTGATTCTGATTGGCACTTTTGACCCAACTTTGACCAAGTATTTTTTAATTATGTTAGCCTCAAATTAGAAATACAAAGAACATACCTTAGATATATTTTTTTGAGATTTCTAAAAATGTAAATAAATTAAAAAAAATCCTTGAATTGTGCACTATAGAGCAAATTTACGAAAAACACTAAAATTAAAATAACTCATACAAAAATGACCTCCAAATGATAATTTTGTTTTGTGATGTCCTTTACTGATTCCCCAACTTTCGTAAAAAATTGAAGGAACATTCACACTAGATTGAAATATTTAAGCACATCTCTAAAATTAGGGTTTCACCCACAAGATTGTTCAAATCATAGCTCTGATACCACTTGTAATGAAATTACTTCAACAATAAAGTAGAATAACATCAATAGATCATAATATAACTAAAATATAGTAGAATATATGAATACAAGACAAGCCACTTCAAGGGGGCAACCTCCACAAGCTTCAATAAGAGCATAATTTACAATATGATGATAAGCAACTGCCCATGACCTCCTATTTATAGTCTACATATGCCATGGTTACTCCATAGGCTGACCTACTAACCAAATGAATGCATAGATAAATGTGAAATAACTTGAAAGAGAGACAAGTAAGTCATAAGTCAGCTATTCTTATCCCAATACATGTGATAGGTTAGGGGTGTAGAAAAATCAGCACGTGATGGGTGAATTTAATTTGTATTTGAAAGGGGTAGTTTGCTTGTATAATGGGGAGTTTTTTCAAAATTAGAGTACTTTTAAATAAAAACTACAAAAATGAAGAAAACGATGAAAGAATGAGAGGAGATGGAAGGAAGAATGAGAAATGCACAATAGAATAAACATGGAACGTTGATTGGATAACCCAAATCAAAATGAAATGGGTTGGAAAATTTTCCCCAACTTGTGAATGGAAATACATAGTAAAAATTATGGCGTGAATAAATTTTTTATTAGAAGCATGAAGTCCTTTATCAAATCTTCATGTATGTGATTGGTTTAAAGCCTATCCACCTAGGTTCATAACACAAAGTTTGTGAAGCTCATATTTGTAACATGCAATAAATAAAATACAAAGATTTAATAGTTTTTATGTGTATGAAAAATAAACATAATTTCACAAATAAAGAATATAAAAACTTTATTAAAAAAGATTGATCTTACATCATCACTTGCATTCCATTCACCAAAATTTTGGAAGATGAATAACTCTACACAAAGTTGCAATAAACCTTTCCATGTGTTGGGACAAAATTAAATTCAGAACCCTTATCCCTTCAAAAATTTAGATTTTTTTATTTTTATTCTTGAAAGGTAGTTGCATAACTACCTTAAACTACCTCAACTTTAGAGTTTTCTCTTTGACTCAATTAGAGTTAGCCCATACTTTTTAAAAAAAATTCTGGGAACTCTTTATTACATAATAGCAATTAAATTAATTTTATGGATTTTTACATATTTGTATGAGTTTGTATCTAATTTTTTTATTAATTCAATGTGAACTAATTAAATGTACTATCAAAAACTCATTGAATACTTGACTTGGGCCCACCACATTATCATATGACATTTTTGATTATTTTATTTTTCAGGGCTTTCCACATAGGGACATTTGAAAAGTAGCTAAGAAGGGAACCCATGTGGGAATGTCTCTGAGGGTCAAATAATTTACAACATTGGATCACTCGTTAAAGTATTTTTCCAATTTTTTGAACGAGAGTCAAAACAAAATCCACGTGCATTAATTACAGCCAAAACAAGAATATGCATTTTATCCTTAGACCATTTTGGGATTTTTATGCTTTAGTGAAAGCAAGACTATTTTGATATTTTTTCACCCCGTCAATACCATAGCCCATTTTAGGATTTTTTCACCCCGTTGACATTGTAGACCATTTCAATATTTTTGCACCCCATTAGCACCACATATCTATTCAAAAGTTTTAGAGGTTTTGGGAACCTAGAACCTGGGGGGAGTTCATGAGGTGCGAAAAAGTTATAGAACTCCTGAATACATTTGGGGACTCAAATTTTTTCCTTGTGATTATAATGCAAATTTATCTCTCAAATTTGGTCTATAAATCAAAATATTTTTTTAATGAATTTTGACGAGGTTAATATTTGGATGAGACTTTTGGGTGCCACAACTACCACAAATATCCTTTTGGTCTTAATTAAGACTTGTAGACATTAGCTGCTTCGATGCTTGATTTTATCTTTAAGCCCACTTTGACACTAAACCAGACCAATGAAAAACTCCATCATGGCACTTGAATTACTTTGCCAATAAATTATTCTAGTGCCAAACCAAAAAATTGAGTAATCATATCAAATGAGTGTCAGATAGGTTTGAACAAGTGCCATATGAAATTAGCACTAAACTCCAATAAATGCCTGCAAATAACACCAAATTGAATGAACATTAAATTTTAGGTTCCATGATTGCCAAATAAGGATTGAATTAAATAAGTGTTGAGTGTCACTAATCAATGAATGCAATGAGTGCCAAATGTGGAGAGCACCAAATATAATGAATGATGCACCCAATGAGTGTTGAATTGAATAAGCTCAAAACATTGAATAAAATAACACCAAATTAAATAAGTGTCAAATGCCAACATGCACCTAACACCATTGATGTAGGCATTATTTTTCATGGTCGCAATAATGAACATATGTGCCTCTAAAATTAAAAAATGCTTTTATGATCCCTTTGCAAATATGAATTTATTTTTTTCATGTAATAGAATAAATAAATGATTTCATATTACAAAATCACTAAAACTTGGTTCTTAGCCCATGATCACCATTTATTGAATTTTCACTGTGCACAATTTTCACATCTAGATTTATTTGGATACAACACCTTAAATTAGTTTATCAAGCCTTGTCCATTGGGCCATAGAGTTAACATCTTTATTTTTCAATTTTTTTAATAATATTTGTTATTGATTTACCTTTAATTGCATATTATGAGTGCAATTTGTGGTGTTATTGTTTTCATTTTAAGTTGCACCCTTTTTGAGGAGGTATTTCAAGTATCTGATAGGACCTAGGCTCACAAATCTCTGACACCAATTGTCATGACTAAGAGCACAATTGATTACCTTTGTATAAGCAACTAAACACGGAATTTAACCAGAATAATAAGTAACTAGAAATCAGAAATAACACAGAATATGAGAGACAATACACAATTGTATTCAACTCATCCAGAAGGAAATACAATAAAGAGATTACACTCTTCCAACACCTCTTGGGCATACCAGTAACTCTCCCTCAAGAGTTCTTTCTCTCACAACCAATTACATCCACAACTCAAACACAGAGTTGTACCCTCCACCAGTTAGTAACAATACTGCTAGTCAAACAAGTACTCAAAGTAATCCAAGTAGATCTCCCTTGATCTTGCAACAACCTGCAAATCAAACGATCTTACTTACCATGTAGATCTCCCCTGATCTTGCTATACCACATATCAACCTGGTTTTGCACACCTGCAAACCTAGATCTTACAATCGAAAGGATCTCTTCCTTGTCCTTGATTACAATACAGCCCCATGAGTCTATTAAATAGATCCTATGCAAACAAAAATTAGACTTCTAATTAAAATAATTAGAAACACAGACTCAAGACTAAAATTAGTCTTTTACATGCAAACAAACTGTCCGTCTAAAATAAGACCATTTTTAGAAGCGCATGCAAATGCATGCACACACAGGCTATCGACGTCGGTGCCTATCTGACCGATGTCGATCGACCCATAACTGACGTCGGTTACTGCAAACACTGAAGATGACTGACGTCAATTGTGTTGCCAATGTCAGTTTCTCTGTAACTCAACAACCTCCTCCATGTTTGCATCAGTGAAGCTTTTAGCTCCATAACCTAACAATCTCCCACTTGGAGATAAACAACTGCATTTGTACCTATACATCGTCTAATTTTGTTTCCTGGCTTGTATCCCTCTTCAAGTTTAATCTTGAATACCAACCACCACACATCCTATGGTGCTACGCCTATCATCCAAGTCCCCTGCCACATCCAAATCTACATACCCATGTAGAGAAGTGCTTGACCCTGCATCACATGTATACCTGCTGCTGGTCCCTCTCAGATACCTAAGAATCCACTGAACTACTTTCCAGTGCTCCTTTCCCAAATTGGCCACCAACTTGCTGACAACTCCCACTGCTTGGGCAATATCAGGTCTAGTACTCATGTACTTAACCTCATCATGTGAATTGGGACATTGTTCTATGAACTGTCCATCCATAGGTGTGTTAACCGATTTTGCATCCTGCATAACGAACGTCGCCACTACCTTATTCACACAATCATCCTGAGACAACATCAACCTGTGATCTTCCCTGTCTCTAGGAATACTCATGCCAAAGAATTTTGTTGCTCCCAAATTCTTCATGACATACATCTGAACTAACTTTACCTTTAGCTCAGAAACTCCCTACATGTGTGACCCTGCAACAAGCATACACACAACATACAATAACAGGATAATGTAGCTAATATTATCCAATCTGGTAAAGGAAACACAACAGTTACATTGACATTGACTAAAGCCATGCTTTGTCATACACCTGTCAAACCTCTATTGTCCTGCAGCCTGCTCAAGACTATATACCCTGGACTTTCATCTCACGTGTCCATTCTCTCTCTTCTTTAGCCTGAGAATTTGTTCATCTTTCAGTGCTTTCTTTCTGGCTAGCAACTCTACCAAATCTCTCATTTGGTTCTCATCCAAGGAATCAACTTCCTCATTCATGCCATGCTCCCACTGTTTCTTGGATTATACCTGCTCTACTTCTTTAAAACTTCCTGGTTCTTGACCATCAGTGAGCAACAAGTAGTCTAAAGAAGGGGAATAACGAATTTGAGGCTTACTTACCCTTTCAGTCCTCCTCATGGGTGTTTAAGACTCCTTGATAGCTTGCTATCCGCCCAAAATCTATTTTCTGGTCGACCCTAATCTACACCCGACCGATGTCGATCCCACCTGATCACTGACGCCGGTTCCCTTATCAACGTCAGTGTCCACCTGGTCACCGACGTCGGTTCTTTGACAGACATTGATCGCCACCTGCTCGACACCACTGAGTCTGGTTTGCACATGACCAACATCGGTACTTGCCTGTTTGATGTCAGTTCCACCTAACCGACATTGGTAACTGTGTTTTCCTGTGAGTGATGACTTTTTACCCACAAGCTTACCTTGGATCATAACCTTGTCCAAACTGCCCTGCTCAGAATTATTTAGCCCCTTGAGCTGATCTCTGTCCATCATCTCTTCCTTGAAAACCAAGGCTTTCTTGTTCTTGTCAAAAACATCAGATTTCCTCTTTGTGCAATAGACCTGATCCTTTCTTGTAGCATGAGTTTCAAGAAACCTCACTTTCTTTTGTTGCTTACAGAAATCTCGATCTATGCTTCCTGAATCTGAACTCTTACCTTTTGACTCAAGAACATGCATCTCCTTATTCATGTGACCAAGCCTACGAAGCCACATCTTCGCATCTACATCTGAAGTAGATAAACCAAAAGGAGAATCAATAATACAAGTAGATAGATAAAGTGTACCTACTTTTTTACCTCTTGCTAAAACAAGTGCACCATTGGAAACCTTTCAAGAATCCGCTGTGAGAGTTACTGTGCATCCCTCAACACCCAACTTTTCAATAGAAATCAAGTTCCACTTTAGGACTAGGACATGCATGACCTCCTTCAACACCCATGTGTTGCTTGTCTGCAATTTTAGCTACACTTTCCCTTTGCCAACAATTTGACAAGGCTCACCAACCCCTAAATAAATCTTTCCAAAGTCTCCATGGACATAATCATGGAAAAATACTCTATTTCGGGCTGCATGGAAAGAGGCATCAGAATCTATAATCCAAGATTCTACTTTATCCAAGGAACATACAAGAGTATCCTATACAACAACCCCTACAACATCTGCTTCTTCATTTCCTTCATGCTGATCTTCTACCAACCAACAATCTTTCTTTACTTGCTCTTTCTTTCCATAATTTCATAATTGAGAATTCTTGCCATTGAATTCCTCCATTCTTAGTGTACTTTCTTTTGCCATTGCTATACTCCCACTCAATCAGAAACCCCTAAGAGTGACCTATAATCAACAAACACTTAACACACTCTGAAACCAAGGTGTTAGTGAACCTCGCACTGAGAACCTGCAACCTCGCTCTGATACCACTTGATAGTGGTATGAACTAGCAACCTAGCTCTGATACCACTTGATAGGACCTAGGCTCACAAAGCTGTGACACCAATTGTCAGGATTAAGAGCACAATTGATTACCTTTGTATAAGCAACTAAACACAAAATTTAACCAGAATAATAAGTAACTAGAAATCAAAAATAGCACAGAATATGAGAGAATACACAATTGTATTCAACTCATCTAGAAGGAAATACAATAAAGAGATTACACTCTTCTAACACCTCTTGGGCGTACTAGTAACTCTCCCTCAAGAGTTCTTTCTCTCACAACCAATTACAACCATAACTCAAACACAGAGTTGTACCCTCCACCAGTCAGTAACAATACTGTCAGTCAAACAAGTACTCAAAGTACTCCAAGTAGATCTCCCTTGATCTTGCAACAAACTACAAATCAAATGATCTTACTTACCATGTAGATCTCCCCTGATCTTGCTATACCACAGATCAACCTAGTTTTGCACACCTGCAAACCTAGATCTTACAATCGGTAGGATCTCTTCCTTGTCCTTGATTACAATATAGCCTCATGAGTAGTCTATATAGATCCCATGCAAATAATAATTAGAATTCTAATTACAATAATTAGAAATGCAGACTCAAGACTAAAATTAGTCTTTTACATGTAAACAAACTATCCATCTAAAATAAGACCAATTCTAAAAGTGCATGCAAATGCATGCACACATAGGGTGCCGACGTCGGTGCCTGTCTGACCGATGTCAGCTGACCCATAATTGACATCGGTTACTGCGAACACTGAAGATGACCAACAGCGGTTGCACTGTCGACGTTGGGTGGCCTATAACTAAATAGAACCTCTAGAGAAGGTTGGCTCCCTTGATGCTACACCTAATTATTACTACACCTACTCAAATTTCAATGAAAAGGGAGAGAGAAATCTGAAATCAAATAAATAAAAGGGGAGATGTACCAAATTTTAGGTATCCTCTTGTGGTCTATAAGTTTATCACAAAACTAAACAAGGCTGCATCTAATCACAAAACTTCAAATAGTTCTCTAGCATAAGTATTTCAATATGGAGGTTGCTTTTGATACCTCAACTAAGAGGGGAAATCAAGAGGTATACAATGAAACACTAATGAAGGTTTCCCACACTTAATATTTGCATAACCACTTAATAAACATCATATGACCTGTAAAGTATAACTTACTCACAAATAAGTGTTGACAATTTTGACCCCACAGGTCAAATTGTCACCTTTATCATTCTAAACTTTCTACATCATGTTCCTTTGTCCAAACGTCAGAGATTAGGATTGCTTATATTTTCAAAAGGGGTTTTTTTCCTTTTGGAAAAGTCAATTTTAAAAATTTCAAAGATCTTTTTCTCTTCAGAAGGGTTCTTTTACAAAATCCCAAAGGGTTATTTCAAATGTTGAGGGGTATCTGTCTTTCAAAAAATGACGCTTGCAAAAATACCAAAGGGATATACAAGAAGCCCAACGACTCCTTTCCCTTTGATAAATTCAATATCATAAATCTTGAAAGGATAGTTTCAAATTGTTTGAAGGAAGGGCAATTGACAAAAATATGAAGGGCAAGTGGATAATTCATTTTTGTTGAAGGGTAACTTGAAAAATTTCAAAGGGTAGAATTCCTTCAGAAAAAGGTTCACTTGAAATTTTTTGAAGGACATTAGTAATAATATAAAAGGGTATGTGCCCTTTGATAAGGTTCAATTCATGAATTTCAAAAGGGTAGTCTTCAAGAAATTAGACTTGGGCACTTTCATTTCTTTCGTAGGATCCTTTAAAAATATCTCGAAGGGTATGTGCCCTTATGGAAAGTTCAAAATAGAAGATCTGAAGGGAAATTTGAAAAATTTGAAGGGTATTTTCCATTTAGGAAGGTTCTTTACAAGGAAATGGACCATTTATAGAAGTCTGAAGGGTCACTCGACATGAATTCCCATGGACAATTTGTCTGCAGGAAGGTGATAGGCAAAAAAGTTGAAATAATTCTTTCAGGCAATTTGCTCAAAAGAAAGGAAAGAACATGAAGAAATAGCTTCAATTTTTTTGAAGATGAATGTTTGAGACAAAATCTTGAAGACCTAATTCCTTTGGACTTTTTTTCTAAAGGAATGGTTTCAGGAAAAGCTAAAGACCTAAGACAATTCCCATGGGAGAATGACTGAGCAAAAAGGCCAAAGAACAAATGCCTGACTCAACAACTCTGGAGGAAATGAGAAATAAAAGTCCTAAGGCCAAGCAAAGGGAAATAAAAGCCAAAAGATATTGCCATAGGAAAATGAATAAAGAAGAGAGCCATGGATAATTTGTTCGAAGAGATAAAGAAACAAAGACAAAATCCGTAGACAAACAAATAGCCAAAGATGAAAACCATAAGTAAATGGATCAAAGCAATACATGCACAAGAAAAAGAGATAGAGTTAACATGGAATTTAATGTAAGTGGAACATCACTTAGAATTGGTTGGGCTAAGTTTTAGTTGACTATTTTTTGTATTCATAGTTTGACTAGTCACTCTTATGCATCCAAAGGTCTAACTCATCTTCAAGTGGAGTTCTCAGTCCAAGATGTGGCATGGCTTTCCATGTAAGAATTTGACTTGTAAAACTTGGTTCCACCTCATCCCTTCTACATCAACATCAAATTTCATACACGTTTCAGTTCTGGAGTTGACTAGCCTTGTACTATGGTTGACTAGTTGACAAGTCAAGCATGCACATTTGTTTAGCTTGTTGAAGGCTTTCTACTTTACAGTAGTTCAAGTGGAGTTATAATTTCAGTTTTGGTGTAGCATTCCATGTGGAGAAGATTTTTCTTTCATTTCAATACAACTTCCAATGAATCAAGTAGAGTTCTCTTTGAAGATTTGATGTGTTGTTCATGCATGAAGAAGATTAGCTCACCGTTCATTTTCAATGCCAAAAGGAGTTTTCATGAAAGCATAAGACAAAGGGATTTATTTTTGGGTCTCTGGACAACATAAGTTAATTTTGAGTTAACTTCTCTTCTATTTTCAATGCTAATCTCTTGATTGATGTATACTTTTCTATATAAGTTGGATTTTCAGCCTTGAATTATATCCCTCTTTTGGCAAGACAAAATTCTGCCAAAGATTGAATTGTAACCTTTTTTAGATTAATAGAAGGACTATTGTTTTCAAATTCTAGCTACTAGTATAGTGTATTTATGTCATTGATTTGCATAAGTGATAGAGTTTTCTTCCTTGTCAAGTCTTGATGCTTACCTAGTTACTAGTTGATCAGATTATGCAGGTCATGTTTTGTGTTTAATGTCTTTTAGCTAAGTTTACAGTGGATGTAAGTGGCTAGTTAATGCCTTGAATCAAGCCTATTCCATCATTTTCCTCAAGCTTTTATCACAAGATAGAACCTTTTCATGAAATACTTATGCATATTGGTCAATTGGGGTTGAAAGTTTAGCCTTTCTCTTATTTAAATCAGTGTTCTTAGACGTTCTAATTGAGTGGAACAACCAATCATTCAGGCGTATCACCATCATTAGATAGGATTTTATTTTAATTTTTCTTTCTCTTTTCCTAGGTAGTATGTAGTGTTAAGGTGTGGAGCTCAAAGCTTCACCAATGAGCAAATTACAAGGTTGTTGGTTTTACATAGTCACCGACGTCGATCATGGATCGAATGGAGGCTATCGACGTCAGTTATGGATCAGCCGACATCGGTCATATGCAGGCAGATAGGGACCAACATCGGTCACCTGTGCATTCCAGAATTCTATTTTCGTGAGACAAATGGATTGTTTGCATGATAAGTTGAACTGTTGGTTGTAAGTCTGCGTTTCTATTTTTGGCAGGACTGATTTAGACCTTTGATTAGGAGGTGTATCTAATGGTTGAGAATGCATAGCTCATGATCCCTAATCTTATATAATAGGGATAGATATTCATAGCTTGTATGATGTAACAGACAATTCAAGTAGTTGAATTGTGTTTGTAATTGCGAGAGAGAACTCTCAAGGGAAAAAGATCTGTACATCTAAGAGGTGTGGAAGAAAGAGAGATATCTTCAATTGTATTTCCTTCTGGAAGAGTTTAATACAAGTTTTCATTGTTTCTTGTATCTCTTGTTCTTTGTTGATTCTAGTTTCTAGTTACTTATTACTTCTGATTAATTCCATGTTTAGTTTAGTTGCTTGCACAACAGTAATCAATTGTTCTTGTTAGACCCTGATAAGTGGTATCAGAGCTCAGGTTCACTAACAGGTGGTTCAGATATGTTTAGTGTGTTTTGATTACAGATCACTCACAGGGGTTTCTGTTTGAGTGAGAGTAAAGCAATGGGAGAAGAAAGTAAACTAAGAATGAAGAAGTTCAATGGCAAGAACTATCAATTATGGAGGATGCAGATAGAAGATTATCTATATCAGAAAGATCTATACTTACCGTTGGGTGGAGTTTCATGCAAACCCATAGATATGCAAGATGAAGAATGGAATGTTCTTGATAGAAAGGCTCTGGGATCCATAAGGTTGAGCCTGGCATCTTCTGTGATATCCAACTTATCACAGGCAAAGTCAATGGTAGAGTTCATAGATACTTTAGCAAAATTATATGAAAAGCCCTCAGCTTCAAATAAGGTATATCTTATGAAACAATTATTTAATTTGCATATGCAAGAAGGTGGATCTGTATCTACTCATCTAAATGATTTCCATACAATAGTAAATCAGTTAAATTCAGTCAAAATAGTGTTTGATGATGAAATTATGGCTCTCTTAATTTTATGATCTTTACCAAAAAGTTGGCATAGTTTGGTAATGGAAGTTAGTAATACTGCATCTGCTACAAATATTTTGAAAGTAGATGATGTTGTTAGTGTAATCTTGAATTAAGAAATTTGCAAGAAAAGCATAGAGGAGATATCAGGTAATGCTTTAAGTATTGAAAGCAGGGGAAGGCAAAAAGAGAGGCGCAAGCAAGGGAGATCAAGGTCTAAGTCAAAGATGAGCACTAGATCCAAATCCAGAAATGGAAAAAGAAAGATAACCTGCTGGAATTGTGGAAAGAAAGGGCATGCAAAGAAAGACTACTGGTTGAAAGTTAGAGAAGACTATCAGCATGAAGGTAATGAAGAAGCAAAAATTACAGGTATTGTTGCACAAGATGCTTTTACACTTTCTTTGGATAATAGATTAGAATCTTGAGTTGTAGATTTTGGTGCTTCTTTCCATGCTACCCCAAATAGAGAATTTTTCAATGATTATGTCCAGGGAGATTTTGGAAAAGTTTATTTAGGGGATGATGAGCCTTGTAAAATTATTGGCAAAGGAAAAGTGCAGCTGAAATTGCAGAATGGCAACACATGGGTGTTGAAAGATGTCATGCATGTACCCATCTTAAAGAGGAATTTGATTTCTATAGGAAAGTTGGGGGATGAGGGTTGCACAGTAACTCTCATAGCTAAATCTTGGAAGGTTACCAAGGGTGCACTTGTATTAGCTAGAGGTAAGAGAGTAGGTACTCTCTATTTATGTAATTGTATTACTGATTATTCTCCTTCTATTCTATCTACTTCAGATGTAGATGCAAAGTTGTGGTACCAGAGGCTTGGCCACATGAGTCAGAAGGGAATGAAAATTCTTAAGTCAAAAGGTAAGTTTTCAGATTTGAAAAACATAGATCTAGATTTCTGTGGGCATTGTATTTTTGGAAAACAAAAGAGAGTGAGATTTCTCAAGACTGGGTCAACAAGGAGGAAGCACAAGTTGGAGCTTGTTCACACAGACGTGTGGGGACTAGCTCAGGTAGCTTCTATTGGAGGATCACAGTATTATGTTACTTTCATTGATGATGCTACAAGAAAGGTATGGGTCTATTACATAAAGAAAAAATTTGATATTTTTGACACTTTTAGGAATTGGAAAGCTTTGGTTGAGAATGAAATAGGTTTGAGATTGAAGTGCCTTAGATCTGACAATGGTGGTGAGTACTGTAGTTATAAGTTCAACAGATATTGTTTTATGAATGGAATACGCAAGCAAAAGATGGTTCAAGGACACTTCAGCAAAATGGAGTTGCTGAAAGGATGAACAGAATAATACTGGAGCGTGCACAGAGTATGAGGTTGCATGCTGGTTTGCCCTTACAGTTTTGGGTAGAAGCTATAGATACTACAGTTTACCTAATTAACAGAGGACCCTTTACTGCTCTGGATGGTAGAATTCCAAAAGAGGCTTGGACAGGTAAAAAGGTAGATTTTTCATTTCTCAGAGTTTTTGGTTCTGAAGCTTTTGTGCACGTTGATAAAGAAAATAGAAAAAAGTTGGATGCTAAGTCTATGAGGTGCACTTTTATTGATTATGGCTCTGGAGATTTTAGATTCCAGTTGTGGAATCTAGGAACTATTAAAATTTTTAGAAGCCATGATGTTGTTTTCAATGAAAAAGTGATGTACAGTGATCAGCTCAAGAAGCTGAACAATTTTGAGCAGGGCAATGGAGATTTGGATGAGGTGATGATCCAAAATGAGCTTGCGAAAAAGAATTTTCACACTCAAGAAAACACAAACACTGACATCGGTCAGGAAGGAACCGACGTCGGTCAAATAGGAACCGATGTCAGTCAGATAGTAACCGACTTCGATCAGACATGAATCAACGTCGGTCAGGAGGAACTGACATCAGTCAGATACATGCCTAGAGATGATCGAGATCGATCACTAACAGAGAATTTGGGTGGACAAAAAATAGTGAATGAGTCTTAGACGCCCAAGAGGAGGTCAGAAAGGGTAAGTAAACCTCCAATTTGATATTCCCCTTCATTATTCTACTTATTGCTCACTGATAGTGGAGAACCAGAGAGTTTTGATGAAGCAATGCAGGTACAAACTTGGAAACAGTGGGAGCTTGGCATGAATGAGGAAATTGATTCCTTGAAAGAGAACCAAACATGGGATTTGGTTGAATTGCCAGTTGGAAAGAGAGCACTGAAAAACAAATGGGTTTACAGGTTAAAGGAAGGTGAGAATGGACATATGAGACATAAGGCCAGGTTGGTAGTAAAGGGATTTGCATAGAAACTAGGTATTGATTTTGGTAACTTTTTTTCTCTTGTAGTAAAAATAACTTCTATTCGAACTGTATTGTCTTTAGTTGCTATTGAGGATTTGCATCTTGAGCAGCTTGATGTTAAGATAACGTTTCTTCATGGATATTTGGATGAAGAAATATATATGGATCAGCCGGAGGGTTTTGAGGTCAAAGGTAAGGAGAAGCTTGTGTGCAGGTTGAAAAAAAGCTTATATGGTCTTACACAAGCTCCTAGACAATGGTATTTGAAATTTGACAAGTTTATGACTGAGCATGGCTACAGTAGATGTCAATCTGACCATTGTGTGTATTTTAAGAGATTGGATAATGGTAGATATATTATCTTGTTGCTATATGTAGATGATATGCTTGTTACAGATTCACACATGCAGGATATTTCTGAGCTTAAGGTAAAATTAGCTCACACATTTGCCATGAAGGATTTGGGAGCAGCAAAGAAAATCCTTGGCATGAGTATTAAGAGAGATAGGAAAAATCACAGGTTGATTTTGTCTCAAGAAGATTATGTGAACAAGGTGTTGGAGAGATTCAATATGCAGGATGCAAAACCAGTAAGTACACCTATGGCTAGACACTTCAAATTGAACAAAGAACAGTGTCTTAATTCACATGATGAGGTAGAGTACATGAGTAGAGTTCCATATGCTTCCGTAGTTGGGAGCTTAATGTATGCAATGGTATGTACTAGACCTGATATTGCCCAAGCAGTGGGAGTTGTCAGTAAGTTTATGGCCAATCCAGGGAAGGAACACTAGAAAGTAGTTCAGTGGATTCTCAGATATCTGAGAGGGACCAACAGTAGTCATTTGTGCTATGGTGGGTCAAATACTTCTCTACATGGATATGTAGATGCGGATATGGCAGGTGACTTAGATGGCAGGAGAAGCACCATAGGATATGTTTTCACTATTGGTGGAATGGCAGTTAACTAGATTTCAAAGTTGCAGAAGGTTGTTGCCTTGTCTACTACAGAGGCAGAATACATTGCAGTCACAGAGGCTAGCAAGGAGATGATATGGATGACACGGTTCATGAAAGAGTTGGGAAAGGAGCAAGAGAGTTACAGATTATACAATGATAGTCAAAGTGCAATTCATTTGGCTAAGAACTCAGCCTTTCATTCAAGAACCAAACATATACAGCTTAGGTACCACTTCATTAGACAGGGATTGGAGGATGGTGAGTTGAAGCTAGAAAAGATACATACAAATAAGAACCTTGCTGATATGTTAACAAAGCCGGTAACAAAGGAGAAGTTGAATCTTCATTCAACTTTTGTTGATCTTCAAGATTGAGCTTGAAGATGGAGAAGCTAGAAGATGTTGTTGTACAGGTACAGGTGTAGCTTTTTATCTCCAAGTGGGAGATTGTTAAGGTGTGGAGCTAAAAGCTTCACCAATGAGAAAATTGCAAGGTTGCTGGTTTTACACAGTCGCCAACGTCGGTCATGGATCGACTGGAGGCTGTCGACATCGGTTATGGATCAAATATCTTAATTGATACACAAAAGGGAGTTATCTCTTATAATATAGAGATTTAATCCACTGATTAGGTCACCCATAGCCTAGGATTATTTCCATATTTTAGTAGATTATGAAGGCTTGAAAATACCTTCATAGCGGTGCAAGTCTAATTGACAATATTTTTTAGCATGCCTAATGGGACCAACAAAGAAATATTTTGTATATTTAAGAAGTTTGAAGCTGAAGAAAAGTTTTACAAGAGACAAGAATGTTCATCTTCATCACAAGCTAAAAATTCTTCAAGTTGCAGAGTTCATGGCATCATTTTAGACAATTCATTCATGCCAAAGGTTACCACAAGTTCAACAAGTAAAGGTACTCCTATTGAATTTTTATCATTTAAGATATCAAGGTTTAGGAGAGCAAAACCATATCCTCAAAAATAGTATTTGCCTCCTGGTCATCTTATTGTTCTAAGCACTAGAATCCTCGCTCTCCAAATGACCATCATTAATTAGGTGTTTACTCCATTAAATAGAGGTATCCCACTAAATTTATCCTAGTTTAATGATATTCTAGTGTTTTCTCTCAAGAGTATCCCATTCTTCTTAGGAAAAAATCAAACAACCCCTATTGAGCGTATCCAAGATGTAGCGAATCTTTGTTCAATCCATAATGTTGTTGAAGATAATGTTGCTATTAGATTGCTTGCTACCTCCTTCAAAGGAAAAGCATTGCAATGGTACAAAAATCTCCCACTAAATTCCATTTCAACCTGGGATGAATTAGGTGCAACCTTAGTCAAGCAATTTGAAGATAAATCTAATCACTTGTCTTTAGTTGAGTAATTAATTTCCATATCAAGAGCTCCTCATGAGTTCATGTTTGATTTTAACCTCAGATTTCAAATGACATGGACCAAAATACCTATGTTTATAAGGCCATCCTCTGAATATGCATTTTTGTACTATTTTAAATCTCTTAACTCTGACATTAGTGTGATGATACAATCAATGGGTGGTACTACTTTGTCAGATGCTTATGAGGTTGTAATAAGGTCAAAAAATAGTTTGATACAAGCTGGTAATATTTCTCCAAGACCTCCAATGCTTATATTTCCATAAATAAGTTCCATATTAGCCCCTCAAATTCCTCAATTTCCATCCTTAGCTCCTATTCCAACACCTCTAGCTCAAATTATAGCCCTTACTAGTCAAGCTAGTGAGATAAGGGAGTTAAAAAGTTTGCTAAAATACTTTGGGAATGAAATAATGTAACTCAAGAGGCAAAAATTTTAGTCTAATAGGCCTTATCAATAACAAAATCAAAACATCTATTAGCGCTTCAAAGATTAAAGGCTTCTTTACAGGGTTTCAAAGAAAATGAACCACCTTATCAAGCACAAGGAGCTATAACTCCAGCTAAGCCATATGCTGCTCTTGATCCTAATTTCTTTCCACTTAAAAATCCATTGTTCCCACCCCACCTCAAAATAACATGATGCAAGATTCAGGTTGGCAGTCCTCAAATCTCAAAGATGCTCAAAACCAAGCCTTGGTATCACAAAACATCACTATGCCACAAATGACCCAAAAAGAGTTTTCTTTTCAAGGAGGTCAGTACCAAGATACATGTTTGGCATCATAAGGAGAGACTCGTCAAGCTCAAGGGCAACCTGATGCCACTAATGTAAATTGGCAAGTAGATGATCATGTTGCTTTTACTTGTTGAAACTAACAAATCAAGTTGTCAAGTTACAGTTGTAACTAGAGCTAAAAGAAGAGCCATTGAAGAGGCTCAAAATATGACAAATTCTTAAAGTAATCCTAAGGTTGTTTATAAGAGTGAAAAAGAGAAACTTGCTATCCCTACAACTCAAAAAAATCAGAATATAGAGGTTGGTAAGGTTCATCAACTACATCTAGTTCATGAACAACTAGTGATTTAGAAGGTATAGCCAAAGGTTAGTGGATCTCATTTTAGTATAGTAGATGAGATGAAGAAGTCTAAAATCAAAATTAGCATGTGGGATTCTCTTTCCATTCTAGGACAAAAGGATAAGCTCATTCAAGAGCTTTTAGCTCTTGAATGGTCTCCAAAATTGGCCGAGAAAAAAGGTGTTGTCTAAACTAATTCAGATAAGCCAACAAAGTAATAGGTATAGAAAGTAAATAAGATGGCAAAGGTGAAAAAAACTAAGGTAAAATCAAAGAAAAATCCTACTTTGTACCTTTCTTTGATAGTAGGTGATACTTTGGTTCATAGTTGTATGGTGGATAGTGGAGCCAATAGTATAATCATGCCTAAACAGATTGCATACAAGCTTGGACTTGTTTATGAGCTAAACACTAAAGGATTATTAAAATTGGATGGGTCACCAAAAAAGATGGTAGGCATCATCAAATATCTCAAATTGACATTAAATGCATGTCCCAATGTTACTATTCAATAGGATGTTTTTGTGGTAGACTTGCCTCCTTACTTTGCTATATGCCTTTCAAGAGACTTCACCTCAAATATTGGTGGATATTTATCAACTGATTGGAATTATTTGTTATTCATAACTAGGTATGGTACCAAGGTAACAATTCATTCTAATCCTATTGCATGTTTTCATATGGAGCCATATATGCCAAGTGTTGTGAATACTAACTGTATCATTTCAGATGAAGTACTAAAAGCTAATGAAGTAGAAAGTGAATCACCTTTGGATGGAGTTCCATATTTATTTCTTGATGAGTGGGATTATACCTTGCATGAGAATGATCCTTACAAGCTATTTGAATAAGGACTTGGTGTGTATTGCCTTCATGAGAATGATGCACCAATTCCAGCCATGGTCAAAGAAGATGAGTCTAATGAAGGTTTGTGGTAGTTATAATTTGATGAATCAAGGAATATGAATGGACCCAAAGCTAGAATAATGTTGGTTTCTATAACAAAGCAAAGGTATTTCTCTTTTGTTAAATTTTAGTTTAGCTGTTCAAATAATGTTGCTGAGTATGAAGCACTAGTTCACGGTTTATAGTGGGCTAGGAAGATGAAACTCAAATCCTTACAAGTTTTTGGTGATAGTAAACTTGTAGTTCACCAAGTAAGAGGTTTGAATGTGTGTAAAAATTAGTTGCTCAAGTATTACAAGCATAGAATATGGGACTTAAATATTTTCAAGCTTTTAACATACAGACAATACCAAGAGGTGGGAATAAATATGCTGATAGGTTGGATACTGTTAGGGCATAATTTGGTATCCAAACTGATGTAAAAAATGAAAAAATTTAGTCACACATAAAGGTGGTTGTAAGGCCTTCCATTCTAGATAATCATGAGAATTGGTAGGTGTTCAAGGATGACAATCAAATTATGAGGTTTCTACAAGAGGAGGTTGATTTTTTTTCAAGAAACCAATCAAAACACTTGCAACAGTATGGTAATTAGATTGTGTAACTAAAAAAAAAAAAAGCTACCCAAGGGATTAGTCACACTTGAGAACATTTTCAGTGGTGATGAGCTAAGGAAGGAGAAGTCATCCTTGTCAACAAAAGAGATCACTATGCCAATGTAGAGATTACAGCTGGTAAGATTTTGAAGTTGGGTAAGGTATGCACTCCAAAAAAGAAAGGTTTCATTAAGTTATGCACAAGTTTTGTTGATATATTTGCATGGAAATATATTGATCTCAAGGGATTTGATCCAAGTTTGGCTCAACACACCATTGAGTTAGAGGAGGACACTAAACTAGTAAGAGAAAGATAAAGGCCTATCAATCCTAAGATTGAGCCTTTGATGAGAGCTGAGCTTTAGAAGATCATAGAATCAACTATTAAATTTTCAATCAAGTACTCAACTTGGATGGAAAACCTTATTCTAGTATGAAATAAGAATGGTGATATTCATTCGTGTGTTGATTTCCATCATTTGAATATGGGTTCACTAAAATATCACTACCCATTTCCATCAATGGAATAAATTTGATAGATTTTTGTAGGTTTAGAGAGGTTTTCTTTATTGGATGGATATAGTGGCTACAATTAGATTTTGGTCAAAAAAGAGGACCAATTTAAGACAACCTTCACAACTAAGTGGGGGACATTTGCATATAGAAACATGCCATTTAGTTTGTCTAATGTTGGAGCAACCTGTTGTTCCCAAAATCCATCACTCATTTTTGGGGACAACATATCAACTATTTTGGTCCTGCAGGCCAAAATTCTCTCTTCCCTTCTCAAAAAATGTTTTGAGCACTCTAATTCTTCAAATATTCAAGCTTTTTCAGCTAAGGGACTCACAGGTTCAATAGGTTCAACAACTTCAACAGGCGAGCTCTCACAAAGAAACAAGTTCCCAACACTTAGGCATTTCAAGGCTATTTCAACACTGAAGTTCAATCAAAAAAGTTATCGGCGGGCTTCAAACAAAAGATTGAACCACTGAACCATTGAACCCCACCTCCAAAGGTTCAAAGGTTCAATGACATCGGCAGACTTAAAGAGTTAAGCGCTTCGACAAGGTTCAAAATTTCAATAAATTCGGTGAACTTAAAGAAAAGAAGGCTTCAAAGGTTGAACCATTGAACCGTTGAACCTTGAACCAAAATAGTTCAACGAGTTCAAAGGTTCAACAAGTTCAATAAAATCAAAAGACTTAAACAAAAGGAAGACTTCAAAGATTAAAGGATTCAAAGAGCTAAGAAAAAAAGGTTGAACCAATTGAACCTTGAACCAAAATAGTTCAAAGTTCAAAGGTTCAACAAGTTCAATAGAAAAGAAAAGGATCCAAAAACTTTGAAGAACCAAAGGATTCTGAGAAAGAGAATGAACTGATTGAACCTTGAACCAAAATAGTTCAAAGTTCAAAGGTTCAAGAAATTTAAAAGTTTGAAAGGGAGCTTTGAGCGAAGGAAGGAAATGAAAGATTCCAGAGACAAGTTCGAAGAGATGGTTCAACTGAAGAAGAAAGAAAGTGATTGAACCAAGGAACTAATTGAACCAAAGAAGAGATTGAACTAAAGAAGTGATTAAACCAAGGAGCTGATAGGAATGCCTAAACTGTTGAACCATTGAACCAATGCACTCTCATGGTTCAAAGGTTTAAGGTTTAATATGGTTCAAGTGACCAGCAACCAGTGACATGCCCGTAGACGTCAAATTTAAGGTAATGAAAGTATCATTTATTTTCAAATATGATATGAAACTTGAAAACAAACTCAGTGACTAGCTGAAGAGATAGCCTGAGAGCTCAGATCATGAGGAAGAGATAAAATATGTTAAGAGAATAGGGAACAAGAGGGAAAGACCAAAAAAAACTGTGCAAGAGTTATTTCTAGTTGGTGAAATAGTCCACCAGGTGGACAGCAGAGAGCTTGAGCACTCAAGGACGCGGCTTATTTTTCTCCATCGTGTAAAGGTGAAGTAGCAGCTGCACAAATATCTAGGTAGCCTATACTTTGGAGGAGACATTTGAGATAAATTAACATGCCATAGTTAAGGCCGATGCCCTGTTCCAGCATGGCCCCTTGATAGAACTAAAAATGCATTCAAGGCATTGAATGCATCATGGGACATTCCATGAAACAAAGTGCCCAAGTCTTTCTTGGAGTGCTATATATTGTAATCTCTTATTTTATGCAAAGGAGATCTCTGTTATAGAAGCAAAACTCTGCCCAAATTGAAAGGCATTTCCTGAGGCTTTGAGCTTAGATTGTTAATCATATTTCTTTATTTGAATGAGAAAACAAGTGACCTTTCAAAATTTGTGCTGGAATAGCTTGTGTTATTTAAGAAATTGTTCTTATGTCTATTTCTTAGAAGCATTTTGTCCATTTAATTTAACAAGCAGAACTAGTGGAAGTAATCAGGAAGGTGTCCTGAAGCTGACTGTGGAGAGACTTTGTGCTGCCACAATTGTCTTTAGCATGTTTATTTTTCTATTTCTATGTAAAGGATCTTGGGACAACTTTGTGCCCCCATTGTCCTTCATATATTTCACTCTTTGGTAGTTGAGGTGGAGACTTTGTGCTACACTTCATCCTACTATGTTACTGTGCCCTGTTTACTTATCACTACCAGAAAGAATTTCTGCTGTTTGCAGACCACTTTTGAAAGAAGAGAAGTACCTTCTATCATTTCACCAGGATTTCTCTTTTGTCTGTGAACATCATCTTTAAAAAAAGAGAGATGGATGGTGTTGTCCTACCCCTGGGTGTTATTTTTTGCTTATATATATAGTATATATAACACCTCATATTTATAGGGAACCTCCCCTTGATGAGAGGAGAGATTTATCCCCTTTTGATGTGGTCGATGTACACATTTGGCTGATAAATCTCTCTATGCTATGGTGGAAACACCTATTTTTCCCATCAGTTATTTGGTGACAAAATATTCACCCAACATTTTTTGGTGACTCCGCTGGGGACACAACCATTTTGCACAATTTGAAGCCTCAAGCTTCAGATTGAAGCATCACCTGTGTCTTATCCATTATCATTATAGCCTTATCCATTTCCATTATACAATCTGGTCTATGAAACCAAAGCCGTTGGGGATCAAATGTTTCACTTCTTTTTCCTCTTTCCTCCAGCTCCATGCCAACAGTTTTTGGTGACTCCACTGGAGAAGAGCGCACGGTTTGAAGCCTCAAGATTCAAATTGAAGTAGTGCCAGTTCTTTTCCATTTTTAATTTACAATCTAGAAAATCCATAGTATACAAGATGCCAAAGATCTAAAGCTATTATTGACCATGTATTCGAGTTGGTACAACAAAGTGATTTTGACCTGTTTCCTTCTCTATCTCACCTTCAGTGAACCATGAGTTTTCCTCCTACCAAAATCAGTTCTCCATTACCAGGCAAAGAATCTATTTCTACTATTAACAGAGCTTTGTCAATACATACCCCTTAGACATTTTTTATCCTTCCCTTCAGTAGTCAAATCATGGCAGTTCAAGGCCCTTGGGGTAACTCTTTTGGTCCACTCAATCTAACTCCACCTCTACATGAGCTACCTTGCAGTTCAAGGAAGAATTTTCCCAAATTCTTTGGTGATGGGAGAGTTCATCCTAATGAACATATTGCAGCCTTCAACATAGCCTGTGGTGTGATAAGCATGGTGTATGAAGATGTAGTAGTCAGAATATTTATGGAAACATTGCAAGGCACTACTACAAACTAGTTTTATCATCTACAAGCACAAACTATGACTGACTGGAACACCCGCAAAGCCAAATTCAAAGCCAGGTTTAAGCCTGTAGAAGATGCACATGCCCTACTAGCCCGTCTCACACAAATGAAGAAAGAACCTCATGAACCTATGAGGGACTTCATAGCTAAGTTTGACAAGCTGAGGAATATGATTCCTATAATTTCTTAGCCAACAGTTGAGAATCTCAAATACTTCTTCATCAACTCTCAGCTACCTGAATTGAGTTTTCTACTGAGACGTGCTGGCCACATATACCTTGATGCAGCTCAAGATTAGGCCACTGAGGTGGAAGATGATCTTATCTTGACAGAAAAGATAAGAAGAGATCCTAACAGAGGTAAATCTTCTTCATCCTCTAAATATCCATCTATAGGCACCACTGATCCAATGGTGCAAAAGCTGGCAAATGAGTTGCTAGCTCTCAAAAAGTAAATAGCATAAGGAATGTTTGATCCTCTGTCATACAGAGATATACCAAAGAGGACTTTTTTGAATCAGTCATACCAAGGCAACGCTGCCAAGAATCAAGAGCAGTCAAATTTCCTTCCTCCTCTGCAAGGGAAACTTGCCATTGAAGTACCAACCAACTCAGTAGTTAGATATCTTTAAATAAAATATAATTTCTCTTTCCAACCTGAGTTGAACCCAGAAGATGATGCTAATCTCTTCACAGAGGGAGAAGAAAAATTAGCTGGTGACTCCAACATTAGTTTCCTAAATTACCAGGATGAACCTAGAAGTAAAGGTGAAGTGTTTGATGGATCATACGCTGTATTCACCCGGTCCTAGAACTAGTCAGCCTAGCAAGCTAATAAGGAAAAAATAAAGGAGAGAGCTCAACCAGTAATTTCAATTATTAAGAGAGGAACCACTCTGTCTTTTCAATGAAAGGACCTGATGATCGCTAAAAAGGTAAGTACCTCAAGTATTCCTTCATCTTCTAATTCAAATTCGTAGATCAATCTTACACCCCCAAAAACTAAAAGGATGAAATTTCTTCCTCTGTTGTCAGTCATTTCTAGTCATTTGACATAATCGACCATGTCAAGAAAACTAAAATTCAAATGTTTGAATTTGAATTTTTGCAATCTAACCATGAGCAGTTGGATAAGTTGGTTCAATGTGTAAAGAATAAAATCATCCCTACAGGACCAACTATTCTAAAGGTGACTCCCACATCCACTTGGAATAACCTTGTCATTACTCCTCCTACTGCTCTCAAGAGGACAAAACCATTTTATGTCTCCCTACTTATAAATGGACACTAGATGAACAATTGTATCATAGACTCAGGTGCATTTGAAAATGTCATGCCGGCCAAAGTGGTAGAATATCTTAAACTCACACTAACCAAGACATTTGGGAGATGTTTTTCTATGGAGAACAAACAAGTGCCACTATTGGGATAAATCAAGGACACTCAATTTATATTTGTGACATTCCTAGATAAGAGAATTAAGATGACAGTCCTGGTGGCTGATGTCTCAGCCTCCTACGGCATCCTTCTTCGTCAAATTTTTTGCAAGGATGTTGGTGGAGAAATAAGTATGGACATGTCTGAAGAGAGGATCCCAGTCAAAGGTGTCATGTAGAGATTGCTCCCTGAGAAGGAAGCAAAATATGTTGTCACTCAAACATTAGTGCCTGAAGCTCAAATTCTGTTTGAGTCTTCAAGCGTGGGTAATTACTTCCTGACTACGGAGGATGTTCCTATCCTAACTAATGAAACTTTTGAAAATGACAATCTAAAAATTAGTTCAGATAGAACAACAAAAGGATTGGTAGAATGCAGTACAGGCACAAAAAAATCCTCCCCTCCAATTAAAAGAAAATTTGAGGAAAGCATAGTTCCTGATAACGTATGGATACTAGAATTTGATGGCAATTGTTCTTTTACCAGCTCTGGAGCTGGGATTGTTCTAATATCTCCTCAAGGAGATATTTTTCCTTCTTCATATAAATTGTAGTTCAACAACACCAATAATACTATTGAATATGAATCACTGCTACTCAGATTAAAGGCCGCTCAAGACAGGAGTGTCAAACTCCTTCACGCCAAAGGAGATGCTAAGCTGGTGGTTTGCCAAGTTAAGAACCTATACCAAATTAAAAATGAGAGATTGTGCCATTACCACAATCTGGTTTGGGATTAAATTCAAAGCTTTGATGCTTTTAGTATCTCTGTAGTACTCATGGAATTCAATGAATAAGTTGATGCATTAGCTATTTTTGCAACTCTTATAGTTCTTCACCCATATTTTAAGGGAGACAGGTATACTATCGAACTGGTATATGGACCAAGTGTGCCTGAAAATGCTAATCATTGGCAAGTGTTCAATGGCAACAACCAAATCATCACCTTTCTTGAATAGAAAGATAGCTTTGAATAGTTTCACTTTAAAGGTAGTAAGCCCTAGAAACTTGAATCAGCCCTTGAAACAAGTTCAGACATAGGTGAAGAATTCCTACAGCTAAAAGGGAATAAAATTCCCAAAAGATTGGTTTCCCTTGAGAAACTATTTGACAAGCACGAAAGGTTCATCAAACAATAACTAATGGATTCAAGCTCCTCCTAGGAGTTTGATCAAATAAATTTGGGTACTAAGGAAAATCCCAAGATGGTGAACATTGGGAAGTGCTGCACTCCTGAGGAGAAGCTCAAATTTACTAACCTGCTTCACCATTACATGGATGTTTTAGTGTACTCCTATGAAATTCCTCTCAAGAGTGATTTAGTGCCTTACAAGTAGAAATCCTGATAGTATAATCCAAAGATATCAGCTACTATTCTATTTGAGATATAGAAAATGCTGAATGCTAGAATAATTTTTCCAATCCATCATTCCACATGGATTGCAAACATAGTCTCTGTGAGAAAAAAGAATGGCAAAATTTGCCTCTGCATGGATTTTAAGAATTTGAATCAATCCTCCCTAAAGGATAATTACCCTCTGCCCATCATGGATCAAGTCCTTCAAACGGTGACTAGTTCAGAGATGTTATCAATGCTAGACAACTTCTTAGGGTACAATCAAGTAGAAGTTGGTGAAGTAGACCAACATAAGACTGCCTTCACCACACCTTGGGGCACTTTTTCATATTCAATAATGCCATTTAGCCTAATAAATGCTAACACCACTTTTCAAAGAGCAATGGACCTTGCTTTCAAAGATGAAATGGGTAAGTTCATTATGGTGTACCTTGATAATTTAACAGTCTTTTCCAAGCATCATCCTGATCGTGTGTGCATTTGTAACAAGTGCTAGAATGATGTTGATAAAATGACATTTCTCTAAATCCAAAGAAGTATATTTTTGGGGTAATAGAAGGGAATATTCTCAGACACATTATATCCCAAGAAGGCATAAAGATTGACTTAGAAAGAGTCAAATCCATCCAGGAGCATACTCTACCCACAAGTAAGTCTGTAGTTCACTCTTTCTTCAGAAAGGTGAATTTTTTACAAAGGTTCATTCTTGAGTTTTTTGAGAAGACTCTCCACATTGTGAACATGATGAAAGAAAAGGCCACTTTTAACTGGACTAAAGAAGGCAAATTGGCATTTTGAGACATCAAGATAGCTATTGCCCATGCCCCAATTCTAGTTTGTCCAGATTATACTAAAGATTTTACAATGTATAGTTATGCTTTTGAGCACACACTTTCAACAATTTTGGTTCAATAGAACAAAGAAGGTGTGGAATCTCTTATATCCTTTATGAGCTGTCATCTCAAAGCTGATGAACTAAAATATTCAAATATGGAAAAGCATGCTTATGCAGTGGTAAAGGTAGTAAAAAACTTCCATTTTTACATCTTAAATTCACACATTATTTTCCTGGTTCCTGATACCACAGTCAAATCCATATTAACTCAGCAGGAGTTTGGAACCAAAAGGGGCAATTAGGTGGCTAAAATCTAGGAGTTTGATCTTGTTATCAAACTAATGAAGCTTGTGTGGGGAAGGGATCTTTGCCAATTGATTGCTAATAACAAGCTAGAAGAAATAGGGCATGAAGGAACAGAGTTTAAAGACCCACCAACATTCCTCTTTGTCACCACTATGAATGAGTGGTATTCAAATATTGCTCATTTGCTTACCTATGGTGAGTGTCCTACTCACCTATCTCATAAATAAAAGAGGACTGTTAAGTTAAAAGCTATCAATTTTGTCCTATGGGACAATGGTTTGTATAAGAGGAACCTCGATGGGATGTTCTTTTGTTGCGTGGATAAAGAGCAACAAAACCAACTTTTGGAGTCCCTCCATAATTTGGCTTGTGAAGGACATTTTTTTGTGCATGTAACTGCCCATAAGATTATACGAGTTAGGTATTACTGACCTACTCTATGTCAAGATGCATACAAATAGGTATGAAGATGTGAACTATGCCAATAGTTCGTTGGAAGACCCAAGCTAGCTGCTTTGCCTCTTAAGCTAGTGGTAATAGAAGAGCTATTTCAGTAATGGGAAATCAATTTCATTGGTGCTGTAAACCTGTCTTCAAGTGCTGGACATGATTATGTCCTCACAGTCACATATTAATTCACCAAATGGGTGGAAGCTATTCTAGCCAAACATGCTACTTCAGAAGTAGTATGCAATTTCCTCAAAGAAAACATCATTTCTAGGTTTGGGGTCCCAACCAAGATTGTGACAAATAATGCAACCTATTTCTCTTCCCATGAGATTAATCAGTTCTATTTTTATTATGGGATTACCCTCTTCCACTCCTTTGATTATTTTACACAAGGGAATGGCCAAGCAGAATCAAGCAACAAGAACCTGGTGACCATCATCAGGAAGCTGGTGGATGACAACCAATGAACATAGCATAAAACATTGGTTGATGTTTTATGGGTAGACAGAATTACACCCAAGAGGGTGATATATATGTCACCATTCCAAATTTTATATGGTCTCAATGTAGAGATACCAATCACCCTGGAATTGCCAGCACTAAAATTGGCAAAGGCAGTCGAAGATCAGACATATGAAAGCTCCATCGACAAAAGGATCATGTGCATGACTGAGCTGAATGAGCAACAAACTATGGTTGTGGACATAATTACTGCACATCAAAGTTTGGTGAAGAACCTATTCGACTAGAAAGCAAAAACCCATGATTTTTAGATTGGTGATCAAGTTCTGTTATGGGACAAGAGAAGAGAACCAAAGAGAATGCATGGAAAATTTGATTCCTTATGGAGAGACCCATTTGCTATTCATCAGCCTAATGGTGAAAATAGTTTTCTATTAAATTATCAAGATGGCATGCTTTTTTCACTACCTCACAATGGGCAACATCTGAAGCACTTCAATCCTTGAAGTATCAGGTGACATCAGTTGTACATATATATATTTGTATAGTCTTTAGTTCTATTTTGTGTTGTTCATTTTTATATATTTTTGGCACCTTTCTTTTATTGGGTAGCATGACTCCGTAGCCGAATGGCATACTTGAAGGTATTAGAGATTTTGGTTTCTACTCCCTTCGATTGTTTTTACAATCGATGGAAGTTCCCCAATTGGAGCCAGCTGTTATTCCCAAAATTTGTCACTCATTTTTAGGGACAACATATCAACTATTTTGGTCCTGCAAGCCAAAATTCTCTCTTCCCTTCTCAAAAAATGTTCTGAGCGCTCCAATTCTTCAAATATTCAAGCTTTTTTAGCTAAAGGACTCACAGGTTCAACATGTTTAACAACTTCAATAGGTGATCTCTCACAAAGAAATAAGTTTCCAACACTTAGGCATTTGAAGGCTAGTTCAACACCGAAGTTTAGTCAAAAGACTTATTGGTGGGCTTCAAACAAAAGATTGAACCATTGAACCATTAAACCCCACCTCCAAAGATTCAAAGGTTTAATAGGTTTAAAGGTTCAGCGACATCGACAGACTTAAAGAGTTAAGCACTTCGGCAAGGTTCAAAAGTTCAATAAGTTTGACGAACTTAAAAAAAATAAGGCTTCGAAGGTTGAACCGTTGAACCTTGAACCAAAATGGTTCAATGAGTTCAAAGGTTAAATGAGTTCAATAAGATCAAAAGACTTAAACAAAAAGAAGACTTCAAAGAACAAAGGATTTGAAGAGCTAAGAAAGAAAGGTTGAACCGATTGAACCTTGAACCAAAATGGTTCAAAGTTCAAAGGTTCAACAAGTTCAACAGAAAAGAAAAAGAGCTAGAAACTTTGAAGAACCAAAGGATTCTGAGAAAGAGAATTAACCGATTGAATCTTGAACCAAAATGGTTCGAAGTTAAAAGGTTTAAAGGTTCAAGGAATTTCAAAGTTTGAAAGGGAGCTTCGAGTGAAGGAAGGAAATAGAAGATTCCAGAGACAAGTTCGAAGAGATGGTTCAACCGAAGAAGAAAGAAAGCGATTAAACCAAGGAACTGATTGAATCAAAGAAGTGATTGAACCAAAGAATTTATTGAACCAAAGAAGCAATTGAACCAAGGAGCTGATAGGAATGCCCAAACCCTTGAACCATTAAACTAATGCACTGTCATGGTTTAAAGGTTCAAGGTTCAATGTGGTTCAAGTGACCAACAACTAGTGTCATCCCCATAGATGTCAAATTTAAGGTAATGAAATGCCCATTTATTTTCAAATATGGCACAAAACTTGAAAACAAACTCTGTGACTAGCTGAAGAGATAACTCGAGAGCTTAGATCATGAGGAAGAGATAAAATGTGTTAAGAAAAGAGGGAACAAGAGGGAAAGACCAAAAAAATCTGCACAAGAGTTATTTCTAGTTGGTGAAACAGTCCACCAGGTGGACATTAGAGAGCACAAGCACTCAAAGACGTGGCCTATTTTTATCCATCGAGTAAAGGCAAAGTAGATAGCTACGCAAATATTAGGAACAGGACCAGGCAGCCTATACTTTGGAGGAGACATTTGAGATGAATTGACATGCCATAGTTAAGGCCGATGCCCTGTTCCAACATGGCCCCTTGACAGAACTGAAAATGCATTCAAGGCATTTAATGCAGCATGGGCCATTCCATGAAAAAAAGTGCCCAAGTCTTTCTTGGAGTGCTATATATTGTAATCTCTTATTTTATGCAAAGGAGATCTCTCTGTTATAGAAGCAAAACTCTGCCCAAATTGAAAGGCATTTCCTGAGACTTTGAGCTCAGATTGTTAATCATATTTCTTTATTTGAATGAAAAAATAAGTGACCTTTCAAACTTTGTGCTAGAATAGCTTGTGTTATTTAAGAAATTATTCTTATGTCTATTTCTTAGAATCATTCTTATCCATTTAATTTAACAAGTAGAACTAGTGGAAGTAATCAGGAAGGTGTCCTAAAGTCGACTGTGGAGAGACTTTGTGTTGCCACAATTGTCTTTAGTCTGTTTATTTTTATATTTCTGTGTAAAGGATCTTGGGATGACTTTGTACCCCCATTGTCCTTAGTATATTTCACTCTTTGGTAGTTGAGGTGGAGACTTTGTGCTACACTTCATCCTGCTATGTTACTGCACCCTGTTTACTTATCACAACTAGAAAGAATTTTTGATGTTTGCTACAGACCACTTCTGAAAGAAGAGAAGTGCCTTCTATCATTTCACCAAGATTTTTCCTTTGTCTGTGAACATCATCTCTAAAAAAAGAGAGATGGATGGTGTCGTCCTACCCCTGAGTGTTATTTTCTGTTGTGGTGGAAACACCTATTTTGCCCATCAGTTAGTTGGTGACAAAATATTCACCCAATAGTGTTGCTTTTAAAGAGCCATAAATATGGCATTCCAAGGCCTTATTAATATATTTGTACTTGATTATTTGGATGATATAATAGTGTTTTCAAATAATGTAGAAGATCACATGGTTCATTTCAAGCAAGTGTTCGAAAGGTGTAGGCAATTTGGGATATTTTTAAATCTTAAAAAGTGTGTTTTTTAAGTTCTTGAAGGTAAGCTTAATGGAAATGTTATTTCAAAGCATGGTTTAAGCATAGATTCTGAAAGGATTGACTCCATTTTTTCACTTTCCTTGCCTAAGCACAAAAAGACTATGCAAAGCTTCTTTTGAAAAATCAACTTCATAGGGAAATATATTTTAGATTTTGCCATTTTAGTAAAGCCACTTATAGCCATGTTAAAGAAGGATCAGAGCGTTAACTAGTTCAAAGAAGGAATAAATAGTTTTGAATATATTAAAAAGGCCATAACTAGTGCTCCTATGCTTATAAATCTAGATTTAACAAAGGATTTCATTTTGTATACTTATGCTAACATGGACACCATTTTAGGCATTCTTATGCAGTAGAATCATGAAGCTTTGGAGTAGCCATTAGCTTTCTTCAATCAAGTCTTGGAAGAGTATGAAACAAGGTATTCTTTTGTTGAAAAGCATGTCCTTTCAGTTATAATATCTCTTAAGAAGTTTAGACACTTGTTGTCTAATAATAAGATACACCTAATGGTTTCCCATCCAAGCATCAAAGAGTTCCTTTCGAACAAAGATATAAATGAGAAGAGAGCTAGTTAGATAACCAAGGTAATGGAGTATGATCTAAAAATTAAGGTCACAAAGCTGATTAGAGGCAAAGGAATTTGTGAGCACTTAGCTCAAGACTTGCAAGAGGCTAATAAGGTTGTTTTGGTGTCAAATGATGAAGAGGTTGCAGCTGATCATATCCCACCTTTCAATTGGTTTCATGACTTGGTAAACTATCTCCAAGATGGTATTTATCCCTCTCATCTCAATGCTTCAAAAAGAAGATATTTTAGATTGCAATCAATTCCATTTGTTATTATTGATGGTGTTTTGTTCAAGAAACATATCAATGTAATGTTGCTAAGATGTTCAAAACCAAGCCAAACTTAGATATTTCTTGAAGAATTCCATGATGGACATGGTGGAGGACATTTTTTTTGCAATAACTACAACCTTTAAGATCATGAGAGGTGGGTAATATTGGCATAATTTATTTGGTGATTGCCATGCATGGGTTAGAAAGTGTAAATAGTGTGCTATGTTTGTAGGAAAAGTGAATCTTACAACCTTACCTCTTCATCCAATTGTGGTGGATCTTCCCTTTGTCTGATGGGGATCGGTCTTTATTGGCCTCATTAATCCTCCTTCAAGTTCATGACATAAATGGATTTTAACCACTATAGATTACTTCACACATTAGATAGAAGTAGTGGCATTGAAAAAAGCAAATAAACCTAATGTTCTAGATTTATATGAAGGTTTGATTACTAGATTTGGAGTTCTTTCAACTGTTATTTCTGATAATGCAATGGTTTTTATGGGGTCTAGTATCAATCAATGTGCTGTCCAACATGGAATTTACCTTAGTACTGCATCAAACTATTATCCACAAGGAAATAGCCTTATTGAATCTATGAATAAGAACCTATTGAGGATCATAAGGACTATTGAAGACAATCAGAGGTCATGGCATCTCAAGTTGAAGTCAGCTCTATGGGTTGATAGGATCACCTACAAAAGATCAATATCCAACTCTCTATACAAGCTAGTATATGGTAAGGAAGCAAGGTTACCCATTTATCTTGAATTTACCACTTTGAAACTAATGCATCAGCTTGATTTGTTGGAGAATGAACCTATGTAAATTAGGTATGCTGAGCTTACGGAGCTGGAAGAGACAAGAAATCAGTCTATTCTTTCCATGGAAATTCATCAAGCACAAGTGAAGAGAGATTTTGACAAAGGAACTTCTTCACAAAGTTTCAAAGAAGGAGATTTGGTCCTCAAGTGGGATTAGGATAGAGTTAAACCATGAAGGCACACAAAGTTTGATTTCCTTTGGAGTGGCCCATACACAATCTCCAACTGCAAATCCCACAATGCCTTCCAACTTGCAAAGATGGATGGTCAGGATTTTCCAATCCTAGTTAATGGGATACATATAAAACATTGCTACTAAAGAGAAAAGCTTCTTGTACATAGTTAGTTAGTTTGATTAAATCCAAGTGCTATTCAAGCATAGTAGTTTTTTTCTATTTTATCCTAATAAGTGCTTGTTTGCACATTTACTTTGTTAGTTAGCTTTTTTGTTTTGTGTTTCCCTTTTATTTCGAAGGATGAAGGTTGCTTCTTGTCTGGTCAAAGGATATTTGTAGTCATGGGATAGGTTTACCATTGTTTTGTGAGTTCAATATCATGTTTTTGGTTTGAGTTCTAAAGCATAGTAGGCATGCTTCCCAGTTGAGTCACCAAAATGTTGACAATTTTGACCCCACATGTCAAATTGTCACCTGTATCATTCTAAACTTTCCATAACATGTTTCTTTGTCCAAATGTCAAATATTGAGCTTGTTCAAATTTTCCAAAGGGACTATTTTCCTTTAGAAATAGTCAATTTGCATAATTTTAAAGGTCTTTTTCTATTTGGAAAGGTTCTTTTACAGAATCCCAAAGGGTTATTTCAAATGTTGAGGGATATCTGTCCTTTAAAAAAATATGCTTGCAAAATCCTAAAGGGATATAAAGGAAGCTTGAAGGGTCTCTTTCCCTTTAGGAAAGTCATTATCAAAAATCTCAAAAGGATAGTTTCAAATTGTTTGAAGGAAGGCCAATTGACAAAAATCTAAAAGGCATGTGGATAATTTATTTTTATCAAAGGGTAACTTGAAAAAGTTTGAAGGGTAGAATTCCTTTGGAAAAGGTTCACTTGGAAATTTTTGAAGGACATTGGAAAGAAACCTGAAGGGTATGTGCCCTTTGAGAAGGCTCACTTCATGAATTTCTAAAGGGCAGTCTTTAAGAAATTAGACTTGGGCACTTTCATTTCTTCCACAGGGTCCTTTACAAAAATATTAAAGGGTATGTGCCCTTATGGAAAGTTCAAAATAGAAGATATGAAGGGAAATTTGAAAACTCTGAAGGGTATGTTCCCTTTGGGAAGGTTCTTTACAAGGAAATGGACCATTTACAGAAGTCTGAAGGGTCAGATGACATGAATTACTATGGATAATTTGTCCATGGGAAGGTGATAGGTAAAAAATCTGAAATAATTCTTTCAGGCAATTTGCCTGAAAGAAAGGAGAGAATACAAAGAATAAGCTTCAATTTGTCCAAAGACAAATGTCTGAGAGAAAATCATGAAGACCTAATTCCTTTGGAATTTTTGTTCAAAGGAATGGTTTGAGGAAAATCTAGAGACCTAAGACAATTCCCACGGGAAAATTACTAAGCAAAAAGTTCAAAGAAAAAATGCTCGACTCAACAACTCCAGAGGAAATGAGTAAGAAAATTTCTAAGTCTAAGTAAAGGGAAAGATAAGCGAAAAGAGCTTGCCACAGGAAAATGAATAAAGAAGAGAGCCATGGATAATTTGTTTAAAGAGATCAATAAATAGAGACAAAATTTGTAAACAAACAATTAGCCAAAGATGAAAACCATAAGCAAATGGCTCAAAGCAATACATGCACAAGAACAAGAGACAGAGTCAACATGGAATTTCATACAAGTGGAGGGTCATTTAGAGTTAGTTGGGCTAAGTTTTAGTTGAATATTTGTTGTATTCATAGTTTGACTAATCATTCTCATGCATTCAAAGGTCTAACTTAGCTTCAAGTGGAGTTCTTAGTTTGAGATATGGCATGGATTTCCATGAAGGAGTTTGACTTGTCAAAATTGGGTCCACCTCATCCCTTCTATGCCAACATGAAATTTTAGGCATGTTTCAATTTTGGAGTTGACTAGTCTTACACTATGGTTGGCTGGTTGATAAGTCATGCATGCACATTTTTTTAGTTTGTTGAAGGCTTTCAACATTCCATCAGTTTGAGTGGAGTTCTAATTTTATTTTTGGCATAGAATTCCATGTTGAGAAGATTTTTCTTTCATTTCAACACAACTTCCAATGAATCAAGTAAAGTTATCTTTGAAGATTTGATGTGTTATTCATGCATGAAGAAAATTAGCTCACCATCTATTTTCAACGTCAAAATGAGTTTTTATGCAAGCATAAGACAAAGGGATTTATTTTTAGGTCTTTCAACAACACAAGTTGATTTTGAGTTGACTTCTCTTCTATTTTCAGTGCCAATCTCTTGGCTATTGTATACTTTTCTATATAAGTTTGCTTTTCAGCCTTGAATTATATCCCTCTTTTGGCAAGACAAAATTCTATCAAAGATTGAGTTGTAACTTTTTTTTAGATTAATAGGACTATTGTTTTTAGATTCTAGTTGCTGGTATAGTGTATTTATGTCATTGATTTGCATAAGTGATAGAGTTTTCTTCCTTATCAAGTCTTGATGCTTACCTAGTTATTAGTTGGTCAGATTATGTAGGTCATGTTCCATGTTTAATGTTTTTTGGATAAGTTTATAGTGGATGAAAGTGGCTAGTTAGTGTCTTGAATCAAGCCTATTCCATCATTTCCCTTAGGCTTTGATCACAAGATATAACCTTTTCATGAAATACTTATGCATATTGGTCAATTAGAGTTTTAAACTTTAGCCTTTCTCTTGTCTAAATCAGTGTTTTTAGGAGCTCTAATTGAGTGGATCAACCAATAATTTAGGTGTATCACCATCATTAGATAGGATTTTCTTTCAAGTTTTCTTTCTCTCTTTTCCCAAGTAGTTTGTAGAGTAGAGTAAAGATCCTAATTGATACACCAAAGGGAGTTAGCCCTTACAATCTAGAGATTCAATCCACTGATTAGGTCACCCATAGCCTAAGATTATATCCATGTTTTGGTAGACTTTAAAGGCCTAAAACTACCTTCACAGGGGTGCAAGTCTAATTGACAAAAGTTTTTGGCATGCTCAGTGGGACCAACAAAGAAATATTTTATAGATCTAAGAAGTTGGAAGCTGAAGAAAAGTTTTACAGGAGATGAGAATATTCATCTTCATCACAATCTATAGATTCTTCAAGTTGCAGAGTTCATAACATCATTTAAGGCAATTCATTCATGCCAAAGGTTACCATAAGGTTAACAATTAAAGGTACTCCTTTTGAATTTTTATCATAGAAGAGATCAAGGTTTAGGAGGGTAAAATTATATCCTCAAAAATAGTATTTGTCCCTTGGTCATCTTATTGTTCTAAGCACTATAATCTCCACTATCTAAATGGCCATAAAAAATTAGGTGTTTGCTCCATTCAATAGAGGTAACCCACTGAATTTAACCCAGTTTGATGATATTTCAGTGTCTGCCCTCAAGAGTATCCCATTCTTCTCAGGAAAAAATAAAACAACCTCTATTGAGCATATCCAAGATGTAGCGAATATTTGTTCAGTCCATAATGTTTTTGAAGATAATGTTTCTATTAGATTAATTTTTGCCTCCTTCAAAGGAAAAGAATTGTAATGGTATAGAAACCTCTCACTAAATTCCATTTCAACCTGGGATGAATTAGGTGCATCCTCAGTCAAGAAGATTGAAGATAAATATGATCACTTATCTTTAGTTGAGCAATTAACTGCCATAACAAGAGCTCCTCATGAGTTCATGTCTGATTTTAACCTCAAATTCCAAAAAACATGGACTAAAATACTTGTGTTGATAAGGACATCATATGAATATACATTTATGTACTATTTGAAAGCTTTTATCTCTAACATTAGTGTGATGATACAATCAATGGGTGGTATTACTTTGTCAGATGCTTATGAGGTTGCAATAAGGGCAAAAAATAGTTTGATACAAGCAAGATTTATCCAAGACCCCCAATGTCTATATTTCCAAAAATAAGTTCCATACTAGCCCCTCCAATTCCTCAAGTTCCATCTTTAGCTCTTATTCCACCACCTCCAGCTCAAATTGTAGCCCCTACTAGTCAAGCTAGTGATATAGGAGAGTTAAAAAGTTTGCTATAATCCTTTGGGAATGAAATATTGTAACTCAAGAGGTAAAATTTTTAGTCTAATATTCCTTATCAACAAAAAAATCAAAACACCTATCAGCATTTCAAAGATCAAAGGCTTCCTTTTCAAAGTTTTAGAGAAAATAGACCACCTTATCAAGCACAAGGAGCTATAACTCTAGCTAAGACATATGTTTATCTTGATCCTAATGTTCCTTCCACTTCAAAAGACATTATTCTCACCCCACCTCAAAATAACATGATGTAAGATTCAGATTGGCAACCCTTAAATCTCAAAGATGCTCAAAACCAAGCCTTGGTATCACAGAACATCATTATGCCACAAATGACATAAGAAGAGTTTTCTTTTCAAGGAGGTTAGTACCAAGATACATGTTTGGCATCACAAGGAGAGACTCATCAAGCTTAAGGGCAACCTAATGCCATTAATGTAAATTAGGAAGTAGATGATCATGTTAATTTTACTCAAGGTGTTGAAACTAACAAATCAAGTGGTCAAGTTGCAGCTATAACTAGAGCTAAAAGAAGAGCCATTGAAGAGGTTCAAGAGATGAAAAATTCTTCAAGTACTCCTAGGGTTGTTTTTAAGAGTATAAAATAAGTAATTTTTGTCCCTACAACTTAGAAAAATTAGAATATAGAGGTTGGTAAGGTTCATCAACTACCTCTAGTTCATGAACATCCAATGCTTTAGAAGGTATAGCCAAAGGTTAGTGGATCTCATTTTAGTATAGTAGTTCAGATGTAGAATTCTAACATTAAAATTATCATGTGAGATTCTCTTTCCATTCCAAGATAAAAGGATAAGCTCATTCAAGATCTTTTAGCTCTTGAATGGTCTCCAAAATCAGTTGAAAAATAAGGTGTTGTCTTAACTAATTTGGATAATCCAACAAAGCAACAGGTAAAAATAAATAAGATTGAAAATGTGGAAAAAAATGAGGTAAAATAAATAAAACTCATCCTTTTTACTTTTCTTTGATAGTAGGTGATACTTTAGTTCATAATTATATGGTGATTAGTGGAGCTAGTAGTACAGTCATGCCTAAATAGATTATAGACAAGCTTGGACTTATTTATGAGCCAAAAACTATAGGAATATTAAAATTGGATGGGTCACCAACAAAGATGGTAGGCATCATCAAGGATATTAAATTGACATTACATGTATGTCCCATGTTACTATTCAATAGGATGTTGTTGTGATACACTTGCCTCCTTACTTTGCTATGTGCCTTTCAGGAGACTTCACTTCAAACATTGGGGGATATTTATCAATTGATTAGACTTATTTATTATTCAAAACTAGGTATAGTACCAAGGTAACAATTTATTATGAGCCTATTACACATTTTCATATGGAGCCATATATGCCAAGTGTTGTGAATAATAACTGTATCATCTCAGATGAAGTACTAGAAGTTAGTGAAGTAGAAAGTGAATCACCTTTGGATGGAGTTCCAGATTTGTTTCTTGATGAGTGGGATTCTACCTTGCAAGATCATGATACTTACAAGCTGTTTAAAGGACTTGGTGTGTATTGCCTTCATGAGAATGATGCACCAATTCTAAACATGGTTAAATAAGATGAGTTTAATGAAGGTTTGTGGCAATTGTACTTTGATGGATTAAGGAATAAGCATGGAATCAGAACTAGAATGATGTTGGTTTTTCCAACAAAGTAAAAGTATTTATCTTATTTTAAATTTTAGTTTGGCTATTCAAATAATGTTACTAAGTATGAAGTAATAGTTCATGATTTGCAGTGGGCTAAGAAGATGAAAGTCAACTCCTTACAAGTTTTTGGTGATAGTGAACTTGTATTTCACCGAGTAAGAGGTTTGAATGTGTGTAAAAATTTGTTGCTCAAGTCCTAAAAGCATAGAATGTGGGACTTACTTGAAGATTTTCAAGCTTTTAACATACATGCAATGCCAAGAGGTGAGAATAAATATGCTAAGAGGCTGGCTATTGTTGGGGCATAATTTAGTATCCCAACTAATGTAAAAAGTGAAAAAATTTAGTCACACATAAAGGTGGTTGTAAGGCCTTCCATTCCAGATAATCATGAGAATTGGTAGGTGTTTGAGGATAACAATCAAATTATGAGATTCTTGTAAGAGGAGGCTAAATTTTCTTTAATAAACCAATCAAAACACTTATAGCAGTGTGGTGATTAGATTGTGTAACTAGAAATAATTAAGCTACCCAAGGTATTGGTTACACTTGAGAACATTTTCAGTGGTGATGATGAGCTAAGGAAGGATAAGTCATCCTTGTCAACAAAAGAAGAGCACTATGCCAATTAGAGATTACAGCTGGTAAGATTTTAAAGTTGGGTAAGGTATGCACTCCTTCACAAAAGAAAGATTTCATTGAGTTATTCTCAAGTTTTGTTGATATATTTACATGACAGTATAGTGATCTCAAGGGATTTGATCCAAGTTTGGCTCAACACACCATTGATTTAAAGGAGGACATTAAACCAGTAAGACAAAGACAAAGGCCCATAAATTCTAAACTTGAGTTTTTGATGAGAGATGAGCTTCAAAAGCTTATAGAATCAACTATTATAGTTCCAATAAAACACTCAACTTGGGTGGTAAACCTTGTTTTATTATGAAAGAAGAATGGTGAGATTCATTTGTGTGTTGATTTCCATGGTTTGAATATGGGTTCACTTAAAGATCACTAACCATTGCCATCAATGGAAGAAATTTTACAGTTTGTTATAGGTTTAGAGAGATTTTCTTTGTTGGATGGATAGTGTGGCTACAATAAGATTTTGGTCAAATAAGCGGACCAATTTAAGACAACCTTCACAACTAAGTGGCAGACATTTGAATATAAAAAGATGCCATTCAGTTTGTCTAATGTTGGAGTAACCTTTTAGAGAACCATGGATATGGAATTCTAAGGCCTTATTAATAGGTTTTTACTTTTTTATTTAGATGATATAATAGTGTTTCAAAGAACGCAAAAGATCACATGGTTCATCTCAAGCAAGTGTTCAAAAGGTGTAGGCAATTTGGGATATCTCTAAATCCTAAAAAGTGTGTTTTTTTAGTTCATGAAGGTAAGATTCTTGGACATGTTGTTTCAAAGCATGGTTTAAGCATATATTTTGAAATAATTGACTCCATTCTTGCACTTTCCTTACCTAAGCACAAAAAGGCTATGCAAATATTCTTTGAAAAAATCAACTTCATAAGGAGATATATTTCAGATTTTGCCATTTTAGAAAAGCCACTTAAAGCCATGTTAAAGAAGGATCAATGCTTTATCTAGTCCAAAGAAGGAATAAATAGTTTTGAAGATATTAAAAAGGCCATATCTAGTGCTCCTATGCTTATAAATCTAGATTTCACAAAGGATTTCATTTTGTATACTTATGCTAACATGGACACCATTTCAGGGATTCTTATGCAACACAATTATGAAGCTTTGGAGCAACCAATATATTTCTTGAATAAAGGCTTGGAAGAGTATAAAACAAGGTATTATTTTGTTAAAAATCATGTCCTTTTAGTTATAATATCTCTTAAGATGTTAAGACACTTGTTTTCTAATAATAAGATACACCCAATGGTTTCCCATCCAAGCATCAAAGAGTTATTTTTGAATAAAGATAAATATGAGAAGAGAGCTGGTTGGATAACCAAGGTAATGGAGTATGATGTGGAAATTAAGGTCAAAAATATGATTAGAGTTGAAGCAATTTGTGAGCACCTATCTCAAGACTTGCAAGAGGCTAATGAGGTTGTTTTAGTGTCAAATGATGAAAAAGTTACATTTGGTCATACCCAAACTTTTAGCTAGTTTCATGACTTGGTAAACTATCTAAAAGATGGTATTTATCCCTCTCATCTCAATTCTTCAAAAATAAGATATTTAAAATTGCAATCAATTCCATTTTTGATTATTAATGGTGTTTTGTTCAAGAAATATATCAATAGAATGTTGCTAAGATGTGTAGAACCAAGCCAAACTCAGAGATTTATTGAATAATTACATGATGGACATGGTGGACATTTTTTTTCAAGAAATATAGCCCTTAAGATCATGAGAGGTGGGTACTATTGGCCTACTATATTTGGTGATTGGCCATGCATGGGTTAGAAAGTGCAAACAATGTGCTATGTTTATAGGAAAAGTGAAGCTTGCAGCCTTACCTCTTCAGTCAATTGCAGTGGATCAACCCTTTGTCGAATGGGGATTGGAATTTATTGGCCTCATTAATCCTCCTTCAAGTTCAAGACATAAATGGATTTTAATTTCTATAGATTACTTCACAAGTTAGACAGAAGTAGTGGCATTGAAATAAGCAAACAAAACCAATGTTCTAGATTTCTATGAAAGTTTGCTTACTAGATTTGGAGTTCCTTCAGCTATTATTTATGATAATTAAATGGATTTTGTGGGGTCTAGGATCAGTCAGTAGGCTGTCCAACATGGAATTTACCTCAACACTTCATCAAACTATTATCCACAAGGCAATGGCCTTGCTGAATCTACGAATAAGAACCTGTTGAGGATCATAAGAAGGACTATTGAAGACAATCAGAGGTCATGTCATCTCAAGTTAAAGTTATATTTATGGAATGATAGGATCACATAAAAAATATCAATATCCAGCTCTCCATACAAGTTGGTATATGGTAAGGAAGCAAGGTTACCCATTTCTCTTGAATTTCCCACTTTAGAACTAATGCATCAACTTGGATTGTTGGAGAATGAGCCTATGGAAATCAGTTATGATGAGTTTATGGAGCTAGAAGAGACAAGAAAATAGTCCATGCTAGCCATGGAAATTCATCAAGCATAAGTGAAGAGAGCTTCTGAAAAATGAGCTTCTTTACAAAGTTTTAAGGAAGGAGATTTGGTCCTCAAGTGGGATGAAGATAGAGATAAAATAGGAAGGCACACAAAGTTTTATTCCCTTTGGAGTGGCCCATACATAATATTTAGCTTTAAATCCCATAATTCCTTCTAACTTGAAAATATGGATGGTTAGGAGCTTCTAATCCCAGTCAATGGGATACATATGAAACATTGCTACTGAAGAACAAATATCTTTGTACATAGTTTGTTTTCTTTCCTATAAGTGATATTAAAGCATAGTAGTTTCATAGTTTTAAGGAAGGAGATTTGGTCCTCAAGTGGGATGAAGATGGAGATAAAATAGGAAGGCACACAAAGTTTTATTCCCTTTGGAGTGGCCCATACATAATCTTTAGCTTTAAATCCCATAATGCCTTCTAACTTGCAAAGGTGGATGGTTAGGAGCTTCTAATCCCAGTCAATCGGATACATATGAAACATTGCTACTGAAGAACAAATATCTTTGTACATAGTTTTTTTTCTTTCCTATAAGTGATATTAAAGCATAGTAGTTTCATTCTGTTTTGTCTTAATAAGTGCTTGTTTGCACATTTAATTTGTTAGTTAGCTTTCCTATTTTGTGTTTCCCTTCTATTTTGAAGGATGAAGGTTACTTCTTGTCTGGTCAAAGGAGATTTATAGTCATGGGTTAGGTTTAAAATTATTTTTTGAGTTAAATATCATGTTTATGGTCTAATTTCTCAAGCATAGGAAGCATGCTTCCTAGTTGAATCACCAAAATGTTGACAATTTTGACCCCACAGGTCAAATTGTCACCTTTATCATTCTAAACTTTCCACAACATGTTTATTTATCCAAATGTCAGAGATTGAGCTTGTTTATATTTTCCAAAGGGATTATTTTCCTTTTGAAAAAGTAAATTTGGACAATTATAATGGTCTTTTTCTCTTCAGAAGGGTTTTTTTACACAATCCCAAAGGGTTATTCCAAATGTCGAGGGGTATCTATCCTTCGAAAAAAGATGCCTGCAAAAATACTGAAGGGATATAAAGGAAGCTCGAAGGGTCTCTTTCCATTTAGGAAAGTCATTATCAAAAATCCTAAAAGGGTAGTTTCAAATTGTCTGAAGGAAGGAAAATTGACAAAAATCTGAAGGGTAAGTGGACAATTCATTTTTGCTGAATGGTAACTTGAAAATTCTAAAAAGTAGAATTCTTTCAAAAGAGGTTCACTTTGAAAAATTTTAAGGACATTAGAAAGAATAATAAAGGGTATGTACCATTTAGGAAGGTTCACTTCATGAATTTTAAAAGGGAAATCTTCAAGAAATTAGACTTGGGTACTTTCATTTCTTTCGCAGGGTCCTTTACAAAAAACCTGAAGGGTATGTGCCCTTCGAGAAAGTTTAAAATAGAAGATCTAAAGGCACATTTGAAAAGTCTAAAATGTATGTTCCCTTCGATAAGGTTCATTACAAGTAAGTGGACCATTTATAAAAGTCTGAAGGGTCACTCGACATGAATTCCCATGGATAATTTGTCCACAGGAAGGTGATAGGCAAAAAAGCTAAAATAATTCTTTCAGGGAATTTGCCTGAAAAAAAGGAGAGAACATAGAGAATAAGCTTAAATTTGTCTAAATATGAATTCCCAAGAGAAAATACCAAAGTCCTAATTCTTTCAAATTTTTTGTCTAAAGGAATGGTTTGAGGAATAACCAAAGACCTAAGACAATTCCCACGGGAAAATGACCGCGTAAAAAGGTTGAAGAACAAATGCTCAACTCAACAACTTTGGAGGAAATGAGAAAGAAAAGTCCTAAATCCAAGTGAAGGGAAAGATAATCCAAAAGAGTTTTCCACAGGAAAATTAATAAAGAAGAGAGCCATGGACAATTTGTCCGAAGAGATCAAGAAACAGAGACAAAATCTACAGACAAACAAATAGCCAAAGATGAAAACAAGCAAATAGCTCGAAGCAATACATACAAAAGAATAAGATATGGAGTCAACATGGAATTTCATGCAAGTGGAGGGTCATTTAGAGTTGGTTGGGATAAGTTTTAGTTCACTATTTGTTGTATTCATAGTTTGACTAATCACTCTCATGCATCCAAAGTTACAACTCAGCTTCAAGTAGAGTTCTCATTCCGAGATATGGTGTGGCTTTACATGAAAGATTTTGACTTGTAAAACTTGGGTCCACCTCATCCCTTCTACACCAACATGAAATTTTAGGCACGTTTCAGTTCTGGAGTTGACTAACCTTGCACTATGGTTGACTGGTTGACAAGTCATGCATGTACATTTGTTTAACTTGTTGAAGGCTTTCAATGTTCCAATAGTTCAAGTGGTGTTATAATTTTAGTTTTGGAATAACATTCCATGCAGAGAATATTTTTATTTCATTTCAATTCAAATTCTAATGAATCAAGTAGAGTTCTCTTTGAAGATTTGACGTGTTGTTCATGCATGAAGAAGATTAGTTCACCATCCTTTTTCAATGCCAAAAGGAGTTTTCATGCAAGCATAAGACAAAGGGATTTATTTTTAGGTCTTTGGATAGCACAAGTTGATTTTGAGTTGAATTTTCTTCTATTTTCAACTCAGTTCTCTTAACTATTGTTTACTTTTCTATATAAGTTGGCTTTTCAAACTTAAATTATATCCCTCTTTTGTCAAGACAAAATTCTACCAAAGATTGAGTTGTAACCTTTTTTTAGATTAATAGGACTATTATTTTTAGATTTTAGCTAATAGTATAGTTTATTTATGTCATTGATTTGCTTAAGTGATAGAGTTTTCTTCCTTGTCAAGTCTTGATGCTTACCTAGTTACTTGTTGGTCAGATTATGTAGGTCATATTCCATGTTTAATATCTTTTGGCTAAGTTTATAGTAGATTCAAGTCGCTGGTTAGTGCCTTGAATTAGGCCTATTCCATCATTTCCCTCAATCTTTAATCACAAGATAGAACCTTTTCAGGAAATACTTATGCTGGTTAATTGGAGTTGAAAGTTTAGCCTTTCTCTTGTCTAAATCAGTGTTTTTAGGATCTCTAATTGAGTAGATCAACTAATCATTCAGATGTATCACCATCATTAGATAGGATTTTCTTTCAAGTTTTCTTTCTCTCTTTTCCTAGGTAGTTTTTAGCATAGAGAAAAGATCCTAATTGATACACTAAAGGGAGCTAGCCCTTACACTCTAGAAATTCAATCCATTGATTAGGTTACCCATAGCCTAGGATTGTTTCCATGTTTCAACAAACTATAAAGGATTAAAACTAACTTCATAGGGGTGAAATTATGATTGACAATAATAAGTAATGATGAAAAGGACAAATGCAAGGATATTGACATCAACACTATCAAAAAATTCACCATGAGTACACTAAATATGAGGTGAAGAGGTAAAATTGGTTTGTATTCACTTCAAAACTAATAAAAAGTATCAATTTTAGCAGGGGTTCACCATACCAAGTTGGAGGATACTTTTTCAAGCCAGTATAAGCAAAATATATGGAATAAAGGAGAATAGAGAGAGGGATAGGACATGGAATAAGTCCATCATGAGTATCATCTATAATGAAACTAGATACAATTCCAAGAGAAGGTAAAGAAATAGTCCTATTACTCATCCCCAACATGTGTTGGCTTGTATTGATGATGTCCTCATGAGAGGTGGCGTATAATCACCTCTTCATCTCCTATGACTCATCTTTATTCACTTGAAAATTCCCTTTCTTGGATGGAGGAGTTACATTTTGTTATCTTGACACATGGCCTAATTGAAATCCTTGGCATCTTTCTATGCCATCCTTGACTCTTACAAAGCATCTTTTATCTTGATGAGAGTGAGACTTAAGTTTAAAGATCTTCATACTATGCTCTTTGTCATTGAAACATTCAACATGCATGTCAAAGTTTGTTTGATCCAATGAGAGATAATTAAGACAAGTTTATCTCCTTCCAAGAACTAGTCCAAATTTGAAAACTATCAAAACGCTCTTATCAAATCCATGTAGGTATTGCAAAATATCATATCATCTCTTCCCAAGCTTATATATCACCTTCTATGAATTTTAATAGTTTACTAACAAGTGGTTTGAAGAGGACTGTGTATTATTGTAATAGAAGTTACAAGTGTAGACACCTAAAATTGGCCATAACTGGCTTTCGATCAGACTTCAGACTGATTCCTACTGATGATTGCAAGTTAAGCCTAAGAATCACTAAACATCTCAAATTTTATTGTGCATCATTAATCAAAGCTCAGATTCACATTGAGGTATCCCTAATTGGGGTATCCTATCATATGCAACAATAACCTCTCATGGATTCATCCCTAATCATCTTACAACATCACAACTGTTAAATTGGCCTATGGACCTATTAAGTGGGGCACATGAACAAAAATCAAATCTTGAAAGAGTTAAATGGCTAATTAAAATTAATTAACAAGCTAAACCAAATTAAATGCCTAGTTGAAATATCCATGTGCAATTAATGAATAACTAAAAAAAGAAATTAAAAAATGCAAATATCTTAGCATTTCATCATGACCTTTGTGAGTTATCAAACTCTTTGGAAATATCCTCAAATATCTCATTTTGGAGACCCATGCCTATTCATTCTAAATCATGATTAATTGACAACTATTAACTGGGGTTATATTTGACTCACCTAGGTTAGGTTTGAACACCATTCCATGTTTAAACTCCATCTTGACTCACCTTGGGTTGGAGTTAAATCCTTAGGTTATAAATACAATGCCTTGCCTATTGAATTTTAAGCTATTTTGGTACAAAGTTATCATGCACAAATGACTTCAAAGCTTTGATAAGAGAGTGTTATGATACAAAAATTTCCTTGAAAATAGTGTTATAATGATAAAATATTGAGCCAAGCCACAATACAAGCCATGGTGCCAAGGAGAGAAGGAGCTACATAAACTCTATTGCCAAATACTCTTTGATGTACAAGCCACGAAAGCCACTCAATAATGAATTTATATCTCCCAAGGAATTTAAATGATTTATTATCTTTTTAATTTTAGTTGTTCTTTCATTTGTCTTTTATTAACTAAGCTCACCCCTAAGATCTAGACTTGGAGTGTAAGTATTAGTATATTTGTTAAAGTTTTTGTTACTTGAACTAACATGTTACTAACCTCCCTTCTTGGATTCCTATGATCACAAATGGCACACCCGATGGGACCTTCAAACATCCCATATAACAAGGAGATGAAAAATGCTGCTCTTAGTTTTTCTATTGAGTGCTTGACAGTCTTCAAAATCCAAGTTTTAACATTAGTTTTTCACATATTCTATTTTTTAGTGATACACAGATTACACAGAGACCAACATCAGCTATAACAAAACTGATGTTGATTATGCTTGACTGGTGTTGATTCAACTAGAAATGATGTCAACCTCTCTGTGCATCACCCAAAACTAATGCCAATTTCTATGTGCATCACGTAGAATGATATCAACCTCTATGTGCAAAACAATAGGTTGATAGGCCATCTTTTGGAGTTTTGTTTGGGGTCATCTAGACTCTATTTTTGATGTTTTTTTTTAAAATCACGTGTTTTCTCTTAAATTTTTAGAATATGATATTAGGTTACCTTTAAGTTGCATAAATGTTTCATAAAATATTGAAAACCCCCTAACATTTTTGGTAAGACCCAAAGGCCACATGGAGACATTTAAAACACTTGTAAATTGCAATTTTCACATTTTAAATTGGTGTTTTAAGAATATTTTTGTCTAAATCATTTTAATTTTATTTCAATATTTCAACAACAAATTCCAAGGGGATGAATTTCATAAACATTTTACTTTGGTGAATTAAAATAAACACTCACAATTAGTTTACATACTCTTAAGAGTGTTTTATTTTATGCTTGTTCTTTCAAAGTTGTTTATTTTTTCAAAATGATTGGTGCGTGTATGGTCTCCCCCCATCCCCTTTAATGAATTTAAGTAACCAAAATTCATCTTTCTTCACATTTTTGCCTTGTTCAAAAGTGTGAAAATAACATCGCTAAGGCTCTCTTCAAATACGTATAGTTTGGGTGACCCAAATGCGAACTCTAAATTCTTTTCACTAATCTTTTATTTTTATGTAATTTGGCTTGTGAATGTGAGTTCATCACCTCCTTACAGGTTCTCTAGGGAAGCATTTCCATGGGAATTCATCTCATGACATCATTTTAACCCCAATCCATGGTGGGGTATATAAATTGAGGTCAACTTATTGGCACATTTATTTGAGCAGTTAAGCAAACTCTATTATTAAGATAATGCCTGAGACTATAGGGGTAACTCATACATCACACTACACTGAGAAAGCAATGGATGTAGTGGTTGTAAAAAGGACAAGGCCTTTTCATAATAAGCCAATTGACAGAGATCCAAATGATGTGATTATATATTGTGTTAGCCATACTTGGGACCATGTATAAACATACAAAAAATTAGTTTTAGAACAACCCACTTGCCACATACATATTGTTAATGCAAGGTGAGTAACCCGAAGTTCCATGTCATCATAAAATATATTGAGATAAGAGGGGGATTAAAAACCCTAATTTTCATGTGATTTTATTTTTGGATTAACACTTGAAATCCTCCCAAGAGTGAGTATAGTGATGTAATTTAATAGTGCTATGCAACCTTATTAGTTTTACAATGTAGGACATTACACTTAGGTATTTATGTCAGTTTATCCTTTATTACATGGTTTTTGAGTCTAGACTATCTATTTTATTTATTATTCCACATCCAAATGAGTCTTGTCTTGTACATTAACCTATTATTTGAGGAGGTGTTACACCATCTATTTGACACCATACCTTTGTCTTAGTCTTTTGACAAATTTTTGTGTGTGTGTCTCACTTGATTGAAAAGGGTAATGCGATGCTGCCCAATTCATTTCAAGTTTTTATACCTTGGAGTCTTGAAACCAACCATTGATTACATATTTAGAGTGTGATAACATCTTTATGATACTTGATTCACTTTATAGACTTATTTTCCTTGTGTCCAAGTTTCCAATTTTGAAACTGAGTTGTGTGTGCCTTTGGGATATTTTACCTAGTGTCATTATGTTGTTCACCTTTATCTAGATTTTTATATGTTTAAAGAACCTTAGTTATTATAAATTGAGTTTATAATTAACCTTGACAAGTTCAAATCCAAACATTGATTGATTTCTATTTATGCATTGTGTAATTTAGGCCTAGACATTGATCTTTCTCTTTTGGGTTGTGTTATTTAGGTTAATTCTTTATCCAATTTAAAAACTATTGTTTGTGCCTTTATTTGGGAGAAATAACCTATCTTACATATGCCTTTTGTTTCATCCCTTATGTCAATTTACTATGTTTATGTTTGATTTTGTATGCTTAGTTAATGCCAAAGTGTTTTAAATTTTTTAGATTAAATATCTCACCTTGTTTTTAAGTCTAGATTTTGTGCTTGTTTTGCCAAAATTAATATAAGATGCATGTTTGATCCTATATTTTGATGTCACATTTGAGTAAAAGACCTAAATTTTTTTGTTTTCTTAGATTAAACTTGTTTGGAACACTTTTAACCTAGAGTTTTGCAGTTCAATTTTTATTCAGCCGCTTGATCTTTTGTGTGAGACATTTGATGTTAGACTATTTTATACCAAGTTTTAGCACAAGCCATTTTGGAGATATAGCTCCCCTAGACCATGTTATACCAAGTTAAAAAATTTTGTCCTTTGGATTATGTTTTTACGAGATTGTATAACTCTAGGCCTTTTTATAAAATATTTATCATTAACTTGGATATGTCTCATTACACTTATAGTAGAGCCATGCAAAATCCAAGTTATGATAGAATGGATACACAAATTGACTTTATTTTAGAACCCTATGGTGAAGAAGTGGTTTGTGAGATAGATCCATATCCTCCTTCTAATCCTCAATTTGGGGAACAAATCGAAGTGCAATATTTGGTGGTACATTCTTTGGGCTAGTTGACGTATGATGTTCACCATCTCATTGATCATGAAATTTGATCCCCTACCTATATCATTAACCCTCCTTTAGATTGCTTGAGAAACCAAGTCCATAGTGTCTAAGGATTACCATTCTAGGCCCTCATTCTTTAGCTTGTGTGAGCAATGAAGCTTCATAATGTCCTACAATTACCATTTCAGAACCTCATATGTTGGATTGTGTGAGAAACCAAGCTCCATAATGCCCTACCAGTTTTATTCTAAGACCTCATCCTTTGGCTCAGGATAACAACCAAACTTTGCAATTCCCTACCATTTTTATTTCATGACCTTGTCTGTTGGCTTCTGCAAGCAACCAAGCTTCACAATGCCCTACCATTTTTATACCAGGGCCTTATCCTTTAGCTTGTGTAAAAAACCAAGATTTGTAATGCCTTACCATTTCTATACCAGGACCTTGTCCTTTGGCTTATGAAAGCAACCAAGCTTTGAAATGCCCCACCACTTCTATACTAGGACCTCATTCTTTAGCTTGTGTAAGTAAACAAATTTCACAATGCCCTACCATTTTTATCCCAAGACCTCATACTTTAGATTTTGCAAGTAACCAAGCTTTGTAACACCTTATCATTACCATTCTAAGACATTTCATGTATGCTAACTCATTATCCCAACAAAGTTATCCAATCACAACTCAACGGGTCATAATTACCATCATAAGACATAAACCAACCTTTGTTAAGCCTATCTTTATCCAACTGTTGTCCATTATTCATCTATTTCCAATCATTCCTTGCTTTAGAAAACCCCTACCAATCATCCAACCAAAACCAAGCCAATCGAAACCTCTTTAATCAAGCCAATCATTAAAAGACCAATATATGTTTAAAATTGGTATTTTACAATTGATTGCAAACCAAAATTAAGAGAACCAAACAATATGAGATGTTTTTATTGAAACACCCATTTATGATGAGTCAACTTGTGATGAATCACCTTTTAATACTTTACCTATTGTCAAGGAATCTCACTTTGATAAGCCAGTCTTTTCTGAGTCACTTCTTAATGATTATAAATGCCTTTGGGAAAATCATTATCTTGACCATATACTTGTTTTTAAAGAGCCTCCCCTTGACAAGCTAGTCTCTGAGGAGTTATCTCTTGACCATTTTCCTATCATTGAGGAGTCTCACTTTGACAAACCAGTCTCTATGGATCCCATCATGCCATCACATGCCATTACTTATCCAAAACCAAAAACTCAACAAGACATCATTGTAGAAATGTCCACACTAGATGAAGAATCAATATTGAGGTTAGGTTCTATTATTAAACCAACATTAGATTTAGCATTAGAATGAAAATCAACGTCAACATCAACATCAGATTTAGAGTCCCTTGAGTCAAAATCAACTTGAAAATTAAAATATGTTCATGGTTGTTACAATATTAGTTACGTATGCCTTATAGATCAATTTGAATACATTCATGATCCTTCTATAATTTTTAAGGATGATTACTTTAGTGTCGACATAATTTCTCCTCATATCTTCTATAAGGATTGTGTTGTCTCTTTCCATTCCATTACCATTCTAGATGCCATTACCACCAATCAACCTAGCCATTATATTGACCTTCCACCTCTCATAAGTGTCAATTGGGACCAAAAAAATCACACCTTATTGAACTGCATCCATGGTGACATATCATCTATAGAGTATTAGGGGGACCAAGATGACATTCATGCAGAAGAACAATCTCCTAGTGAAACCTTTTTGGAGGTGCTAGGGGAAAATCAAAGTTCAAACTCAACATCTTATAATGAAACCTTATTTGATGTGTTAGAAGACAATCAAATTAAAAATTCAACATACCTTAGTGAAACCTTCTCAGAGGCACTATGGGATAATTAAGACAATTTTATTGGTGGAAACCTCATCAAGGCACCAATAACTGAGCAAAATAGTTCTTCACTACTTGATGAAGACATTATCAAACATCAAATTAGTATAAATTTTAATTTACGTTGCCATTAGAAGTTTCCATTCCTCTTACCATTATTTTTTACCCTAACACTTCACCTTATCACTTGGGGGAAACCGTATTACCTTTATATCCAATTTCCATACTGTCATATTCTTTATGCCATACCATATATCATTTTACCATACCTTTACTATTGACCAAAGCTTATTTTTAGCCACCCTGCCTAACCCTTTTTGATCTTGGTTCCTTTGGTTCTTCCCACACCTTGTGCAAGGATATTCTAATCTAGTTTCAATAATTTTAGAATTCTATGTCTAAATAATAGTCTATGAAAGTAGTGTGATAATGGATTTGGCAAGTTATCTTTCATTTATGATTGGTTGGTGATATTGATTATAACCACCTATGGGAAAATTAGTAGTCCACCCTATGTTACTAATTATAACTACCTATTGGAAAATTAGTATCACTGACCTATGCTATTATTTCTTAATTATAACTACCTATGGGAAAATTAGTATCACTAACCTATGCTATTATTTCCTAATTATAACTACCTATAGGCAAATTGGGAACAACACCTTTTATCATGCATTTCCACATCACCTTGCCATTACTATTTTTATTTGACTTAATTTTTAGAACTTGTTGTGACCTAATCCATTCTCCCTATCTTTTGTGTGGATAGAATTACTATGACTCAAGGTCCTAATGGGATTACATAGGGTGTGCTCAATTCAATTTGAGGTTAATTCAAACCCCCTTTTCATATGCTCTCATAGTCTTGTGAGCAATCTAAGCCAATGTTCTCACCATTTTTCAAGTGGTATCTTATCAATCTCTAACGAGTTAAGATACCCCAAAAATTCCAAAAACATTTAAAATTTTTAAAATCCAAAAACATTTAAAATTTTCAAAATCCAAAAACATTTGTCCTATCTAATCCTAGTTAGTTATCATCAATCCACCCTATTAGGGCAAATCCATTATTAAAATGTTTTTTTTTGCTTTTACTTTTAGGATTTTTGTGTGTTTGTTTGTTTGCTTGCTTGTTTTTTGCTTTCAGTACTGTGCCTCGACTTAGTTTATATATGTTCATTGGGTGATTATTTGTGTATTATTATTGAGTCCATACATATTCTTATGTCAACATGGTTTTTATCATTGGTGATTTCTTTTCAATTGTTTATTAGATTGAGAGTTAGTCCTTATGCATATTTTAGCTACGTTATCATTATGTTTTATATCATGATGCATACAAACACATGATTCAAAAAAAATTAGCTTGATAATTCTTACAAGTAATAGAGATGCATAAGTTTCTCCTTGGTACCCTTGGCAAATCCTCCCACCCATCTTGATCAAATTAACCCATTGATCATTCTATTTGTATCAATGCTAATAAGGATGAGCATCTCCACATTGGTAGGTACAATTTAATCATTCACATTTATCAACATTTATTCCTTTAATCATCTCTTTCATCACTTTGTACATCCTTATATGCTTGGTTATTTATGGATTCTTCAATCATTAGACCATTGTCTCTATGTTTGTACATGTTCATCTTTAATCTATGTAATATGTTATATATTTAAGTTATGCTTGCTAATTTTCCCTACTAGGGCACAATCAAAAATCATTTTTTTATTCTAGGTCATCTTAATGATTATAAGAACCTATGGGAAAATCATTATTTTGACTCATTAGCCCTAATTGGGGCATATGCCATTGCCACTGATTATAACCAACTGAGGGCAAATCAGTGCCTTAACCTTTGTTACTACTTATAACCACCTTTGAGAAATCAATAATTTTTAAATCAATGCATGCAAGAATTTTATTGATTAGGTTAATCTCACCCATGGATTAATTTCATTCTTCTTACTTGTTTTTGAGGGACCATCCATCAGACGTATGTGCCAGCCACTCCCTCGAGGGGGCATCATTATAGGCTTCCCAAATGTTGTTTGGAGCTTCTTCTTCAATCATTATTTTATTTTATACTTGCTTCATTATTTTAGAATGAATTATTTAACTTATAAATTAAAATGCCTTCCCAAACAGGGACAAACTATAGACACCTAAAATTGGCCACAACTGGCTTTTGATCATACTTCAGATTGATTACTACCAACTATTGTAAGTTAATCCTAGGAATCATGGATTATCCCAAATTTTTTTATGCATCATTAATCAAATATTAGAATCATGTTGAGGTATCCCTAATTAGGGTATCATATCATATGCAATAATAACCTCTCATAGATTCATCCCTAATCATCTTGTGACATCACAACAGTCAATTTAGCCTATGGACCTATTAAGTGGGGAACATGAATACAAATCAAATCTTGAAAAAGCTAAATGACCAATCAAAATTAATTAACAAGGTAAACCAAATTAAATGCCTAGTTGAAATATCCATGTGTAATTAATGAATAAATAAAAAAGGAAATTAAAAAATGTACATATCTTAGCCTTTCATCATGACCTTTATGAGTTGTCAAGCTCTTTAGAAATATCCTAAAATATCTCATTTTGGAGACCCATGCCTATTCATTGCAAATCATGATTAATTGACAACTATTAACTCTAATGGGGTTATATTTGACTCAACTAGGTTTGGTTTGAACATCATTCCATGTTTAAACTCCACCTTGAATCACCTTGGTTGGAGTCAAATCCTTAGGCTATAAATACAATGCCTTGCTTATTGAATTTTAAGCTATATTTTTGCAAATTTATCACACACAAATGACTTCAAAAATTTGATAAGAGTCATGTTATAATGCAAAAATTGCCTTGTAAGTAGTGTTATAATGCTAAAATCTTGAGCCAAACCACAACACAAGCCATGGTGCTAAGGAGAGAAGGAGCTACATAACCTCCATTGCCAAAGACTCTTTGATGTACAATATGAAAAAGACACTTAATAATGCATTTGGATCTCCCAAGGAAGGTAAAGGATTCATTGCATTTTCCATTTTAGTTGTGATTTCATTTATCTCTTGTTAACTAAGATCACCCCTAAGATCTAGGCTTGGATTGTAAGTGTTAGTATGTTTATTTAAGTTTTTATTACTTGAAATAACATGTTACTAACCTCCCTTATTGGATTCTTATGATAAAAAATAATCATTATAGGCTTCCAAAATGTTGTTTGGAGCTTCTTCTTCAATCATTATCTTATTTTTGGCCTGGTTCATTATTTAAGAAGATGTTACTGTGCTTATAGATTGAAACACCTTACCAAATAGGGGAAAACTATAGACACCTAAAACTAACCACAACTAGCTTTCGATCGGACTTCAAACCAATTCCTACCAATAATTGAAAGTTAAGCCTAGGAATCACTAAACGTCCAAAATTTGCTTATGCATCATTAATCAAAGCTTAGAATCATGTTGAAGTATACCTAATTGGGGTGTCTTATTGTATGTAATAATAACCTCTCATATATTCATCCCTAATCATATTTCAACATCATAACAATAAATTTGGCCTATAGACCTATTAAGTGGGGCACATGAACAAAAATCAAATCTTGAAAGAGCTAAATGGCTAACAATAATTAATTAACAAGATAGACCAAATTAAATGCCTAGTTAAAATATCCATGTGTAATTAATGAATAAATAAAAAAACAAATTAAAAAATTCGTATATCTTAGCCTTTCATCATGACCTTTGTTAGTTGTCAAGCTCTTTGGAAATATCCTAAAATATCTCATTTTAGAGACCCATGTCTATTCATTACAAAACATGATTAATTAACAACTATTAACTCTACTGAGGTTATATTTGACTCACATAGGTTAGGTTGAATACCATTCCATGTTTAAACTCTACCTCAACTCACCTTAGGTTGGAGTTAAATCCTTAGGCTATAAATACATGTCTTGCCTATTGAATTTTAAGCTATTTTGATGCAAAGTTATCATGCATAAATGGCTTCAAAGCTTTGATCAGAGTAGTATTATAATGTAAATTTTTTCCTTGAAGTAGTGTTATAATGATAAAATATTTAGCCAATCCACAACATAAGCCATGGTTCCAAGGAGAGAAGGAACTACATAACCTCCATTGCCAAAGACTCTTCAATGTACAAGCTGAGAGAGCCACTCATCAATGCATTTGGATCTCCCAAGGAAGGTAAAAGATTCATTATATTTTGCATTTTAGTTGTGATTTCATGTATATTATGCTTGGAATGTAAGTGTTATTATGTCTATTGAAGTTTTTGTTACTTGAACTAACATGTTACTAACCTTGCTTCTTAGATTCCTATGATCACAACAAGTAGACTTAAGGACTATTTTAAGACCTTGTATATATCCCATGATCTCAACACTAAGGTTTAATATGTTTTATGCATTTTTAAGAGTCTCTAAGAAAATTCTTAATTTGTGTTAATCTTGAAAAGCTGATAAAGCCTATAGGCTTCTTTGAAGGTCTTCAACAACATGCCTATTGAACTCCCTCTAAACAAGTTCTTTTCTTCTACCTTTTGCCATTGAGATTGATTTGTTCATGACCTGTATAAGTTTTCAAGGATGTTATTATTTTCTTACAGGGGTGTCATGAGGTTATTGATGCCATTGGTGATCTTGAGAAAATTTGCAACCATGCTTTTCCATGCAACCAATAAGGCAACCTTCATCATGAGTTGGTTATTTTCTTGGAAACCTGTCACATCACCATGAAAGTATCTTAAAAGGCTTATGTAAGATCATTTTATGTCTTCCTAAGATTATAAATTCTCTTAAAATGGTTAGGAGGCTCAAATCCTCTCAAACACTATGTAAACCTGTTTAAAAATGTAGTTGTAGACCTCTATTTTGTGTCTTCTCTTCACACATGCCAAATTATTACTCCAACAGGTGCCTACAAGATGTGAAGGTTATTTTAAGAGGTTTTTAAGATATTTATAATGCATTAGAGTTCATTCATAGTCATTTGACTTTTCTTAGGGTCACAAAGTCCACTTTTAGGTCTTCAACTTGTTAATGATTATTCATAGAGTTGAGCCCGCAAATGAACTAAAAAATACCAAAAATTTGAATTAGGGAAACCTTATAACCATTACCTAATGGTTTTATACCCCATGCATCTACTCAACCAACTTCTTATGTGAGAAATTTTGTCTCCTCAGCCTTGCAAGACTATAGGTGTGCATTATAGAGGACTGTTTAAGACAAAAATGGCTTCAAATTCTTGATTTTTGGTTTGAAAATCCTCCTCTAGGTTGGGTCCATGTCCCATGATCTCTATATATTTTTTATAAGGGATTTTATCCATTAAACTTCCTAAGAATTTTAGTAACCCATAGTTTGGGTTTCATGACAATTTAGGGGTTTTGACCCTATCATATTTTTATGTTCTCTCCTCATTTCAAGGCATCTAGTCACTATGTCAACCTTTGTAAATTTTATATACATATTTTATGACATTTAAAACCTTAATATACACTCCATACTCACACTTTTACTTCATATACTTACTCATAGAATTAACATAGTTAAGTCGAGCATGCATGTTCATATTGTTCTTTTAGTCATTTGATATGTGGATGACTTGTTATGAGCTTTAGGACTTATCCAAATTAGGAGGAAGGAGGTGAGGTATTTTGATATCCCTTATTTTATTTTTCCACATACTCAATTCTCCTTCTTTCCAAAGTGGATACTAAAATGCTCTAGAACTCATGCTTCCCAAATTGCATGTACACAACTGTGTGCATTCTCTTTTTTATCTATCACCTTGCTAGGGTTTGAGAATGGTTATTATTTGGATGGTTTATATTTCAAACAAGGAATATAAATAATTCAGCTATTTCACTCAAAATGAGTCCTTAAACTTCAAATTCAACACAAAAATGTATCTTCTTTCTATTTTCTATGTGCAGGCCTATAGGTGCCTATCTGAGCTTAAAACCTATTGAAATATTTTTATAGAGTTGAAATATATTTTATATTATGACCTTAAATTATCTTTCAGACAATGTAAATCCAATTTATATTTTTAAGGACATTATAAATTAGAAAATACACAAAGATTTTCCAATAATTATGCATAGATGACTATCATTTTAAATCTGTAGATTTATATAGTCCATCTATGCATAGATGACTATATTCCTCTTTTGCCATTTTGGTCATGCATGATCATGAAAAAGTTTTGGGATTTGATTTAGTATGATCATAAATATGGACACCTCAATAATTAATTAGGACATAACCTTAGTTGCAAATCTGTCACTTGCTTTCTCATTCTTGAAACTTGTTCAAGAACACTATACCCATGACCTTAAGCCTATCACCTGTTACGTATTATCAAATATGGTCATGAATAGTTTGATTCACCTATTAGATATATTTTAGTGTTATATAATCTTACCCTTGAGTTTTTAAAACTCATTTCATATGGATTACTCTCTAAGACATCAAATGTGATTGCTCATAGGACTATATCTCTTGCACTTGGAGACTATATGCTTGGACCAATACAAGAAATACACTTAAGAGGTCAATAAAATTTGGTTGAGAATGGAATGGATAATTATAATATTAAAAATTCATATCAAATATTTTTATTCTTTCATAATCCCAAAACCCTTCAAACAATGTCAAACAAGCTCAATATTTGCACTCGTAAACCCTACAAACTTGTACATTGATATTTGGCTCATTCATGCATATGAGTCTTGCTTGGAGAAGGTGTAGGAGAGATAATATAGTATATTTGAGGTCTTATACATCATTAACACTTTATTTAAATTCCCTTAATGCTAGGAATCACCTTATAAACATGTACAACCCCACTTGTCATGTCCAACACAACATAACAATGCCAATTTTGCTAATTTAACCATGACCATTAAGAATTTGGATTAATTTTGATATTACAGGGAATATTAGACCTCCAAAAAAAAATTTAAAACTATTTACATGCATTCATTAATCTGAGACATGCCCTTTCAAGAGAAAAATTGTGATAATAAGGTTTAGTAGGGGTTTAAATTGATTTAACTTGTTAACAATGGTTCATAAAGCTTTGCCCCCTAATCCCAAAACTACTACCATGAATTTGAAGGGCATAGATGGGGTCAACATAACCTAAGATAATTTGGTTTGAAACATATCCTCCTTCATGCAACAAGCTTATGAAAATGGCTTTTCTTAGCCTACTAATGACTTGATGTATATCTTGGATAGTTTTCTACCTTGTTTGGACATGTACCATATTTTTGAGCATGATTTTGACCTAAATAAGATGGAGGAGGCATTGGAAATGCTTCTATCACCCTGTGTCAATGTTTTCTTAGCTGAAGATGCCTGAGCCAACATGAAACCTTCACAATCTCTTCAAAACTTTCTTTTTCTTGATATGCAACTTGCTTATTTGGCACAATACCCTGCTGTAATTATGTACCATAAGTCCATGGAGTCCTTCTTATCTTGGGTAATGATTTTATAACATACAAATTCTTTTTTCATACCTTTAAACCTACTATTATGATATATTTGGAGTTGACATCAAAGAATAAAGAGGTTTCAAAAGTGAATAAATGTCAGAAAAAGAGTTTTGACACTTTTGGTTGGTGTATGGAAAAATCAAGTATGACATGATCTTCAATGAGTGTCGAATGGCACAAAAGACCTCCTTTACATGGTATTAGACCTTCACACTTGATTTTATACAAGGGGTTGTATTTAAACATTGTAACAAGCAATATATTAAAACAAAATAAACCTTAATATCTCCAAAATTACCTTAAACCCTCTAAAAGCTTTAAATGGAAAATGTTATCTTATTAGATTTACTCCTAGACTCAATATCTATCATGGAACACCATGCCATCTTAGAAATCATCACATCAATGATTTTTCCATGGTTCCAAATACACCTTAAATTTTGAAAAATAATGTTAAACTTTGCTAAGTTACCTTAACCCTTGCTAAATTGCATTGCAAAAGACCTATTTAAAAGTCATGACATGAAACTGGTTGGACAAGACACATAGATGGACTCTATAATTATAATAGGACCTTGTTTAGACCTTGAGATGACATAAAACACCTAACCATGACACCAACATGATAATAAATGAGACTAATTCAATTTTAGATGACTCAATCACCTAGTTTTGAATAATTCTTGGTCATGGGTGACATATTAGCTAACATTTTTTTTGACCTCTTAAGGTAGTTTGCTTGCTAAACTTCTAGACTAGTGGACTTAGACAACCCATTGGGCATGGATTCACTAAAAATTGATTCTCTATGAGACCAAATCTTAACCTAAACATGTAATTATATTTTGAAACAAACTAAAAACTGAAAATGCCTTCAAAACACAAACAAAACAAGGTACACACAAGAAGACAAGGAACACACACAACAAAGCCAACATGTGCTAGAAGCACTTATAGAAATCAAAGCCTAAGATATTATGTATAAGGGGATAAAAATGAAATAAATATTAATGCTTGAGGTGTATCCCATTGATGGGGATATGTAATTATTCTCCATTCAAATTTGCAAGATGAAAAGCATTGTGATGCTTGTAATGAGTGATAACATAGGGTCCACTCCATAAAGTATCAAAATTTGTGTGTATTCCAAGCTCTGACATATCTTAATACAATTTGAGAATAAGGTCACATTATTAGAATGATTTTATAATAAATTTATTGTCAATTTACCTCTTGGTTTGAGCTTGATGGGATTCCATAGTATGCATGACATGATCTTTTATTTCTTCTAACTCCATCAACTCAACTAGTATAATTTCCATGGCAACATTCCCCATTATCTCAAGTTGATGTTTAAGCTATAGAGCTAGTAAATCAAGATATATGGGTAGATTATCTTTTATTCCATAGAAAATCATTTATAGTGAGTTACCAATGGCTCCTTTAGGAGTGATCCTATCAACCCATAACACTATCTTCAGCTTTGTGTGCCATGTTTTCTAATTTTCCTCCACATTTATCTTGATAACTTTAATGAGATAATTATTTGTGGAATCTACTAGTACATTTCATTGAGGATAGTAGTTTAAGGATGTACTTAGGTGAGTTCCATGTTTCACAAGCCACTCACTTATTCTAGTACCAAGGAAAGCCATTGCATTATCTGAGATAAGTGTAGAAGGTATCCCAAATCTAGTTACTATACCTTCATGTAAGTCTAGAAAATTAGTTTCATTAGCTTACTCAAGAGCCAAAACCTCTATCCGTATATTAAAATAATTATTTGTAGTCAATACCTATTTATGACCAACACTTGAAGGGGGATTGATCATGCCTATGAAATCAAATCCTCATTGCATGAAAGGTTGGCCTACTTAAATGGGATGGAGAGGAAGGGATACAAGATTTTTTTTTCCAGTGAAAAAGGTACAATTTTGAAACTTTCTCACCCATGCAATGAATCCTTGAACAATCTAGGCCAATAATAATTAGCTCTCATCACTTTTGCTACTATAGTTCTTGGTATAAAGTGACCACCTGATGACCCATCATGAAATTCTGCCAATACTTTCTCAATCTAATCATATTATACACATCTTAGGAACAATCCATTAAGGTACTTTATAAATATTATTCCATCTACCAAAACATATAGAATGGATTATAATCTGAAATGTCTCCTTTTAGCCTTGTCTAGGCTAAATGGACACTCACTTGTTTAGAGGAATTTGACCATGTCTTATTTCTAACTCATGGTCGATGAAGATTCAACTATTTGAGGGTCATCTTGGAGTGCTATTACAATTTCTCTTTATTCTTTCAAGTTTTAATATAAATGTTCACATAGTCCCTTACTTCTCACTAACTTGGCAACCTTGATATCCATGTCATATTCCATGAATTTGGTGATCCAACCAACCCTTTTCTCATTCAAATTTCTAATAAAAATTAAGTATTTGATGCTTGGATGAGACACCATCACATGAATTTTTTTTTAGAGAGCATATGCCTAAATTTTGTAAGGCTTATTATAACATCAAACACTTACTTCTCTATGAAAGTGTATCTTATCTCATAGTCTTATAACCCTTGGCTAAATAAAGCAATGGAATGTTCAAGACTCTCATAATTTGATTGTGTCAACATGGATGAGATTAATTCATCATTTACCAAATTATACAAGGTGAATTACTTATTTAAATAAGGATTTGTAATTGTTGGAGCTTGAACTATGGATAGCTTGATAGCACCAAAACTATCCCTTCCTTATCTAGTCCAACTAAAGGCCTAATTTTTATTCAACATGGATGTTAGAGGATTAAAAATATTATAAAAATTAGGTATGAATATCCTAATTAAATTTATTTTTCCAAAGAAACTTTGTATCCCTTTATTGTGCTTAGGCAATGACAAAGACAAGATAACACTTACTCTTTCAAGATCTATGGAGAGACCTTTCTTGGAGATAGTGTGGCCCAAGAATTTGCCTTCATGAATTAAAAATACACATTTTTTAGGATTGAGGGAGACTCAAAACTATCTACATCTATCAAAATCTGTCTAATATAAATCAAATGATCACTTGCATCCTTGGAGAACACTGTGATATCATTAAGATAAACCAACACTATATCATTCATCAAACCTTGGAATGCTGTGTCCATGGGTCTTTGGAATGTAGATCTAGAATTGGATGACCCAAAAGGAATTTTCATATATGCATATGTGCCCAATTTTATTGTGAATTTTGTCTTATACTAGTCTTATTCTTACACCAAAATCTAATTATACCATGAATAGCCATTAAGAAGGCATTAACAATCAGAACCTACTACCATCTACAAGATTTGCTCCATAGAAGGAAAATGATAATTATATTTCAATGAAACTCTATTCAATTCCCTAAAATACACACACAATATTATCTCTCCATTCTTCTTCCTTATAGGGACTAGAATAGAAACCCAAGATGAGTGTTTAATAGGAAGGATGATGCTATATTTCTATCAACTTAGTCAATTATTTCCTCATTAGGGGCTCAATTTTTGGATTGATAGTCCTTTTCCTTTAACTTGATGGTTTATCATCCACATCTAAATTTATAGTGTGTTGATCTAGGCTAGGGTCAAAACCTTTTATATCACTGCACTCCTAAGAAAACACATCAACAAACTCTTTGCATAAATCAATGAATACAAGTCTCTCTTCCTTGTTATATACCTTTCCAAGTGCTAGAAGTTTATATATTAAGATGGTGAACCTATCATAATTATATTTATTGGTATATATGATTAAATTTTTGATCATCATCATTAAAGATGATTTTAAATGTCACCAGGCCTTTAGGAAGCTTATTTTACTTTAATTGCACAATTTAATCACCACATTCCTACTACAATTTGGACCAATTTCTTGAAGAATCAACCTCTTCTTGGAGAAAACATGCTATTTGTTTATCACTCTCAAAGAATTTATAATTAACATAGTTATCAGGAATGGTAGGTATTAATACTACCTTGACATGTGGTTGTCATATTGAGTTCTTGACATCATTAGGGATATCAAACTAAGCTCTAACTACAACCAACCTATCAGCATACTTAGTTTCTTCCCTTAGAATGGCTTGTATGTTGAAGTATTAAAAATATTCCATAATATCCTACACCCTATGTTTTTAATACTTTAATAAGGAGTTTATAGCCACATTTTGACCTTTCACTTGATGAATAATCAACTCACTATCACCAAATACTTGTAAACACTTCACTCCTCTTTACCTAGCCCATTGGAGGGCATGCACAAGTGATTCATACTTTACTACATTACAATAAAAACTAAATTGAAATATTAAAGTAGTATAATACCTTTCCTTATAAGGAGACACCAACATTGCACCACCTCTTACACCAATCTTGTTTTTTGATCCATCAAAGAATAGCTTCCATATACCATCCATGGGCTCATTAGGCTTGACCATATACTGAATGAAGGAAACTAATTCATGTAATCAATACACTCTTAGGCCTAATTCTTCCATGAAATTATATGGATTATGTTCATGATGTTCAATTGCTCACTCATCAAGAAAAAGATTAGGTATGCCTTCAATATAAATAACTAGTTCTTGGTCAACACAGATATCTCCTTCATTAAGAATGGTGTAATTTACATTTGATAATTTAGGAACATAAGGTCCTATATGAATTTTAGCAATTGGTTCTGATTTTATATTAACCTTGGTGCTATACCTAGTCCTAAAAACCATGTAGGACTAATTTGATGATACATATCCCCCAATATTAGCCATAAGCTCTTAAATAGGCATAGGGAAAAGTGGGGTGGTAGGTATATCATGAAAAAATCTTAAAGAACTGAAAAATTTGGGAAAGAATGCAAATTAAAAATTAGAACTTTGATAATACCTATAGTCTTGGTGGCTACCCCATATAATTGCAACACTCCTTTAGTGATTGGCTCATATTTTAGGCCTAACTTATTAGCCACTTATTTAGGCATTACATAGGTATTAAACCCAATATAAATCATAAAATTATGAACCAAAGAATCACATATTATTATAGAGAGATAAAAAGGATAAGGCTTATCACTCTTGACTTGTTTTCCTCCTTTATAGTGTCATTCATGAGGACTGCTCTCTCTTTCATTGTTGATCCAACTGCAAGGTTGAGATTACATATATCTTCTTGAAGTAGATCCTTTTGTCAAAGAATGGCCAATGTGTCTCATATTGTAATGTTCAAATGTACCTTCTTCATAGAATGTTGATAGAATAACTACCAACCTTTGGTTGTCCTTTAAGAGTAATAACACTATCTGGAGCTTGTGAAGATTGAGGTAAGGGAACAACTCTTACATTCTAATTTTTGTGTATTTATTACAATTTAGGGTCTACATAAATCTTATTATCCCATTGAGACACTTGATAATGTGGAATAGGTGTTTGACTTACTTATTGCTTACCTTTTATTTCTCTTTTCTTGTCCCTTATGTTAGCTACCATAGGAGTATCAAAGTTATTCATACCTCCAAATTGATTCATAACATACTAGTATCCTTCTTGCCAATTAACAAATGTGGAATCATATTGTAAGTGTCTTTGATTATTTTTTCCTTATGGTGGCATCTCAACTTGTGGAGTTTGAGAAACTTGCATACATTGAGAAACTTAAACATTTTGAGAAGTTTGAGCACCTTGCACCATGGGAGCTTAACTGGACATAATATTGGAGTAAAAAAATTGATTTTGGAGCTAATCATAAGGAAGGAACCATGACTGATCTTGGGCTAGGTTGTTTTGAGTTGAAATAATAACATTTTATGAACTAACAACATTTGGATTATAGCTATTGTAAGGCCTAACATTGGTGATTTGTCCTTGACCTTGATAGTTACCTTAGAAAATAGGTCTATTATATTGATTTAACTAGTTATGAGGATGATAAGACGTATAGTGATAAGCTTTTTTCCTCTTGATGTTCATAATTTAATTTCCAAAACTTTGTATAAGAGTCTCAACTTCATGCAAATTAGTAGGAAGATTAAAGGCAGCCTTTTCTTGACTATTTGGTGAAGGAATAGGAGCTAATGTGGGAAATGCAAGGGGAGTAGAAGAAGTAGGAGGCTTTAATTTTGGGAACAAAGGAATAGGAGGCATTGGATAAATATTACCATCTTGGATAAAAAAAATTCAGTCCTTATTATCACCTCATGTGCATCATGAAATATGTTTCCCCTATTGATTGAATCATTACTTCTATGTCATTATTCAAGGCCCTCAAATAATACAATAAAGCATAGTTTTTAGTGGGTTTGAATATGGTTGGGATCCTATCCAAATTATTTTGTAACCTATAGTTGAAATCACCCATGAATTCTTGAGGATCTCTCTTTATGGTAGTCAATTACTCCACCAATGACAAATGATCACTCTTATCCTCAAAATGCTTACATAGTTATTCTCTTAACTCATCCCAAGTGGTAATATAATTATGGATCAAGCCTCTATACAATTGAATAACCTTCCCTTTGAATGAAGTTTCTAACAATCTAATTGCTACATTCTCTTGTCTCACATGATGCAAAAAACAAATGTTAGGAATATCTCTTATATGCTTAATGGGAGTAGTAGAATATTCTATAGTTAAGTGTGGGATAATTTTAAGGGTAACAACATACACATCATCATATTGAGCTAAGAGTAGAGGTATGCCATCATTGAAAGGAATAAAAGCCTAATTTCTAAGCACTACCATCTTAAAATTTGGAAGTAAACAAATTTTTTCTATAAAAAGATTTGAAACAACAAAAAAATGGTGTGTAGTATAAAATCTCATTTTATTAGCTAAATGATAAGTTAATTATACAAAATAAAAAGGAGTACCTTTAACAAAAGATTTTATTTTTACCTTTTACATGAAAATTAAACACTAGTATTGCAACTAGGATGCTTGAAATTTATTGGAGTCACAAGATGTTGAATATATATGCTATGATAAGTAAAAATATGTCAAGGCCAACACAAATCTTGAGTAATTTTCTTGACTTCGGGTCCCATCGAATCTGCCAAAAATCATTGTCACTTTGAGTTTCACCCTTTAAGGAAGTGTTTTAGGTTTCCTCACTCAATTGACATAATGGGAACTCTCTAAGGTTGGGGGTGGACTATAACTAAAGAGAACCTCTAAAGAGTGTTGGATCCCTTGATGCTACACCTAATTATCACTACACCTAATCAAATTTCAATGAAAAAGGATAGAGAGTGCTGAAAGAAAATAGAAAAAGGGGTGATGCACCAAATTGTAGGTTTATTCTTATGGTCTATGAGTTGATCATAAATTTAACCAAGAATGAATCTATTCACACAAATTCAAATAGTTTTCTAGGATAATTATTTATATATGGAGGTTGTAGCTAATACATCAACTTAGAGGGGCAATAAAGAGGCCCAAAATGAAGCACTAGTGAAGGTTTCCCACACTTAATATTTACATAACCAGTTAATACACACCATATGACCTAAAAAGAGATAACTTACTTAAAAATAGGCAATGATGAAGAGGAAAAATGTAAGGAGATTGACATCAACACTATAATTCATCAACAATTCACCATGAGTACACTAAATACGAGGTGAAGAAAAATAATTAGTTTGCATTCACTTCAAAAGCAACAACAAGTATTAATTTTAGTATGTCTTCTCCATACTAGCTTGGATGATCTTTTTTAAAGCCATTCCAAGCCAAATATATATAAGAAAGGAGAAGAGAGAGGGAGGGGACATAGAAGAAGTCTATCATCACTGTCATCTATCATGAAACTTGTTATAATGCCAAGAGAAGGTGAAAAATAGTCCTATCATTCATCCTTAACATGTGTTGGCTTATCTTGATGGTGTCCTCATGAGAGGTGGATTAAAAGTGGCTCTTCATCTCATATGACTTATCTTTTTATGCCTAACTAAGAGCGTTCACTCTTGTGAAACAATATTTTAGACATTGATCTCAAATCTTTTTTTTTAAATTTATGCAATGCAATATGCATAATGGTTTGTGTGAGGAATCCTATCACATTTCAAGCACACACTACCAATGAACACCTTTAACAATCCACATGAAGAATTTGAGGAAACATGAATATTTGAGGTTGTGAGCGGACATAGGTGTTTGTCCATTTATGGAGGCATAAATTACTTTGATGGCCTCAGAGTTTTAAAATATTATTATTAATAGTGCACATGAAACACACATTGTCTTATGGTGATTGATTATGAATTATAATGGTATAATAAGAATAATTTCCTGAGACTTAACATTCAGAAACTTCTTACCTCTTATGAAAATTATCACAAAGGACATGTTGTGAAAAATGGTCTCCTTTTATTACAAATTTTTTGATGTGTCTACTCACAACACTGAGGATTATTGGGCGATTAAATAAATCCATGAGGCATGAAAAAGGAGGGAACAATAAATAATAGTTGGGACTTCAAACTAGGGCTAAGGAAATTATGTTAGACAAAACCCATTCTATGGAAGAGGTGGAAGATAAGGTGTTGGATGATTCCCATTGCACACTTGTTATAAAGTGTGGTTTTATAGAACACTATAAGAGTGATTTTATGAATTTTCATTCTTAAAAGAACTATCATGACTAACATTAAATAGAATAACATCCTGATTTATATGAAAAATTAACATACAATGAGAAGTTAGAGAAATGTGTAGGGATGATTATCATTGTGTACCTAGTGGGACAATGGATGTCAAAGGAGGATGGTTGAAAAGCATAAGGACTAAAGGTAAACATTATGATGTGTAGTGATATCACTACCTGACCTCAAGCCATGGATTTAATTCATAGCCTACATGAAGAGCTTTAAAATTCTTGGGATTTGGAGGCAAAGGTTAGGGAAATGGTCAACTAGAAGGGTCAAAACACTGAGGTAGAGAATGAACTCTTTAAAATGATCACCCTTTTGCACTTAGAAGGAGTGCTTTCCATGATAAATAAATGGTAGTAATAGCAAGTCATGGGAACTAATAAAGTACCCATGTTACACTTTATACGAGAATGTAAAGTTAATAATTCTTAAAATACTAGATATGACCAAGAATTACTAATTGATACAATAATAAATGGATGTTTAGTGGGTGATATCCTTATCAAAAGTGAGTAGAGTTCAATAATTGCACACAAAAATCTTGGTAAAAAATGAAAATCCTTGGATTGACACCTTTGTCTCATATTTTATTTATGGTAAACAAGACATGTGATCAGACTTTGGGAATCCTTAAGAATGTGTGTGTTGATGTAATAGGGATGAAATTTCATAAAAAATTCAAATTTATTAGGTTGGTTGATGTCAAAAACTACCCAATTATACTCAAAATACCATGGTGTTAAGTAAACAAAGTAGATATGCACTTCAAAAATCACTACATGAGTTTTGAGAATGGGGAATAATGTGTGGTCATTCCCCTTGATGATAACCATGGACCCACCTATGTCAAAAGTGTAGGATTGGATTAGGAATTCAACCATATCTCAACCATCATGACACAATATGCCAAACACTTGGATGTAGACAACAAATGTATTTTTGATTGGGGAGATACTAATTCTATATTTAATACTTTAAGTGTTATTTGTGACTGATGAGTGAAAAAGTTGTATAAATTGAATGGATGTAAGTGTGGCACCATAAAATCATAATCAAGACCTTCTACATTGCAAGAAAAATTGAGGAGCACCTACTACAAGACAAACTCAACACAAGGTAACAAGATATGGGTCCCTCATGTGATGACTAAGATGAAGAGGGTTAACCACCTTAGTAAAGGAAAAAATGTTTCCTTACCATGGTATAAAGATTTGAATATGTTCATACATTTGTAAATATATATAAGGTTGTGTTACAAATCACTTGGGACAACTAGGGTAAAATTTAAACCACATAAATAATCATCCATGTTCATTTGTATTGCATTTGTATCATTAGTATAACTAGTATCATAAACATCATCCACATCTTGTATGGATAAAAATTTAGATCTTTTGAATTTACTAATAAAGGTACTTCATTTACATTCTCTTCTTTTTCTACCCTTTTAGGTTAATATTGTTGTTCTGGATCATCTATAGATTTCATATTTTTCTCTTTCTTTTTGGATTCACTAAAATCATAAGTATGCATTTTTTTATATAGCTATGATCTCTAGTGGTGGCACTATAGTATATTGAGTTTCTCTTAACTATGATTTATCCTCATTGGTAAATCTAATAATTTTATAATATTTGAATAGTTTATTATCAATAGTACATGTATATGTAGATGCTTAAATTTAGATTTATGTGTTAAACTAGTATTGTACACTTAAAAAATATATCTCAAGGCTCTACCCTTTAGTTTGACCGTCCTCATAGCCAAAAGGCTCACACTCACCACCTCACTAGGACCAATTACTTATTAATCCAACCCTAATTATTTGGAGTATCTAGATCACATGTAAACACAAAATGGTTAAAATATTATATAAATCCTTTATAGTCAGTTACAGACCTAGGCAACTTTCCTTCAACATAGAGAAACATGTTCAGGGTAGGATAGTGGCATCAACGCAACTATCCCTACTCTAATACAAGTGTCATTACCTTAAAAACACTCAAATTTGTAAATATTTAAAGTGTATAGGTTGGCCTAATGATGCCATTATCCCTTATATGAGGATTATTTCAAAAGTGCTAGTATAAATACAAGTCAAATCCAATTTATTAGACATCTAGAAATTACCAAAAAAAAACACATTCAAGCTCAACCAATCAATTGCAGAACTAAGATATTTTTACCTATTCATTATTTTTTACATATAAATCATAGGAGAAGTCATAATGCATGTATAAATCATTAAAAATTCAAACCATGAGCCATATTTGTCATGTTACACACTAGATCACTACATGCATTCTCATATATTATATTTCACCCTTGTGCACACACATTCCCACACATAGGGGAGAATTACATAAGTTTGAGGCCCTCCTTAGAGTATTGGAAATGTATGAATCACTCATTGACAAAAGGGTATTTGAATTCATCTTGACACCATGATCCCACTAACCCATTTTTGGCAAGGTAATATAATATAAAGCAGAGAATTAGGATTTGAGCTACAAACATTCATCGATAACCTATGCATGATATCCAAATACATCAGATGAAAGGTGACATAAAACCAAGAAATACTTAGGTCAATATTTATATAATGAACATTTTTTATAGGATAATTACATTAGGAATTAGATAGTAGCATTAATGCAAGTGTTTATAGGGTGACAAAAGTGTCTAGCCAGGCATAAAGAATATTTACAGAATCTGATGATTGGTTCTTAAACATCAGACAACTTGTTTCCATGCTTGTACATCTTAGATATGTTTTAAAATTATTTAATAAGATAAATATTATTTATTCTTCATGATTATGCAATCTAATTATTATTTAGCATTGTACTTTTTATATTTAGTATTTTTGTAATTCAACATTGAAATAAAACATCATAAACTGAATTATTTAATTGGACTACTTTTAAGAATATGTTATCTCAATTTTAAATAACATATTATTACTAACCATTAATTATAAAAAGGGTTAAACATTTAGTTAACTTGAACTCTGAGTCTTCTTTTGTGATCTTAGCTTATTCTAGGGTTTCCAACCTCCAAGGGTTTTAGATTGCTATGTTTTTTTTATCAGTTCTAGGTTTTCTTCAATTCTTCACATATTTGTATTCATTTATAAACAATGGAAAATATTGATAACAAATATATTTTTGAAATAGAAGAAAAAAAGTATTAATCAACAATTTGAATGGAAATAAAGAGTTAATTGATGCATTTTTATATGTTATAAGAGATGAAATTAGTAAACATGCTAAGGTTACTACCTCCACATATAATAATGAACCCTTAGATGGTCCTACTATTATTACATCTTCCATGGGAACCATTAATGCTTCAACCCAATTACAAATTTCAATGTCTATTTCAACACAAGTGTTTTCATCCTCTTAGGTGACTTCTCAAACTTCAAACCTTAGTGATCAAAATGTCCAAGATATTATATAAACTATACAAATTTTGCATGCTAAGGTTACCAAAATTGAGAAAAAATAAATGAAATAAACTCATGCTATTGATTCAAAATATGTATTTCATAGTATTATTGCACTTAAGATGTCTTTGTTCCCTTTGTCAACTAGTTTTGTTGAACGTATTGACCAAATTTTAACCTGAAGTCAAAATTGGTCAATCCCTCTAGGTTGAAAATTTAATAGGGTTATCAAAAATTGTATATGGTTTTACCATGGTCTTAAATGTTCCTAAATTTTCTCCATGTGTTCAAATTTGTCCTAATTTAGCTTGGTCCAAGGTTTGGTCTATCGTGTACTTATCTAGTCTTAGGGGTCATTCATAAGGTCTTTATGTTATCAAATATGGTCAAAGGTTTGATATGGTTTAGAGTCATTATAAAATGTTATTAATGTGTAAGGTAATATTATCATGTGTTTTTTATTATGTTATTATGTCCTAAAATATCATTTTGGTCACCTTTTATCCTTTTTAGAGGAGTTTTATGTACCATCTTCAAAAGCAAACATTTCAAAAAGTTTCCCAATATACTTGATGTTAGAGAATGTTTATAGATGGTCAGAGACTAAAAAAATATGCAGTCCAATGTCTAAACTAAGTAAACTATCTCTTTACAAGCATGTTTGGGCACTTGTACAGCCTTGAAAGATCTCCTATAGGTAAAAAATAGTTTTAGAGTGTCCCTTTGGATTTCAAAAGTCATATTATAACTTTGGACCAAGTTTTAGGTCATATAGATGCTTTAGACACTCTCTCTCCTAAAATGACTATTGATTTTACTTTTGAATAAAAGATTTTAAACTGGTTTTGAGTTCTCAAATTCTTCCTTAAGTGTGTGAAGTAGTTCATAGCGAATAACAAGTGAAGGTCATCTCTCCTTGTGTTCATCTCACTCTTTCATGATTTGTGTAAGTAATTTGAATTCTAGCAGGTCATATGGAGTGTAAATGGTTGTTTTGTGTGTATTAAAGTGTAAAGAAGGATATTAGTGTCTATGATCAGATCTAATAACCATTTACCTTAAGAAACACATTGCATTCAACCTTTATATTGAAACACTTTTGTTAGGATAACCTTGGGTGTTAAGGTATATTTTATGAATTATGTTTCATAGTGTAGGTCTAGGTAGGTTTGTGGGATACATCTTGGTACATCACCTTTGTTAGATTAGTGTTAGTCTTATTTTATCCCTTTTACTTTAAATTAAGCATATTAGTGGTTAGTTTTAGGTGTGGTGAAAGGGATTTAGCCCTTAAATTTAGAGATTCGTCTCTCTTATAGGTCACCAACAATTTGAGAGATGTTTCCTTGTTATATCAAATTAAAGGAGGTTGGAGTAGACCTCATTAGGGTGAAAATTTGATTGATAACAACTTTGGCACACCTAGTGGGACACATAGTCCAAGAAGTTGTCAAAGGTAGATGCTGATTTGGGTAAATTTGAAGTTTTAAAGATTCCTTCATGCAAATCTGACAACTCCAACACTCATTGGCTCTTTGTTGCAGACTAGTGATTTATTTTCATGTTGAAGGTAAATACAAGATATTATACAAAAGGTATTCCATTTGAATTTTTAGACTTACCATACTACTCTCTTACAACAAAGAGGTTTGTTAATACCCATCTATACTCTAAAAAGTCTCTAGTTGTTCACTTACCTATTATGAGACTTTTCTTGCGTCCAATTTGAAATATGGTATCCCCAATGAACTTTCCCTTTGTTTCCTTAAATGGACATAGTAATTTATCACTTTCTCATTAGAATGGCATACCTATGTCAGCCCTCAAAAGTGTGCCTTCATGCATAAAAGAAGCTTCCACTACTCCTATTGAACACAATAAACATTGCCAATTTTTGTAATATACATAATATCACTAAAGAGGACATTTCTATCGTATTTTTGCATATTTATTTCAAGGGAAAGGTAATTGATTGGTATGGCACTTTGGTTCCCAACTTTATCACTATATGGGATGAATTGGGTGATGCCCTGAGAAAGAGATTTGAAGATAAATTTAACCACTTATCTTTAACTAAATAATTGACTAAAATAAAGATAGAACCATAAGAGTTAATTCAAGAATTCAACACAATATTCAAAAATACTTGGGATAGGATCACACTCTTGGTAAGGCCTACTACCCATCATGATTTCTTTTACTACCTCAAAGCTTTCAATTGTGACATATCCATGATGATTCAATCCATGGGAGGGGATACTTTTCGTAATGACTATGAGACTACCATAAGGGATGAGAAATAACTTATTCATGTTGGGAAGATATCCCCTAGACCTTCCATGCCTTTGTTCCCTGATGTGCAAGATGTTATGCCTGTCATTGCTTCTATTCCCACACTCAAGCATAAGAAAGTTGCCCCAAATTAAATAATCAAACAAAAGGAGGATGATATTATTAAGGATCTTAGAGAAGAGGTTAAAATATTAATAAGAAACAATAACAAAAACAATAATGGAGGTATTATCAAGGTCCTTTCTAGCCTTATCAATCTTATCAAGCTCCTAAACAACCTTTTTAAGGTCAATATCAAGGATAAGGGCAATAACTCAAGTGAGACAATATAATGAATAAAATTAGAATGATCCTTCTAATTAAAAAACACTTGTACCTAACCAAAAAAATCTATTAAAATATAATGGAGAGTAGCCTTTATGGGACCAACCTTATGACTCTTCCACCTACATAAATGATGCATTTAATCAAGCCTATATGGCTTAATAGGGAATAATGCCTTCCATGACTCAAGAGGAGATGCCTAATGGAGGAGATAAAAATGAAGGATATGCTTAATAAAATGTTTATTTTATTAATTAATATCAAGAGGACTCATGTGAAGTCAACTACCAAGGTAACTTGAACATTGGATTAAGATTTATAGCTATAAACATAAGGTTAAAGAAGAAAGTGGTTGAAGAAGCATAAGGGAAAAGTAGTGGTCCAAATATGAAATATTAAGCCCCTCAAGGATCAAGTATGGAAAATTCAACCCCTATGGTTTAGGTAAATTATAAAACTCATAATTTTAGAACTCCTTCTATGCCTTCTCCTATGCATCAAGTTACACAAGCTAGTGGTAGTGTTACAACTCCTAAATGACATGACAAGATTGGTAGATCTCCTATGAATATTATGGAATATATGATTGAGGTTCATATAAGAATCCTAATGTGAGAAACATTATCCATCTATGGATAAAGAGACCTGCTCCGAAATGAGCTCTCCAAGCTTAATGCATCATCTAGGTAGCCTAGTGAAAGAGGGACAATTTTGAAAAATGAGTTGAAGACCAAAGATGGGAAACTAATAAAAATTGAAAGAAAGGATAAAAATCATCCATTATACCTCTATTTTATTATCGGAGACTCATTTTTTCATAATTTTTTAATTGATAGTGGTGCAAGTAGTTCAATCATGCTAAAGCAAGTAGCTGACAATCTAAAATTTAAGTATGAACCTAACTCAAAGGGAGTATTATTACTAGATGGGTCAGCTACCAAAATAGTTGGAATTATTAAAGGTTTTCAACTTTATCTTCATGATTTTATTACTTTATCTATCTCTTAATATGTGGTGGTTTTTGATGTGCCACCTCACTTTGCTCTTTGCTTGTCAAAAGATTTTATTGCTAATATTGGGGGGTACTTGACTTTAGATTCATCTTATATGGAAGTTAGAACCAAGTATGGTGATAAGGTCTCTATTAATTCTGAAATTTTATCTAAGTTTCACATGGAACCTTATGTATCAAACTCATCTAACATGAATTACACTATTATTGATGATGGAAATCAAGGCAATGACCAAGAATCAACTGCATCTCTAAATGGCATACCTGACCTTTTTCTAGATGAATGAGGTAAATAGAATCATGAGTTTGACCCTTTAAAACATATTGAGGAAAATGATATAGGATTTTATTATATGCATAAAGAAGGAGCAAAGATACTAGATCTTTAGAATCCTTATAGAGGTGAAGAAGGATTGTGGCAATTATTCTTTGATGGTTAAAGGAGTAAAAATGGAGTAGGGGAAGGTGTGATGATTGTTTATCCCTATAAAGAGAAGTAATATTATGCCATTAGGTTATAATTTGGTTTCTATTCTAATGGAATATAGTATGAGGAACTTGTTCATGGCCTCTAATGGGTAAGGGAGAAAGGTATAAAATAATAGAAATCATATAGGGATAGTGAATTAGTGGTACAACAAGTTAGAAGTTAGAATGCTACCAATTTTTTTTTGTTAAAGGAACACAAGCATAGGATTTGGGACCTTGTTGAATAATTTAAAGTAAGGTATTGATGAGACCATCTATTCTAGGTAACAATGCAAGTTTTCAAGTCTTTGATAGTGATAGGCAGATTGCATATTTTCTATGTGAGGAAGTGGAGTTCTCCTCAAATAATCAAGCTAAGCTCCAAAAATATTATGGTGACCAAATAGTGAAACTTTAGTCCAATAAAATTACCAAAGTATTGGTTACCCTTGAAAATATATTCAATGAAGAAGATCAAGTGAGAAAATAAAAGGTAGGCATGGATACAAGTGAAGAACATTTTGGAAGAGTTAAAATCTTCAAAGACAAACTCCTCATGTTAGGAAAGGTATGTACTAAGGCTACCTTTGTTGAATTATATAGGGAATTTTTAGATGTATTTACATGGGAATATGGTGATGCCAAAGGTTTTGACCCTAGTCTATCTCAACACACCATTGAGCTAGATCTAAATGAAAAACTGTTAAGGTAAAAACAAAGGCCTATAAATCCTAAGGTTGAGGTTTTGATGAAGAAAGAAGTAATCAAGTTGATTGAATCAAAAATTACCTTACCCATTAATCACTCCTCATGGGTTGTTAATCTAGTGCATGTAAGGAAGAAGAGTGTGGAAATTAGGTTGTGTGTTGATTTTAGGGATTTAAATAGGGTGTATTTGAAGGATCATCACCCCTACTTTTAATGGAACAAATACTTTAAATGGTTATAGGGTATGAACACTTTTCACTCTTGGATAGGTATTTAGGTTATAAATAAGGCTTGGTCAAGGAATAATATCAATATGAAACTACTTTCACAACCAAATGGGGCACCTATGCCTACAAAAATATGCCTTTTAGACTCTCTCATGTAGGAACTACATTTCAAAAGATAATGGACATGGACTTCTAAGGCTTGATTAATAAGATAGTGTTAGTGTACCTTGATGATATCATTATTTTCTCAAAATATGCTAGTTATCACTTGGCTCATCTAAGACAGATTGTTGAAAGGTGTAGGTAGTTTGGGATTTCCTTGAATCCTAAAAAACATGTTTTTCAGTTCATGAGGGCAAGCTACTTGGGCACATTGTCTCAAAGGAAGGGGTTGACTATAGATCCTGAAAGAGTGAAATATATCTTGGATTTGTCACCACCATTGCATAAGAAGGGGATGCAAAGTTTCTTTAGAAAAATAAACTTCATGGGGAGGCTTATACCTAGTTTTTAAAACCTTTTAAAACCTTTGACAACCATTCTAAAGAAACATCAAACATTCAACTAGAATAAAGAAGGGAGAAGTAAATTTGAATCTATAAAACAAGATTAGCACAAGCACCTAATTTTATGAACCCCAACTTATCCAAAGACTTATTTTTGTATGCATTCTCTAATATTGACACCACATCTACCATGTTAATGCAACAAAATAATAAAGGAGATGAGCAACCCATTGCCTTATTTAGTCAAGGGCTTAGAGATTATGAAGAGAGGTATACTTTTTTTGAAAAACAAGTCTTGGAGGTCATAATAAGCTTAAAAAATTTTAGACATATGGTCTCAAACATTAAGATAAACATCATGGTATCTCATCCAAGTTTCAAATATTTCCTTCTCAATAAGGAATTGAATGAAAAGAGGGTAGGTTGGATTACTAAAGTGATAGAATATGATGTAGATATTAAGACCAAAAAATTAATAAGAGAGAGAGGTATATATGAAAATTTAGCATTGGATCTCAAAGGTAATAAATAAGAATATTTGGTACTCCAAGATGAGCCCCAAGCAACAACATCTTCACAAGCTATAATTTGGATACAAGACATGACAAGGTTCTTGCAAACAGGTGAGTGTCCAAAAAAATTAAATAGATAAAGATAGAGATACTTTAGGATTCAATATATACCCTTTGTCCTTGTAGATGGGGTCCTTTTTAGAAGATACCTTAATGGTATGTTACTTAGATGTGTGAAATTGAAGCAAGTAGGTAGAATTTTGGAATAATTTCATGATGGGCTTGTAGGTGGTCATTTCTCTCCGCAAACAACAAAAGAAAAGATCATGAGAGCATGATACTATTGGCCTAGCCTCTTAAAATAATCCTATACATGGGTAAGATGGTGTGCAAAGTGTGATTTATTCATTGAAAAATAAAGGCTAGTAGCCTTACCCCTCAATCACATCCAAGTTGACCAACCACATTCATGCAACGAGGGAATGATTTTATAGGCATGATTAATCCTCCCTAAAGTATAAGTCACAAATGGATACTCACAACAATAGATTAATTTATAAGGTGGGTAGAGGTAATAACCCATAAGTAAGCTAATGAAAGATAACTCCATGAATTCTATGAGGGCATAGTGACTAGGTTTGGAACACCATCAATCATTATATCTGATAATGCAATGGCATTAATGGGTATAAGGATAAGTGAATGGGAAAATTATCATGCATTATATATAAGTACCTCTTATAATTAATACCTCCAAGGGAATGGGCTTGTATAATATAGAAATAAGATTTTGATCAAGATTATCAAGAGAATGGTTGATGACAATTAGAGGTCTTGGCATAAAAAGTTAAAGACAACCTTATGGGATGATAGAGTAACCCATAATAGAGTTGTAGGTAATTCAACATACATGTTTGTGTATGGTAGAGAATCCAAAATGCTAATTTCTCTTGAGTTTCCTGAATTAAAAGTATCACACCAGTTAGAATTAATAGAAAACAATCCTATGGAGGTAAGGATGGTTGAATTGATGGAACTAGAAGAGAAGAGGAATGAAGCCATGCATACTTTGGAACATCATCAAGCCCAAATAATTTTTTTTTTTGATAGGAGAGATAGTATAAGAAAGTTACAAGAAGGTGATCTTGTTATAAAGTGGGATAAAGATAGGGCCAAGCCTGGTAGCACAAAATTTTGATACATTGTAGAGTGGATCCTATTTGATCATTGGCTGTAAGGAACACAATGAATTTAAGTTATCAGGACTTGATGGAGAAGTAATAAGCATACTATTCAATGAGATACATTTGAATCCTTGCTACTAAGGTTAGTTTAGTTTTATACATAGGTTAGGTGTGTTTGTTTTCCATAATTGCTCAACACATTATTTTGGTATGAGTTTGCTACTATTTACTTTTCCTAAATGCCTATGGCATAGTGTGTTTCCTTTTTTTGTGTGGTTTTGTGTGAGTTTAAAGTATTGTGAAGACATTCTAGTTTTAGTTTGTATCATAAGGGTGACTCCATTGCCCAATGGGAGTATAAGGCCACTGATCTATTAGCATTACAGGCATGTTACCCTTGTGAAACACTAATTTGTTAACCAAATTTTGACCCAAAGTCAAAATTAGTCAATCCTTCTAGGTTTAAAATTTCATAGGGTTTAAAAAAATTGTATATGGTCTTGTCATGGTCTTAAATGGTCCTAAATGTTCTCCATGTTGTCACGTCTAAGGTTTGGTCTAATGTGTACTTGTCTAGTCTTAGAGGGGTCATTCATAAGGTCTTGATGTTGTTAAATATAGTCAAAGGTGTGATATGGTTTAGAGTCATTATAAAAGGTTATTAATGAGTATTTAAGGTCATATTATCATGTGTTAACTTTTTATTATGTTCTCATGTGTTAAAATATCATTTTGGTCACTTTTTAGCCTATTTAGAGTTGTACAAACCATATTCAAAATAAAATGTTTAAAGAAGTTAACCAATGTACCTGATGTTAGGTAATTTTAAGAGATGGTTATATACTAACAAAATTGGTAGTTCAATGCCTAAACTAAACAAATTACCTCTTTACAAGCACTTTTGGGCACTTGTACAACCTTGGAAGATTTAATTATAGGTAAAAAATGGTTTAAAAGTGTCCCTTAGGATTATATAGGTCATATTAATTTTTTGTTTAAAGTTTTAGGTCATACAGATGCTTCAGGAACTCTCTCTTCTCCATCACTGCCTTCACAAGCTCAAAAAGGCAAAAATCACATGCATGATACGACCAAGAGAGAGAAAGAGAGAGAGTTGGGAGATAGAATATTGGCCATTGTTAGGGGTAATAATAATATTAAAATTAGTGTAATTTTTCTAATAATTCATGGCCCTTAATTTATGAAAAATCTCTAAGAGTGACAACAGGTCACTATGCCTTGTCCATCCAAGTAGGGTCTAATTTTGATCCTATTTCTCCACTTTAGAATTTGATGGAGAAGAATAGTTTTCAAGGATATTTTTAGAGTTAATATATATATATATATATATATATATATATATATATATATATATATATATAAATGGTATTTTAATCATCCAATTCAACTCCATGAAGTGTCTTCAATAAGAGGAAAGATTCCTCAAGTGTGTGAGAATATCATCCTATTGCAAGTTTGTTTTGATTTATCTAAGATAACTACCAATTTTGGAGGTTTCCAATACTTCATTTATAATATAAAACCTAATAAATATCTCATAATTAATTTTTTATCTCTTGAGACGTATCTCTTTTCAAACAACTTGTTAAAAGACACCATGTATTGCTTTTGGAAGCATGGTCTATGCATAAATGATATTTTACAGGTCTAAACATCAATGTTAGATCAAGTAGAAATAAGAAACTAAAATATAATTATTATTTAACATTTAAGGAGGTTTAATGTCTAAGAGAGTGAAAGTTAAATATCAATTTTTACTCATAAACAAGGTTATAAGGTGATTCATTCACTCATAGGTCTATAGACTTGTAAGTGAGATTTCATGGGGTCTAAAGTCTAGGATGAGAGTGTTCAAAATAGTGAAAATATTTGTATATCCCCTTAAAATATACATATTACCTTGATATACCATTCAATACTATCATCATTAGTATAAGTGAATGAGAGACTCGAATTCTCACACACAAACCTTGCACACAAGCTGAGTATACATACAATCCATATAGGTGAGTCATAAGTTGAGGATGACATATGCTTAATCATAAGGCATAAGTTTATGGAGAGTGTGATAAGAGATAGTGAAATAAATGATGTATCTTCAAACATTAAGGAATAATGATCTAACCCTCTTAACAACCTATGCAAACAAAATAGAGACCTATAGGTGACAGACCTATAGGTTATCTTTTGGACTAAAATATAATTACCCTCTAAAAAAAAAAGGTCAAAGTAGGAATAATAAACAAATGTAGATGAGAATAGAGGACACAAACCATGAAATCACCTAAACCATTTTCAAGTTAGGATATCATCAAAAGGACTGAGTTTATAAGTCTTAATGTATATACATAGGTTTGTGTATGGAAATAAGAAGGCAAAAGGTTGAAAATGTCATGAAGTAACCAATAGACTTTGTGAGATAGTGAGAATGAAAATTCCATAAGGTTTATATATCTTTAAGTTCATGACATAGTTGAAAATATTAACTTCCAGGCCTCATGATTAAACTCTCCTCCATTAATCACCTACAACCATGCCTTTGAAGGTATGAGCTAATAGGTGCATACAGTGAAGATATAGTGCCTTGAAAAGGTTCGTAGGGTTACTAAAGAGTTGGGAACCCTCATTAGGGTGGTTTTCATATCCAATGAATTGTAACAAGGTTATAAACACTAAGACATAGTCAAAACCTTCAAGGATTGACACTTATAGTTAGGCTTAGAAAACAATAAGGGTACTGTAGGTTGTGAAGTCATAGTGACTTGATAGTGCCATTTAAGAGTTAAAAACTTCCCATAAATCAAAAAAATCATTTAGATTACCATGGATTGGAAATAGAAGTATTAAAACACAAAATTTAGTTAGACCATCTCAAGGACCACCTACAAATTATTTAAGTAAATAGGCTGGTTATGGTTTTGAGAAAGAATTATCACCTACAGTCAATGATAATGAGTTTAGGTGAGAACATGATCAATTAATGAGACTAATTGAGGTTATAAATCTCAATAGAATTTAAGAAGGGTTTAGTTAAGATAATCAAAGACAAAGTTCATCCAAACCCTGCATACATAGTGTTGGCATGAAAATTTGTTAAGAGGATAAATCGATGACTTCATTTCAATAGTGGGGGAAATAAAGTCCCTCTCCTATTATTAGGTAGAGCTACCTTTATTAAAAGCCAAAATAGGAAAGCAATAAATATTTATAAATAAGAGAATGTAAATCATGGGGTAGTACTTTTGACCTAAAAGTACAAAAAGGAGTTTTTAGAAAGGAATAAATAGAGAGGGAGAGAGAGAGAATGGAGAAGTTTTACGCAACAAACTTGCCAAGTTAGAAACTGAGACTAAATGAAAGTGTTGAGAGAAAATTTGACCTTAGGAGGAGGAAAATATCTCTCATTCAATGGGTTGAGAAGACATAATCATATCTCTAGGGATATGAAACATACACCATAAGATTATTTAATTATGATAACAAAAACTAATAACCTTCAGTATTTTATAACAAAAAAACTAAGAAATTATCTCTATTCCCATCGAGATTTTCACGTGTGTTGATAATGTAAATTACAACTCTAGATGGGAACTTTGTAATCTAATTTCCTATTCTCAATAGTTTGAAATTTATAACAATGGTAATGAAAACTAGGTACGTTGAATTAAGCAAAAGACATAATTCAAAAGATATTATTAACCCAAAGTTTAGAAACACCTATTTGTATTGATTTTGAAGATTATAATGATTTGTCTTCCTTTACAATTCTTTGCCAAAATTATATCTATTTCAAAACTTTATTATGAAGCCCTGAATTGTATTTATAGGTTAAAATGGGTGGTTATAGTGTAAAACCACCTATTTTTCTTTTTTACAAAATTATAAAAATACCAATGAGAAATTACAACTTTAAATGGTGGAACAACTCTTTAAACATTTAACACCACTTAAGAAAACAATTGGGGTTTTTGTACTACTTATAAAAGCACATTATCAATTTACACAACTTGAAAAAGCAATTTGAAAAAATTACAAAGACAATTTTAAGAATTACAATACACATTTACAAGGGGAAAAAGAGTGCAACAACTTAAGTTAGGTGCAAAGAAATAAGAGAAGAGAATGTATAAACACTGAAAGTAATTATTCATTCTTCTTATTGTTGTTTTGAAAATTATTTCCATTTTAATAAGTCATCAAATCTCTAGAGAAATACTATGATCAAGTCTTCATCTAGTTCATATATGTACCTGTAGATAATGTCTTCTGAGTAGTCTAACTCTTTCATTTCCTAAATCTTGTCTTGGAGACTATTTATTTTCATATCCAAATTATCCACATTCACTTGGAATTTGGACAAATGATGAAGTTATTCATGACCAAATGCAGATGTAGGATTGTCAATGTCCTAAACTCACTATTTGATTTCTCAGTTATGATCTTAATTGAAATTAGATTCCCCTCTTGATCTTTGTCATTGACAAAATGAAAATTCAACTTCTTGACTTCAGTGTCAATTTCCATCATCATGTCACTTCTAAGTGACCTTGCATCATTGAATATTTGAAGACACTCTTGAAGGGATTAGATTATAGATTTAGTGGCCTAAATAAATTCAATCTAATAAACAATTTCATCCTTATTGATTACTCCTTTTTCAACAAGATCAACATAAGTAAATTTTGAGAATTCAACCAACCCAGGAATGAGTTCCTCCCAATTTTGGTTCCTCTGAGCATATCCATTTTCTTTTATTGATATCTATTCATATTGTGATTGAATTTTAGAGAACATCATTTCTATGATGAGAATTTATAAGGCTCCTTGATTAGTAACCTTTTCAATCTAGGATTTCACTGCATTACCCATTTAGTATCCCAAATAAATTCAATCTGATAAACAATTTCATCCTTATTGATTACTCCTTTTTCAACAAGATCAACAAAAATAAATTTAAAGAATTCGACTAACCCAGGAATGAGTTCCTCCCAATTTGGGTTTGTCTAAGCATATCCATTTTCCTTTATTCATATCTATTCATATTATGATTGAATTTTAGAGAACATCAGTGTTATGATGAGAATTTCTAAGGCCCCTTGATTAGTAACCTTTTGAATCCAGGATTTCAATTAAGTGGCCCAAATAAATTCAATCTGATAAACAATTTCATCCTTATTGATTACTCCTTTTTAAACAAGATCAACAGAAGTAAATTTTGAGAATTCGACCAACCCAAGAATGAGTTCCTCTTAATTTTGGTTCCTCTGAGCATATCCATTTTACTTTATTGATAGTTGTTCATATTGTGATTAAATTTCAGAGAACATCATTGCTATGATGAGAATTACTAAGGCCCCTTGATTAGTAACCTTTTCAATCCAAGATTTCACTGCATTACCCATTTGGCCTAACTCTCTTACTTTTTCCAATATCTTGGCATAAAGACTTGATGAAGTGATAGTTAGTTGAATTGGAACAAAAAATCTTTGTATTATTGAGTTCAATTATTCCACCTCCTCTTTCAGTTCATCTTTTATACCTTATCTTTGTTCATTTTTTCAAAGATGGTGCCAATTGCCAACTGTACATCTCCTTTCATCCCTTCTTTGGTTAATTTTTCCAAATTAACCTTGGATACTTGGTAGTCTTCAACCCTAATTTATGACTTATCCATTTCAACTGTAGGTATGGTCACTTCTACATATTTTTCTCCCTTTTCATCTACCACTATTTGTGAAACTATCTTCACTTTTTTTGGCCTCTTTGAGAAAGGAACTATCAAGGTTTCAAAATCTCTCTCTTCAGGTTTAACCATTTTTCTTGTTCTCTTCACTATTGTAGACAATTAATATAAAGTTTTAATCCTTGAGGAAGGCAATGGAATAGAATTTGAAATAGGTGGAACAAACTTGGCTAAAGTTGAAGGTGTTTTCTTAATTGGGGCACCTTGAAAAGATGTTTTAATTTGATATTGTGTATTAATTATATCAAAAATAATTCTTGGAGAGGGGGCAGTAGGAAACTTAGGATTCAAGGGAGAAGATGAAGAGATATGAATAATATCTTTTAATGGGAAAGTAGGAGGTATAGGGAACATTATATGATCTAAAGCCAAGAATTATTGATTTGTGTTCTCCACTAGTTCTTGATAAAATGGAAAACTATCAATTGGAACCTCTTGAGGAATTGAAATCTCAAGATAAGAAGAAACATTTTCACCTAACCTTTTTATTTTTAGCTTGATAGTCTTCTATGGTTGAACATCTTGTTGAGTAGCTTCAGGTTCATGTTCCTCTTCTACATTGAGGGTTCTCCACTAGGGTCTATCTCATTTATCTTTTTTATCTCATCTTGTTGTTATAAAATCTACGAAATTCATCTTCCCCAAGAGGTGTAGGGAAATCAACACTCATAAAATCAACTCCCTTACCTTTCAACCACTTGAGAGTTCTATCAAGTATAACTCTTGTTCTACTTCTGAGAGAATTAGATTCCATTTTGTCCAAATGTACTATGGGCAATTGATTTGTTGTGATGTTATCTTTTTCAAAGATGGGGTCTAATGTGACCTCATTATCCACCAACTATTGTTATGCCAAATTTGACTATTTGTCTCATGGTAAACCTACATAGTCCTTAATTCTCACTATTTTATCATCATCATAATCCATCCAATAGTCTTCAAAATGTGAAATATTTTGAAATGAAGATCTAAGATTATGTTTAATTAGGTGTTTTTTGTTAAATAAAAACCCACTTTCAAACATCCTGAGGTTATAGCAAGACATGTATTGCTCAACTGTCTTGGACTTCACTAGTGAAGGCCAAGTATACATATCAATTGAGTTTAAAAATTTGATCCCTATTTTATATCAGCTTATTAGGAAATTTTGTGTTTCAACAAGTTATCTCACCAATTCCATCTATGCCCACTTGTCATTGACATATTATGGGAGCATATAAGGAACAACTTCAATACCACTGATTCTCAAATAATTGAAGGTTAAGAAATATATGAACCAAGATTCCCATCTTACTATCTTTGTAGTGGCCATAGCTAATATTATCATGTTGAAGAGTACCTTTTAAAATAACTAGATAATTAAGTGAACAAAGCAATCATTTAATTTTCTAAGTGATGAGTGTTTTCATTTAATGCTAGCTCAGGATAGAAGTCATACACCATTGCTTTCCTAAAATCACCCACTATATGCAATCTATCAAAATACATCCAACTTGCTATAGTGTAAACAAGATACAAAGTTATATAAAATTTTGACATGACTTTTACCTCCATAAGCTTCTTGTGAATGGAATCATTGATCAACTACCCCCAATTGATATATTACTTGTCTATAAGGACGATTCAAATAAATCTATACATCCATGTCTAAAAGTTATTTTCCATTTAATTTCCCACTATCTTATGCAATAATGTGATCATGTCACTTATCTCATCTTTGAAATTAGATCTTGTGAGATTTCTTAGAATTTAAGTGGAGCAATGTTTTGGCTTAGTCAACCATGATTTATTGACTTGTTTAGAACATGCCATACTATTTTCATCCTAACATATTTGGGAAGACTCAAGGGTTAGATACACAAAGGATTCATGATCTGGAAGGTGAAAAATGCTATCAATTTTCTCAGGATCAAAACTCACTACCAACTTCCCCTAGGGATCTCTTACCTGCCTTGTCTCTGAGTTATAATTATTTTCTATGATCAAAATTAATTCAGGAGATTTTAATGACATTGTGAATAATTTTTCATGTGCTAATCCACTATCACAAATACTTTGACCAAACTCCATCTTATGCATGGAGTTCATTCTTTCCCAAAACTCATCTAAGTTGATGTGTCCTAGATTGGTGCCAGCGATATTTCTAATGTTGAACTCTAGTGGTGAAGGAAGTGTCACACCTTGAAATTGATACTTCATGATTTCCTTGTCTTTACTCAAAATCTTCTTTTTTGGAGGAGACAAAGCCATCAATTTGATAATAAACTTGAATTTTTTAAAAATTTGTGGAAAAGCTTCTTATTTGCAAAAATGAAGAAAATGCAAATTGAAGTATGTACTCACATTTTAATCATGAAAATTAATCCTACATATTTTTAATGATCCCTGTATGAATTTCAATTTCCCTCTGACCAATATCTCTATTTGTAATTGCACCTATAAAAAGTTTCTTTTCTATTGATTATTATGAACTTTTTTGGCCAACAAAAACAGATTTAAGAACTTATAAAAAATAGTTTCTTTTTCAAAATTTAAACTATTTTCTTGTTCTATGTGATTTTTTTAAAATTTTTTTCAATTTAAAAATCTTGCAAAATATATTTTTTATATCAACGCTTGACATTTTCTAGGGGAATATCATGACTATGCAATCTTCAATTCATGAACTCAAATGATTAAAAAATTTCCCCCACTAATTCTATCCATAACTTTTACCAGTTTAGTGAAACCAAATTTTTATAAAAAAACCCTATCAACTTTTTTAACATCTTCCTCCAAGCCAAAACCGTACCATTTCAAAAATCATGCAAATTGAAAAAAAATTAATTGGAAAATGAAAAATATTTATGCCAAAATCTGCATATTCCCCTTCTGTTTTCTTCTCTCTTCTTTTTTAATTTATTATTTCCTCACCTTACTACATAGGCATATGGCTGGTCATACGATAGCCATACAATTTGGTGTTATGTAGGAGAAAATAAAAAAATGAAAAAATTTTTGCTCGAAGCTTGTTAATAGTGGGCTATGTGATTTACCAATAGATGAAGAAAATTACAAATTTTATCAAAAATATGCTTATGTTATAGGTCATACATCTTAGAATTTTAGGATAAAAATCCAAAAAAATTACCAAACACAACTTATAGCGTAGGTCATACGACTTGTATGTCTGGAGGATAGAGAATAATAATTTTAAATTTACCTTTTTGGGGGTTGTATGGCCTATGTGGGATCTTGCTTGGTAGAAGAAATTAGAAATGCATCTATCAAAATTTGAAACTAAAATTTGCTATTTTCTTCTTTGGTGTAGAGATCATGTGGCATTTAGGAAGAAACTCAGGATTTTTTTTAAATGAAATTTGCATTTGCCTAAAGTCTATTATGGTATGTAGTGACTAGCTCAGTCATGGAAAAAATTATAAAATTTTGCATAATTTGGTTTAAAAACTGCTCACAGGTGGGAGGCATATGACCTATATGGTACTTTTGGAAGAAATTAAAATACCAAATAAAACTATTCAAACTGGCCAAAATACCTTTAATGTGAGTTGCATGGTGTGACTGGTAGGAGAGAATAAAAAAGAATTGAAAATTTTGGCATACCTTTTCCTTTCTTTTGTGAGTAAAATATTCCACCCTCATCTAGAAAATATTTTTGAAAACCTCTGTGAACTTGCACGACCAAAAATCCTTTCTTTTTCTTCAATTCACTTCCCTTCCATAACTAAAAAAATTCTTCTCGATAGTTGTTGGCTAAAACATGGTTGGAAATTTAATTTTAAAATGTTAAAAATTTCTAGAATGAGCATGCAAATTGAAAAGATAAATTTTAATAGAAGACAAACTTATTTTAACACTACTCAAAGAAGCAATGGTATTTTGATGATTAACAGAAAAAATATTGAGTTTGTATGTAGGCTTGAAAAAGAACCTTTAATTTGAAACGTCAATTTGCACCATTGAAAAATGTAATTTGTAAAGTGGAAGTTTGCATTTACATGGATTTTAGAAACATAACTTGCATATGCATGTTTTGGGGAAATGTGATTTGCATTTTCATGATTTGGGAAAGCGTGATTTGAATTTGTATTACTTATGGAAATAAAATTTTGAGTTGCATAGAAAAGGGAAATTTAAAACATTTTTGTAATTTACATGAAGTTTTGAAATATTTTTGTATATTACATGGGAAATGATTTTTTTTTTACAATTGCATGAAAATTGAAAACATTTTTAAAATTTGCATGTGAACCAAAAACAAAATCATAAATTGTGCAAAAAACCAAAACAAAATTGTAAATTACACCAAAGATGAAAAAGATTTTGTAATTTGCATAGAAGCTAAAAAGGTTTTCACAATTTTCACAACTTATGAAAAAGTAATGTGTGTTTGCACAATTCATGCAAAGCAAAATGATTTTTGCAAATTATGAGGAACACCAACAATTTTTTGCACAGGAGGTTCAAATGTGTTTTTAAACAGTTCAGGATAAAAATTAAATTAGCCATAAATTTTTAATTAATTAATTAAAAATTTTGATTTTTAATTTTTTTGATATTTTCAATCAAAATTCAACAAATTTTAGCCATTTATTAAAATTGAAAATTTTATATATTTTTCACCATTTTAAAAATCTACAATAATAGTTGGCTCCAATTGGGATTTCAAACTACAAGTAACAAAAAGAACTTGAATTCTCTTATTTTGTAAGCCAATGGTTTATCCATTGGGCAACAAAGTATTTAGCATCAAATTTGATGGACTTGAAAAATCTTTAAATTTATGATCTTTGAGAAAATGATGGGTCTTCAAGCCATGAAAAAGCTTTCACGTACTCAACCTAATAGGTGCTTTCACATATCCAAAATGATAGTGTTTACGAAAGAATTTTTAGTGATGTTTTTTTATACAAACTAAAATGTGAAGAGAGAAGTGTTTTTATTACACTTGTATATCCTGATATGACCAATTGATAACCAATTTTCCCATCTCAATTGTATGAGAAATGAAAACATGATGTCGAGCTAGATCACCTATTCACTTAAAAATTTACATGCCCTGATCCAACCAACTAACAGTCAGTTCACCCATATGAATCATATGAGAAATGAACATGCACTATCAGGTCAGATCCTTTGTTCACTTGAAGAGATCAATTAAAAAACCTATTCAATCTATCATTCTTGTAAAACTTATGGTCGCCCATGATGTTACCAGATAGAGATCATGACAACAAAAAATGTGCAAGTAGGAAGACCAAATCATGGACAAGGGGCAACATACAGACTATTGCATTTATTGAAACTTAATGCATACACCAAAATAAAGACTAGAAAAGAAACACACCCAAAATTGTATTCACATATGTACAAAAAGGACCACTTAGTTCTTAATGGAAATAGTGTTTCAAATACTACCCACGGAAGGGTAATGGTAGATGAGTTCCATCACAATATGCTAGGTAAAAAATATAGTTACCATAAAATTGCCTGATATTTAATGATCCCATCCAAAGTGAATCAAACTTCCCATGGCTCCTTTTTGGTTCTCTGTAACTATCCCAAAGTAGAACTAGATCTCCTACTTGGAATTTTATTTTTTTGCCTTTTTATCAAAGAGAACTTTGACACAACCATGATGTTATATGATCATGTCAACCATAGGTATCTTTTTTTATTCTAGTTGTTGTAGATAGAAGATCCTCTTATCTAATAAACTTTAAAAATTTAGATTTTCAACTGCTCTAGATAATTACAGGGCAAGTAACTTAAGAATTATGGGAATCACAACATCTATTCCATATAAAAATTGAAATAGAGACACACCAATAGATTTTTTTGAAGTTATATGGTTTACCTAAAGAGCATCATATACCTTTATGTGCCAATTTTTTTTATTCTTGTCTACTGGCTTGCACATGATCGTGAATAGATTTTTATTACTCGATTCAGCTTGACCATTACCTTATGGATGATAGTTTGATGAATGAGACAGAAAAATGGCATATCCAGAGAAAAATACAATCATCTTTGAAGAAGAAAATTTAATGGCATTATCTATAATAATTTTGTATGGAATTACATATCATATCAGGATATTTTCCTTGATGAAGTTGCAAATGAATTCTAAATTTGTTTGTTTTATAGAAATCACTTTTACCCACTTAGTAAAGTAATACATCACTATGAGAATGTGAGTATGACCTATGATTGAATGAGGATTTAGTGTCCCTAAAATATCTAGTCCTTATTGCTGAAAATGTTCTTCAACTATCATGTGTTGAAGAAAAAGTGCTGATAACCTGGGTTTGCCTACAAATTGTTGATATGCTCCACACTTTCTCACCCATTCATATGAATCTTTGAAAAGAGTTGGCCAATAATAATGGGCTCTAATAATTTTATATGTTGTTACTCTAGCAGAAAAGTGTCCTCCATAGGTTTGATCATGAAAATCTTTCAATATTTTTTTCTATTATTCCTTATCCATGCACCTTAAGAAAAAGCCATCAATGCTTTTCTTGAAAAGAGTGTTGTTATATATGACACACTTATTAACTTTTAGTTTGACCATTCTGCATTGTTTAACGTCTAAGTGTGAAGGAAATTCTCCATACATTAGGTAGAAAATAATGTCAAAAAATCATTCATCAATAAAATTAACAATCATTACCAAAGGAAGATCTTGATCATCTTATCTGCCTGAAACTATCAAAGATTCTGATTGAATATCTCCTTGTTCTAACATGAGTTGACATAGTCCCTTTCTTTGAACTAGTTTTGTAGGTTTTATTACTAGATGATATTCTTGCACTTTAGTTATCCATTTCCCTCATTTAGAACCAAATTTTTGTTGAATCAAAATAGATTTGAATGCTATACTTGGTACCATTACTATAAAATGAAAATGTTATATGTAATATTTGAATTTTTTGACTGCTTTCACAACTACATAAGCCTACTTTTCCTCAGGATAATACTTCAATTCATAATCTCTGAGATTACAACTCATAAAGGCAATTGGGGATTTGATACCCTCATAATTTTCCTAAATCAATATTGTTGAGAGTGTATGCTCTAAAGCATATCAATAAATAATGAATTATTTCTTAAAATTAGGACATACCTATTGGAATCACAATAACTGAGAAGGGGGGGTGAATCAGTCTTCAAAAAGTTTCAATCAATTACACCCACTCATCTATGAACTATGAAATCAACACAATGATCTAGCAATGCATTAAGAATCAATCATATGTGAATGAAATAAGATAACACATCACATATGTGGGAAACCCTCATGGGGGATAAAATACACTAAAATAAATATTTTAAAAATTGTTCTATAAGACAATGTATCAAATTTAGTTGAGCATCAACCAAACATGAAGCACCAACCCCAAATTTATTAAGCACCCACTTACTAGGAGGCTAAAAACCTCTATGAATAATCATAAAATTAGTTAGAGGAAAAATTTTCAAGCACCAGAATACAAGGTAGATATAAATCCATCTTGACCAAGCACCAACTCAATCAAGACCATTTTTTCAAGCACTAACATGCAAGAAAGCTTCAACTCCCTCTTTGACCAAGCACTAACTCAACCAATAAATATTGTTTCTTCCACTCATTTATTTATATACTTTATCCAATATCATACATTAGAAACATACCTCTAATGTAATTCTAATATCTTATCAATAGGCAATTATCTCTCCTTTAACTCTACTCCACTTGATCTCTCTCAAAATTGCCTTTAGGATTCTTCACTCAACTAGCCCTCTTCAACACTGAATAGGTCATTTGTCATTGATATTCATATGTATAAAACCTATATGATAGTCATGAAATGATTCTATCTCTCTCCTAAGGTTTTAAAAAATGTTATCCAACCTCCTTAGGCTCATTAATTTATCAATCCATTTACTTACTCTAAGCTTACACAAATAGGCCTAAAAATGCCTTATATATATACTCATCTCTTGTTCATATACCACTTGGTCAAAAATACACCCTTAACCTCTTAGATAAGAGATATAATAGGTATTAATACATCTCATAAATATCATTCAATCAAACATTGATTCCCTTTTGGTCTGTCATAGCTCTATTAAACCTTATTTCACTTTTAGGTCTCATGGAGACCTAATTGCATTAGGCCTTATTACCATTTGATCCATGGTAAGAATAAAACCTCTATAAATGGAATAATACTTTAAAAAAACCTCCAAAAACACCTTATCCAACATCATTTGATCTCCATAACACATTTTAGTTCCTACCATTTCATGAAACCCCTCAAGAGTATTTAGTCCTATTAAGTTTGTGTACACCAAAAAGTCTACCTTTCAATACTAAAGCTTAAACACACTTAATACACTAAATAAAAATAAAAAAAGTAAATATAAATAATATACATTACCTCAAGGTCATTACTAAATGCATTAGACACTTTCACTTAGGAGATAATGGCTCAAGAACATCTCTGCAACTTACTCACTTAGAACTCCTAGTTTCCCTAAAAGACCAGTCATGGTGACTCAAACCTCCAACACCTGTATAGACATTTTACATGAATATTTATGTATTTATATGGTACTATTATATCACTAGACCATCCTAAAATAGAAATATCATATGGCCTAATATCAAAATATTAGTCTTTCAAACCAATCTCATGACCTTATATCACACTATCTAATCTGAACCAAACAAGTCATTTTTCACCATATTCACTAACCTCAAAAACTTATTGAAATCATATACATGAATTATAAATATTTAAAAAAATCGCCATGCATTTTATTTCATCATTTTATCATGAAAACACATTCCAATTCATCTTCTCACTATTGCCTGGGTTTTACACTATTTACACCCTCCGGCTTGTTAGCGACTGACTAACTTGGATGACTAATTTAGCACACTTGAAGGGTAGAAAATATACATTAAAATTCATGGGAATGTATTATGATTCTATATCTCCTTCCATCCATTTTATTTTCTTTACTAATGCAAATTTTGTTTTCTACAAAAAATTCTTCACAAACAAGCCTGTATTTGTGCATTTTCTCTCTCATCTAACTAACCACCACCACTTGAAGGTACCTGGGAGAGTTTAATACATTATATAATAGTTTTTATATACATTTGAGACCATTCTAGACTGATTCAAATAATATATTTCACATTGGGTCCTTATTAGTGTTTTAGGGAGGTTTAACATAGGTTTTTGTGTTAACGATTATTCATAAAGGAATGCCCCTCAAATATAAAACCAATACCTATAGATCTTATCTAGGACCCTTACCCATATCTCCTTAACATCACAAGTTCCCATGAAAATTTTACTCATGCTAATGAACACCTGAACATCCTTCTCAAGTTTGTATACTTTCATTTTATGCACTCGAAAGACCTTAAAACCACTTTTCATGCCTTTTCCTACAAATCATAACCTAATACTTCATGATCACTCCTAAAACAAATTGAATTAACTCTATCCATGCTCTCCTTCACACATTCACTTTAAAATATAATCCTTTTACCTTATTAGGCTAGTTAGGGCTAGAGAATGGTCTAGGTACAGACCAAGATGAAAAGACCTACCTTTAAAGACTCAGTTTGAAACACTTTTGAGTGAATCCAAACCTTATTCTCATGATAAAACAACCTTCACAACCTCTCACATGCCTAATTTCACTCACCTCATCATGCTACTAGCTCATACCTTCACCATGTCATGATTAGGCTCAAGCTTCTAATGCACTTGACACCTTGACCTATTCTTTCCATGTCATGACCCCAATAAAAAATCAAAAAAATAGACATAAGACATCAAAACATACTCATATCATTGCACCATTATCCTTTTGATGACATCACCCTCTCAATGACCTGTACCTTCCATGGTCACAACATTTATGATAACTCTCATGACCACATTCTTATCTCTCATGGAAACACTCATGGAAACACTCTTTTTTCTCATGCACCTAAATTTTCATGTACCTTGATATATCACATACTTCATCTGTACTTATTCACCTTTGACATCAACCTTGATCATTAATCACCTTTGACAACATCATGCTACCAATTGAGAACACACTGTTAAAAGGCTACTCATATTTATAATACTCACTGATCAACACTCTCTTCATGCCACTACCATGTTAAAGTAATTAACCAAATAGAGGTTTAACATCAATGACCATTATGACTTTAAACGATGCACCCTTTTGACATCAATGACAACAACATGCCAACAAAATCCCCTTTTGTGATTGATGGAAAACACTTCACAATCTAAAATAACTTCAAAATGGTACTTTTCCCATATGCTCATCCTCCCCTTTTTGAAATTAATGATAAAGGATCTTCAACAAACTGCCATCTAATTCTTAGACATAAAATTCAATAAACAACACAATGAAATGCTAATAAAAACTCACCTTAGGCTTATACCAATTGTTATAAATAGATTTTGGAACACTTAAACTATACCGCAAGAAACCATTCTTCTTATGACTTTCACATCATAGTCTTGACACTTCACAAACATAAAACTATGAAACTCCCCCTAAATCCATACTCTCATCTTGAGTCACAAGATGGAAACCACTCTCAAAAACATATTTAAATAAGCTACTTCTCCTCATTCTAAAATTTCTCCTAGAACTTAGCTCTTTTCTCAAACTAGCCTTTTCTCAATTGTTTCCCTCTTTGACATTAATGATAAAGAAACACTTGTAGCATTTGGAATCACACCTTTAATAATAATAAATCAATAGGAAAAATCATGAGAATCATATAAAACATCTCATAAACATGCTCCCCCTAACTCCATGCATACTTTTTTCAAATGAATTTAGATACACATGAACACTCACCTTGTCCTTGATATGATTGATATCAATCAAATTCTTGATCATTCACTAGGCTACTCCACTTCTGACATCAATTAAAGAATTAGGGACTCCCCTTTGCCTTCATAGCTTATGATCATCACTTGAGTCATTGGGAATCTCAAACCATCCTCAAATTCCTTCAAGCATCTTGATACTAATACAAATTCTCAACACAAATCAAACTATCAACTATTAGAAACACATAACAAATTTTTGCTTACTGTTGCTGTTCTAGATTTTCACCCTTCAATCTAAATTGAAAAATGATGGAATTTAGTCTTTATTGCATTAAAAGGTGTCACAATACAAATTTTATCATAGCCTAATTAAGCCAAATCATAAGAGTATATTTCTCTAAAAATTGCAAAAGATTTCTTTCTAATTTTTTTTAGAGAGTTCACATGTGGTAGAAGTTGGAACATATATAGAAAAAGGAAGAGAGAGAGTGAATTGTGATGTATTAGCCCAAGTTCAAGGATGATTACTCATGAAATTATCAACAAGAAAAAAATTATGTAAAAAAATTAAATGACCATTGCTCTTATCCAATCACAAGGTCTCCTTCTTATAACTCCATGTCATTATCTATCTGATCTACTAACAAGGACCATGTATTGGAATTGATAAAATTATGACATCTATTTTAGATGGCCATCGATACATATTTATCAAAAATGTGACCATTTGATAGGAGATACAACTCTCCATGATCATGTTTACATATGTATTTACTTCAATATCAAACATAGGTCCATTATAGGTGAAAACCAATCTGATTATTGGTTTTCACACAGTCACAATATCTATAAAAACTTAAAAACTGCTTGACCTTGCTTTAGAATCATGAGTGCATCTTCAATCTATGTATGAGGTCATAAGAGACCTTTACTAAATTTGAAACCTATAAGAGCTAATGAAGATCCTCCATATAAAATCAATAAACATGTCTATGGAATGACCTTATAATAGGGTTGATAGGTTCCAAGTTATCAACCAGAGGTACTATTTAACTTTAATGGAAATAAAGCCTTATCCTTAACCATTTTTATTATATGACTATGTTTTTTGTTTATCAATATCTAATGGTAATATAGATCCTTAAGATTTTGTTCACCTAGGTCAAAAAATTAGTTCATCAACATTGAATGGAAGCTCTTTGTATTTGCTCTTTATTCATTGGTCATCGAATACCAATTCAGACCATTTACATTGTGCCTAATTACTTTATTCTTATTGGTCCCACATATTCTACTGACTTATTTGACTCCTTGTGCATCATTAGATCTGGATGTACAGATGCACATGAGTCCTTGGTTTCCTGCCAACCAATATCCTTTAATAAATTAACTTGATATCACACCATTGATCTAAGTGTATGAGCTCATGAGCATTGTATATCTCATTAGGCCCAATTTCTTATCAATCAATGTACACCATCAGATATTTGGTATAATTGAGCACTAATTATTGATCTAGCTTGGACCCACCTCTTATATTAGTTGCCTTGCACTGTTGCATCTTGGCTTGATAAACCTATACCATTGGATCTTATCCAACTTATATCTCTTTAAGGGATTTTAAATCAAGGACCTTTTGACTTGTTTAACTCTAGTGCAAACCATTAGATCAATGTTTTTAGTATTGAATATTGTGTAGGCTATTAGATCAAGATCAACTTTAAACCTTTTAAGGACCTTTTGAACTCAAACAATCACTTCATGGATCTTAAACTTGACACTTGCACAAACATCTCATTCTACAAGCCTATCTTTTAAAACTTTAGATCTTTAAGTAAAAATCTTGTGTGGACAAGAAGTTTTAAGAGCATGTTCTTGGCATAAGTGACTTCATGGAACTACAACTATTTGGCTCATGAGAGTTCATGAGGTGCATTGATTAAATACACAAGTGACCTGGTCCATTAAGGTCTATTTATTTAAACTTTTACAGTCCATCTTTTACTCAATATTTCAAGGCTATGATTATCTTTTAAGGATTGTAAAACCTAGTTCATGCTCCTTAAGGCCTTAGACACCATGAAACCTACTTGGACCCTTCCATATTGCAATTGTAGACCCGTCCCTTGAAGATCAATCAGATCACACTTTGAGCTTGCTTAAAGTGTTTCAAAAGATTTGAAAAAGCTATATGATATCCACTTGATGTTTGTCTACTCCTTGTGACATTGGGTAACTCTTTAATCAGGATCTTGCTATTTCCACTAGACTCTTAGACTAGGTACATTTTTGGCATGTATACCAAATTTGGTCAACATCTTTAGTGACTTGGCTGGGCAACATGCTTGCTATGATTGAGAACCTGGATCATCTTTATGAATCTTGGATCATTTATATGATATATGGAACATTTAAATTGACTGCAAGACAACCTCTTGAATTGAAAAATAAAGAATTCCAATAAATAGGGAAAGAAACAAAATTAAAAGGGAAACTAACCTGGTAAAGTATAGGCAACTAACCTATCATATAATTATGCAACAAAACACTTATTTGGGATAAGATAGAAACAAACTAATGTGTTAGAATAATACTTAGAGAAAAACAAGAACAAATAACTATTTACAGGGAACTGAGCTTCTTTAATATCAATTCTTAAGATGTATCCCATTAACTGGGATAGGAAGTTCTTCACCATTCATCCTTGTGAGTTAGAAAGCATTATGGGATTTACAAGTAGATGTATGGACCACTCCAGAGAGAATTAAATTTTGTATACCTTCCTAGCTTATCTCTATCCTTAACCCACTTGAGGACCAACTCTCTTTATTGAATACTTCTTGAAGAAGTTCCTTTGTCAAAACATCCCTTTATCATTGCTTGATGGGCTTCCATAGCCAACATTGACTCATGGCTTGTCTCCTCTAGCTCCATGATCTCAGCATATCTTATTTCCATTAGTTCATTCTCCAAAATCTTAAGTTGATACGTTAATTCCAAAGTAGGGAATTAAAGAGGAATAGGTGTTATTATTTCCATACCATATACTAGCTTGTATGGAGAATTGGTGTTTGACCTCTTATACGTGATCCTGTCAGCCCACAAAGTTGACTTCAATTTGAGATGCCATGACTTATGATTGTCTTTAATTTTTGTCCTAATGATCTTCAGCATATTCTTGTTAGTAGACTCAATAAGGCCATTGCCTTGTGGATAATAGTTTGATGAGGTACCAAGAAAAACACTATGTTGAACTGCCCACTGGCTGATCTTAGACCTTACAAAAGCCATAACATTGTTAGAAATTATAGTTGAAGGGACCCTAAATCTGGTAAGTAAACCTTCATAGAAGTCTAGAACACTAGTTTCAATGGTTTCTTTTAATGATACTACCTTTGTCCATCTATTAAAATAATCTATGGTAGTTAGATCCACTTGTGTTCTGAGCTTGAAGGGGGATTAATAAGACCAATAAAGTCTAATCCCCATTGGATAAATGGTTGATTCACTAAAATTGGTTAGATACGTAAGGCTATAAGCTTAAAATTTCTAACAAACATAGCACATTATCTATATTTCCTAGTCCATGCATGACAATCACCAAATAAACTTGGCCAATAATACCCACTTCTCATTATCTTGTGGGCTATGATCCTTGCTAAATAATGACCTCCACCATGTCCATCACAAAATTGCTCAAGTAGTCTCTATGTTTGATTTGGCTCTATACACCTTAGAAACATGCCATTGATATCTTTTTTTAACAACACATTATCAATAAGAAGGAAAGGAATTGTCTGCAATCTAAAATATATCCTCTTTGAAGGGGTTAGATAAGAAGGATAAACACCATCTTGTAATTATCTTACCATATATTGGAACCAACTGGAAGATGAGGTTTGATTGATTACAACTTTTTCATAATTTGACACCATAACCACCCCATTAGTCTCTTGAAAGTCTTGGGCTAGATGTTCACAAATTCCTTTGCCTCTTACTAGCTTTGTGACCTTGATCTCAATATCATATTCCATGACCTTGGTTATCCAACTAGCTCTTTTTTCATTTATATATATATTTTTAGAAGGAAGTATTTGAAACTTGGATGTATAACCATAAAATATATCTTATTATTAGACAACAAGTACCTAAATTTTATAAGAGACCATGACTGAAAGTATGTGATTCTCAATAAAAGAATACCTTATTTCATATTATTCTAAGCCTTGACTAAAGAATGACATTGGCTGCTCTATGGTCTCCTTATTTTATTGTATGAGAATACCTGAAATTGTGTCAATGTTAGAATAGGTATATAATAATAAATCCTTTGTGAGGTTATTCATGAGTGTAGGAGCATTGGCTATAGCTTTCTTGATCTCTTCAGAACTTTTTATTCCTTCTTTGGATCAGCTAAAACTCTAACTTTTCTTTAGCATGGCTATGAGTGGCCTAGCTAAAGTAGCAAAATAAAAAATGTATCTCCTTATGAAATTGATCTTGCCTAAAAATATTTTCAAGGCTTTCTTATGATTATGCAAGGAAAGTGCAAGAATTGAGTCTATCCTATTAGGATATATGATTGTACTATTGACCATTTTTGGTCTTATAGGCCAAAAAATCAGTCTCCTTTCTTTCCCTGCCGTCCTGAGCTGTCAATATTGGGTGTATTACCCCTATTGCAATTATGCCATTTCCCTTCATAGTAGACTTGTTCTATAAAGAGCCAATTGACTTGAGCTCTGTAGATGTTTTGGGTTGATCTGAAGGTTTATTTTGTTGTGGGCAGCTAGTTTTCATAGCCTTTTAACAAAGGAATGGGCCAATTTCAAAGGATATGAGTATTTCAGTAGGCTTCAAAGGACAAATGCCCTTATGGAGGGCAGGTAGGTGACCAATTGAACCCTTCAGTAGGCTCTAAAGGGTAACTTGGGGCCCAAAGTGCCCTTGCGGAAGGCAAGGAGCACCTTCATAAAAATGACAAGGCAGAAGGCTAAAAGGTAAGCTTTCCTTTAGAGAAAATACAAGGCAAAAGAGACCAAGGATTTATTCAGACTTTTGTCTGAAGAAAATCCATGTATAACTGAAGGAATTTTATCAAAGGGAAAAAAACCAAGGCAAAGAATTCCTTCATACAAAAATCCTGAAGGAATTCCTTCAGACTTTTGTTCGAAGGAATTTCAAAGGAAAAGACCAAAAGAAAGGGCATCAACTTTGAAGGAAAGACTTTCTTCAAGAAAAATGCCCAAATAATTTCCTTTAGACATTTTTTTTGAAGGAATTGAGAAGATAAAGGAGCCTGAAGGGCAAGTGCCCGCAGAGGACTCCTAGTGACTCAAAAGGGGACCTTTTCTGGTTTTTTGAAGGGACACCTTCCCTTTGAGAAGGTTCAATTGCAAAAGGCTGAAGGTTCAATTGTAAAAGGCTGAAGGTTTAGTTTCAAAAATATAAAGGAATGATGGGCCTGAGCACATCAACCTTAACATAATGAACTAGCCATTGGAATTCAAACATTCGGTGATGGGTGCACAAATGTCAATTTTAAGGTAGCAAAATAGCCATTGGTTTTCAAATAATGATGGACCCATAGATTTTAATTTTGATGGGATGTGTCAGCTGAGAAAGGAACCCAAAAAGCTGGGAGGAGATGAAAGATAGCCTGAGAGCTCAAAATTTCTAGAAAGAGACAAGAAATAGCAAGGAAAGAGGGAACAAAATAGAGAATCCAAAACATGGCCATGCACACATACAATAACATTTGGAATGATCTAAAGGATGCACCCAACCAAGCATAAACATGAATCAGATCAACCCAGGTGGAAAAATAAGGTGTTGGTAGGATAAGTTATTGTTGTTGGTTGAATATTTTGTCGATCAGCGTAGTGATAAACAAAATAGGTCTGATCAGCCAAAGTAGGAAGATTGGTCATCCAAATGTGTAGGTTTACCACATCAAAAGGGGACTAATCTCTCCTCTCATCAAGGGGAGGTTCCCTATGGATATGTTATATATATATATATATATATATATATATATATAAACAAAAAATAATACTCAAGGGTAGGACAAACCATTCATCGCTCTTTTTTCAGAGATGATGCATGGAGATCAAAGGAAAAACTCAAGGGAAATGACAGACATCACTCCTCTTCTTTCAGAAGTACTATTTATCCAGCCACAAGAATACTCCTGGTAGTAAAAGAAAAATGTAACTAAGGACATAATAACCAGCAAATCGAGATGCAGCACAAAGTCTCCACCTAAATTTCTCAAGAGTAAGATATGAAGGACAATGAGGGAACAAAGTCATCCCAAGGTCCTTTACATAGAAATGAAAAGAAAACATACTAAAGGCAATTATGGGGGCACAAAGTCTCTCCATAATTGATTCTTTAGGACACCTTCTTGACTACTTTCACTAATTTTGCTTGTTGAATTAAAGGAACATAAAATATGTCAAGGAAAAAGACATAAGAACAATTTCCCCAACAACAAAGATATTACAGCACAAAGTCTAAAAAGTCACTTGCTTTCTTATTCTAATAACAAAATATGATCAACAATCTGAGCTCAAAGTCTCAGTAATGACTTTCAATTTGGGCAGAGTTTCATTTCTGATTGTCAAAAAGAGATCCATTTACAATAAAAGAGAGTCCCTTATATAGCCTCTTCAAGGACTCGAGAACAGTAACACATCATGTTGCATTGAAATCTATTAAGAAGACAGGCTGGAATTTAGGGGCATCTACCCATTTGCTTTTCTCAATGCAAGGAAACAAGTCATGCTATTGAAAGTTTGCATCTTTCAATGTCCACTTGGCGATCTGATCCTTCTTCATCGTTCCTCTTTTTTTGGTTATTTGAATCAAGTCCTTGATTCAATTTGATACTCTATACCCTTAGTCACTTCTTGTTGGTCTTAGCCTTAAAGCCTGTGAATGCATTTGGGTCTGTAGATTATAAAGATCAATGGCTATTTTATGATCTTTGAAATTGATGTTCGTGCACCTGTCAATACACTTCCAATGGCTAGTTCATTGTTCTTGAATTTGACGTCTTCAGGCACGTCACCCCTTGGTCCTTCTTTAGCTTTCCTATTTTGTATCCTCCCAAAGGGAAGGTGATCATTTGGATTTCTAGTTTTACATCTTCTCGAAGGGAAGGTGACCCTTCAACTTTGGGGAAATGTCCTTAAATTTGGCAGCTGAGAGTCCCTCACAAGTGCACCTGCCCTTCAGGGTCCTTCGACAACCTTTTCTTTGGAGTCTCTTCACAGACATCCCACGGACTTTTTCCCCGGGCTTTCTCTGCAGGCATTTTCCCCGAGCATTTTCCATGGGTATTTTCCTGCAGACAAAAAGTCCATAGAATTGTTTTGATTGCTTTGCCTTTCATCTTTGGAAAATTCCTTCAGGTTTTCCTCCCATAGCTGCTTTCCCGAATTCCTTCGAACAAAAAGTCTAAAAGAATTGTTTCTTGCCTTAGTCTTTTTCAACTACCTTAAACAAAAATCTGAAAGAATTTACCTTTGCGGCCTTCTTTTAAAATGACCCTTCTGAAGGGTGCTTTTGTCAACCAAGTGCCCTTTGCAAGGGCACTTGTCCTTCAGGAGGCTTCTTTGAACTTTTGCATTTGAACTGCTCCTTTGAACCACTCCTTTGAACCAAGCTTTGAACCACGCTTTAAACCAAGTCAATGATCCCTTTGATTGAACCAACTAAGTGAACCATTTGATTGAACCAAAGCATTGAACCAAACATTGAACCAAGTCAATGAACTAAGCTTTGAACCAAAATGGTTCAAGTTGATGAACCCTTTAATTGAACCAAGACTTTGAACCAAGCAGATGAACCAAAGTGTTGAACCAAGTGGATGAACCAACTGAGTGAACCAAAGCATTAAACTGCTTGGTTGAATCCACCTTTGAACCATTTGATTGAACTCACCTTTGAACCTGTTGAACCTTGAACCCGTTGAACCTTTGAACCAAAGTGGTTCAATGGTTCATCGATTCAATGGTTCAAGTCTTCTTCTTTTTGATAAGTGTTTTGAAGCTGTTGAATCTTGAACCTTGATGAAGCACTTAACTCTTGCCAATGATGTTGAACCTTTGAACTTGTTGAACCCGTTGAACCAAAATAATTTAAGGTTCAATGGTTCAATGGTTTAATAGTTGGATCCTTGCTTAGATGCTTACTGATGGACATTTTTGATTGAACCAAAGCACTAATCTAATCCTAAAAATGACCCAATGCTAAAAAATGATTCTTTTGATTAAACCTGCATGTAGAAGCCTTTGAACTTATAGAAATGAACCTGCCTGCAGAGTCCGTAGATTTCTCTTCCTGCAGAGTCCGTAGATTCCTGAGAAGCTTAAAAAATGAGGAATTTGAATGACCAGAACAAATTTCAGAAAGGGAAGAGATAATTTTGGTATGTAGGACCAAAATAGTTCAAATGTTGTCCCAAAAATGAGTGATATTTTTTGGGGGACAACAATTATCACGGGTGAAACAATCCTTATGAAATGGTCATCAAAGAGTCCAAATAGTGAGAGTACGGCCTATTTTATTTGATTTTACATTAATGAGTATACAATGGCATGAACCTCATTTAAGAAGTGGCCTTTTTATTCAAATAGACAAAGTAACCCATGCTCTTGTAGTGACATTTAATATAGGTTGAGTGCCAAAGTCAAGACTTGTGGCATCTATAACATGGTTATTTCAGGGCTTTCTAGAAGGATGATACCAGCATGATCAAATTCCTCCCCCCTAGTTGTTCAATGCTACATGGGCTACTTAATATAGAAAGTGCCAAAGTCTTTTCCTTCATGACATATATATTGTAACCTCTCAGAGAGGAAGATATCTCTCAGCTTGTATGCCGAGGCCTTACAAGATTTTACCTTGAATCAAGACATAAAATTTTTACCTCCATTTGAGTTTGCACTTTTGCATATGTCTATGGTTTTGTCTTGTGTTAATTCATTTTCTTTCATGCTTTCACAAAATGATTCCATCATGTCTAGTGTATTGTGATTTCTTTTTTTGTAGGTCAACAAGAAGTGTTCATATCAGAGTATAGGTGCATGTGAATAGGCTGCCATAGTGTGTCTTAGAACACCTCTGATAGTTTCTTCCTCCCTATATCTCTAGAGGACCCCCTAGCTCACTGATGCAGAAGAATTTATCATGTCAAATGAAGTGTATATTAGCTTGTTCCTGGTGTAAAGTGTATGTTAAATCTAAGTAGACCAACCATTTTGGTGCATCACTGCTTTAGTTTAGGTTCTATTTTCAATATTTTCTCTCTTTTCACCCCCTATTGTTAATAGTAGTAGTAAAATATTTTAGAGATGCATCAAAGGGAGCTAGCCCTTATTTATAGATTCTCCCCTCAGTTTTGCCAGAACCCCAACAAGAGGGGAGTCTCCATTGTGCCACATGGAAGGGAGAAGTTGAGCCTTCTTTCAAGGGTGTAATCCATAACATCAATAATTTTTTGGCATACTCTGTGGGACTCATTTGTTTGAGGAGTTGAAGTATTTTTGGTGTGTTCTTCAACCAATCAACATCTATAGGCATTTTAACTAACACCAATGGTGAATTCGAGTTAAATCAGCTGGTTAAGCAGTCATAGTGCCATCAAGAAATCACATTTTGGTATGTATAATTCCATTTCTCAGCAACATGGACCTTGTGTTCCTTCATATAACTTTGATCAAGCTCAGGTTATTCATGAAATCACCTCAAATAGCTCTCTTATTTTCCCTTCACCTAGAATAATATAAATAACACTAGAGTTTGAGAAGCAAGTGATGGAGTTAAGCAGATTGGGGGAGCAGAATAGATATCAGCAAGAGTTTATGTACAAAGAGGAGTGCTTGTTTAGGCAAGCTCAGGCCTTACAATCCATGAAGGAGGAAGTAGAAAAATGGGAGAGTCCATTAATTCAAGGAAATTAGCCTTGTGTGACTTCTCCCATTCCAAATTATCCCCGTCCTATTCTAAAGAAAGCCCCCTCTTGTGCACCAAATCCTTTCTACCAAATAAAACTTGCTCACTCTAGCTCATCTGATGCATTAACCACTCCTACTCTTATGCCCTTACACCTAGATTTTCAGCATTAAAGGGCATTAGATCATCCCCCCATGGAAATGAGCCTTCCCAATTCCTTAGATTGTAAATCCTCCTTTGAAGGGAATCATCCTATGCCTTTCAAAAAATAACATGTCTCTCCTCAGGAAATTCTTCCTGTGCGTCAGCAGACCCTTCCAAGTCTCCCTCAACCTCCTCAAATATTTCAGCATAGGAGTGCCTATCATGAACTAGCTTAGGCCCTTGAAGAGTATAAATTTGCTACCTATTCACAAGAAAAAAGTTCCAATCCCAAGGTCATGAGTTGGAAGCAAACAATGGAATCATGTGGTAGGAAAAAAGAGGAGAGGCCTAATCATTTTGATAGAAGCCTTGAAGAAGATGAAGTTTCTCCTACTCATCATAATGATGCTTGTGACCTCCAAGAAAGGCTCTTTCAAGAGAATATAGCTAGGCAAATTGTAGAGTTGGAGTCTAGAATGAGGTTCCTCAGCCAAGGTGTGATGGATGGTTTAGACCAAAAAAAAGATTCTATGTCTGAACACACCCCATCTACACTCCTTCAAGAAAGCTATCAGGCCACATCTGATATAGATGAAGTGTTGGCCAAATAGAAGGAAGAGAATCATTTAATTCTAGCTCAAGGATTGCCTCCTCTTCTACATTAGTTTGTCCATCAACCCTCCACTCCATTCTTTTTCAAGGAAGAACCTATTTTGAAAGAGGAAAGTGTAGAATAGAGGATCCAATTTGCAGCTACCCAAGAGGCTATCATGAGTGACAATGAGGATGAGGTCATCATGGATGCTCCCTCTAAAGACATCATCAGTAATGGATAAGACATAGGTCATGCGTACATGTAGATGTTCTAGCAATATGAAGAAGAGGTTGACAAACTTTATTTGTCAACAGTGGATGATGAGGAATGTAAGCATGGTGAGCTATTTCCTCCCTTGTTTGATGAGCTTCCTTGTTGATTTGATGAGGAGAATAACCATGCCATGGAACCAGAGTTAGAGGAGGATCAGGAGGATTTATTTAAACAACTAGAGACTCTAGTTTTTTAGCAAGAAAAGGAGAGGCTTGCCCATCTTGATGAAAGCTTTGAAAAAGAGAGCCTTGATAAATAAGGTGATGTTCTGTGGGATGAACAAGTAGTTTGTGATCTCATTTCAGACATCACAATAGTCACCCTTATTCAATAAATCCATGAGGAAGTAGAAGATAAGTTTGAAAGTCTCTTCAATGAGGTAGAATGGAACAAGTCAATCTGTGATGCATATCAAGGGGGTTATGAGCTAGATGATCCCTATGGTGATGAGCCAACAACCATTGACTTTTTGGTGAGATACACTAGCATGAAGGGCCATCATGAGGCAATATTTTGAGAGCAAGATGAATTCATATATGTTGGAAGCATGTTTGACCCTGATTCATTTAGATACAAGCAAATCAAGGTGGTAGACAAGAAGAGCAAGTCACCAAGTCTCTATTCCATTTAGCCACTTGTCTAGAAACATACGTTTTCTTGCCATGAAGGAGACTTAAGAAGTTTTCCCTTTGATCCAAGAGGGAGGAAAATGTATCTATTTAGTTGTACATAGTAGTTTGCTTTCAGTTGTGTGTCTTTCATTTCCCCTAAGTGTTGTTTACATAGGTGTAGTGTTTTTAGACTTGTTGTGTGTTATTTTTCCTTGTTGCTTGAGGTAAAGCTTTGTTGGTTCATAGGTCTTTAGAAGGCTATTTCTAAATCTCTCAAGCTAAATCTTTAATCCATGCCCAATGAGCGTTGAGGCTACAAAGCTTCTTTAGCATAACAGGCATGCTTCCCCTCTGAATCACCAAATTGTTGACCATTTTTGGTCCTACAGGCCAAAAAATTGGTCTCCTTTCTTTCCCTAATATCATGAGCCATCAATCTTGGGTGTATTCCCCCTACTACAATTGTGACATTTCCCTTTGTAGTAGACCTATTCTATAAGATCCAAGTGAATTGAGCTTTGTAGATGTTTTGGGTTGATCTGGAGGTTTATTTCATTGTGAGTAGCTAGTTTTCACAAGCCTTTTGGCAAAGGAATGGGATAATTTCAAAGGATACGAGTCTTTTAGCAGGCTCTGAAGGACAAATTCCCTTGTAGAGGGTAGACATGTGACTAATTAGAGGGCCCAAAGTGCCCTTGTTGAATGTAGGGAGCACCTTCAGAAAAATGACAAGGTAGAAGGATGAAAGGCAAGCTTTCCTTTAGAGGAAATACAAGGCAAAAGAGACCAAGGATTTATTTGAAATTTTATCCAAAGGAAATCCATGTATGATCAAAGGAATTTTATCAAAGGAAAAAAAACCAAGGCAAAGAATTCCTTTGAACAAAAAGCCTGAAGGAATTCCTTCAGACTTTTGTCTAAATGAATTTCAAAGGAAAAGACTGAATGAAAGGGCATCAACTTTGAAGGAAAGACTTCCTTCAGGCAAAATGTCAGAAGAAATTCCTTTGAACATTTTGTCTAAAGGAATTGAGAAGACAAGGGAGCCTGAAGGGAAAGCGCCCTTACGGGGGACTCCCAGCGACCCAAAAGGGGACCTTTTCTAGTTTTTCTAAGGGATACCTTCCCTTCGGGAAGGTTCAATTTAAAAAGGTTAAATGTTCAATTATAAAAGGCTGAAGGTTTAGTTGTAGAAAGCCAAAGGAATGCCCAAAGGAATGATGGGCTTGAGCATGTCAACTTTAACATAGTGAACTAGCTGTTCGAGTTCAAACATTCGATGATGGGCACGCGAATGTCAATTTTAAGGAAGTAAAATAGCCATTGGTTTTCAAATAATGATGGGCCCATAGATGTCAATTTTGATGGGATGCATTAGCTAAGAAATGATCCCAAAGAGCCAGGAGGAGATGAAAGATAGCTTTAGCACTCAAAATTGCTAGAAAGAGACAAGAAATAACAAAGAAAGAGGGAATAAAAGAGAGAATCTAGAACATGGCCATGCACACATATGAAAACATTTGGAATGTTCTAAAGGATGCACCCAGCCAAGCATAGACACAAATATGTCAGCCCAGGTGGCAAAAGAAGGTGTTGATAAGAGAAGTTATTATCATGGGTGAAACAGTCCTTATGAAACGGTCATCAAAGAGCACAAATAGTGAGAGCATGGCCTATTTTTTTTATTTTACATTAATGAGTAGACAATGGCATGAACCTCATTTAAAAATCAACCTTGTTATTCAAATAGACAAAGTGACCCATGCTCTTGTAGTGACATTTAATATAGGTTGAGCACCAAAGTCAAGACTTGTGGCATCTATAACATGGTTATTTCAGGGCTTTCTAGAAGGATGACACTAGCATGATCAAATTCCTCCCCCTAGGTGTTCAACACAGCATGGGATGCTTATTTTGGAAAGTGTCAAAGCCTTTTCCCTCATGATATATATATTATAACCTCTTAGAGAGGAAGATATCTCTCAGCTTGTATGATGAAGCCCTACAAGATTTTACCTTGAATCAAGACATAAAATTTTTACCTCCATTTGAGTTTGCACTTTTGCATATGTCTATGGTTTTGTCTTGTGTTAAGTCATTTTATTTCATGCTTTCACAGAATGATTCCAACATGTCTAGTGTATTGTGAGTTCTTCTTTTGTAGGTCACAAAGAAGTGTCCATATTAGAGTATAGGTGCATGTGAATAGGCTGCCATAGTGTGTCTTAGAACACCTCTGGTAGTTTCTTCCTCCTTGTATCTCTAGAGGACCCCCTAGCTCACTGATGCAAAAGAATTTCTCATTTCAAATGAAGTGTATATTAGCTTGTTCTTGGTGTAAAGTGTATGTTAAAGCTAAGTAGACCAACCATTTTGGTGCATCATTGCTTTAGTTTAGGCTCTGTTTTTAGTATTTTATATCTCTTTTCACCCCCCATTGTTAATAGTAGTAGTAAAAGATTTTAGAGATGCATCAAAGGGAGCTAGCCCTTACCTATAGATTCTCCCCTCAGTTTTTCTAGACCCATAACAAGAGGGGAGTCTCCATTATACCTTGTGGAAGGGAGAAGCCGAGCCTTCTTTCAAGGGTACAATCCACAGTGTCAACATGTACCATGTTTTGAAATCACATGTCCAATAAGCCTACCTTCATGAATAAAGAAAACACACTTCTTTATATTTAAAGACACTCCAATTTCCCTACACCTTTCAAACACTTGGCTAAGGTGAATCATATTCTCATTTTCACCATTAGAGAACACTATTATGTCATCCAAATAAACAAGTATAAACTTATTAAAGAGACCTTGGAATGCCATGTCCATAGCCTTTTGAAAAAGTTTCTCCAACATTAGATAAGTTGAAATGAACTTTTATACGTGAAAATGTCCCCTACTTTGTGGTGAAGGTTATTTTGAACTGGTTTATATATTTCACCCAAATCTGGTTAAAACCACTGTAGATATCCAACAAGGAGAACCTTTCTAAACTTGCAACTAGCTATAAAATTTGTTTCATTTATGGTAATAGGTAGTGGTATTTAAGAGAGGCCTTGTTCAAGTCATGAAAGTCAACACATAGTCTTATTTCACCATTCTTTTTCCATACTGGAAAAAGGTTTACCACTCAAGTTGAGTGCTTAATTGGAAATATTATGGTTGACTCAATGAGCTTATGTATTTCAACTCTCATCAAAGGTTCAATCTTTGGGTTAATAAGCCTTTGTCTTTGTCTAAATGGTCTAGTTTCATCTTCTAACTCAATGGTATGTTGATATAGACTTGGATCAAATCCTTTAAGGCCACTATACTACCATGTAAATACATTTGCAAAACTTGAACATAACTTAAAAAAAGTTTCTTTCTTTGAAGATGTGCAAACTTGGCCCAACTTTAAAGTCTTACCAATTACAATATCTACATTTATATAGTGTTCTTCCTTGGTTGATAATTAAATATTTTATTTTCTCAATTCATCATCTCTATTAAATATGTTTTTAAGGGTGAACAATCCTTTAGTCAACTTATTTGTCTTCAATTGCACAATTTGATCACCATACTACTGCAAATGCTTGTCTTGGTTTCTTGATGAAAATTCAAATTCTTGTAAGAATCTGATAATATAACAATCTTTAAATACCTACCAATTTTTATGGTTATCTAGGACATAAGGTATCACAATTATCTTGACGTGGGATTGATTTTTTTCATTCTTTATGTCATCTGTGATACTGAATTGTGACCTAATGGCAGCTAGCCTGTCTGCATGCCTATTCTTATTTCTTGATATGGATTGAATATTTAAAGCTTAAAAGTCTTCAACTAAGTCTCATAATCTATGTTTATAGGACCTAAGTAGTGGGTTATTTCATATATTAAGTCCCCTTACTTGATGAACTACCATTTCAATATCTCTAAAAACTTGTAAGGAATTGACCTTCATCTTTATTGCCCATTGTAAACCATGCACTAATGCTTCATATTCAGTAACATTATTGGAAAAACTAAAATAAAACTTGAGAGAAGAGAAATACCTTTGATTGTTTGGATAAATTAACATCATTCCAACTCTAGTGCCATATTTGTTCCTGTATCCATCAAAATATAGTTGCCATAGTCCATCACTAGGCTGATCATATCTCATCAATGTTAGAATTGGTGCATCATTTTCATGAAGATAATAGACACCAATTCATTCTTATTTAATTAAAGTTTAGGGATCATTTCCATGCAGATCAAAGGCCCATTCATCAAGGAAAATATTTGGGACTCCATCTAAAGGTGATTCAATTTCCACCTCACTATTTTCTAGTACCTTGTCTGAGATAACACAATTAGTGTTCACCATACTTGACATTTATGGATCCAAATGAAATCTTGTGATAGGTTCAAAATGTATTGTTACCTTAGTATATTATCTATTCCTAAAAATTAAATAAGTCTAATCAGCTGACAAATATCCTCCAATATTTAAAGTAAAGTTTCTTGATAGACACATGGCAAAATAGGGAGGCAAATCTACTACAATTATGCCTTGATAAATAATAACATAAGGGAAAGCATGTGATGTCATTTTTATATCTTTTATTATGCCTAATATCTTTGTTTGTGACCTATATAATTACAATACTCTCTTGGTATTGGACTCATAGATAATAACAAGCTTGTCTAAAATTTGTTTGGGCATGACAGTGTTACTAGCTCCACTATCTACCATACAATTATGGCTAAGTAGTCACCAAATATCAAAGAGAGATAAAAGGGAGGGTTATTATTTGATTTTAAATTATTTTTTCCACATTTTTCATGTTATGTACCTACTGATTAGGTTGCTTGATTTGTTGTTCTGAATTGGCCAAGACAACTCCTTGTTTCTCAATTAGTTCTTTAGATACCTTAAGATCTGAAAGCTCTTGAATAAGCATGTCCTTTTATCCTAAAATGGAAAGGGAATCCCACATGTTAATTCTAAAATTTGATTTCTTCATTTGATCTATTATGTTGAATGAGGTTCCACTAACATTTGGCTACAAATTTTGAGCCACTGATTGTTCTCTAGTTAGAGGCATTTGAGAAACCTTCACTATCTCTGCATTATGAATATTTTATGCTATAGGAACAACAACTTGATCCTTGACATTCTTAAAAATAAAATTAAGAACACTAGAAGTATTGCTCACATCTTGAGCTTCCTCAATTGCTCTTCTTTTATCTCTAGTCAGAGTTGCAACTTGACCATGCATGTTGCTAGTTTCACCAACTTGGTTGAATGTAATATGATCATCCAATTGCCAATTAACATTGATAGCATCATGCTACCCTAGAACTTGTTGAGTTTCTCCTTAGAATTACATATTCATGTCTTGATACTAACCACCTTGAAGAGAGAACTCTTCCTATGTCATTTGTGGCATAGTAATATCTTGTGATATCAAGGCTTGATTTTGAGTGTCATTTAGATTGGAAGATTGCCAACTTAAATCTTGCATCAAGTTACTTTGAAGAATAATAGATTTTGAAATGGAAAGTACATTAGGATCAAGGGCTGCATATGGGTTAGTTTGGGTTATAGATCCTTAATTTTGATAAGGTTGCCTATTGTCCTTGAAACCTTGATAAGGGAGTTGTTGGTTATTGAAATACTAAAAGTGTTTTGGTTTTGCTGTTGATAAGGTCTACCTTGGTACTACTGTCTTTTAAGTTAAACAATCTCATTTCAAAAAGCTTGTAACATGATTTTCAAATCACCAATCTCATTAGCTTAATTAGGAGGGGCTATAACTTGGAATTTTAGAGATGAAATAGGAGATATAGATGGAAATTAGTAAACTTGAAGAAGAGGAACATGTTACAATTCTAGGAATATGGGAATTAGAGGCCTTGGAGTAAGTTTACCAACTTGTATTAAGTTATTTTTTATTCTTATTGTAATTTCATAGGAATTTGGCAAGGTATTACCACCCATAAACTATATAATGACACTTATATCAAAATTAAGGGACTTAATATAATATAAAAATCCATACTTTAGAGATTATCTAACCATTTCAAGGATCTTAGTTTATATCTTTTAGAATATGAGGTCAAAATTAGACATGAACTCATGGGGGTAACTTTTTATGGTAGTTAGTTAGTCAACCAAAGATATATGATTTGACTTGTCTTCAAATTACCTAATTAAGGCTACACCTAACTCTTCCCAAGTAGCAATGGAACTCAAAGGAAGGTTATTATACCACTGTAATGCTTTTCCTTTGAAAGAGGCAATAAGTTGTCTAATAGCCACATTATCTTGAGTAACAAGAAATCACGAACAGTTGGGCTGAGAGAAACCCATGCACAAATAAAAGATGGAGTCAACGTGGAATTCCATGCAAGCAAAAGCTAATTACAGTTGACTAGTCAAGGCTTCAGTTGACTGGTTGTTGAAGTCAAGTTTATCTCCAAGGTCAACTCAGCCTTTCAAACATTCCAACTCAACTTCCAATGGATCAAGTCGGAGTTCTACGTCTTGGATATGCTCAATTGTAGTAGTTTTATCCCATTCTCTTAAAAATAAAGGGATAATTTTTAGGGTAGACATGGGCATGTCATCATATTGGGATAAATTTAGGGGACTACCCCTATTGAAGGGGAAAAACACTTGATTCTTGATAACCATTTGGGTAAAAAGGATTTGGCTTATAGGGATAATAGATTGGAATAAAACAATAGGTTGATGAGAGGATGAATATTGACTTGGAAGATAATATATTATACTATTGAATCTTGATATTTTATAATAAGTTGAAGGCAATTCAATATGTTTAAAAGGAATACCTTTACTTGATGATCTTGTTGTAACCTTTTGTATGAAATTACTATCTAGATGATGCTATGAACTCTGAAAATTAAAATATCTTCAAATTTTGATGATGGTAGATGTATCCTTATTTTTAAATTATTATTCTCAATATTCAAACTTAAATTATGTTAAATAAGCTGAGTCCCACTAAGCATACCAAAATTGTTGGTGTTCTAGATTTGCACCCTAGCTAAGAAGGGGATTGTTCAGATCTTCCTGCTTAAATATAGTCCAACATGGGACTGATTCTAGGCTGTGGGTATCCTAATAATGGATCAGACCTATGGAGAAGGCCAAATTCATTCTAGACCTATCACCTAAACTAGACCTAATCTAACACTTACTTGGAAAAGAGATAGAGAGATACAACAATATAATAAAGCATGTAAAATGGGGTGATGCACTAATAATTAGAACACTTATACTTTACACAAAACACACTATGAGACACATTCAAGACCAAAGAGATCAATTCTACATGAGTATTTCACAATAAGACATGAATTAGTTATCAAACTAACATGAGAGGGCACATAACCACTTTTACGATAAACAACAAATTGTAAATTACACTTATAGTGACCTATGAGAACTTATCATGCACTTCATGAAGGTGAGAAAAATCAAACATAAGCAAGGAACATACATTTACTTAACTACAATACATGATTTCATAAAACACACTTCAATCTAACTTGAAAAATGATGGAATATAATATTTATTACATCAAAAGGTGTCACAATACAAATTTTGGCATAGCCTAAGCAAGCCAAAGCATAAGAGTATAATTCTATGAAAATTTCTAGAGATTTATTCTAAAAACTTTCAGAGAGTTTACATGTGGTAGAAATTGGAACATATATAGAAAAAAGAAGAGAGAGAGGGAACTGTGATGTATTAGCACAAGTTCAAGGATGTTGACTCATGACCTTATCAATGAGGAATAAATTCTATAAAAGAATTAAATTCCCATTTCTCTTATCCAACTACCAGGTCTCCTTCTTGGAACTCCATGTCATTATCTATCTAATTTGCTGATCAGGACCATGTCTTAGAATTGATAGAATTATGCCACATCTACTTTGGGTGGCCATCGATAACTTTTTATAAAAAATGTGATGAATTGATAGGTGAGATAAATCTACATGATCATGTTTACATCTATATTTTCTTCAATATTGAACACAAGTCCATTATAAGTGAAAACCAATCAAATTATTAGTTTTCACATAGTCACAATATCTATAGACACCTGAAAACTACTTGACCTTGATTTATAATCACTGGTCTATCTTTGATCTCTATATAAGGTGATAAGAGACCTATATTGAATTCAAAACCTATAAGAGCCAATGAGGATCCTCCATATAAAATAAATGAAAATTTCCATTTAATGACCCTACAATAGGGTTAGTAGGTTCCAAGTTATCGACCAGAGGTCCTGTTTAACTTTAATGGCAATGAAGCCTTGTCCTTAAGCATATTGCCTATATGACTATGTCTACTATTTATTAATCTCTAATGGTGATATGGATCCTTAATATTTTGTTCACTTATGTTGAAAAATTGGTTCATTGAACTTTAATGGAAGATCTTTGTATTTGTTCTTTGTTTATTAGTCATCGATTGCCAATTTAGACCATTTACATTGTAACTAACTAATTTATTTTTATTGGTCCTATTAATTATACTAACTTATTTTACTCCTTTCACATTGTTAGATATGGATGTAAAAATTCACATGAGTCCTTTATTTCTTGTTAGTGAAGATCCTTTGACATTTTGACTTGATCTCACACCATTGATTTAAATGTATGAGCTCATGCACACCATATATCTCATTGGGCCTACTTTCCTATCAGTCAATGCACACTATCAGATATTTAGTAAAATTAAACATTGATCATTGATCTAGATCAAACCCACCTCTTATGTCAGTTACCTCACATTATTGGATCTTGGCTCGATAAACTTGCATCATTGGATCTTGTCTAACTTGTAGCTCTTTAAGGGTTTTTAACTTGGGGACCTTTTGACTTGTTTGAATCCAACACAAAATATTAGATCAATGTTGTTAGTATGTGAGATCATGTGAACCATTACATCAAGATCAATTTTAAACCTTTTAAGGACCTTTTGAACCCAAACGGTCACTTTATGGATCTTAAACTTGACACTTGCCCAAACGTCTCATTTTACAATCCTATCTTTAAACACAGAGATATTGAAGTAGAAAGCTTGCAAAGACATGAAATTTGTAGAACATGTTCTTGGCATAAGGGACTTCATGGTGATGAAACTATTTGGCTCATGAGAGTTACTGAGGTGCATTTATTAAATGCATAAGTGACTTGGTCCATTCTTTTTGGATGACATCTTGGTGATGGTATGTTTATTTAAACTTGCACAGTCCATATTTTAATCAATATTTCAAGGCTTTGATGATATTTTAAGGCTTATGTAACCTGGTTCATGCTCTTTAATGCCTCAAACACCATGAAAACTTCTTGGAACCTTCCATCTTGTAATTGTAGACATGTCCCTTAAAAATCAATTAGATCACACTTTGAGCTTACTTAAAGTGTTTCAAAATATTTTCAAAAGATATATGATCTCCACTTGAGGTCTATCTTCTCCTTGTGACATTGGGTCACTCTTCAATCATGATCCTCCTCCTTTCACTGGACTTTTGGACTATGTACTTTTTTGGCATGTAGACCAAATTTGGTCAACACTTACCTCTCATATACCAATCAACTACACGAGCTTTCATCATGCTTCCAAATCTATCATAGCATCGAACTTATCTCTATGACCATATTGGTATTACATACCAATCCATATTCCATATGTCTCTAGACATAATACTATGTTTATACTTATATTCCATACTATAAATCCTCATAAATTGATCTAAAAAATTAATGCTCATACTAACCAAAACTCCTTTCACCTTGCTATATACATACAAGCTACACATAAAATAACTTATACCTTAAAAACCTAAAATCCTCTCAAGATGAATCTTTCTTTGACTATAGCCTCATACTTCTACTCATAGAAGAGTGTCTCCATGAAGCCTAATAGAGTCACCCCTTTCCATAGGTCTCTCAAAACATCATGAACTTAGGAGATTCCCAGATCTCTAAACCACTCTTCTCTTCCATATTGAAATTATGAGACTGATAGTCCCTCCTTAGAATCCACTTAGGCTTGACTGAATTATTTGACTCATCCAACTTTATTATCCTTCTTCTCTTTGATTGCCTTGTCAATATATGCATAAAATCAGTCTTCTTGACATTCCTTCACTTTCAATCCTTGCTCTACCTTAAAAAATAATCCATCTTGACTCTTGGGCTCAATACGATTAGTCTTGAATTTCTTTGGCTTTCATACCAATGTTTTACCCTTCTCATGCACTCTAGGAGATCTATATACCTTGTTAAGTCTTGAAGGCCTTATAACTCTAAAAGGATAGAATATTGAAATGTGTCACATATTTTGACAACTGTAGCACAAAAATTTATGTACATACCTCTTGACTGATCACTTCTTCTCCCATGTTCCCATGGCAACTCATTCCTTGAGATCATTCTACAATCACTTGCTTTATGACCAAAGTTATGACAATAAAAATGATAACCATTACAATAATTATAATACATTATTAATTTGGGCTGCTCGATTGGTTTCTTTATGTTGAATTTCATATTGTTATCCTTGACTTGTTGATGATTCCTATGAGTCTTATATTTGAGATTTTCTGCATAGGTCTTTGAGGTTTGAATCTCCTTATTTTTCTTTTGGTCTTCTTTGAACCCAAGACCTGTCTTATCATGTAGAGACATTTGACTACTCAAAATTTCACCAAGAACTTTAGTACTCTTTTCAAATCTATGATCTATATTAAACTTGACTATTGCCTGATCTAATTTTGCCTTCAAGGACTCCATTTCTATTCCAAACTTGATGCATTTTTCCTCCTTGGTATTAAAATTTATAGTGACAATTTCAATTTGAGTTTCCAACTATTTCATGATCTCCTCATGTTCATTGGTATTGATGCTTAGTCTCTCCTCAAAGATATTGATTTGATCTCATAACTCTTAACCAATGATCTTAGTTTTTGATTCTTCCTTCTTTAAACCTTCAACTCCTCTAGAGCACTCACCAATTCTGCCTCAAAGTTCACTTTAACATCTTCTTCATTTGATTTTTCACCATCCATAAGGTCTTTCCCTTTTGATTAACCTTAATTGTCTATTTCTATAGTCATGAATAAGGTTTCATTGTTATCATGATCATTATAGTTAGTATCACTATTAGATGTACTAGTTTCACTTATATCAGATGAGCTACTATCTTCTTTGGTATAGAAACTTCTCTTGTTCTGGAATGAACCTTTCTTGTCTTGATACTTTCTAAAACCATTTTTGCTCTTATCAAGCTTATAGGTATTATTATATTTATCATGATGTTAATAATGTTCTTACTCATGCTCAGTCTTATCCTTGTTAGGACATTTAGAGGTAAAGTGACCAATCTTATCATAGTTAAATCATTTGAATGGAAACTTGCTCTTATACTTACCTGATCCTTTCCTTTGTTTTCTAATAAACATAAATTCTACCTTTTCATCATCAATTTCTGTGTCAACATCATCCTTGGACTTATTACCTTGTGACTTCTTCTCAAGTTTGAATGAAACTTCCTTCTTGGAATATCTTCCACCACTTGTTCTTATTTCATAGGTAGTCAGGATGCCATGAAGCTCATCCATTTGTAGTATGTTAAGATATTTGATCTCTTCCACAATAGACACCTCTGAATAAAAATTATATGTCAGGGATCTTAATACCTTTTAAACTATACTTGATTCCTCCAACTTCTCTCCTAGACCTCTGATGACATTTACCACTTCATTACTCTTAACATATAAGATGTAATTTTTTCATCCTCCTTCATTATCAAAATTTCAAACTACCTTGAGTGGGTCTACAACTTTTCCAACTTAACTTTAGTGTCTCCTTCATATATGGTCTACAAATTTTCCCAAATCCCTTTGGATGTATCATAATGCATGACCTTAACAAATTCTACTTCTAAAATACCACACAGAATGACATTCATTGCCTTAAGGTTGTTCTCACTTGCCTTCTTGCCTAATACATCGGTTGGTGATGTAGAAGGTGGAGTGAATCCATCAATAAAATATTACCATATGTATGACCCAAGGACATTAGATAGGTCTTCATTCTGATGCTCTAAAATGCATAGTTAGTCCCATTGAAGAGATGAGCCTTATTGGTTGAGAAACCTCATTGTACTTATTGACTAGACATGTTTATGCTTCAAGGATATCTTTAAAGCTATTAGGATTGATTCAAAGGACCAAGCTATGATACCAATTTCTGGAATCACAATGATTGAGAGGGAGGAGATGAATTAGTCTTCAAAAAATTTCAATCATTTACATCCACTCATCTATGAACTATGAAAGCATCATAGTGATCTAAAAATGCATTAAGAATCAATCATATGAGCATGATAAAAGATAACAAATCATATATGTGGGAAACACTCATGGGGAATAAAAACCACTAAAACAAATCTTGGACAAACTAACTTATAAGATGATGTATCAAATTTAGTTGAGCATCAACCCAACATGAAGTACCAACCCCAAATTTATTAAGCACCCACTTGACTTTAAAAAGCACCCACTTACTAGGAGGCTACAAACCCCTATGACTAAGAACTAAATTAGTTAGAGGAAACCTATATAAAAACAAACCTAAAAGGTGTATCCAAATCCCTCTTGACCAAGCAATAACTCAATCAAGACCAATTCTACAAGTACCAACCTACAAGGAAGATTCAACTCCTTCTTTGACCAAACACCAACTGAACCAATCAATCTTCTTTCTTCCACTTAGATCTATGTCTAATTTATCCACTATCATACATTGAGAATACATATCTAATGAAAATATTATAGGATATAAATAGTAAATGATCACTCCTTCACCTCTACTGTACTTGATCTCTCTCAAAATTATCTCTAAGCTTCTTTGCTCAACTAGCCCTCTTCAAGATTGAATAATTCCCATGTCCTTGATATTCATCTACAGAAAACCTATATGATCATCATGAAATAATTATATGATCTGTCTTGAGGGTTTAAAATATGTTACCCAATCTCCTTAGGCTCATTTATTTATCAATCCCATTTCTTATTCGAAGCTTACATAAATAGGCCTTAAAATGCTTTGTATATATACTCATCTCTTATTCATATAACAATTAGTCAGACACATAAACTTAACCTCTTATGTATTCCATATAATATGTCTTTGGACATCTCATAAAAATGATTCAATTGAACATTGAGTCCCTTTTTTCTGTCATAACTCTATTAGACCTTATTTCACTTTTAAGTCTCATGGAGACCTAATTGCATTAGGCCTTATTACCATTTGATCCTTGGTAAGAATTTAAACTATATAAATTGCACAATAGTTTCACAAAAAATCAAAAAAATACATTATCCAACATCCTATGATATCTTTAACACCTTTTAGGTCCAACCACTTCATTAAACCCCTCAAGAGTACTTAGTCCTATTAAGTCTGTGTAAACCAAAAAGTTTGCCTTTTAATATTGAAGCTTAAACACACTTAATCCACTCAAAAATTATAAAAAATGTACATATATAAATTATAAATGACCTTAGGGTCATTACCAAATGCATTATACACTTTCACTTAGGAGATAAGTGCACAATAACATTTGTGCAACTTACTCACTCAGAACTGCCAGTTTACCTAAAAAACCAGACATGGTGACTCAGACCTACCACACTTGTATAGACACTTTACATGAATATTTATGCATGTATATTATCCTATTATATCACTAGACCATTATCAAATAGAAATATCATATGGTCTAATAGCAAAAAATTGGTCTTTCAGACCAATCTTATGACCTTATATCACACTATCTTATCTAAACTAGATAGGTCATTTTGTGAACAACTTTTAACCATATTCATTAACCTAAAAAATTTATTAAAATCATATAAATGACTTATAAGAATTTAAAAACATCTCCATGTAATTTTTTCATTATTATATCATGAAAACACATTCCAATTCATCTTCTCACTGCTGCTTAGGTTTTACACTATTTACACCATTAGGCCTATTAATGACTGGCTCACTTGGATGATCAGTTTAACAAAATTTAAGGGTGGAAAATATACATAAACATTAATGGGAATGTATTATGAGTCTTTATCTTATTCTTCCTTCCATTCTATTTCCCTGAATAATGCAACTTTTGATTACTACAAGAAATTCTTCATAAATAGGCTTGTATCTATGCATTTTCTCTCTCATTTGACTAACCACCACCACCTGGAGGTACCTGGGATATTTAAATACATGATAAAATATTTTTTATATCAATTTGATACCATTCTAGGCTAATTTTAACAAGATATTTCACATTGGGTCCTTACTATGATTTTAGGGAGGTTTAACATAGGTTTTGGTGTTAACAATTATTCATAAAGGATTGCCCCTCAAATATAAAAACAATGAATATATATCTTATCTAGGACTCTTACCCATCTCTCCTTAATATATAAGGTTCCCATGAAAAGGTTACAGATGTCAACAAACACTTTAAATTCCTTCTTAGGTTTGCATACCTTCATTCTATGCACTCAAAAGACCTCAAACCCACTTTCCATGCCTTTTACTAAAAATCATAACCTCATTATTCATGATAACTCCTAAAATAACTTGAATTACCTATATCCATTCTCTCCTTCAGATATTCACCTTGAAATTTGATCTTTATGTTTCAGGCTAGGCAAGGCTAAAGAATAGTCTAGGTGTAGACCAAGACTGAAGGACCTACCTTCAAAGACTCACTTTAAAAAACTTATGAGTGAATCCAAACCTTATTATCATGCTCAAAAAACCTTAAAAACATCTAAAATTCCTTAGTTAACTCAACTCATCATGCCAACAGCTCATACCTTCATCATGACATGACTAGGCTCAAGATTCTAATGCACTTGACACCTTCACCTGTTCCTTCCATATCATGATCTAAATAAAACATAAAACAAGTAGACATAAGACATAAAAAGTTAATCATATCATTACACCATTCTCTTTCTAATGACAACACTCTCTTAATGATATGTACCTTCCATGCTCACAACATTCATGACAACCCTTATGACCACACTCTTCTCTCTCATGGCAACACTCATGGTAACACTATTTTCTCTCATGAACTTAATTTTTCATGTACCTTGATATATCACATACTTCCATATATCCTTATTCTCCTTTGACATCAACTTTGGCATCAACCTTGATCATTAATCATCATTGAAAACATCATGATGCCAACTGAGAACACACTCTTAATATGCTTCTAATATCCTCAATACTCAATCACTGGTCAAAAATTTCTTTATGCCACTACCACTACCATGCTCAAGTACTTTACCAAACAAACCTTTGACATCAATGACCATTATGACTTTACATGATGCACACTTTTTGTTGCAAGTTGTGATTAATGTCATGTGGATTGAGCCTGTCATTGATGTAAAAAAGAGTGTGAGGCATGGTGATCCAATGGAATGTCTTGGAATTCATAGTAAGGTATCATGAAATGTGTGGATACATGCATATGGAGTTATTTTATGGCCTAGTTCTTAAGCATGAAAATGGCTTATAGAGGCATATTGGTGGTGATATGAATGTTATGATCTTATAATGTAGTTTTAGAATGTAAAATAAAGGTGTTGAGTTAGACTCATGACTCTATAAATGAGCTAAAAGGGTAAGTATTTCATTGATGGTCTTCTTATAGACCCTGTCTTAAGACCCTAGGGAACATGATGAGGCATCATGATCAAGTTTGGAGGATTTTTAGATTATGTAATCATGGTATGAAGATGTTAGAACATGTTGATAAGGTATTAATATTAGTATAAGAGGATTCCAAGGTATGTTCAAGGTCTAAGCATGATTGGTAATTCTAGGTCTAGTGTGCAAAGAGATCTAGTATGGCATAATGAGGGGACAAAGTTAGTTCTCAAGGTGATAGGGATAAATTAAGTTTTGACAGAGGTATAAGAGGTTGATTCAAGAATGTTCATGAATTTTTAGGTCCTAAGTTGAAGGTAAAAGAAATAAAATATGTTTGAAGGTATCCTATGTATGCAAATTAAAGAGATGAAGACTTGAGAAGAAAATTTTGATGCTCATTGGCATGTGTCAAATTTTCATTGTGTCTTGAGCTATTTGGGAGAGATGGAAAAGGGAATTAAAAATTATTTCCAAGCATTATTAGGTGGTTTCAAGGACAGAGCTATATGAACAAATGTTAAGAATGAAAACTAGTCTAAAACACTCTCAAAACCATTATAGTGAGCCAATGGAAAAGTTTTTATTTTTGAGTATCCATAATGGTTTATTAAATGTATTTTTATTATTGGATGTGGTAGTGGACTCCATCAGACATCTCCAGGTGGTAGTGGTCTATCAAGATAGTAAGTGAAACCTATAGAAAAACCCTTATTTCTTAGAAATTTGATATAAGAGGAAGGGTTGAACAGGTCAAAAGATGAAATTAAATGGAGTTTTAAGCTTGAGACTAGTGTTTTTTGTCCATGGTAATATTTTTTCAATTTATATATTTTGTGTCAACTATTTTTGTCACTCATGTTGACCTATCACTAAACTAGGCTAATAGTGAAGACAGTAAGAAAAACTAGTCAAAGTGAGACTGCATTTAGGGATTGGTTGTAGAATATTAGGAATGAATAAAATTTCTTGAGTTAATTATTAAATACCTATACCTAATTTACATATTTATTATATGCTTTGGAGTTCATTGAAAATGGTGTAAAAGATGTTCACAAGATGGCCTATCTAAAGAAGATGTGATAGTGAAACCCAAGACATTGAGATTGGTCTTCAAGACCAATGTTACCCTTTGATACTATGATATGGATATTTTATATAGATATAATTATCTCAAATTATAATTTTAATTCTTTTAAATATCTTAGTTGTGACCCTATATATGGTCTAAGTCATGTTCATCATGACTGGTTCTTAAGATAAATTGATAATTCTATGTATGCAAAATGAAGTGAAGTGTTTGAGTATATATGCACATAATTGATATTTTATTGTTTATTAATACCTAAATTATATATACATTATTTATTTAATGTTTTTATTCACTCTAATATGTTGTAATATGAAATATAAAATGACTTATCTGGCTATGTATGCACTGTGAAAGAGAGCGTTAAGAAATTGGTCTATAAGGCTAATGGTTGACACTAGATATTGAGATATATCTATTGGATAATGATATATAGGGAATATATAAACTATAAATTTAAATTATAAGTGTTTTAAGTATCATTATAAGAGTTAAATATAACACTTATCATGACTTTGTTGATAGGGTTATTGGTAGTTTTATGTAGTCATTTTGTAGAGATGAATTTGAGGTGTTTGGATAAATTTGAAGAATAAAATGATTATGAAAGTGTTATATATATATATATATTATAGGTTAATTTTAATTCATTAATATTCATGATAAATTCATATTTAAATGTTGGTAGTCATATTTTCTTAACTAGGTTTTGGAACAATCAGACAGTTTTAAGTGAGCATATAAAAGTTGTATGTTTGAGGCCTTTTGGATTATTTGGTGATGTGAAATATACATGGTGATGACCATAATGTCATGAATTTTATATAAATGTGTTTTAAGGGTATGTTTTTTGAGTAAATTTATTGTATGCTTCAGTTTTATAAGGTAGATTTTTTCTGTGCATGTAGGCCTAATGGTGTGGTTCAAGGAGTGATTTTGTATAATAGGTGGTATAGATATATGTGGATGTTATCAAGGTTACATTTTAGCTATATTCAATATTTTTAATATTTTGGTATAGGATTAAAATGTTATAAGGGGTCCAAGTGTAATGTGTGGTTGAGACAGACCTAATTGCATTAGGTCTCCTTTAGGCCTAATGGTGGTTTTGGTTCTTGTGAGTAATGACTGAAATATATGATTATTATTTAAATTTTTAAATTTTTTTTATGACCCATTATAATTTTAATAAAATTGTATAAGTATGATTTACTGACCAAGATGGGTAAGAGTAAGAGTCTTGTAAAAATACAAGGCATAATAGGCCTATTTGAGCTAGTTGAGGAGATGAGAATATAAGTGAAGAAAGAGAGATATTTGAAGAGTAAAAGTAGGTAATTTATACCATAAAAATTAGAATTAAATAATTAATATATAAATTTTTTTTTTATGTGGATGACAAGGTCAATTGACCTAATGATCTTAGTAAGAGGCATATTAAACGAGTGAGTCTAGAAGGCTATTTGAGAGGGGTAAAAGGATAAGGAGAACTAAATGAGTTGATTGATGATTAAGGGACCATAAAAGATACACTATATGTGTTTTAAAAGTGTATTATAGTGATTATAATTCATATATAGAATACATAGATCTAAATAAGAGGTCACCATCAGTTGATTGAGCAACAAGGTGTCTTGAGGTGATCAAGCTTGTCTTGCCTGGGTTTTTGTTTAGTCAAGAGGGATTTGGATCTATCCTACAAGTTTGAGCTTTAAAAAGTGTCCTTGAAGTGTATGGGTTGGATCTAATTAACTTATGGGGCTGGAGCCTCCTTTCAAGTTGGAGCTTGCTAAAGACTAGTTGAGTGGGTGCTTGACTAGGTAGGCATTGGAGCTCCATGTGGGGTTGGTGCCTCACTAAATGTTTGATTCATTATTTATAGGACATTATTCCAAGTGTTATTTTAGTGTGTTTTATTCCATATTAGGGTTTTAAATATAGATATTGTGTTTATGTTTTATGTTCTTGCTTCATACTCATATATATGGTTGCTTATGCATTTTTATATCTCTAGAGTAATTTGATTATTTGATGAATGATAAGAGTAATTGAAATTAAATTGTTTTACACTAATTCACCCCCCTCTCAGTGGTTGTTATTTTAACAATTGGTATTATAACAGGTCCTTTGGAGGAGGCTTGATAGCTTTAAGTTGATCCTAAAAGCACAGGTTGGCTAAGCTAGTGAAGGTCATGATTGAAGACTTCATACTAGTACTGGAAAGATTGATTAAGAAGAATAAGGATTATGTTGAATTAAATTCAAATATAAAACCTTAGTTGGAAATAAAAAGGACATTAAAGACATGATTCAGAGAAAGGTATAGGTCAAGGCATCAAGGTGTCTTACAAAACCTTGATTTAGACCTTGTAAGAATGCATAAGCAGGTATATAGATGATGAAATGTTTGTATATGAGCTTTGGAAGTAGTGAAAAGAGTTTTCCCAGGTCAGTGAGGACAAAGAATAGGTTTTGAGGCATCTATAGATGTTTTGGTGAAGTTTTATTGTGTCATTTGAACATTTGGAGAGAGAAGAATGCATCATTCTAGCCTAGAAGAATCCAGACCATCCCAACTTGTCATGAAGGTATTATGAGTTCAAAAAGTTTATGAATTTATTGTAGGTAATAAAAAAGTCAACCCCAATCAAATCAAAATATGGAGATGAAGTACTTAGTTCCCTAAAGGTGCCCTACAATTTTGGTGTCATGACGAGTTGTCCTCTTCAATATATAATCTTGCAAAGATCATCTAGCAATATGTGAAGTGTAAAAGGACATAAAATTTAGGATATAGGAAATAGTCATGGAGCATTCAAAAATATGACTATTGGGGTTTGAATTCAAATGACTGTGTATGAACCTGAGAGTATTTATTTTCCTATAGAAGTTAGGGAAGAGGTCAAAACTTATTGGTGTAAAAAGGAAAGTTAAAGTAGACTTACCATAGAATGTACTCAAAGTGATTTTGATAGTTGGATGTTTATATAGGTGCATTTATTATGGATCAAAGTTATATTTTGTTGACTATGTTATTTCTTAGAGAACCCAAAAGGACTAAAGTGGATTTAGAACCTCTATATTGACCTTGAATTTATCTTATAAGCATTTAATGATGTTATCACCTCATTGAAGTCTTTTTCCATGTAATGAATAAGTTTTGAATGTATGCCTTTGTATAAACAAATCTCAATGGAAGAGAACAATGCTTAAGGCCTATATTTTTAGAAGAAATAAATTGACTTATTAAATGGAATGGAGTTAGTAGTCACTTTGTATGGTTGTTCAAATTTATTGATAATGTTCTCAAGGCCATTCATGTCTCATATGTGTGTTTTATATGTTTTGTTTATGCCCTATGAAGAAAGGCAAGCTCAAGACAAGCTTGGAAAATTCGTTGAGGATTTCAAGACAATAAACCCTAGGAAGGATATTTTATGAAGTGGATGGACTTATGAGACGTTGAAAAGTCCAATGATTATTATTTGGTCTATGTGCATGGTATTAATTAGTAGTTATCATGTTTTGAAGGTATGGAATGCTTGTACAAACACAACACTAGGTCTAAAAGTTTGAGATAAAATAGGGGTTTGATAGAGTTCTTTAGAAGTTGACATTCTATCTATTATGATTGAACTTGAAAATATCATGAGATTAAGATATCACATATGATATAAGAGAGAATTATTATATATTTATTATATTATGAAAAAGGATAACAAAGGTTTGAAGATGTTCATTAAACAAAGAAGACTAAATATAGGATATAATAAACAAGGGAAACCAGTGAAGGTGATCTCAAAGTTGTTTGATGAATCTAACTATGAAGTGGAATGTCCCATGTACATGAAGATAATATTAGGTTCATCATGAGAAAGCCAACATGTTACTTTTTCTTGGAATAAGATCATAGTAGTCATTCATAGTGAGTTCTTGACTTAGTAGGTAGAGTGAACCAATAAGGGTATTATGAGCTTGTTCAAGCTATGATAACTTGTTAACCATAAAAATATAATGATTCAATATACTTGATGAAGATTATGATCATATGGATAAATCATAATATTCCTATATGAATAATGCTCATAAAGTTATATGTAGACCTAGTTGGTTAAGGTGATCTATTGAAGGTGCCATGAGCTGAGTCAAGCCCTAATGACTTGAGGAGTCTATTTGAGACTTGTGGAGCATGAGGAATGGTGTGTATTATCTTAATAGTATTTTTCTCAAGAATAATCCATTCATTTGTAGAAGGTAGTTCTATTTCCCTAAAACCATATCTATGGTGGAGCAGTCCTAATGGGGAATTGGCTTATATGATGTCTTATATGGAATTTTAGTGGTTACATGGTTCCATGATGATGTTTTAAGACTCATGGTGCATGGAAATGTGTGTGATGAGATGAGGGTCATTTTGGAGCTTTCATAAGGTAAGTAAATGAGTTATGTATTTTTTTCAAATAGTTTGTGTGTGGTTTCAAATGATATGATCTAGGTAGATCATGAAGTTAGGAGGAGCTAACTTAGGTCTCTTGAGAATCTTGAAGAGAAGTATGCATGGACAAAGGGGGAGCTTTCTTATTATGAGAAATGATTAGGTCTAAGGATCAATAGACTATGTTTAGATGTCCCTATTTTAGTTTTAAAGACCCTTTTTCATTAATGTCAAAGGGGGAAAGAGATTAGATTGATGGAGAAGTTTTCTATTGAAAGGATAGTTAGCTTGAAGTGGGTTTGCCTTCAATGTGGTTTTCCATCAATGACAAAGGGGGTGATTGTTTCAAATTATCATTGATGTCATGTGGATTAAGCCTATCATGATGTCAAAATGAGTGTGAGGTATAGTGATCCAATGGAATGTCTTATAGTGCATAGTGAGGTATGGTGAAATGTGGGGATACAAGGATATGGAGTTGTTTTATGGCCTAGTCCTTAAGCATGGATATGGCTTGTAGAGGCATATTGGTGGTGATATGAATGTTATAATATTGAAGGTGCATAGTGAAATGTTAGATCATACAAGAAAGGTGTTGAGTCAGTCTCATGACTCTTAGAATGAGCAAAAAGTGTAAGTCCTTTATTGATGGTCTTCTCATAGTCCCTATCTTAAGACCCTAGGTAGCATGATGAGGCATAATGATCAAGTTTGGAGGATTATGATCTTATTTAATCATGGTATGAGGATGTTAAAACATGTTGATGAAGTATTGAGAGTATTATAAGAGGATTTCAAGATATGTTTAAGGTTTAAACATGACTGGTAGTTCTAGGTCTAATATGTAAAGAGACCTGGTATGGCCTAATGAGGGGTCAAAGTCAGTTATCAAGGTGATATAGATAATTTAAGTTTTGAAATAGGTGTAATATGTTTATTCAAGAATGACGATGAAGTTTTAGGTCCTAATTTGAAGGGAAAATGAAGAAAACAAGTTTGAAGGTCTCCTATGTATGCATATTAAAGAGATGAGGACTCAAAAAAGAAATTTTGATGCTCATTAGCATGTGTAAACTTTGAATGGTGTCATAAGATCTTGTGGAGAGATTTAAAAGGGTCCTAAAAATTATTTACAAGCATTAGGAGGTGGTTTCAAGGACATAGCTATATGAACAAATATTAATAATGAAGACTGGTATTAAACCCTCTCAAAACCCTTATAGTGACCTGATGGAGAAGTTTTTATTTTTGAGTAACTGGAATGGTTTGGTAAAGATATTTTGATGATTGGAGCTGGTATATGACTCCATAATACATATCTAAGTGGTAGTGGTATATCAATATAGTAAGTGAAACCTATAGAAAAACCCTTATTTCTTAGAAATTTGATATAACAAGAAGGGTTGACCAGATCAAATAATGCAAGTAAATCAATGTTAAAGCTTGAGACTGGTGTTTTTTTTAAAATGGTGTTATTTTTTAAGGTTATATATTTTGTGTCAAATATTTTGGTCACTCATGTTGACCTATCACTAAATTGGGCTAATAGTGAAGATGGTGAGAAAAACTAGTCAAATTGAGAATGCATTTAGGGATTGGTTGCATAGGATTAGGAATGTATATAGTTTATTGAGGTAATTATTAAATACATATAAATTAATTACATATTTATTATATTATTTTGAGTTCGTTGAAAAATATGCAAATGGTGTTCAAAAGATGACCTGTCTAGAGAAGATGTGACAGTGAAACCCAGGACAATGAGATTGGTCTTTAAGACCATCATTGCCATTTGAGCTTATTATATGTATATTTGAGGTATATATAATAATATAAAATGATAATTTTAATGATTTTATATATCTATTTTGTGTCCCTATAGGTGGTCTAATCCATGTTCACCATGATTAGTTCTTAAGACAAATTGATAGTTATGTCTATGCAAGGTGAAGTAAAGTATTTGAGTCTCTATGATAGGATTTGATACACCTAATGAATATTTTTTTTATTTTTTAATAATTAAATTATATATAAATTATTTATTTAATGTTTTTATTCACTCTAAGATGTAATATGAAAGCCAAAATGGCTTATCTAGCTGTGTATGCGCTGTGAAAGAGAGAGTTAAGAAATTGGTCTATAAGACCAACTGATGACACTAGAGATTGAGATATACATATTTTATAATTATATATAGGTCATATATCAAATATAAATTTAAATTATAAGTGTTTTAAGTATCATTACAAGAGCTAAACGTAACACTTATCATGATTATGTGGACAGGTTTATTGGTAGTTCTATGTAGTCATCTTGTAGAGATGAATTTGAGGTGTTTTAGATAGATTTGAAGAATAAAATTATTATTAATTTGTTATATATATCTCATAGGTTGATGTTAATGCATTATTATTCATGATAAATTCCTATGCAAATTTTGGTAGTCAAAGTTTCTTGACTAGGTTTTAGAGCAGTCAAATAGTTCTGAGTGAGCAAATGAAAGTTGTTTATTTGAGGCCATTTGGCCTGTTTGGTGATGTGAAATTTAAATGATTATTACCATAAGGTAATTAAATTTATATAAATTTTTTTAAGGGTATTTTTTTTGAGTAAATTTACTATATTCTTTAGTTTTATAAGGTAGATTTTTCTATGTGTGTAGGCCTAATGGCATGGTTTAAGGAGTGATTTTATCTAATAAGTAGTATGGAGATATGTGGATGTTATAAAGGATATATTTTAGTTATATTTGATGTTTTTAATTAATTGGCATAGGATCAAAAAAATTCAATGGATCTAAGTGTAACGTGTGGTTGAGACAGACCTAATTGCATTAGGTCTCCTTTAGGCCTAATGATAGTTTTGGTTATTGTGAGTAATGAATGACTTATAAAATGATTTTTTAAATTATTAAAAATGTGTTATGATACATTAAAAGGGTAATAAAATTTTGGGAGGATGCTTATCTGACCAATATGGGTAAGATCAGTAGTCTTATATAAATATAAGGCATAATATGCCTATTTGAGCTAGTTGAGGAGATGAGAATATAAGTGAAGAAAGAGAGCTCTTTGAGGAGAAGAAGGAGAAGAGGATAAATCATGAATATATAATATATTTTATTCAGGTGTATGAAAATGTCAATTGACCTAATGAGCCTAGTATGAGGCATATTGAGCGAGTGAGTTTAGAAGGCTATTTGAGAGGGGTAGAAGGCTAAGGAGAGTTGAATGAGTTGATTTATGATTAATATGCCATTAGAGATAAATAAAATATGTGTTATAGGTGTATAAAAATGAGTTTATTTTATATAAAAAATATAGATATATGAATAAGAGGTCACCATCAATTGATTGAGTATCAGGGTTTCTTGAGGTGATGAAGCTTGTCTTAGCTGAGTTAGTACTTAGTCAAGAAGGAGTTAGAGCTACCTTATCGGTTGGATATTTTATAAGTGTCCTTGAATTTTCTAGGTTTGTGCCAAGTTACTTATGGTGTTGGATCCTCCTTGCAGGTTGGAGCTTGCTAAAGACTAGTTGAGTGGGTGTTTGACTAGGTAGGTGTTGTAGCTCCATGTGGGGTTGGTGCCCCACTAAATGTTTGATTCATTGATTACAGGATAATATTCCAAGTGTAATTTAAATATTTTTTATTCTACATGATATTTTTACACATAGTTATTGTGTTCATGTGTTATGTTATTGCTTCATGCTCATATGGATGGTTGATTATGCATTGTTATATCTCTAGAGGAGTTTGATTGTTTGATGAATGATAAGAGGAATTGAAAGTAAAAGTTTTTACACTTAATCACCCCCCCTCTTATTTGTTTTTATTCCAAAACTTTTTACATCAATGAAAATAACATGACAATAATACCAATGTTGGCGCATGAGTAATAACAATCTTTATCTTTTCAAATGACTCTTTACCTTCATTATTCCAATTGAAAGAAGGTTTTCCTTTAATCATGTATACAATATGTCTGGTGAGATCATAAAAATTAGGAATGAATCTTTAAAAAAAATTGACTTTCCCAAAGAAAGAATGCACTCCTAGTTTACTAGGAGGCTAGGAATTTTTTTGAATTGCCTGAACCCTTTTTAGATCAATCATTATTCGTTCTTTCAAAAAAATATGACTTAGGAGTTTACCTTTAGTCACTCCAAAGATGGATTTCTTAGGGTTGAGAGAAATTTCATGTAAATGATTTTTTTTTAAGATTATCTAAAGTGCATAATGATCTTTTCATTTTTTTTAGAAAACTATTAGGTCATTAAGATACACTACAATGATTTCATTCTTCAATTCTATGAATGCCAAATCCATTGCCATTTGAAAAGTAGCTCCTACATTAATCAATTTGAATGGAATTTACTTGTATGCAAGAGTGCCCTAAGGTTTTGTTAAATTTGTTTTATGTTGATCTTCCCTATTAACCTCAATTTTATTGTATCCTAAAAAAACATCAAGTATCAGAAGCATTTCAGTGCTTGTACCACTTAGAGAACTTGATCCATGACTGGTAGTGGATAATTATCTTTGAGTGATGCTTGGTTAAGGTTCATGAAATCAACACATATTATGATCTCACCATTCTTCTTAAGAAATGGTATTATATTAGCTACCTAATTTGAATGGTGTATAGGGAATATAATGCAATCATCAAGCATCATTTATATGTTGGCAAGAATCGTTCTTGAAATTTTAGGATTGTATTGTCTTAGTTTTTGTTTGAATGGTTTTTCATCAAGATTTAGAGGAATTTTATGTTGTATTTATTTAGGATGAAAATAATTAAAGTCTATGTATGAATACATAAGTATATCAATATACTTACAAATAAGGCTAAAAAACTTCCATTTTTATTTATGTGAACAACATTTTCCAATATTGATGAACCTAGGATGTTATTTTAAACCAATGTTTACTTTTTCATAATTATTAGAATCAATATATCCTTTTTGCATTTTAATTTTTACAAATCTATCATGTTTATCAAACAATTCTTCTAAAGAGATCAGGCCTTTAGGAATTTTATTTGCTTTCAACTTGATAACACCTTATTAATCCCATTTATATATGATTATCTCTTTTGATGTATGGAATGAAGATTCTCTATATAAAGAATCACTACCTTCAAAGTACAGATTTATAAAAATGTATGTTTTCTCAAGGAAAGAGATAATCTATTGAGCATCATTGAAATTTTTTCAATTATCTACATTATCTAGTATGTTTGGTCTGTATATTAGTTAATTCATGTATTTTTATATATTAATATCTACATGGAGAATCATCAAAGAAGTTGATACTACCAAAGCATCAACTTTAGAGTTATGTTCTTGAGGAATTGTATTAATAGATAAAACATTAAAGATTTAAATGTTATCCTAGTCTTTATTCCTATAATATCTTAGATGATCATTTTTTACTTGGTATTGACATTTTACTTATTTCATAATGAGTTCAACATCACCCAAAACTTTCAAATTCTTAATTCCCATCTCTTATACTACCTGAAGACCCTACAAAAGTTTCTCGTATTTAGCTATATTATTGGTATAGTCAAACTAAAACTTATAGGAAAAAGGAAAAAAATCCTTGGAGATATCAAGATTACTCCCATGCATGAACTTGTTGTTGAATAAATACCATCAAAATCCATCATCCAAACATCATTCATATTTGATTGTGTGATTTTTGGTAACTCTACAAATTTCTATGTCATTAGAAGATAGTTACCAATTCATGCATCTTCATATAAAATATTAGCTCTGGAATCATCAACCTTTTGTACCATGTATTTTATTTTCAATTCAAGCTCAAGACATTATTTGACTCCTTTGAATAGAATCATATCATGTGATAAATCTATTTGGATTTTACCTCCTAATCCTTTGCAAAAATTTCCACCCAAAAGAATGTCATAAGTTGCTGGAATAGCCACAACCAAAATATTGATTTTGATTCACTTTTGGGGAAAAAACACCAAATCCACTTATGTATCCTTAATCTATCTAATGAGAGGAACTTGTTTTTCCTCTATGGAATAATAATGGCTAAAGGTCTTAGTATAGGTTAGGCCAAGAACATGAGCAACTTTGGGAGGCATTACATTATCTGAGGATCCTGTGTCAATAATACAATTATTGACTTTGAGTCCTTTGATGAATAGGGAAATGTAGAAATGGTCAACTTTATTGGATTTAGAAGTGGATACGGCCATAGAGTTGACTTGATTGAAAGTAATAGGGTTAGTTAGGATTCCTTTGAAATTGGGATTTTTAGAATTTGGATTTTTGCCTTTGATGAAATTAACTAACCTATCCAACTACTTTGGATATGTTCTCAAGTACTCAACTTGTGACATATTAATCTTAGTTTTTTTAACATGATCAATCATGTTAAAATTAGGTGAATTACTAGAAGGGGTCACAATAGGTTGAGAAATATTGACATTAGATGAACTACCTATTAATGGTTGCTTCCCTTTTATTTACACTGGTGGGGTAGTTCCTTATGGGAGGATAACCTTTGGAGTTTCCTTCTATGAATCACTAGATTGCTTTTTTGAATTCAGATTTCTAGTGAAAACTCACAAGGATTGACTATTCATATCTCCAACAATCTCTTCATAGTCATCTTCATCTAAATTATATTCCAAGAACATGTTTACAAAGTCACCACCAAGTTCTTCAACTTCACATTCTTGAAATTCTAGATATTTTGATTCATTTTCTTCTTCAACTTTTTTGTATCCAAATATATCCTTGGTTTCCAAGCCTATGTTCATCGGTGTATTAGTTTTTTTCAAAGGAGGAGCCTCAAGTGCTAGTTTCGGTTGAGGATCTTGTAGTCTAGGATAATCTCTTTAAAAAGGAACCTAGTTTTTTCTTGGAATATGTTGGAATGAAGCTATAATGACCTTCTGTGGTATTTTATTTTTGAGGGCTATTATATCATTAGCCATTTTATACATGAGTTGTTCTATTGAAGATTGTCCTAAAATTTGAGCCTTATTCTTTGAAGGTAATTTTTTGAGTTTTCCATGCATTATCAAGTCATCTTCAATCTGTCAATAACCAAATCTTGTGCTACTTCTAAATATAATATCCTATTTATTCTCAATTGATAACTTATTTTAGCTAATTAAGAGTTGATAAAGAAGCATTTTTTATTTTCATCTGTGGGTTACATAGTAGTTGGTATTTTATTTAGCAACCTATTGAATTTGGTGACAAACTCTCTCATTGGCCCATAGACTTATTTTTTATTTGTGTAAGCCAATTAAATATATTCTCAAAGTTAAAATTCATGGTATTATAGTTAGTAACAAATCCTAGAGTGAGATGGTAAAACAAGTCTACAACCCCATCATATAGTGTTTCAATGAATAGCCTGATAGTAACATCTTGATGCTTGATGCCTAAAATGCCACATACAACATTAAATGCTACAAGGTATTCATTTGGGTGATGTTTTCCATCTCCATGAAATCTTGGAAAGTTTTTTATTGAATCTTTTGAAATGTCATGTAATTGTCCTAGAGCTAATGGACCAATCACATTTCTCCATGGTAATGCCATAGTTTAAAAAAATACTTGTATGCGAATAACATTTCTTGATAAGACAAGAGCTCGACTTGTCAAAGTTCCTCTTTTAGGTTGCTTGTTTTTCTTAGAGGTTAAGGGAAGATTAGTTGTTCTTTTAACCTTTCTCTAATGTTCAAGACTCGACTTGAAGCTAGAATGTTCTTATAACTAAAAAAAGGGTCAACTTCACCTTTTGACTTACTAGCTCTAGTGAATCTCTTTTTTCCCAGTTTGGAAGAAAGTTACTAATATTGAGGTGCAGATTGAAGTTGAAGAGATATCTGAGGTGACCTTATTTTTTTTATTCTATGTATAGCTAATGCTTATGCCCTTTGTGCTAAAACTACTTGATTTTATTCTTTTTCCAAGATTCCAACTGCTCTATGAAAATGTGTTAAACTCATCCTATTGTCCCTAGAAAAAGTTCTCAAATTTTATGAAATATACTCTTGAGTTTGTGTTATCTAATCGATTTTATGTTTAAGAAGTAGAGATTAAGACACCTAAATTATCATGAGATGATGGTAGAGTCATATGGACCAGTATAATATGGGTGGTACAAAATTTTCAAAATCATTCCCCACAGTGGGTGCCAAAAGCTATTGGCATGATAATTTTTCAAGATGACAAATTGATGACTTCATGTCAACATCATGGGAAAGAAATTCCCTCTCCTATTAGTAGGTAGAGCTACCTTTATTGAAATCCAAAATAGGAAAACATGAAATATTTACAAAAAAAGGAATGTAAATCATAGGGTAGTACTTTTAACCTATAATTATGAAAAGGAGTTTTTAGAAAGGAATATATATATATATATATATATATATATATATATATATATATATATATAGAGAGAGAGAGAGAGAGAGAGAGAGAGAGAGATAAGGGAGAGTTTTTAAGCAATAAACTCATCAAGTTAGAAATTGAGACTAGATGAAAGTGTTGAGAGAAAATTTGACTTTTAGAGGAGGAAAATATCTCTCATTCAATGGATCAAAAAGACACAATCATATCCTTAGGGATATGAAACCTACACTAGAATATTATTTAATTTTGATAATAAAATCTAATAACCTTATGTATTTTCTAACAAAAACATCTAAGAAATTGTCTCTATTCCCACCAAGATTTTCAGGTATTGGAAATGTAAATTAAAACTCTAAATATAAACTTTGTAATCTAATTCCCTATTCTTGATAGTTTGAAATTTATAATAATCATAATGAAAATAAGATACGTTGAATTAAGCAAAATACATAATTCAAAATGTATTACTAACACAAAGTTTAGAAACACTCTTTGTATTGATTTTGAAGAGTAGAATGATTGATCTCCCTTTACAATTCTTTGCCAAAATTATATTTATTTATAATTTTTATTATGAATCCTTAACTTTTATTTATAGATTAAAGTGGGTGGTTATGGTACAAAATCACCTATTTTTCCTTTTTATAGAATTGTAAAAATGCCAACAAGAAATTACAACTTGAAATAGTGCAAAAACTTTTTAAGCATTTAACACCACTTGAGAAAACAATTAGGGTTTTTTAACTAATTAAAGAATCACATTATCAATTTACACAACTTGAAAAAACAAGTTGGAAAAATTACAAATACAATTTGCATAATTACAATGCACATTTACAAAGGGAAAAAGAGTGCAACAACTTAAGTTAGGTGAAAAGAAACAAGAGAAGAAAATGCATAAACGCTGAAAGCAATTATTCATTCTTATTGTTTTTGTATTGAAAATTCTTTCATTTTCAAGAAATCATCAAATCACTAGAGAAATACCTTGATCAAGATGAAGCCCATCTATGTACATGTAGGCAATGTCTGTTGAGTAGTCTAACTCTTTCATTTCCTGAAGTTTGCCTTGGAGAATGTTTATTTTTATATCCAATTTTATTCACATTCACATGGAATTTGGACAATTGATGAAGTTATTCATGACCCAATGTAAATGTAAGATTGACAATGTCCTAAATTTGATCTTTGAATTCTCCAATTATAGTCTCAATTGAAATTATATTCCCCTCTTCATCCTTGTCATTAACAAAATGACAATTCAACTTCTTGACTTTAGTGTCAATTTCCATCATCATGTCACTTACAAGTGACCTTGCATCATTGAATTTATGAATAATATTAAATGTACTTGATTCTAAATTTAGTATCCCAAATAAATTCAATCTGATATACAATTTCATCCTTATTGAGTAGTCCATTTTAAGAAGATCAACAGAAGGAAATTTTGAGAATTTGACCAACCTAGGAATGAGTTCTTCCCAATTTTGTTTCTCTTGAGCATATCCATTTTATTTGTTGTTAGATGTTCATATTGTGATTTAATTTTAGAGAACATCATTGTTTTAGTGATAATTTTTGAGGCCCCTTGATCAATAACCTTTTCAATCTACTATTTCACTACATTACCCATTTGGCCTACCTCTCTTACTTTTTCCAGTGTCTCGGCATGAAGACTCGATGAAATGATAGATGGTTAAATTATCCTAATCAATCTATATATTATTGAGTTTAATTTTTTCTCCTCCTCTTTTAATTCATTTTTTTCACCTTGTCTTTATCCATTTTTTCAAACATGGTGCCAATCACCAACTATACATATCCTTTCATCCCTTCTTTAGTTGATTTTGCCAAATGAACCCTGGATACCTGGTACTCTTCAACCTTGATTTCTAACTTATCCATTTCAACCATAGGAATGGCCATTTATGAATATTTTTCTCCCTTTTCATATGTCACCATTGGTGAAACTCTCCTCACTTTCTTTAGCCTTTTAAGAAAGGAACTGTCAAGGTTCCAAAATCTATCTCTTTAGGTTAAACATTTTTTATTATTATCTTCACTACTATAGACAACCAATCTGAAGTTGTCATGTTTGAGGAAGGCAATGGGATAGAAGTTTAAATAGGTGGAATAAGCTTGGATAAAGTTGAAGAATGTGTTTTCTCAATTGGGTCACCTTGAAAAGATGTTTCAATTTGCTCTTGTGTATTGATTGTATCAAAAAGAATTATTGGAGAGGGGCAATAGGAAACTCAAGATTTGAGGGAGAAGATGAAGAGATATGAGTAACCTCTTATAATGGTAAAGTAGGTAATATATGGAACATTGTATCATCTAAATCCAAGAATTAGTGAGTTGCGTTCTCCACCAATTCTTGAGAAAATGGAAAACTATCAACTTAAAATTCTTGAGGAATTGAAATCTTAGGAGAAGAAGAAACATTTTCACCTAACCTTTTTATTTTTAACTTGATATTATTCCATGGTTGAATGTCTTATTGAGTAGCTTCAAGTTCATGCACCTTTTCTATCATTAGGGGTTATCCATTAGGGCCTACCTCATTTGTCTTTTTTGGCTCATCTTGTTGCTTATAAAATCTACTAAATTCATCATCCCAAAGAGGTGTATGGAAATCAACATTCAAAACATCAACTCCATTACCTTAAAACCACCTGAGAGTTCTATCAAGTACAACTCTTGTCTACTTCTAAGAGAAGTATATTCCATTTTATCCCAATGTACTATGGGTAATGGATTTGTAATGATGTTCTCTTTTTCAAAGATGGAGTCCAATGTGACCTCATCATCCACCAATTATTTTAGCATTTTCATTGTGCCAAATTTGACTACTTGTCTCACAATAAACCATGAATAGTCCTTGATTCTCACTACTTTCTCATCATCACAATTCATCTAATAGTCTTCAAAATGTGGAATATTATTAAATAAATATCCAAGATTATTTTTAATAAGGCACTTATTGTCAAATGAAAACCTTCTTTCAAATATCCTAAGGTTATAGCGAGACATGTATTGCTCAACCATCTTGGCCTTCACTAGTAAAGGGCAAGTATACTTGCCAATTGAGACTATAAATTTGATACCTATTTTACATCAACTTATGAGAGACTTGTGTGTCGCAAAAATTTATCTCACCAATTCCATAAATGCCTAATTATCATTGACATATCATGGGAGCATGTAAGGATCAACTTCACAACCATTAATTCTCAAATAATTAAAGGTTGAGAATTATATGAAACAAGCTCTCCATTTTGATATATCTGTAGTGGCCATAACTGATATTCTTATGAAGAGTTATTTTTCAAAAAATTGAATGACAAAATGAATAAATCAATCATTTACTCTTCTAAAGTGATGAGTGTTTTCCTTTAATTCTAACTAGGGATAGAAGTCATATACCATTGATTTACTAAAATCACCCACTGTATGCAATCTATCAAAACACCTTCAACTTGATACAACATAAATAAGATACAAAGTCATATAAAATTATAACATTACTTTTATCTCCATGAGCTACTTATGAATGACATCATTGATCAACTACCCCCAATTGATATATTGATTATTTCTAAGGATGATATAAATAAATTTGTACATCCATGTTTGAATTTTTTTTTCCATTTTATTTCCCACTATTTTGTGCAATAATGTGATCATGTCACTTATCTCATCTTCAAAATTAGATCTTGCAAAAAAATTTAGAAGTTGGATGGAGGAATATTTCAGCTTAGTCAACCATGCTTTACTGAATTGTTTATAACATGTCATACTATTTTCATCCCAAAAGGTTTAAGAGGACTCAGGGGTTAGACACATAAATGATTAATTATTTAGAAGGTGAAAAACACTATCAATTTACCTAGGAGTAAAACTCACTACCAACTCCCCCCTAGGATCTCTTACCTCCCTTGTCTATGAGTTATAATTATTTGCTATGATCAAAACTAACTCAAAAGATTGTAATGTTATTTGAAAATATTCCACTTTTGCCAATCCATTATCAAAAATACTTTGACCCAAGTCCATCTTATGCACTATATTCATTCTTTCTCAAAACTTGTCCAAGTTGATGTGACATAGATTGATGTCAGCAATATTTCCAATGTTAGACTCCAGTGTTAAAGGAAGTGCCACACCTTAAAATTGATACTTCATGATTTATTTAACTTTAATTGAAATCTATTTTTATGGAGTAGGGGATGAAGACATCAATTTGACAATAAAATTGACAAATTTGAAAAATACACGAAAAAACTTCTTATTTGCAAAAAATGACAAAAATGCAAATTGAAGTATGTACTTACAAGTTGATCATGCAAATTACTCCAGTGTATTTTTAACACCTCTTGTATGAATTTAAATTCCCCTTGAACTAATTTTTCTATTTATAAGTGCACCTGTAAAAAATTCCTTTGTATTGCTTATTATGAACTTTTTTGATCAACGAAAATGAATTAAAGAAATTATAAAAAATATATTTTTCAAATTTTAAACTATTTCTCTATTCCTTGTGTTTTTTTTAAATTTTTACAATTTAAAAATCCTATAAAATATATTTTTTATATACATGCTAAACATTTTTGAGGGAAATCTCATGACCATGTAATCTTCAATTCATGAACCAAAATGATCAAAATTTTACTCCTACTAATTTTATCCCTAATTTTTACCAGTTCAGTGAAACCAAATTTTTATCATAAAACCCCATCAACTTTTTTAACATCTTCCTCCAAGACAAAACCGTACCCTTTCAAAAATCATGTAAATTGATTTTTTTTTAATTGGCAAATGGAAAATATTTATGCCAAAATATGCATATTCCCTTTTTGTTTTCCTCTCTTTTTCTTTTTATTTTCTTGTTTCCTCACCTTCCTACATAGGCATATGATTGGCCATATGATTTGGTGTTGTGTATGAGAAAATAAAAAAAATTAAATTATTTTGTTCAAATTTTATCAATAGTGGGTTGCATGATTTACTAATGGTTGAAGAAAATTATTTGAAAAAAAAAATGCTTATGTTGCAGGTCGTATGGCTTAGAATGGGTGGGAGGCATACACCCTGTATGGTGCCTCTAGAAGAAATTAAAATCCAAATAAAACTCTTTAAACTACCCAAAATACCTTTAGTGCGGGTTGCATGGTATGATTGGTAGGAGAAAAAAATAAAGAATTGAAAATTTTGGCATACCTTTCCTTGTTTCTATGAGCAAAACATTCTACACTTGTTTATAAAATATTTTTGAAAACCTCTATGAAATTTCATGATAAAAAATCCTTTCTTTTTCTTTACTTCGCTTCCCTTCCATGAACTTGAAAAAATTTCTTCTCGGTAGTTGTTAGCTAAAACATAAATGGAAATTTAATTTTTAAAATATTAAAAATTGTCAGAATAAACATGCAAAATGAAAAGATAAATTTGAATAGAAGATAAACTTATTTTAACACTACTCGAGGAAGCAATGGTATTTTCATGATTAACAGAAAAAAAATTATGAGTTGGCATGTATGCTTGAAAAAGAAACTTTAATTTGCAACGATAATTTGCTTCATTAAAAAATGTAATTTACAAAGTGAAACTTTGCATTTGCATAACTTTTAGAAATTTAGCTTTCATTTGCATGATTTGGGGAAGCATGATTTGTATTTGCATAATTTACGAAAGCATGATTTACATTTGCATGACTTGCGAAAATATAATTTTGAGTTGCATGGAAAAGGGAAATTTAAAATGTTTTAAAAATTTACATGAAGTTTTAAAATGTTTTTGAAAATTGCATGGGAAATGATTTTTTTTTTGTAATTTGAATGGAAACTGAAAGCATTTTTGCAATTTACACAGGAACTAAAAACAAAATCGTAAATTGCATGGAAACTCAAAATAAAATTGCAAATTGTACCAAAGTCAAAAAAGATTTTGTAATTTGCTTGGAAGCTGAATTTTTTTTCATAATTTGCACAAATTTTAAAAAATTAACGTGTGTTTTCACAATCCATGAAATTCAAAATGATTTTTTCAAATTATAAGGAATGCTAGTGGTTTTTTGCATAGGAGGTTCAAATGTATTTTTAAACAGATTGAGATAAAAAACAAATTAGCCATAAATTTTTAATTAATTAATTTTTTTGATTTTTTCAAAATTTTGATGATTTTGGGTGAAATTCAACAAATTTTATCCCTTTATTAAAAATTTAATTTTCCACTAATTTTTTGTCATTTTAAAAATCCAAGACAACACATAATCACTATATACGCATGCCTGACTACATTTCCAAGAGAAGACTGCTTGTTTAGGATGGATAAATGAGGTAAGGAGAATGGTTTAAATCATATGATTAATTAAACAATGATTATAAAACTCCAAGTAACCCTTAGAACCAATAATAGTGATAGAATGAAGACAAGCCCTACTTAGGCCTACACACACATACCTACTTGCCTGGTTGAGTGAAGGTCACTTGTCTAGAATGAAAAGAGAAAGTATGAGAGAAGTAAAACAAATTGATAGTGTTTAAAATCAATGGTATGATTTCATATGAATCTCAAACCTATTATAGGAAGATGGAATCAAGATAAATTCTATCTAGCCTTGTAAGTCCTTATTCCTACACAGGCAGACCATATTACAATCATAGGAAAGGTGATCTAACAAAGGTGACATGAGAGTATAAAGGAATTTATAAATTTTAAACATTTTAATAGTCCTAAAAGACCATCTAAAGGTAGATTAGAGAAATAAAAGTGCCCAATTTGGCCTTGAGACCCCTTTGAGTTACCTTCATGCATGACTATCATCCAAAAGGTAGTTTTCTGTCATTAGTTGTAACCTTAACCTAATGCATGGAGATATTTGGTTTTTTGGTTTTTTATTTAATTTTTAAAAATTAATTCTTGTGGTGTTAATTTTTGGATTAAATCCATTACATGCATGAACAAAGGTTAAGATCTCAAACCCCTCTCTAATGGCCAGTTTACAGACCAAGAGTCAAATTTGCACACTCAAAAATGTATGGTCAAAAGGCATGGTGACCTAATATCCTAGGGATAGTTGAGGAGGATTATATAATTGAAAATTGTGGCATTTTTTTAGGGATTGAGGACCTAGGTTTTATGAATAATCATTAAGAACATAAGGCACTCTAAACCCTCCTAAAACCCTATTAGAGACCTAATGTGATAAATGGACTAAAAAATCACATATATTGACTTGATTTAGTCCTAAATCATCCTAAAAATTATTGAGTACTCCAAGTGGATTCTCTTTTAGTAATTTGTATGTACTTACAATTGTATAGATTGCAATAAATACATTATTTTGCATGATTTTTAGTGTTTTATAGGGGTTTTGAGAAAAAGTATAACTTAAAAACCATTTATATAGGTCTATTGAAATGCATTTCATCCTTTAAAGACATAAAATATGCATAAGGTATATTTTAAGTGATCAAACAAAGCTCATTTTTCAAGATAGTCCTAAAGAGGCCTAAAATGAGACTAGGTTTCTAGGCTATTTCATGGTTCACACTTCCATAGGGTCTCAGGCCCTCAAATTTGACATTGAGGTTAGTGATAGGATATGAAAATTTAATCACATGATTTTGGGTGGTTTCACATGTGTGGGAGAGATATGGTTCAGAAAAATAGGGAGGCGTAATTGAGGAGAGAAAAAGGCATAAATAGGCACTTCCACTCACTCTCAAGACTAGAAACTTGTCATGTATATGTAAATATATATTGGGTCATAAAATAATTATTTTATTTTTTAAATACCATCCATACACTTACCTACACAAAGAGGTTTATAGGTTTTTAGGGATACAAGGAAAATATGCCTAATAAGAGCTTAGTAGAAAAATGGAGTCTTAGGAGTTAATCTAGGAACCAAAATGGATTTTTTCAAGTCTGATAATATATTTTAATTCCATCCATAGAGATAAAGTGAATTAGAGAATATGAGCTCAAGTTTTGAGCCACTTGGACAAAGTTAGGCATGGGAAATGAAGAGTTTTAAGACAACTATGCATATGAATGATTATTTCTAGAAAGTCATATCAAAAGAGTTTATAAATGCATGGTAGTGTTGATGCCTAATATGGTATGATAGTTGGTTATTAGTGTTTAAGAAACACTACTCATTTCTAAATCTAAACAATCTAATGCATGAGTTATAGGTTGTGATAATCCTATTATCCTTGGTGGAATAGAGGTAGAACAAGTTGATTGTTTCACAAAATTATATTAGTTAGTGGTTGGGAGACATCATGTCTTAATAGTTAATATTTTATTTTCAAGATGATACATGATATTTAAATTGAATTATGCTCAAAACCTAAGTCTAAATCTAAACTAAGATGAGTATTCACAATGAAGCTAATCTAAGGTGAATTGATAAAAAAGAAGGGTAGGGAAAAAAAATAAGTATTGTTGATATTTGTTTCAAACATTATGACAAAGTTATAATTTCATCTAAACATGCATTTAACCAATGTGTGACATGAAGTATCATAAAATCAAATCTTACCACACATCAGGCAAACATCTAAAGATGGTATGAAAATATGCAAATAAGAACTAGGATTTACTTTAAGTATTTCACCCCTGCAAATAAATAACATTATCCCAAACACAAGAAGAGCAAAGAAAGCAAAGTAAACCTAAGAAATTTTAACTAATATAGCATTATCACAAATTATCAACTCTTCATTAAAAGATGCACATTTAGAATTCATAGGAACCATTCAAATTTGAAGATGAGACCAAACAAATGAGAGAGAAACCATGATAGCAATTCACCAGGAAAAATGGATAAACTTTACATAATTCCTTGATTATAATAATTTTCTCAAAAGTTACAAATAGTTTTTGAATCCAACAATCTCTCCCCTTTACAATTGGCAACACCTCTTTATATAAACAATTAATGGGGTATGTTAGTTAGTAATGGTAAATTAGATTTTTACATGTGTATAGGACATCTGTCCTTTCTGTTACATTCTAGAACAAATGAATTTTTCTAATATATTTAGCTATAGAAAATGTAATTTACAAGTTGTACATTCTTTTATAAAAATAATATTCTATTTCAAAAATATATAATGCTAGTTGCAAAAGAATATTCCTAATCTAACTAACTTTAGGACCTTGGTGTTGCTGCAGCCTTCTACCTTACTTGCAAGATATTCATTCTATAATGTTACTCATTGATTAGATGGAGCTTAACAATGGGTTTAATTAATATCTCTCTTTTTTGATCTCCTAGGTTATTGAGGTCCTTTTCAGCTCTTTCCAAGGCCTATTTGATGCTCCTAACATCTCCTATCTTCTCCTTAGATGATAAAAGTATGCCCATGATCTTATTATTATTAGCCCCTATCTCTCCTTGGCCTTGGTTCCTTACTTTCTGCATGAATTGAGAATTTGTATGCCTAAAAACCTCTTCAATGATAAGGCCCAAAGGACTAAATGAGGTGGGCTCTTTTATTAAGCTATCCAATATGTGTAGCATCTTGTCTTCCTACTATTTGAGGTCCTTAAAATGTCCTCCATCTATTTGCACCAATTACTGAGGGTTTTGATCTTATTCACTGATTGTTCTGAATTTAGGGATTTGGTTCTTGGTTAAGGCTTTGATCAAATCCTTTACTTGATAACTAGTAGCCTACGATTGGCCAACTTGGCCTATAGCCATAGAATTTTGCTTACATATTGCCTTTTGTTTGGTTCTAACTAACTTTAAGGAATTGAATAAGTCAATCATGGTGTCCTCAAATAGCTTGAATCTATCTTCTTGGATTGACAAGAGGTAGTCTCTTCTAAATTATTCTATTTTTACATCATACCTTTGATAATAGCCTATAATTGATTAGATTATGCTTGAGCCAACTTCAATGGGTCCTCTTTAAAGATAGAAACCTCACCATGCCTCTATCCTTCCACTAGAGTCAAACCAGTGAATAATTCCACTTTTTGAAAGGTGAATTCATTTCTAATAATTATGGCCTTCTTTTTTGTCACTCTTTCCAAGCTGGTGGTCTTTGGATTAACTTGAACCCATACTAATGATTGAGTCACTTTTGGAGCTAGGGTTTCTATTTGTGCTCCACCTGATGCTCCTGGGGTAACCATTCTTTTATCTTATTCCTTTTGTAGAGCCACAATCCATGGCTTAAGCTCTTCATGCACAGTGATGTTGATAGACTTTTTTATTACCCAAACATGGTATAGAGTAGGGACTTTCTACAATTTTCCATAGTGGTCATGAATTTGTTCAAATTACTCACTAGTGGTCTACACTTTGGTTCTAGATTGAATTATTTTTGTAAACATGATATTTTAACTCTCTTAGGCTTAATTATGATCAATATAGGGTTGAATTAGGGATTTAGTGCATGCTAGGGATCTTTTGAAGGTCTTCTTAGTGCTTTAATGGTAGCAGCTAGTTCAAATAGTGAGTTTCATGGCATCCCTATGTCATTTTCATAGTACTTTGCTCTTTAATATTTAACAAGTGACCATTATCTTTTGAAAATTCCACCTTTATATCATACCATTGGATTATTTTTTACATAGATTAGTGTAGATCATTGATATCGATCTGAAAGATCAAATGCCATTGGCTACTTTATAGCATTCCTCATAGTTATGACACTTGTCACCACTATATTTGTTCCTACTTATTTAAATTATCAACATCCATCTTACACCTTGGATCCTTTATGACTGAGAAAATGTGCACCATTGATATCAATCCATTAGATTATACCCTTTGATTCATGAATCATTGATTAGATTGTGTATGTGAGCCATGTACCATTGATATTTAGAATATGCTTGAACTTTAATTCATGGTACGTGGTTGTGCTACTTGTCACCTTTGAAGTTATGTTTAGGATTCTTGACTTTTTAAGCTTCATTACGCATTATCAGATCTTGATTGCTTGGATCAACATGCTCCATTATATCTTGATCCACAAGGTTGAACACCATTGGTTGTTGAGTGTTCTTTGGCCATGTGTGTGAAATTTGTCACCTTATCTCTATCTCAGGGCTCTATTGAAGCTTTGAATTATGACACACCATAAATCACAATGTGTATGAGTAGCTATATACCATTTATCTTTGGGGACATGCTTGGAATTTAACTTTGGGACCATGACTTAACTTTCCAACTCTGATCGCACACCGTTGAATCAACTCGCTTGAGCAAATGCATATCGTCAATCTTGCAAACAATAAATAATGTTAATTTGGGACCAAAAAATGTAGAGAAATTAGATTAAATATTTTAGACTATGATTTTATTCATGTTTATAAACATGATAAAACCTTAAGATAAAATATTTAAGCTAGGTTTTAAAACATGATAAAAGGGACCCTGTATCTAATAAAAGACATGGCATAAAGTCTTAGGACAATGCTTTTAACTTAAGTCTAAAACATAACAAAAGGACCCAGTGATTAGTTAGACCATGTGGAAATAAAAGGGACCAATGGGGGCTCAAGACATGAAGGGACCAAACATAATTTTTTTGACTAAGGTTTGGTCATGCTAATAAACATGACTAAACTTTGGGATAAAAATTGAACTAAGTCCATGACATGATTAATTGCTCTCACTTAAACTGTTACCACCATATCTAAATTTGATTCAAAGGGACCTAAGCTAGGGTAATTTGAATGAAGATTTCAAGATGATTAAACATGACTTCAATTTGATTTTTAATAGACCAAACATTAATAAATGATCAAATTAACATTAAGATACAAAACCCTAGATATTGCTCACTCTAAATGGACTCCATTAGACCTAAAAAATAAAACATAGAGATCTAATGTTATCAAATTTAAGTGATATGAAACCAAAATCATGAATGAATATGCTAACCAAACTAGTTGTGGGTGATCTTAAAATAAATAATTAACTACAAACATGTCAAAGGTACTCTGATCAAGTGAATTTTCAATTTTAAGGTATAAATTTGCACAATTTGAAACAAGGGTCCTCATTTTTTAAAAATGGGGGTATGTTGACCTCAATAAATGGTGACTTATAGGGAAAACATAGCAATATATTAGAATTCAAAGATTATGGTTCAGAATAATAACTAGTTTATTCATTCTATTTGATCAAGTACCATTAAGATCAATTCATGTTTGAAACAATTTTTGTACATTCAAAATTAGGATCAAACATCAAGACCCAATCATGTTGTGTGTGTGATTTGATTCCACTTACTATTTACCATAGGATTTGGGGAAACAACTTCCAAATTTCATGACTTTAACCATTAACATTGACTTTTAGAATATTTGGATATCTATTAAATATCATGCTTCACCTCAAGAAAGGCTTGGGCATTGCTTTGCTGCCAGCCAGGCATCCATAGCTTTGATAGAGATAATTTTGGCTCAATTCAAGGCCTTGCCTCACTACCAGCTAGGCATCCATAGCCCTAGTGGAGAGTACCAAAATCACCTTGGCTTATAAAGCTATTAAATTTTTCTATAAAGCTCTTATTTTTTTTGTATTTTTTAGACCATATTTGACTTTCTAGTAGAGGTTTGGAACTAGGATAGCCAAGTTTTTGGTATTTGGTCTTTATATAATCATCTTTGGTTACAAACTGTGTCCCAGGTAATGATGTTTATTAATTACAAACATGACTATGTTCCAATAATTAAAGCTTTCATCCTACATGTGAAATCCTTATTAGAATCAATTTTAGATCAAAACAAGTCTTAGAATCTCAAGGAATAATTATCCTACATATTAGTCTTTTACTAGTATCTCTAAACTATAACATTAAGCTCATATTCCAAAAATTCATGATCAACCAATGCGAAGAAATGATACCTATATTCTTGAATTGTGGAGTTCATTTTGAGCAATTGGATAAATTTTGAGCTAAGGGTTTCCTTAAGAAAGGATTATTGAAGGCAAGGAATAAAGTAGGGAAAGTAGACACACAAAATAATAGACATAAATCAAAGTAGACAAATAAACAAATATATATAAACCCTATATACAAGCAAGCAAGGAAGGAAAGAACAAGAAAGAAATTAATCTAGCCTGCCTATATTAACTCTAACTAGTCTTAAAATTTACTCTATGAAGACTTCAGGTGGGAAAATAGAGAAATAATGCTTGAGGTATTTCCCATTGGTTGGAAATGTGAACTTTGCTCCTTACAAGTCTTTCAGTTTGAAGGTGTTGTCTCTTAATGTTTCGACAATATAGTATGGGCCAATCCATAAAAGAGTAAATTTACCATGTTTACCCTTGGGTTTAGATTCCTTGTCTCAAAGAAGGACCATGTCTCCTTGTCTAAACACCTTCATCTTTAGCGCTTGTCAAACCACCTCTTAACTATGGTTTGGTTTCTTATAAAATAAGCAAAATCTTCTTCTCTTGCATCATCCATCTATATGATGTCGAACAACCTTGAATTTGTAGATTCTTGATCCTCCTCCATGTACTGTTGCATGAACCTATATGTTGGCAGCTTGAGGGTAATGGGGAATATAGGTTCTTGACCATATACTAGAAAGAATGGTGATGCCTTGAAAGCTTAAATGACTCTTTTTCTATCTACCCAAATGGCATACTTGAGTAGCTTGTGCCATATTCTTACTTTATCATTTGTATACTTATTTATGGCTTTCATCAAGTTCTTATTTGTTGATTTTGAAATTATATTACCTTGAGGATAATGGTTGGATGAGAACTTGAAGACAATATTGTTGTCATATGCCCACTCAATTATATAAATGGATACAAAGGCAGATCTATTATCATAGACTAGAGATACAGGTATCCCAAACCTTGTGCATATGTTCTCTTCTAAAAATTTGATCACTTCTTTAGTCCTTCACTGCTTGGTTACTACTACTTCAATCCATCTTATGCAGTCATCTGTAGTAGTCAGAACATACTTGTGACCTTTTGAATAATTGGGGTTGATGATCCCCACAAAGTCCAGTCCCCATTAGGCAAAGGGTTTATCAATTAGTACTATATTTAATGGCATGGCTGCCTTAGGATCTTTAGTATTGAATACTTGACATGCATGGCATTCCCTCACATGATTATGAGCATCTTTAAATATAGTAGGCTAGTAATAACTAGATTTAAGGATCTTGTGGGCTGTAGTCCTTCTAGATGGATAGACACTTATAAGCTTCTCATGAAAAGTGCTTAAGATCTCAACTAATTCTTCCTTAAAAACACATCTTATGTAGATGCCTTCAAAGTTATTCCTATATATCACACCATCTTTGATCAAAAAATGGGCTGCCTTGGGCCTTAAAAATATCTTTTGCTCTCTACTTAACCCTATAGGACAATATCCATTGATTTTCAAATGAACAATAGCATCATACCAATCATTAGGCTAATTTTTTTGTAATTCTACCTACATGACACTTAGTTTGGGATTAGTATTGGCAATTAACTATATTAAACCTTGGCATACTTTGTAGTCTTCATCTCTAGATCATATTCTTAGAGAACAGACATCCACTTACCTCTCCTTTCTCTAGGTTCACATTGACTAAGCATGAGATTAGTGACAGGGTTTGGTAGTATTGCATGTACCTTATTTCTAAGGATATAATGCCTAAATTTTTTTACTGCCTTGACCAGAGCACATGCTTGTTTGTCAATAAGAGAATAATTCAATTCAGAATTTTTACAATTAGTACTCATGAAAGCAATAGGATGATCACATCCATCTATCTTCTATGTTAGGACAAGTGCAATTATATGTTCATAAGCAAGAGTAAAGATATAAGTCTTAAGTAAAGTCTAGACTTATCAGTACAAGGGCTTGTAAAATTACTTCTTTGATGTCTTTGAAATCTTTCTTGCTCTCCTCATTCCATGTGATCTTGACATCTTTCTTCAACATGTCATTCAATGGCTTTACAATCTCTGCAAAATTAGAAATGAACTTTCTCACAAAGTTGATTTTACCAAAGAAAGACTTTACTTCCTTCCTACCGTTAGGGGGATCTATCTTTGATATTGCATTTACTCTATCTGGGTTTATAGAGATCCTCTCCTTAGTTATAACATGTTCCAATAATTTTCCCTCAGTTACACAGAAAATGCTCTTCTTGGGGTTGAGAGAAATTTCATACCTCCTACACCTTTCAAATACATGTTCCAAGTGCATGATGTGATCATCTCTATTTTTAAAAAATATAGTAAGATCATCCATTTATATAATAATTCACTTACCTATGAGGCCTTGGAATGCATGATCCATTGCTTTTTGAAAGATTCACCTACATTTATGAATCTAAAGGGCATTCTCTTATAGGCAAAAGTGCCCCACTTAGTAGTAAATGTAGTCTTCATTCTATCTTCCTTATTCACTAGCACCTTATTTATACCTTGAAAATACATCAAGAAAAGACATCATAGCATAACCAAAAATAATTTGGATTACTTGGTCAAGAGAAGGTAGGCATAATTATCCTTTTTAGATGTTATATTTAGATTTATAAAATAAATACACAATCTAATTTAACCATTTTTTCCTAACTGGTACTAGGTTAGATAGCCAAATAGAGTGTATAATAGGAAACACTATCTTAACATCTAGTAACTTATTGACCTCTTGTATATGATTAGTTCTAGGACATGATTGACTAGCCTTTATTTTTGCCTAAATGGTTTACAAGCTTCCTTCAATGGTATGGTGTGGGTTATGACCATATGATCAAAGATATTTAATTCAACATAAGACCAAGCTATCACATATTTATACTTGGTCAAGAAATATTTGGCTCTCTCAATTTCTATGCTTGTGTAGGCTGTACCAATGTTCATCAACTGAGGTTGACCTTGTGAACATAGGTTAATTGCATTGTAGTCCTTCCCATTCACTTTGAGAATCTTGACAGTCTCAGATAGTTATTCTGAATCAAGCCGTCTCTCTAAGGCAATCATTACTTTTAGAATCTTATTGTCATTCAATTGATGACCTTATCATCAAACTTACCTTCAAATTTTTCATCATCAAGGGTATTTTCATTGACCTCATAAATGATGTGAGCCTCAAATACTCCTGAGTTAGTCATGAAGTCTATGATCTATTGATCATACTGAATACTTGTAACTATTTGACATTATCTGGAACTGAGGGACATGGGACTAATTCAATAGTAAGGATTTATAACTTGGAACTTTGATTGGGCATAAGGTTGGTTGTAGATGAAGTAAGTTCATAAACAACCTTGTTTTCCTCCCTAGGGATAGACAAAATGTTGAAAGCATCAAAACATTCAATTAAGTCCCACACTCTAAATTTATATTTCCTAAGATAAGACAACCTACATTGATATTTACCTTTGACTTGATTAACTACTAGTTCAGAATCACCAAAAACTAATAGTTCCTTGACCTTGTGTTTGATTGTAAATTGTAATCCAAGAATAAGTGCTTCATACTTTTCAAGATTGTTAGTGTATGAGAACTAAAGTTTGTAAAATGAATTGTACTCTTTCCCAATGGAATTGATTCATACCACTCCTACTTCAGACCCTGATTTACATCTAACACCATAAAAATACAACTTCTATAATCTAGGCATAGCATGAGAAGTTTTGAAGTTACATATCTTTGTGGTGTCAAGAGTGTAAACACCTAGATCTCAGTTAACCATGTTGACCCTCTCATTGATTGCATTGTACTCAATGATCATATGCTTCATTTTGGGCTCCCTTTCTATCCTAATCTGATTTGTAACTCCTTTCCAAGGTAACTACATGTGTGAATAGTCAGTAGACATGTAACCACTCAGAGATTTGGTCCAATCTCTACTTAAAAACATTTCATAAGCATCAGGTATGTTTACCACTTAGATGTCAATGAATTATTGGATCCCTAGTTTAGAAGTAATCTGCATGTGAACATTTAATAATTCACCAATTAATTTGAATCTTGATTTATCTAATTGAATTATAACTCTATCAAATCTAATGTGAGTCAAACTTAATTTCTCACAAATACATTTAGGCATAATATTTATAGATACAACTAAATATACCAAGTAAATATGTAAATTCTTACCAAAGATCCTAATTGTGAGTAGGAAAGGTGGAATGTTTTCCTTATTTTTATGTATTACAACATTAACATGTGTACCCTTTTGATACTTACTAGGCTTTTTAAATAAGGATTCCAAAAACAAATCTTTTTGTTATGTGATCTGAGTCAAGTCATGCATAGTAATGTTAGATTTGATCTTTTTCATATCCTCTACTATATTATATCTAGTCCTATTGGAAGAATTAGATGCATCAGCACTGGGTTTATATGTAATTCCCTTATGAGGCTATGTATTGTCATATGATGTAGTATTAGGAGGAGTATCAAAGTTATTTGGTGGATTTGAGGTAGTTAAAGGCTATTTATACTCCCTATTCCTTAGAGGATAGGTCTTTTTTAGATATCACTAAAAAACATGATTCTCTTCAGGTCTATCTTCAGGCTCATTCTCCTCTTGAAATGGGAACTCAAATGTTTCCACCATGAGAGTTGGATCAAAATACTTAGATGACCTTGAAGAACTTGAGGTACCTGCACCATTGTCTTTATTAGGGACAAATTAAAAAGTGTCTAACTCTTCTTGAAAGGCTTTGCTGGTTGAATATTTTGTCTATCAGCGTACTGATAAACAAAATAGGTCTTATCAGCCAAAGCAAGAAGATTAGTCATCCTAATGTGTAAGTTTATCACATCAGAAGGAGACTGCTCTCTCCTCTCATCAAGGGGAGGTTCCCTATGGATATGCTATGTATATGTATAAACAAAAAATAATAATACTCAAGGGTAGGACCAGACATCCATCTCTCTTTCTTCAGAGATGATGTATACAAAACAAAGGAAAAACTCAAGGGAATGACAGACAACTCTCCTCTTCTTTCAGGAAAAACTATTCAGCCAGCCACAAAAATACTCCTGGAAATTAAAGTAGAGCTTAACTGGGAGTATGAGAACCAGCAAATCAAGACACAACACAAAGTCTGTATTTGAAATACTCAAGAGTGATATACGAAGGGAAATGAAAGCTCAAAGTCCTTTACACAGCAATAAAAAAGCAAACACACTGAAGGCAGCTATGGGGGCACAAAGTCTCTCCAAAGTTGATTCTTCAGGACACCTTTTTGACTAATTTACTAATCCTACTTATTAAATTAATGAAACAGAAAAGATATCACAGCACAAAGTCTGAAAAAGTCCCTTGTTTTCATCAATAGAATATGATTAACAAACTAAGCACAAAGTCTCAATGATGCTTCCCAATTTCAGTAGAGTTTCGTTTAGATTGTCAAAAAGAAGATGCTTTTACAATGAAAGAAAGTCCCTTATATAGCCATTTCAAGAAGGACTTGAGAATTGTAATACATCATGATGCATTGGGAAATGTTAGGAAGACAAGTTGGAACTTTGGGGCATTTTACCCATTTGATCTTCTCAATGTAGATAAACAAGTCATGCAATTGAAAGATTACAACTTTCAATGTCCACCTGGCGATCTGATCTTGTCTTCATTGTTCCTCCTTTCCAAATTAATTGAATCGAGCCCTGTATTCATCCATTGTTCTGCCTTTCCTCACTTTCAACTAGTTTTTATCTTGAATTCTAGAAATGCATTCAGGTCTATAAATCAAAGGCTATTTTAGTGTCTTTTAAAATTGACGTTTACATGCTCGTCAATATGCTTCCAACGGCTAGTCGACTATGCTGAATTTGACATCTTTGTGGGCGTCACCACTTGGTCTTATGCTTAGCACTTTTCTGAATTAGACATACCCATTTGGGCCTTGAGAAATGATCTTTGTTGAGCCCTTTATTTTGGTCACCGAGAGTTCCCCGCAAGGGCACCTGCCCTTTGGGGTCCTTTGGTAGCCCTTTGTTTTATCAATCTTCACAGACAAATATTTGCCCAGGCTTTTGTTTTAGCAGTCCCCACAGACAAATGTTTCCTCGAGCTTTATTTCTGTGGACAAATCCCTGGGGAAAATTATGGAAAGATTTCAAGAGTTGGGTCTGCTGTTCTTTATCTACACAGTGAAGGAAAACTCCATGTATACTTGTTTTGTACAAGCCGTTGTCCCAAAGAACAAAATTGGCAGCTTTTAATTTGATAGTTCTCCTCTCTTTGTAAGACAAATGAGCAGGACATTCTCCATAAGTCAGAAAATAGGCAATATCTGAATACCATTCATTGGTAGTAGAAACAAAAAGGACTGTTGGTGCATTTTCAACCTCATCGTCTTCATGTTGTGTATCTTCTGGGTTATTGTCAGCCATTAATTGACAAAGACCTTTACCTCTGACCAGGTTTGTCAACTTGATATCCAGATTGAATTCTTGGATCTTTGCAATCCAATTACCTCGCTTTGTGCCAAACTCCTGCTAAGTTAATATAGACTTAATTGTACTGTCAGGAACTAGGGTAATAGTACGTGAATTCAGAATAGAGAAGCGAAAGTGTTTGACTACTTTTACCAAGGCATAGGCATGCTTCTCTATATTCAAATACTTCATTTCATGAGTTTTCAGAGGGTAGCTCATGAAAGAGATGGGGGATTCTATACCTTCTTTGTCTTGTTGGACAAGAATCACTGAAAGAATATGCTTAGATGCATAGCTATATATAATGAAATCTCTGTGGTAATCTGGACAAACTAGGGTAGGGGCGTGAGCAATAGCGACCTTGATATCTTGAAATACTGCTTTGCCTTCTTTGGTCCAGCTAAAGGTAGTCTTTCCTTTCATCATGTTTACAATGTGTCTTGTCTTTTCAGCAAATTTGGGGATGAATCTCCGTAAGAAATTCACTTTTCTGAAGAAAGAGTGAACATCATTCTTACTTGTAGGCAAATTCAGCTCTTGAATAGACTTGATTTTATTTGAGTCAATCTTTATGCCTTCTTTAGACACAATGTGTCTAAGGAGTTTCCCTTCTATCACTCTAAAAATAGACTTTTTAGGATTCAAAGAAATACCATTCTATCGATAGCACTCTAGCACTTGCTGCAAATGGCACACATGATTAGATCGATGCTTTGAAAAGATAGTTAAATCATCAAGATATACTACTATGAATTTGTCAATCTCATCTTTGAAAGCCATGTCCATAGCTCTCTGAAAAGTAGCACCAACATTTATTAAGCTAAAAGGCATTCTTTTGTATGCAAATGTACCCCAGGGCGTGGTGAATGCAGTCTTGTGTTGGTCAGATTCAACAACTTTAACTTGGTTATACCCTGAGAAGCCATCCAACATTGATAACATTTCTGATCTTGTTATTATTTGAAGCACTTGGTCCATGATTGGCAAAGGATAATTGTCTTTCAGAGATGACTGATTCAAATTTTAGAAATCTACACAAATGCGGATTTCGCCATTTTTCTTGTTTATCGAAACTATGTTTGCAATCCATGTAGAATGATGGATTGGAAAAATAATTATAGCATTTAACATTTTTTGAATCTCAGACATAATTGTACCTAAAATTTTTGGATTGTATTGTCTGGATTTTTGCTTGTAAGGCATGAATCAGCCTTGAGAGGAATATGATGGCAGATTTCATCAGGTCTAAGAGACTTCAGATCTTCGTATGAATATGCCAAGACATCAATGTATTGACAGAGCAAAGAAGTGAATTTGAATCTTTCTTCAAGTGTACAACACTTACCAATGTTAACCATTTTTGGATTTTCTTTGTTGGTCAAATTGACTTGATCAAATCCCTGAGAGAAATTTGAATCTGTCTGTTGTTGCTTGACGAATCTATCATGCTTGTCGAATAGCTTCTCAAGAGAAACCAAGCCTTTAGGAATTTTATTTCCTTTCAGCTATAAGAACTCTCCATTTACATCTAAACTAGATTTAGAAACAAATTTAGACTTTTGAGATTCGCTGCCTTCAAAATATAGTTGTTCAAAATTGTCTTTTCTTTCCAAGCAGGCAATGATCTGCTGATCATCATTGAAAATTTGTCAATAATCAGCATTGTTAGGAACACTCGGCCTATAGACCAGCTCAATGGTATATTTATCTTCTTTAAAATCAGAATGAGGAACTAAAAGAGTTCCTGAAATAGCAAGTGCATCAACTCTATCATTGGATTCTCTTGGAATGGAAGAAATGTTGAAAACATCAAAGCTTTCAATTTGGTCCCAAACAAGATTACGGTAATGGCGCAGCCTTTCATTTTTGGTCTGATATGATTTCTCACTTGATAGACCACTAATTTGGCATCCCCTTTAGCATGAAAAAACTTGACGCCTCTTTCTTGAGCAGCCTTCATACCCAACAACAATGATTCATATTCAGCTATATTATTTGTGTTGCTGAATTGTAACTTATAGGATAAAGGAAATAAATCTCTTTGAGGAGATATCAAGACAATTTCATATTCGGAACCAATAGAGGAACAACTACCATCAAATTTTAGAGTCTAAATTTCATTAGACACTGGCTTTATTTCAGACTTTCCCTTATCAGAGATGAAGGGTCTTTCTTCATGCTCTGTATATAAAAAATAATTACCCATACCTGCTGATTCAAAGAGGATTTGAGCTTCAGGAACTGACATCTTGGTAATTACACACTTTGCTTCTTTTTCAAGAAGTAATCTTTTCATCACTCCTTGGACAGGGATCCTTACCTCAGATAAATCCATGTTCAGTTCTCCTCCCATGTCTTTACATAAATTTTGTTCAAGTAAAATGCCATAAGATGCTGAGACGTCAGTCACTAATACAGTCATTTTAATCCTCTTGTCTGGAAAGGCTATGAATGCAAATTGGGCATCTTTGATTTGCCCTAGCAATGGCACTTGCTTGTTCTCCATGGAGAAACATCTACCAAATGTCTTGGTCAATGTGAGACCAAGAGACTCAGTAACTTTGGCAGGCATGACATTGTCAGATGCACCTGAGTCTATTATACAGTTACTCAGCTTGTGGCCATTGATTAATAGGAAAACATAGAAGGGTTCTATTTTTTTAGAATTAGTTGGAGGAGTAATAATCAAATTATTTAGAATAGGCATATTCATTGAAGAATTAAAAGTTACTTTTTTGGTCTTTTGTCCTGCAGGGATGGTCTGATTTTTAACATATTAGACTAGCTTGTTCAATTGATCCAGATTGGACTGCAAGTACTCAAATTTGGACATCTGTATTTTTGTCTTTTTAACATGGTCAATTATATCAAATGGCTGAATCGAGCTAGGTACAGAGAAAGGTACTTCATCTTTTTGAGTTTTCAAAGGGATGGGAGGTGGGCTCGTTTGTGAATTAAAAGTAGAAGGGGAAGGCACAATAGAGGTATTTACCTTTTGAGTGATTACTAGATCTTTTGGTTGAAAGGGCAGAGCTGTTGGTTTGTGAATTAAAAGTAGAAGGGGAAGGCACAATAGATGTATTTACCTTTTGAGTGATTACTAGATCTTTTGGTTGAAAGGGCAGAGCTGTCCCACGCTTGACAATTGTAACTATTGGCTGTGGTTGTTCTTCCATCTTTTCTTTATTAGCCTGCTAGGCTGATTGATTCTTTGACCTAGTAAACACTACATATGATCCATCTGAAACTTCTCCTTTACTTTTGGGTTCATCTTGATAATTCAAGAAACCAATGTGGGAGTCGCCAGCTGATTCTTCTTGACTGTCTTCAATGATATCAGCATCATTTTCTTGATTTAATTCAGGCTGATGAGAAAATTATGATTCTGTCTCAAGATATCCCATTGTTGAATTAGTTGGAGGAGCTTCCATGGCAAGTTTCCCTTGTGGGGGAGGAAGGTGATTTTGTTGTCCTTGGTTTCTGGCAACATTGCCCTGATATGACTGATTTGGGAATGTTCTTCTGTATGTAGGTGTAGAAGACATTCCTTGAGCCATTTGCTTTTTGAGGGCAAGGAGCTCATTTGCTAATTTTTGCACCATTGGATCTGTGGTGCTTGTAGATGCAAATTCGGAAGATGATGAAGCTCTATTTTTATTGGGATCTCTTCTTATTTTCCCTGCTAAAATGAGATCATCTTCTACTTCAATGGCCAAAAGTTGAGCTGCAGTGAGATCTATTTGGCCAGCACATCTCAAGAGGAAACTAACTTCAGATAGCTGAGAATTAATGAAAAAGCATTTGAGATTCTCAGCTGTAGGTCTAGCAATCATAGGAATTCGATTTCTCAACTTGTCAAATTTAGCTATGAAGTCTCTCATAGGATCATGTGGCTCTTTTTTCCTTTGTGTAAGTTGAGTCAAAAGTGTATGTTCATCTTTTGCAGGTTTGAATCTGGCTTCAAACTTAGCTTTCAAAGTATTCCAATCAGTCACAGATCGAGCCTGTAAGTGGTAAAACCAATCTATAGCAGGACCTTGTAGTGTTTCAATAAAAAGCCTGATAGCTACATCTTCAAACTCTACTCTGATTACTCCACAACCTATACTAAATGCTACAATATGTTCATCAGGATGAACTTTCCCATCACCATAGAATTTAGGGAAATTTTTCCTAGAACTACGTGGAAGCTCATGTAGAGGAGTAAAATTGAGAGGACCAAAAGCATTACTCCAGGGGCCTTAAACTACCATTATAGGATACTGAAAAGGAGGGATAACAAATCTCAATGGGGTAATTATAGGCACAACTTTATCAACAACAAAAATAGATACTTCATCTGGTAATGGAGATCTGGCTTTAGTAGGAGGGAAGCTCTTGGTTCATTGGAGATGAGATGGTGAAGGAAACAGATTAAAATCACTTTGCTGTACCAACTCGAACATAGAATCAATGACACCTTTATCCCTTTGGCTTTGTGTATACCTTGAATCTGCTAGATTGTAAAACAAATGTGGAAAAAAATTGACTTTGCTTCAGTTAAAGCTTGAGGCTTTAAACTATGTGTTCTTTTCCTGTGGTGTGGAGGTGAATGGAATAAATAGACTATAAATGGATAATGGGTAATTCCTCAGCAGAGTCACCAAAAACTATTGGTTGAATATTTTGTCTATCAGCATATTGGTAAAAAAAATAGGTCTTATCAGCCAAAGCAAGAAGATTAGTTGTCCTAATGTGTAATTTTATCACATTATAAGGAGACTACTCTCTCCTCTCATCAAGGGGAAGTTCCCTATGGATATGCTATGTATATGTATAAACAAAAAATAATAATACTCAAGGGTAGGACCAGACATCCATCTCTCTTTCTTCAGAGATGATGTATACAAAACAAAGGAAAAACTCAAGGGAATGACTGACAACTCTCCTCTTCTTTCAGGAAAAACTATTCAGCCAGCCACAAGAATACTCTTGGAAATTAAAGTAGAGTGTAACTGGGAGTATGAGAACCAGCAAATCAAGACACAACACAAAGTCTGTATCTGAAATACTCAAGAGTGATATACGAAGGGCAATGAAAGCTCAAAGTCCTTTACACAACAATGAAAAAGCAAACACACTGAAGGCAGCTATGGGGGCACAAAGTCTCTCCATAGTTGATTCTTCAGGACACCTTTCTGACTAATTTACTAATCCTGCTTATTAAATTAATGAAATAGAAAAGATATCATAGCACAAAGTTTGAAAAAGTCCCTTGCTTTCATCAATAGAATATGATTAATAGACTAAGCACAAAGTCTCAATGATGCCTCTCAATTTTAGTAGAGTTTCGTTTAGATTGTCAAAAATAAGATGCTTTTACAATGAAAGAAAGTCCCTTATATAGCCATTTCAAGAAGGACTCAGGAACAGTAATACATCACGATGCATTGGGAAATGTTAGGAAGACAAGCTGGAACTTTGGGGCATTTTACCCATTTGATCTTCTCAATGTAGATAAACAAGTCATGCAATTGAAAGATTACAACTTTCAATGTCCACTTGGCGATCTGATCTTGTCCATTTGATCTTCTCAATGTAGATAAACAAGTCATGCAATTGAAAGATTACAACTTTCAATGTCCACTTGGCGATCTGATCTTGTCTTCATTGTTCCTCCTTTCCAAATTAATTGAATCAAGCCCTGTATTCATCCATTGTTCTGCCTTTCCTCGCTTTCAGCTAGTTTTTATCTTGAATTCTAGAAATGCATTCAGGTCTATAAATCAAAGGCTATTTTACTATCTTTTAAAATTGACGTTTACATGCCCATCAATATGCTTCCAACAGCTAGTCGGCTATGCTGAATTTGATGTCTTTGTGGGCGTCACCGCTTGGTCTTCTGCTTAGCACTTTTCAGAATTAGACATACCCATTTGGGCCTTGAGAAATGATCCTTGTTGAGCCCTTTATTTTGGCTGCTGAGAGTTCCCCGTAAGGGCACCTACCCTTCGGGGTCCTTTGGCAGCCCTTTGTTTTATCAATCTCTGTGGACAAATATTTCCCCGAGCTTTTGTTTTGGCAGTCCTCGCAGACAAATGTTTCCCCAGGATTTATTTCCATGGACAAATCCCCAGGGAAAATTCTTGGGTGTTTGACTTGAAAGCTCCCCGTGGGTAATTATGTGGACATTTGTCCCGCAGACAAAAGTCTGGGTAAAATTCCCATGGACAAAATGTTTGGGTAAAATTCCCACGGATAAAATGTCTATGAAAATTTGTTCCACCAAGTATTTGAACAAGTCTTTGGATTTATTTTGAAAATTCGAAGGGTGTTTTGGTCGATTAAGTGTCCTTCGTAAGGGCACTTGTCCTTCGAAAAAGTTCCTTTTAGCATTGAACCATCCCTTTGAACTTGGCTGATGAACCATTAGTTGAACCAGTTCAAAGGTTCAATGAAGCGCACCAAGTCCTTTTGAAACAAAGCCGATGAACCATTCAATGAGCCAAATGGTTGAAATAAGTGAATGAACCTATTGTTGAACCTTTCTATTAAACCTAGATGTTGAACCAAGTTTTAGTTCAATGGTTTAAACAAGGCTTTGAACTGACTTACGAACCAAATGGTCAAACCAAAAGATGTTGAAACAAAGGTAATGAACCATTTGAGTGAAATAAAGCATTGAACTGCTTGTTTGAACTTAGCCCTTGAACTTGTAAAAATGAATCTACCTACAGAGTCCATAGATTTTCCTTTTCCTGCACAGTCCATAGATTTTTCTTCCTGCTGAGTCTGTAGATTCAAGCTTGTAGAGTTCATAGATTCAAGCCTATAGAGTCCATAGATTCAATCCTGCAGAGTCTGTAGATTCAAGAAAAGCTTGAAAACTGAAGAATTTGAATGCCTAAGACAAATTTTGAAAAGAGAAGAGATAATTTTGGTCTGTAAGACCAAAATATTTCAAATGTTATCCTAAAAATGAAAGCTATTTTTGGGGGACAACATGCTTCAAAAGCATTGCAAAATTCTAGACAATCTAATTCACCATGTTTTGAAGTACAATGAACCCTACAATATTTAGGCAAGGCTACATCACTAAGATTTATATCAAGCACATTATTATTAGAAGAGGACTCATTGTTATGGCTGTTTTTATTTTTAAATCTATTTTTAGGCCTATTGAACCTTTAGAAAGATAAGTTCCTACTAGAACCTTCTCTAGTATTGACAACTTAATTTTGTAGTTGAACGAAATCAGTGCTTAGATTTTGAACCATTTATAACATAGAATCATTTTCATTATTTGGTGCATCAAAATTATGCACTTGAGTATTACTACTGGATGCAAGCATGAAATATCTCTAGTCTTGTGGGTGAGATCCACTGGTGAATTTATTCAAGAATCCTAGGTTTTGGCCAGGATGTGCATGATTTAAAGGCAATTGGTTTAGAACCAGAAACTGATTTAAGGAAGACATATTTTGATTAGCATTGGGAATGATATTAAGAATAGAAAATTTTGGATTAATTTTAGGAATATTGTATGCCATTTGGCCCTAGGGTTACATTTGATTATTAATGATCATAGCTTTAGCATAAGCTAAGGCTAAAGTGTTAATGAATTGAGCATATCTTTTGAGAAACAAAAAATTCATGGGATCTAAGGCATCCTTGTAAATATTTAAATATAAATACTCATCAGGTCTATAAGAATCTATGGTTGTGTTTAATGTTTTCTAGAATCTAACATTGAATGCTATTATGGGCTCATTTGAGTCTATTTTGACCATGGTAAACTATTAGTACAAGACACATGGACTAATGATTTTTCCAAATTGACCAATGAAGTAATTATTTAAATCATTCTAGCTAGCTATGTAGTTTTTTGGAAGGTTAAGGAACCATTCATATGCATCATCTTTGAAAGTAAATGAAAACAATGTGCATTCTACCTTTTCATGAACAACATTCAAAAGTCTTAAATCAACTTTAAAGCTTTTAATGTGTTCTTCAACAGTTACAACACCATTAGGACTAAAAGTAGGAAAATATTTTTTAGGATTATAAGGAAGGTCGTGTACCATACTTGGCACATTGATTAAAGAACTACCTATCCAAGCCTATCTTGATAGGGATTGAACACATGAGCACCTTGAATTGGTGAAGTTGTTTGAGACTTTGAAAGTTTACACTTACTTTTGTCTTGCCTAGCTCTCCTATGCACTTGTAATAAAAGAAGAGGAACACTTGTCTTTGAATGTGATCTGGTCCTTATCCTTAGAAATTCCATCTTGAAAGCTTTAAACCCTATTTGAAATATGATGCGTCAGTCTTATCTTTACAAATAATGATGATTAGGCTTGCACATTAAGCAAATTTTTCACAAATATGTATACAGAATGATGAAGGGCATCAATATTTAACTAAATTAGCTCAAATATGTGTCCAAACACATAAATATGATTGATATTTACACATTTCAAGCTCAAATAAACTCAAATTTGAAAAGTACCTATCAATCTTTGAACAAAATAGCTACCACTAACCTCAAACTCATTCGATTCACAGGTTTCAAACTATCTTTACCATAATTACTCATGGATCTTTAAAGAACATATATCTTTGTCTAAATAAGCATAAAGATGTGTCTAAAACCACTAAGATCAATGATCTTTACACAAAAATGCTAAAATAAACATAAATATGCAAATAATACATCAATATTTGAACATAACTCACCAAAATTAGCAAAGATGTTTCAAAATTTTAAAGATTTAACTGACCCTTCTTCTAGCTCCAACAGAATGCATGTCCTTATTGATACCTAAAAGGGTATCATATATGGTTCTTAGTGTTTAAGAAACACTACTCTTTTCTAAATCTAGAGAATCTAATGCATAAGTTGTAGGTTGTGATAATCTTGTTATCATTGGTGGAATAGAGGCATAACACGTTGACTAGTTTAAAAATTAATATTAATTGGTGGTTGGAAGACACCATGGATTAATAGTTAATCTTTGATTTTGAATATGATCTATGCTATTTAAATTAAATTATTCTCAAAACCTAAGTCTAAAGCTAAACTAAGATAAGTATTCATAATGAAGCTAATCTAAGGTGAATTGATAAAAAAAGGAGCAAAAAGAAGGGTAGGGTAGAAAAGATAAGTGTTGTTGATCTTTTTTTCAAACATTATGACAAAGTTCCAATTTCATCTGAACATGCATTTAACCAATGTGTGACATGAAGTAACATAAGCTCAAATCCTACCACACATCAAGCAAACATCTAAATATGGAATGAAATATGTAAATAAGAACCATGATTTAATTTAAGGATTTCACGCCTAAAAGTAAATAATATTAGCTCAAATTCAAGAAGATCAAATAAAGTGAAGTAAACCTAAGAAATTTCAACTATTATAAGATTCACACAAATTAGTAAATTTGCATTAAAAGATACACATTAAAAATTCATAAGAACCATTCAAATTTAAAGATGAGACCAAAAAAATGAGACAAAAACCATGATAGCAATTCACACAAGAAAATGGACAAATTTTGCAGAAATCCTTATATTAATTTTCTCAAAAGTTATAAATAGTTTTTGGCTCCAAAATAATCTCCCTTTACAATTGGCAATACCGCTTTATATAGACAATTTATGAGGTATGCTGGTCAATAATGACAAATTACATTTTTACATATATATAGGATAACTGTCCTTTCTATTATATTCTAAAACAAATGACCTTTTCTAATATACTGACCTAGCAATGTCCTTTACAAGTTGTACATGCCTTTACAAAAAGAATATTTTATTTAAAAATATACAATGCTAGTTACAAAAGAATATTCCTAATCCAACTAATTTTGAGACCCTGGTGCTACTACAATCTTCTACCTTCCTTGTAGGATCTTCATTCTATAATTTTGCTCATTGATCAGTCGGAGGTCAATAATGGGCCTCATGAACAAATCTCTTTCTTGATCTCCTAGGTTATTGAGGTTCTTTTCATCTCTTTCCAAGGCCTACTTGATGTTCCTAACATCTCTTATCTTCTCCTCAAATGATAGCAGAAGGCTCATGATCTTCTTATTATCAGCCCCTATCTTTCCTTATGCTTGGTTCCTTACTTGTTACATGAATTGAGAAGTTCTATGCTCAAACTCCTCATTAGTGATAAGGCCCAAAGGACTAAGTGAGTTGGGCTCTTTGATTAAGCTATCCAATATGTGTAGCATCTTATCTTTATATTGTTTGAGTTCCTTGGAAATATCCTCCATCTGCTTGGAACAACTACTTATGGATTTGATCTTATTCACTAATATAGCCATAGCCATGTTCAGATGGGCTAGGCTAATTATTCTAAATTTAGGTATTTGATTCTTGGTTAAGGCTTTGATCAAATCCTTTACTTTATAATTGGTAGCCTACCATTGGCCAACTTGGCCTATAGCCATGAAATTTTGATTATGTATTGTCTCTTATTTAGTTTTTATTGACTTTAAGTAATTGAATAAGTCAATCATGGTGTCCTCAAATAGCCTGAATATGTCTTCTTGGATTGACAAGATGGTAATATCTTCTAAATTTTTTTGTTGTTGCATCATGCTTTTGATAACAACCTACAATTGATTACATTATGCTTTAGCCAACTTCAATGGTTCCTCTTTAAAGATAAGAACCTCACCAAGCCTTTATCCTTCCACTAGAGTCAAATTAGTGAATGGTTTAACTTTTTTAAAAGTGAATTCCTCTCTAGCAGTCATGACCTTATTTTCTATCACTCTTTCAAAGCTAGTGGTCTCTATATTAAATTGAACCCACATTGATTATTGAGTCACTTTTAGAGCTGGGGTTTTTATTTATGCTCCACCTGATGCTCCTAGGGCATCATTATTTTCTCCTTTTCCTTTTGTAGAGACATAATCCATGGATTAAGCTCTTCATACACAATGATGTTGACATACTTTGTTATTACCTAAAGATGGTGCAGAGTAGGTATTTTTTACAATTTGCCATAATGGTCATAAATTTGTTTAAATTACTCACTAGTGGTTTGCACTTCAGTTCTAGATTGAATTCTTCTTGCATAGATGATAATTCAACTCTCTTAGGATTAATCATCATCAATATAGGGTTAAATTAGGGATCTAGTGCATGTTATGGCTATTCTGAAGGTCTTATTAGTGATTTAATGGTAGCATCTAATTCAAATGGTGAGCTTTATGGCATCCCTATGGCATTTTTATGGCACTTTGCTCATTAATATTTAAAATGTGACCATTGTATTTTGAAAATTATACCTTGATATCATACCATAGGATTCATTTTTTACACATATTATCATGGACCATTGATCTCTATCTAAAAAATTGAATGCCATTAACCGCTTTATGACATTCCTCATAGTTGTGACACTTATCATCACCACATTTATTCCTGCTTGTTTGAATTATCAACATTTATCTCATACTATTGGATCCTTTATGACTAAGAAAATGTGCACCATTGATCTCAATCCATTAGATTATCTTCAATAATCTTGAATTTTCAACCTTCACTATGCATCATTAGATATTGATTGGCCAAATCAATGTGTTCCATTGGATCTTGATCTGTAATGGTGAATTCCATTGGTTGTTGAGTGTTCTTTAGCTGTGAGTGTGAGTGTGACATTTTTCACTTTCTCACTGTCTCAAGGCTCTATTGAAGCTTTGACTTATTACACACCATCAATTGGAATGTGTATACTTGGCTATATACCATTGATATTTGGGGACATGCTTGGACTTTAAATTTATGTGGCCATGGCTTGACTTTCAACTCTGATCATGCACCATTGGATCAACTCACCTGAATAAACATATACCATTGATCCCATAAATAATAATAAATGTTAAGTCAAGATCAGGAATGTAGAGAACTTAGGTTAAATATTTTAGACTATGGTTTTATTCATGTTGATAGACATGATAAAAAATTAGGATAAAATCTTTAATCTAGGTTTTGAAACATGATAAATGGGACCCCACACATAATAAAAGACATGGCATAAAATCTTAGGATAAGGCTTTTAGCGTAAGTCTAAAACATAATAAAAGGACATGGTGGTTAATTAGACCATGTGGAAATAAAAGGAACCAATGGGGGATCGGGACATGAAGGGACCAAACATAAAATTTTAGACTAAGGTTTGGTCGTGTTAATAAATAGGGTTAAACTTGGGGATAAAAATTAAACTAAATCTATGGCATGATAATCGTTCCCGCATAAACTATTCTCATCAAATTTTAATTTGACTCAAAGGGACTTGAGCTAGGGTAATTTGAATGAGGGTTTCAAGATTATTAAACATGAATTTAACTTTATTTTCAATATACCAAAGGTTAGTAAAATATAAAATCAACATTAAGATACAAAACCCCAAACATTGCTCGTTCTAAATGGACTCCATTACACCTACACCCTGAAACATAGAGATCTAATGTTAGAAAATTTAGGCGATATGAAAGGAGAATCAAGAATGAATATGATAACCAAACTAGATATGGATGATCTTGAAATAAATAATTAACTATAAACATGCCAAAGGTATTTTGATTAAGTGAATTTTTAATTTTAAGGTACAAATTTGCACAATTCAAAACAAGGGTCCCCATTTTTCAAAAATGGGGGTATGTTGGCCTCAAAAAGTAGGTGTCAAATAAGTTTAATAAGATCATTTCATGGTGAATTTATAATGAAAGAGTCTATTTTTAAATTCTCATATGCAAATAAGGGTAGTTTTGAAGAGTTGTGCAAGGTGTCAAGATAAGTTTCTAACTCCTACACCACTTGGAGAATAGAGTATTTAAAAAATAGAGATGCATGGATTTATAAGTATATTAGGATTGTTCTATAACTCCTTTATTTTTTTAACTCATGGTGTACACTTGTAAGTCTCCTTCTACGAGGCCTCTCTCTCTTTCTTCCTCAATTTTGTATATAAGCAACCATTTTTGGCCTTCTAGGATATCCAAATTTGGTATGGAAAAGCCCTAATAAAATGACTACTGATTTTTACTTTGTATAAAATATGTCAAATTGGTTTTGAGTTATCAAATTATTTCTTAAGTGTGTGAATTATTTCATAGTGAATAACAAGTGAAGTTCATCTCTCTTTGTGTTCATCTCACTCTTTCATGCTTGGTGTAAGTAATCTAACTTCTAGTCGATCATATGAAGTGTAAATGGTTATTTTGTGTATTTAAGTGTAAACAAGATATTAGTGTCAATGATCATACCTACTAATAATCTACCTTGAGAAACAAATTTCATTCAACCTTCATATTAAAACATTTTTTTTAGGAGAACCTTGGGTGTTAAGGTCAGTTTTGTGAATTATCTTTCATAGTGCAGGTTCAGGTAGGTTTATGGGATACATCTTGGTGTATCACCTCTGTTAGATTAGTGTTAGTCTTATTTTATCCCTTTTCCTTAAAATCAAGTAGATTATTGGTTAGTTTTAGGTGTGGTTGTAATTGGTCTAGCCCTTAAATCGAGAGACTCATCTCTTCCATAGGTCACTCATAACTTGAGAGATGTTTCCATGTTACATCAAATTGAAGGAGGCTTGAGTATACCTCCTTAAGGTGATATTTTGATTAATAATAGAACCTAAGTTCACACTTTATAATGGAAAGGGTGATCTTGAACAACATATTTAATCTTTTTATGTGGCATCCCCATGATAAACTTTTGACTAAATTATTTTTAATAAGATTAAAGGACTATGATTTGATAAGGTTCTATGATCTACGAATACAATCAATAAAATCATTAAAATCCCTAGTTAATCAAATTTTAGCACAATTTTCAATCAACATTTCTGAAAATATGTCATATGCACAAATTTTAAGATCAAATAAGGAACAAATGAACTAATTAATGAATATGTCTTGAGATATAAGACATTATTGGGCAAAATGACAAATCAATGGCAGATAAATAACTTTAAGACATATTAAAAACAAAGTTTTCTTTCTTCCTTACATTAGTATATTATTCTCAAGAAATTCAAATCTTTTGATGAATTATGTTATTATTTTCAAGATAGAAAAATGAACATTATTATATTAAACAAGCTCAAGTATGTAGCTAACGCATCAACTACATCCACTAACAATTTTCATATCAAACCAAGTTACAATTTAAAACCTGCTAAGGCTAAAAGAGACACAACTACCATGGTTAATTTAATGTCTCAATAACCTAATAGCCTCATCTTATGCAATGCACCTAAGATATAATTTACATGATTACCCGAGTCTTCAACTTCATTACTTCTAAATATGGTAGAGTGTCATCTCATATCTCTCCCTACCCCTATGGTGGTTTATATGAGTCCACCTTTTCCAAAAGGATATCATACCAATGAATATTTTGACTACCACCAATGCATGGGGAATTCTAAAAATAGATGTTATAAACCAAAGCACAAGATACATGACCTTATTGATAGTGATAAACTTAACTTTGAGGATTCTCCTACATATTTGGGATCACAACTAAATGATCATCAAAACCAAAAGATATTTAACAATCCATTACAAGATCATTCCAAGGCAACTTCAAAAGTGCAAATAGAAGATAATGAACATCTTCTTCCATCCCATTATGGGCACCCATTATATGGTATTATTGGTAAATTTATATGTGAGGTACCTATTATGGTTCTGAGACATTATATTTCATTCGATGAGAACAATATTTTGGATGATAACTCTAATATTCATTCCTTATTTATCAAGGCATATATTGATCATCATCCTATACATAGTGTTATCATTGAAAATGGTGCTAATGATAATGTATGTATTATGACATTACTCAGACATTTGATGGACACACATGATGATTTATTTCCTTTAACTAAAATGATAAAATCATTTGATGGGAAGCTACAACAACTTATTGGTGAGGTTGATTTACCTCTTTAGGTTGGTCCAACACATAAGACCACTACTTTTTCAGTTATACCACATACAAAGTCTTTGATATGTTATTGGTCATATTTGGATACATAATATCTATGAAATGTCTTACACCATGCATGGTTGTCTTAATTGTATTTATGTCAAAAATGTAATAAAAATTTCTATGATTCCATAAGAAGGCCCTTTACAACAGGGAAAGTTTGTTCCATGACAATTGATTATACAACATACTAAGGTTAAACATGAGTGAAAAGGTACTCAATAAGAAATACACTTTCCTAGTTGCCCCATACTTAAGAGGCATTTACATTAGATAAATATAGTGGACTCTTAGAGATCCTCATTCACACCGCCATGTCACATCCATTTACCTACATAAAAAAACCATGTTTTAAAATGGGTAACAAGACCCACTATTACACCAAGGAAATTACAAAGCTAAAAAATGTGGGTTTTAAAAACCCCTACACATTCTATTACTAATTCACTACCATATATTACTATGAGACATACATAGAGCATCACAAATTCTACACATGAAAATTTATCACATATACATGATACTTGACAACATGACTAGTGTATTATACCACATTCAGAATATATAACACACTATTAGCATCCCTTAGATGGGATCATTAGATAATATTCTCTTTCTAATAATTACAAAAAGTAAAAAAAAAAAATTCAAAAAAAATCTTACAAAAAATACAAAAACATTCAAATGATTCAAAAATACAAAAAATATTTAACATTTCACATGTTTTCTAGATTTTGCATATGTTATTTACTTTATATTAGTAGATAGCATATAATTTATATACACACATATGTTCCAAAATTACTTGAGTTTGATATAGGAATACATTAGACCCACGATATCTCAAACATGCAGATGTTGGACCTTTCCTCTTCTAGTGTAATACACTACATTGGGGGCATCTTGCTTTTATATGATCATGATTGACACAAGTTTTATTATTTAATGATATTTTAAAATTACTTATAGATCTTATATTTTACACATGCCTATACTTATGTTATTATATTACAGAGTGTACTTGATATGCTATTCTAAATGTCATTTTTTTAACACGTATGTAGGGACTAGTATGACATGCTTATGATAGTTACTTATCTCTCATTGTTTCATGTATTTACATTAGATTAATTGAGTGTACTTCTTGTTGCTTCTTCATCTTATTTGTGGAACATTTGAATAGGTTCTTTTACTTATTTTCCAAAGTGCCCTAAAATTTACTTATTTATTTAGTGTGTATACATTTGCATGTCTTCCACTTGAGTGTGCAACATTCGAGCATGCCCTTTGGTTGTGGGGTTCTTGGACCCCTATTTGTTTGACATTTGAGTACTCTTATATGTGTGCTTGATTTTTGGTTGAGATTATTATATTATATATGTTTCCATGATTATTATCATGCATATTAGATCTTGTTATATATGTATACTGCAAGATTCATTGATATGTCTACTTCGACATGACACTAATATATGATTCTTTACTACATTATTCATGCAAATAAAACATAATTGTCTTATCATTTTAAAATAAGGTGAATATCACCTTTGCAATCCTCTCACCTTAAAAGGGGGCATATCAGTGGGGACATGTCATATAAGACATGATTCCACATACATACAATTGAAAAAAATAAGCAAAATTTGATTTAGTTTACAAAGTTCACATGATTCAAATATACCTTTAGGACATAATTCTATGCATTGGGCATAGATTTGGGACACAACTTTATAGATTTATGATACATGTTATAGAGTGTAAGTTACATTTTGATAGATAATTCATCTTGAGACATATTCAAGGTGCACATGCACAAAATTATAGACCCACTTTCAAATTATACAAACATTTATGCACTGACCTTACCAAGATGTACCATTTGGGGTTTTATACATTGCAATAGTTGGCTCTTTTTTATTAGTGTGATTGAGATTATGCATCCTAAATGTAATTGTCACTATGATTATATTATTTTAGGTTAATATGTTTACACCATTTAACTAGGGTGAGAGTGACTAAATTGGCTATATTGGCTACATTGGTATTACTTGAGTTGTTTAATTAAGATTTTTTGCTCTTGATAGACTTGGCATAATTCATCCTTATACCAAATTTGGGGAATGATCACCCTCCAATTTTCCTCTTCACATCTCCAAGGTTTAGTTTTAAACCTCTCTCAAATACTTTATCTAGGAATCATCTTTATCAATACAAATTATTAAGGGGAAACATAGCTGCATCGACATACAAGTGTACTCCTTTTCTTTCTTTCTTTCAATTATTTTCAAATTATTCAATTTAATATTATATGTACTAATTATAATTGTAACATGATATTGGTTGTAGGTCATTCACATTTAGTAAATTTAAGTGGGTTTAAGCAAAGACAAAGTGTGTTTTACATACCACAATGCATTATATTTCCTTTAACCTAATAATTTCATCCTTATGCATTACTATATTAAAAGGGAGAATGTATATTATTAAATTTATATTTATACATTAAAGTAGTCTTGTACACTTTAAAAATATATCTCAATAATCTACCCATTAGTTTAACCTTCTTCATAGCTAAAAGGCTCCTAATCATCATCTTACTAGATTTAATTACTTACTTCTTAGTCCAACCCTGATTATTTTAATTATCTATATCATTTGTAACCATATAATGAATAAAATATAATATATATCCTTCATAATCAACTATAAAACATCAACAACTTTCCTTCATCCTAGATAATTATGTGCAGGGTAGGATAAGACACAATTGTCCCTGTTCTAATGCAAGTGTCATTACCTTACAAACACTCAAATTTTAAAATATTTATAAGTGCACAAGTCACCTTAAGAATGCCATTAACCCTTCTATGAGGATTATTCAAAAATATCTATTATAAATACAAGTTAAACCCAATTCATTTAGACATCTATCAATTACCAAGAAATCACACATACAAACTCAATCAATCAATCACACAACTAAATTATTTTTCCTTATTCATCCCTATTTCCATATCACACATATGATCAATCATACTATAGTCCCAAAAAACTCAAAATATATCCCATGAGTCCTATTTATCAAGTTACAAGCTATATCAGTTCATGCATTATCATATCATATATTTCACCCTTGTACACACACATTTCCATGCATATGAGATAACTACATAAGTCTGAGGTCCTCTTTGGAGTATTGGATATGTAGGCAGTACTCATTAACAAAGGGGTATTTGAGGTCAGATCAACACCATGAGCTCACTAACCCATTTTTGGAGTGGTAACCTAATCTAAGGTAGAGAGTTATGGTTTGGGATAGAAAAATTCATCAATAACATGTGCGTGAAATTCTTATATGTTAGAAAAAAAGGTGATAAAAAACCTAGAAAGACCCAGGTTGTTACATATTAATACAATGAAAATTTTGTATAGGATAGTTGCATTAAGATTTGGACAATAACATCAATGTAAGTGTCTATAAGGCAACACAAGTGTCTAAGTAGCTAGAAAGATTTTTTCTAGAATCTGATGATTGGTTCCTAAATATTAGACCATCTATTTCCACATCTGTACATCTCAAATCTATTTATACATCATTTCATAAGCTAAATATTATTTCTTATTTATGATTGTGCAATCAAAATACTATTTAGCATTATACTTTATATATTTAATATTTTTATTAATTCACCACTAAAATAGAATATCATAAACTAAATTATTTAATTGACATGCTTTTAGGAATATGTTATCTCACTTTTAAATAGCCTATTCTTCCCAACCCTTAATTCTAAAAAGTGTTAAATAGTATATAAATATCTATCATTTAAAAATTTAGCAAATCGATGTAAAGTATAAGAGATAACTTCCATTGCATATATCCATGGCTTACCCAATATTAAATTATAATGCAAATGATTGGGCATGACTTGAAACTAAGTATATAATATTTTGGGCCATACCTTTATATCCAAAGTTATAGAACCTAGAGATTATCAAGGCACATTATCAAATCCATGGATATTATTATATGTATTTTGAATATAATCCATATTAATACCCATTGTCTATAAGAATGTAAGGTTACAAATGTTCAAACCTGAACCATTATCTATTTACACCATTTTAACTCCCATATTTTTATTTAAACTTATATAAATAAAGGAGGATTCCAATCAATAGTAGACTTAGTATGTAAATCATCATTCCCAAAAGATATAATATCCTCAATATATTTCAAAGTATTTACAACATATGAAAAATAATAAGGCTATGTGTCACATGGCATAGGTGTGTGTGATTCAATGCTTGATATAAAATATAATTGACAATGGTACTTTTTTGAAGTAGTTCTAACATAAAAATATTAGCTGGTGTATTCCTTAACCGATAAAAAATATCATAATTGTTAGATTGATTATTGGTTCTATTGGATTTGGTTGGAGATGAGGAGGGGCTTTTTGAGTCTATTCCTCTTGCCTTACCCTATGGGGCACTCGACCTCATCTAGTGATAATAAATTGGATCGCAGGATCTAATAAAAGCCTAGGAAAAATAGTAGATACATGATATGAGCTAAGATAAATGAGAGGTCTAGGGGAAGATGGAATGAAAAGAACCATTTGAGCCCTCTGACGTCTAGTAGTCACAAGTGAAAACTCAAATTGAGCCATGTAACAATAAGCATAATATAATTGTTAATTATTAATCCCTTTATTGATAATGAAATTTATCCTTTTCTTTAAATTATACATCCATGGACTTACATGCAATTGAAATATTTTACATATTATAGGTAAACATGTAAATAACGTCAAGAAACTTTGAACCAAGAAATAATAGATAGATTCAATCAATATGATCATGATTACTATAAAATATGAAATCTAAAATCCTAATAAAAATATTAACAAGGATGAAAGGAACCTCTAGGGTGATCTAGGATTGTAATGCTCTATAAGGATGCATGTTCACTAATATGTTTATAAAAAGTGAAGATTAAGAGTGTATTTATCTAATAAGACAAATAATTGAGTATATTAGAATATGCGAGTTATGTAATAAATACACATGGCTGATTTAAAACTTATTATTTTTAGAAATATGCTAAAAGGAAAAATACTAATAAATAGATGACTTATTTGGAAATCAGGTATGCAATACTAAAACAATGACTATGTAATTAATTATGGGGTTGTTTGAGGTTGCTATGAATTAGGAACATGACTATGTTTTATTTTAGGATAAGGCCATGTGATTTGGATAATATCAACCTACATTGTTATCTATAGGGTACATTGACATCCTTTAGGATGTTTTGTCTCTATGTAAATTTTTATTAGTGCACCTTCATCTATAGGTCTTATATGTATTATATAGTTCATTTGATTCATTGTGGGAGTTTTTGTGTGATTTATTCTTCACTTAAATCCCTAGCTCACTAACAAGGAGGAATAAATGTATTAAAATAGAGGGAAAGGGGTTAGGGGATGAATTTGTGCTTGACCTCAACACCCTGTGTGTTGAACATATCCTACATACCAATACTTTGAAGATATCAAACTCCATGTAATTATCCCATGAAACAATGGTGTGTGTGAAATACTTGTGAATTGTTATATGTTATTGTAATCCTATAGTATTTATGTGCTTGAGTAATGAATTGTGTCCTTTCTATTATATTTATACCTATTCAAGGCTACATGGGATGTGTGGACTCAAAATTGAGAAGAACATGTGATTTCCTATCAATATGCAATTAGATAATTTTAGAATATGCAAGGGTGGTAGCCTCTTTGCATCTATTGAACAAATGAATTTACAATGCATTTAAATAGTGATCTTTTGGGGATTTCCTCAAATAGGACTTATGAAACCTATGAGATGACCCATTTTGATGAATTTTAATTTGAGAAATTATATGTTAATTGGTGAGAGGATGAAACTAATGGATTTAGATACTAGTAGTCAATGGGATTATCCTAAAGGAGTTATTTTGTCTAAGGAGTAGAGACAAATAAAATGTCAGTATGAATCAATCAAATAGTGGTTTGAAACTACTTGGAATGAGGAATATGAACTATAATTTACAAAGGGCAAGTTCTATCCACATATAATTAGAGGAACACCAATTTAGAACCATGAAATTGATTATAGGTTAAGTGTGTAGGAGTGGTCACAAGTGCATTGTTTTAGCATTAAATATTAATTTTAATGTCTACACCAACTTACCATCCAAATAAATTAATACCATAAGTTACCCATATTGATGGGTATATATTTAATCCTAGTGTATGCCCACTCATTTTCCAATATAATAACTACCACAAGTTACTCATATGACTCCATATAATATACACACTACGAGGATGTGTGCCACATGTTGTAACCTCCACCCTTAAATTCAAATCATAATATCATCACTCTATGTACATTACATTTGATTTCACATCAGTATGGTTATTTTATTCTTATATAAAACTACTTTACCTTATTACATTTTAGTGAACATGTGTTCTCTTATACCCATTAGGGATAAATATTTCTTATATTATGATGGATCTTTTTTTTAATGTTTTCTAAACCCTTGATGTGTTTTCCATCCTATTAGGGTTAGATATTCCTTTTTCAAAGCTATGTATTTTCTTAGGCTTTGAATCAATTAATTTTATATCTATTTAACCCTAATTTCATTTATCTTTCTTTAAACCCTAGTGCACTTGTGATTAATAACCCTTTATATGTATTTTTTTAAGATGTTATAAATGCTTCTAAAAATGTCATGTATTTTCAAAATGATGTAGAAGGTAGTGTGTATGATTAATATGCTAGTGAGTATGACCTAAATGAAAATTTGGAAAAAATGTCAATCTTACAAAAACCACACTAGAGAAATATGGATTTGGACATAAGTGTGCAATATAACATGTTTATTCCTTTGTAGAACAAATTAAAACCATAATAAAAAATATAAGAGACAATGTGGTTTTACATTCTTGTTTTCATCTACATATCAATGCTCCTTATTTTAATGCCAATGATTATAATACTGTGAATGTTGGAATATATTGAGATACTTATTAGAATTAACATGACAAAGAATTTTACTATGAGATTGAGTTAGAAGACTATAATAGAGATGAACCCATTGATTATATTAAAACTTATGTTGGAACAAACATCCACATTCTTGTGTCTAGGATATTGAAACTTGTGCCCCAAACAACTATATGGTAAACATATGCAAGTGAATCAATGTATATACAAATTTATAATCAAGGAAGTGATTAAATCAAATAAAATTATGATTGGAAATAATACCCCTGGTTGTGCAAAAAACCATTAAGATGCCTCTATGAAATCCATATCTCAAAATTTGGAATGCATTTGAATATATATGCCTCTCTTGATGAGACCAATAAAAATATGTTGTGTACCACCATGGGATTGCCTTCATATGAGGAAGATTATGTTGTGTAATACGTGTGATTGCTCATTTTTTAATCATAATTTGGATTAATTGGTGTATTATGTCTAATTAAGATAAAATTGATAAAAGGGTAACAAATGTTATAAATAACCTATAAGTAACAAAATAAAAGTAAAGTATTGAAATGGATGAAGAATAAATTAATAAAATAATCTAAGTATGAAAATCATAAGAAAAATTAGTTTATTTTTCCTACAGGTTGACTGTGCATGATTGAGATATGATTGGAACTAATCAAATCAGACATAATAATGTGCATGCAACTGAAATTGAGCTATCCTTGTTTTGGGATAAAACTGACTTTAAAAGGTAATGATCGATTTCCATTGCTATCATCTATGTATTAATATTTACCTAAATTTAAATATATTAAATTGATGTCAAAACCACCTATATCTAATTTAAATACACTTTTATTCATAAATTTGGCCTTTTATTGTGTGCAGATGACTCGAAAATGTCTTATTCAAAGTTTAAACCTTAATTAGACTTGTAATAGTTGAAAAACCTAAAAAAATGAAAGGGGAGAGTTTAATGGACTTATTTTAACCAAAACACACCCATGATGATTGAATTATACATACATATCAATTACTCCAAGGAGAGAATTCAAGCCCATTTAGTTCTCCCACTTAGAATGCCTAGTGAAATTGTCTTCATTTTACTACATGTATCCATCTAGAGATGGATCAAATACTTTATAATAATTTTATTTATTTGGATAAAATATACTATTGAATTTGATAAGGGATAACTCAAATCAATAGGATCAAATTTATAAATAATGGGGAAGTTTTTCTCAATGCACAATAGTGTAAGTGTGCTTTAATAATGAAATTATCAAGTGGTTCCTAAGTGGTAGAATAAGTAACTAAGAGGTGCATTCATAGAAATATAAAAGGGTAAAACATAATGCTACATATCCTAAAAATATGAAAAAAACTTAAAGGGAGGGTATAAGTTTGAAAAGTATTTGTTGTTAGGGTAAGGGTCAAGATTAACCCATGGGGTCAAGATCGATTGTCATCCTGTGTGAGTCGATCTTATCTAGAAGGTTGACATTTGGTATTAGGTTTTTGAATATCCATATAAATGCTTAGAGAGGTTTTTTTAGTGATTTATAATATTTATGTATAGAAATATATGGTCCCGTATAAGTACTTAGGATTGAGTGAGATGGCAAAATATGACCAATTGAAATGCTTAAGTCAAGGTAAAAATGGGTCAAAACTGAGATTACCAAGTATTCATGACCAAATATGAGTGTCTATATTCTTCCCCCTACCCCATTTAATTTATAAATGAAACTTATAGAGTAAAATGAAATATATACTTGAGTGTGTACAACACACTTTACTTTTAGGAGAAAGATCCGATCATGCAAGGTGTTCCACAATGAATTATGCAATGATGTAAAAATAGTTAATATCCATATGTGAAATTAAAAATTTAAATGTAACTTGAATTTAAAAATATTTTAAAAAATAAGGAAAGAATACACCTATATGTGTGATACCAATACTTCTTTTTTAACTTTTATTGAATATGATACTTCCTTAAAGCATTAGAGAATTGATGCTTCCCATAAAACACTTGGAGGGATTGGTTCCTCTTTTGAACAATGTTTAATTGAGGGTGATCAATCCCTAATTTGAAGTGAATATGTATAGAAAATAAAACTCATTGAGGGACACACAAATCTCAAATTTTTTTTTGGGTATTTATAACCCCAAGATAAAAATGGGTTGGAATCCATAATGTATTCATAGGTTATAATGTTGGAGGGTGTTGAATCTCCAATATTATTTACACATTTAACTAAATTAACCACTATATATGGCATATAGATTCAAATTTTATTTTGTTCCTTAATTATTATATGCATTATCAAAAGAAAATGGGCTATATCCATGCTCCTATCATGACCATGGACAATAAGTAGTATTTAAATTATGGCATGAATTAGTAACATGTTCACTTGAATTTAAAAAATAGTATAGTGTGCATGATTAAGTATCATGCTCCCATTTGATAAATGTAAAATTTGTAACTGAATATAGATGTAAACTTCATACATTTTGTTTTAATCTTGTGTGAATATCCACCCAAATGTATGAATTTATAATATGTTCTTGTAAATTGAATACATATGCATGGTATATGACCCCATAATATGTAGTAATGACTAAATTTTAAACCATTTTGAATATTTAAAAACTATATTTTATACCCATCAGTGATTGTTTTGCTCATAGAGGCTTATCTCATGTATGAAAAGCCTATTGAAATGCCCAAATTTTAAGGTGAGGGAATTTATACTAAAATTTACTTATCTCTCTATCATGTGTATTAAGATGTAATTATTGAAGATCATACAATATGTGGAAATGTATGTCATTATCATAAGATATGTATCTTTCAACACATGTATGTAACATATGATACAAGGCTTAAAGTGTCAAATCTATATAAATGTATTAGTGAACCTCATAGTAGTTATTGTAACAAAACCATCATATGTAGTGGGTCATGCATGATATGGATCATATAAATCATCAAACTCAACAAGATCAACAAGCACACAAGCACAACAAGTAGAATATCAAAAAAAGGGTCAAGGGCCAACACATAAAGGACATTACTAATTCTAAAAACATGGGACATGCTCAAATGTCATATAAAACCTAGGTCCAAGGGCCATGAGTAGAGGAAAGCTTCAAATGTTGCATAAGAAAAAACTATGCACAAGATTAAGAGCCACAAGTAATGGACATGTTTGAATGTCACACATACCAAATAATGATCTCATAGAGATGCTTAATTAATTTTCAGACAAGTATCTAAGGTCACACACAATAGAAAAGCAAAGTCTAATCTACTATGTAAAAATAATAGCATTAATGGAGCCTAAAATTAGAAATATAGTCTACACCATGTATATATAATGTGATCGTATCCCATAAAATAATATATCCATGTACACAATGTAAGATAAAGGTGTTAGAAAGACATTTATATATATATATATATATATATATATATATATATATATATATATCTCAACATATTATAGAATTTAGAAAATGGTAACACCCTTAAATATTGTAACCTTTGGATAAGATGTCCCTAACAAGGCATGGCCGTTAGGTAAAGGCAAGTCCAACATCTAGGTCTATGTGAAATTTGTATGTCCTGCATAAAACTCATAGATACTAATGAAAAACATTTGTGAAAGAAAAAGAGTGTGCTATCTACCATTCATGAGATAAATAACATATGACAATGATGTAAAATAAATATCTAATCATGTTTATGTCTTGATTTTGATTATTTTAATATTTTAAATGTTTCTATATATTTTTCATATTTGAATTATTTTATAGTTTTTTGAATGTTGAAACAAGAACAACAAATATTTAGAGATTAAACCATTGGTTTAAAATTAGAAGAAAACAAAGGGATCTAAACAATCTACAACATGTGGTTATATAAAGTATGTACTAAATAGGATGGCATGGCCATGTATGAGTAAATATGGCCCATTGTATATGTGAATTATAACTAAAAATAATTTGGGAGATATAATAGGGATGTAGAGGAATAATTATACATCCTCATCTCATCAAATATACACTTGTCAAGGTATTAAATACACATATAAGAGTAATATAATACTCAAGAAATATTTTATATGAGTAATCATGTTGTGTAAATTGAAAATGAGTATGGTATCAAAAACCTAGATGTATTAAGGCTCTGTTTGCTTAATTTTTTATTGAATGCATAAAATGCTATAGGTCAGTATCAACTGGCTCTAAATAGTAACGATAGTCGATATTAATTTTTTTTGGTCAATAATATGTATGCTATAAAATACAATCTACTCTATTCAGACTATGAAAATAGAAACTAAATAGTATATGATGGTAGTAATAGATCCTTTTTTGGATTGTTTAGATCTAGAAAGTGAAAAAAGAAGAGCCAAGAGGCCAAAAACAAACATATATCCAAGGGCTAAAAGATTGATTGACTAAAGTAAAATGTATAAAAATGGAAGAAAATAATGCACATGTAATCAATGATCTATGTACAATAGGTTACATGTGGTAAACTAGTCCAAGGTATTGTTTCACCTATTTGGGAGTAATTGAATTTTGTGTAAAGCCATCAATTAAGGTTGGATATCATTAGTAGGTCTTGTATCAAATAATGGAATGATCCATTTTTGTTAGCAAGTAAAGGTATATTACCACTCGTGTCCATCATGTATTGAATTCTTCATTGTATCATTGTTTGAAAAATAATTAATTTGATTATTTTTCTCTTCGTCACTCTAGTACCAATCCTTAGGATTATCATAATCAAACCAATAATTATCCTCTTAGTTTTGAAACTGTGATATGCTACTTTTATCATCTTTTGCATATGTATATGAAAAACTAACTACACCATATATTTTAATCATCTTATTGGATTGTTGTTGCTCTTCAATATGTTCATCATTGTTAGGGTGTTTCATCTCATTCTAAAGTGAAGAAGAATCAAGTATTACTACTTGAATACTAAGAAGGTAACAATTTCAGATTTGGCTTCCTTTCTTTGAAGATGTAACCATAGCCTTTGTTTTGTTTGCTTTACTTGTTCCTCTATGCATGAAGTAGATATAGTATTTGAATCCTTAGAAACCATATGTGTGTTATTACTATTTTTTGGAACATATTGCTTTTGAACTTCCTTCATGAGAAAATTTTTAATAAAGATGTTTTCTTACTTATCTAGAGTTTATTTTTACAACTTCTATTTTTATGAATGCTCTTTTAGTAACATCTCCTCTTTTTATTTGTTCATTTTGTTTATTTAAATATTGCAGTTGTAAATTTTCTTTTTGTAGCCTTTATTTTTCATCTTGTTCCTATTTTAACCTTTCTTGTTCTTATTCCTTAGGATATGTGATCATGGTGTGAACATGAGTCTTGATTGATTTATCTAGTACAAGATTTCTACTATCAATGGTGCTTTGCATTTTCTTCTACAAAGTCCAAAAACTGTTTGTATAATGCCTATGCAATCTATGATACACATGATCATATTTTGATCTCATTAGAGGATGCATAAGAGGTAATGTGATTAATATTTTTTGAAACATTTCCCTTAAAATGTCACTTGAACTATTATTTGGCTTATGTAGACTTTTTAATCAATATTTATATATGTATATTTATTTTGAACCATACTTGAGATGATATCATTTGAGGCAAAAAAAATATGAATGGAGATGTGAATATATTAACACTAAAATGCTTTGGATTCTTTGTATATGTGATTTTATTTTCAAATGATGTGATCCTTGAACTAAAATATTTATTTTGATTTTTAAATTCCTCTACTGAATTTATCATAGTGATTCTTTGATCTTGAAGGACTTCACAAACACAAGCCTTAGGTATGTCTGATTCAATAGGATGTGTGAGAGATGGATGGGGTTGAGGAAGGCCATATTGGTTGCCTTCATTTTTCTCTATAAAATAGGTCAATTTAGATTCTATAGAGATATAAGATATTTTATGATTGATTGTAATTTTTATTTTATCGTACATTAGTCTTCCTCAATTTATTGAATGATTATGAAAGATATTGAATATTTCTATTAGACGTGATGAAATTAGAACAATCATTACTTGAATTAGAAAACATAAACCAAGAATAATTGATATAGTCATTATATGATGTGTACAATAAATAACCAACCACTCCAAGAGATTTGTTAGGTTTTTTTTTTTTTAAGGTTTTTAATGAAACATAGTAGATAGACAAAATCCAAAAATTAATTTGAAAATAGTTATACCATTCATTCTTTATGTTGAATTTGTTAAAAATATTAAATTGAAATTTCTTGAAAATTTATATAGTATGTTTTATGAACCAAAAAATAATAATTCATTCATTATGACTAATAAAAACTTTTGACAATTTTTAAAAGGAAGACATTTTGATCCAAAAATAAGTGAAACAAATAATAACTCCTAATAAAAAAAGTAAAATTTAAAAGCTTAAAAATAGTAGTTTAGGTTTACCAATATATTTTATTAGAATTTAAATAAAATTGGAATATTAATTCTAATTAAAATAAAATGAATATAAGGATAAAAAATATTATAAATAACTTGTAACTATAAAATAAAACTAAAATATTAAAATAGAAAAAACATGATTGAATAAAAGAAATTAATTATGAAAAACACAAGAATGTTTAGATATTTTTTCCCTGTAAATGTTAAGTAATTGTACGTGATTGAGAGAAAAATGTAATTGAAAAATGTAACTAATGCAATTGAATCTAAGTTGTCATTATTTTGGGAGAGAAGCCACTGGAAAAGGTTAGGATAAACTACCACTACTGTCCTTTGTGAGCCAATTTTTTTATATGAAATATATACATATATTAGCAAAAAATAAATATTCAAATAATTCCCCAAAAATTAAGGTGATATGAGAGCACGCCACGACACACTAGGAAAAGCCTAGGAGCAAAACCAAAGTATCAAGTAATAATTAGGTAGAGCCTAGAAACAAGAAACTATCACAAAGTCATAAAAAGAGATAACTTTTAGGTAACAAGAGAAAGACCCATGGCATAGGATCCATATCATTTAGACCCTAGCCTGAGCTTGGTAAATCATTGACATTTAGAATAGGCTCCCAGCCAGTGACTTGGGCAGGGTCCATATCATCATCAACTTGTGTCTGAGTGGGTGAGATAGCCAAAGAGAGCTTGGGGAACTTATCCAGCACATTTTTATAGCCTCTAGGTGGTGCCCCCAAGCATCTAGGTGTAGAAGAGGAGGAGAATCACCCTAGCCATCCTACCCAGTAGGTGAAGGAGGTGGTGACTGCCACCCTCATTTCTATCAAAGAGGGGAAACATGTTGGTATAGGGTGCCACTATGAGAGCGATACCTAAAACATCTATGATGATTCCCACCATGAGGTAGCCAAGGCATTATATCATCCAATCTAGGATCCCTAGGTGGAGAAGACATAACCCAAACCATAATGCAGGGAGCATCTCCCCAATGAGAGAGGAGATCCTGAAGGTACCTAAGCTCCATAACCACTTTATTGGCTTAGACTTTAATCTACAAAAGAACATTGGAGATGATAGAAGAATTGTGTAAATAAAAAACGTTAAAATCAATATAAGCATGCTTAAATACAAAATTATTTCTTTCTTTGCCAAATCCAAAAGAGAAACTCCACTCTAAAAGCATGCCATACTTGGGCATAAATGAAGGGCATAGCAAGTTTGTTGTCAAGGAGGATATGCTACCAAATGAAAGATTTGAGCTAAAAAGGCCTAAAAAGATCACAGATCCAAGTCCAGACTCTTTGAGCTTTAGAATAATACTAGAAGAGATTAGGGAACATCTCAAGGTGGCCACATAAGGGACAAGTAGGTTGGTGAACTCCCAACTAAACAAGTCTTTGACTAATAAGCAAGCCTTGGTGCACTATACACCAAGCAAAGTGGGAAAGCTTGGGCTCCACACAGGCCCCCCAAATAGTGTTGAAGTGAATGATCCATGTTTTAATAGATGAGTGCAACCCTCAATAGACATTGAGCGTGTCTGCCATGGGCAAATGGGGGGGTGAGCCAAGCATAGCCTAGATAAGGAGTGTAATTGTAGAAAGGGGTCTCAACATACCATTTATAGTCCTTCCACTAAGGTTGAGTGGAATAAACTAAAGTTTTATGGAGCATATTATCAAGGAAAACATTGATAATCTCTTGGTAATATTCCTAGTCCACATTAGCTAACCAAAATTTAGCTTTTGCCTCTTCTCAAGATAGCCAAGAGTGAAAATTCTTGTAAAAGATATCTTGGATGGAGTGAATTACTCTATGAAAAAGCTTGAGGGTGTTGATCCAAGGGAATTCTACCAGGGACATTTCATTTCAAGAAAAAATGGGTGACCACCATAGAGAGTGGAAATTGATAGAGATCCCATTATAGAGATTGAAACCATTCTAGAAAAGCCAAGGCTTAATCTTTTCCCATGCTTTCTAGATGCTTTTCACCACAAAGGAACCTATGATATAGATGGGAGATTGGATGAATAGTAAATTGGGGAAGCTGATCCCTTTCCAATTTTTCTTACCTCTGGGTAACCCTAATGATATATAGTGTCTAAATAACACCTTCCAAGTTTTGGGGCCCTCAATGGCCTACACAATCCATTTGGTACATAAGGCAGTTCCTTATTGAGTTATGTTAATGAGACTCATCCCTCCAACTTCATGCATGAGGCAACAATATTCCCAAGCCACCTTGTGGAGTCCATTACCTTGTGGGGAGTTTTCCCAAAGGAAATCTTGAATTAATTTATCTAACTTCTAGTAATATTTTTTAGAAGGTACCTAACATGATGAATAATATACATTGGTAGTTGCAATAATTTTTTAGTAGATTTGAAATTTTATTGCCAACAAAAGAGACTTGGTCACCTAGTAATCTAGCTTCTTAGCAACTCTATCGACAACATATTACCACAATAAAGGTGGTGAAGCATCGAAAGTAAAGGGGATACCAAGGAATTTAAATATTTCATCATGTTGGATCCACTTCCAACTAAACTTAGCAACCCATGCTGGTGGAGGGAGGTAAGGATGTCTATAACATCAAGTTTTATGCCATTGGATGTTGGAGCCAGAGGCCAAGTAGAAGGTGTCAAGACACTATAATGCATTGTCCACATTGACTTAATTTTCAATGAGGGTAAGGAAGGAGTCATCTGCAAAGTGGCCATTGAGTAATTTCATATCTTCATGTGGATTAGTTGCATCAAGATGGAGATAAATTCCCTTAACAAGGCCACTATCTTAGGCATTTATAAAAAGATATCCAAAACCCTCAGCTACAAGAATGTACAAGGTGGGAACCAGAGGGCACTCTTGGTGAATGTAATAGAATAAGCCAAATTGCTTAGAGGTAACTCCATTGATGGAGAGGACTGTCAAGGAATTAGAAAAAAGCATCTAAATAGTTTGAATGAAGATGGGCCCAAAATATAGAGCTTGAAGCATAACTAATATAAAATTCCATTTGATGTGATCATAAGCTTTTTCAAAGTTAATTTTGATGAACATAGCTTGTTGCTTAGATTTTTTGGACCAATCCATCCCTTCCCATATGGCAATGATGTTATCCAAGATATAACAACTTCTAACGAAACCCGTTTGTTCTGGGTGTATAATGAGAGGCAACATATTACACAAATAGAATGCCATAGCCTTGGCAATAATTTTATTTACAAATTAACTCAGGATCTCCCTAATTATGTATTAATTTGATATTTCTTTTATTTATATTTTTACCTAATGAATGTGCATGAAATGATTATTGATAAACCTTATGCAAATCATTGCCCACAATATCCCAAAGAGTTTTTTAGAATTCATAGGGAATCCATTAATGCCAAGGGATTTGTCATTAGCCATATGAGACACAACTTCATGTAAATCATCAATAGTGAGGGGCCTATCATAAATCACCTATTGGGTGGGAGTGAGTTTACATGACACCACTGAAAGACATTGTTGAAGGGCAGAATCATGCTCAGCCAAAGATTCTTGAGCTTTGAACACTTGCTAATAATGGTGGACAAAATCTTGCACAATCTAAGGAGTCTCAGTGAGTTTTTTATCAACCTCAACAATGAATTGAATTTGTTGCTTTGAGTTTTTGGCTTGCAATAATCAAAAGAATTCCTTACAATCTTTATCCCCTATTTTAAGCCAATGAAGCTTGGTTTTGACTTAGGCTCCCTGGGCATTATAGTTATCTATAATTTGAATGTAGTGCCTTAAGAATGCAACTCTCACCTACAAGATCTCATTAAAGGGATATTTTTTTAGAACTAGAGCTACATGGCTTAGCTCTAAAGAAGTAGAAGAGTAGGAGTGTTTCTAAATTTTGGTGAGTTGGTGGCCATAGATCCATAAAAAGTGGGAGGTCCTTCTGATGGGATCATCCCACTAGAGAATCCAACCAAAATCTTGGGAAGGACGTGGATCTAAATTCCAAACTCTCATAATGTGTGCCACCATGGGCCCATGCTTGTAAGTCAATTTTGACTTGAAATGAAAAATAAGAAATTGATGGCACAGTCTCCTATGCTTGATTTAAATAAATATGCATGGGTTATGACTATATTAATATTTAAATTTATTAACAATGATGCATGTTAATGCCAAGTCGATCAGGTTTGAGACTATTTTTTGCATTTTTTAAGCCATATAATATTTCTCCATTGGAAAAAAAAACTAGGAGTGATATGAGTAGGCTAAAAATTAACTTGTGTCACTAAAATACCGAGTTGACCCAAAAAATACAAATACTAGAGAACTGTGTAAGGCCAACATGTTATCAAGTGTGTCTCTTTCCATTTCCATTTATCTACCCTCGCTTAAGGATCAAACCACCGATGCTAACTCCAACATGGAAATAACCACCATAGATGTTACTAAAAGGTAATCTTCTTGATAATGTCAGTTCATGTAATAGTTTAATAGCTTTGAACTGACATGTTAATCCCATATCAGATATGTTTTTGTAATGAACTAGCATTTGGGTAACCTTTTTTCCTGACATAATATATTTTCAAAAACATTTTTATCCCAATTCCTCATTTTGGATTCTAGAATATAAATGTTGAAGATAAATATATACATGTAATGTATTTTGATGTGCTTTTTCCATCATTATTTAAGCTTTTCATATAAGTCTAGACGTGCCAACCACATACTTTCAAATCTGAATTCTGTTAATTTTTATGTTTATTTCAAAAGAATCTCAAAATATCGTGTCACCTATTGAATACAAATGTAATTTATAATGTAATCTATATATTGGAGTTGGATATAATGTAATCTATTTTTGGCCAATGGAGTTATCCTCCTTGGGCTTGGGCATGTGAATTGGACTAAGCATGGCTAGGGATGGTTAGAATTATGTGTCGATGGCTAAATTTGTTAATAAAATATACTCTTATATTAGTGTGGGCTGAATTTATTCTTTGTCTATAATTATATGTGTAAATGCCATTGGATTAGGATGCTTAATGCCTTCAATAATTGAGATGTGTGGAAAAGATAGGGCGATAAGGTTGGAATGTCTAGAAGGAGCATATAGGGTTCATTGCCTAGAGGCAATGACCTCAAGGAAATATATCCAAATCATCTTTGTTTGATGCAATGAATAATACATATAGGTTTCCTGTGGGTCTCTCTGTGTCAATATTACCTTATTTGGATCAATTATTAGATAGTTTGCACATAAAAAATTAAGTGTTATTCAATCTCCACCATTATAAATCCTATAGGTACTCTGTATATAGGAGGTATGGTGGTCTTCTAAGATGGAAAGATGGTGAGAGTGTAGTTTCATATGAATAAGTAGAGAGATGAGACATTGTGATGTGAAAATAGTTTGGTAAAAAAAATGCCATTTGATATAAGCGAGATGCTACATAGAAATCCAACTTGGGATGGAGAGGCCATAGAGGGGGTGAGGGGTTTTGAGGGTAGTTTGTTTGAACATAATGGTTATGTCTCCTTTAAGTTCTTGATCAAGCATGCCCTTTAAAAGAAGCAAGGCAAGGCACCTAAAGAGTATTTGTAGGTAGAGAAGTGACTTAGTATATGTTCATGGACTATATCAGTAGGGAGGCTTCTCAATTCTTGCTAGTAGGCACACAAGGGAAAGAGAATAACTCTCTTTATAGGAAAAAATTACTAGGGTAAACTAGGAGGTTCAAATTGAGTTTGAATTTACTACTAATAAAATTTGAAAATGATGTGGAAATGCAGTAGGCTAATTAAATTATTGTTAAGTTTGGAAAATAGAAGAATGTAAATTTATTTGTAACTTTTCATTTACAATTAAAATATAGATATTGAATACTGAATAAATTTTCTCTACTGATAAACCTTAAAATTTTGACTAAGTAGATATAACACCCATTCTCATACAAATGTTGTATTCCTACTGATGAACTAGGAAGGAAAATGAAGTGAGGCACTAAATCTTTAAGGATTTGAAATATTACACAACTTGCAAGGACGTGATGTTCTTGAGGAAATGATGATGTTTCTTGTTATATAAAATAATTACTACCAATATTTTGGTGAATAATTTTGCAAGTAGCTTTGAGGAAACATATCCTATAGTCTACAATGTTACTATATAGTGGACAATATTGTTAGAAATTCTGCCAACATTAATGACTGTGGAAAGGAGAAATTGTAAAATATATGCAAGAAATAATACCCAATTTGAAGGCTCAATTGGGTAGTAAATTAGACAGCACAAGAGTGAACCAGAACATGGGAGAAATGGAGAAATAACCACACAATTTTCATATATTTAAATTTGAAAACCTTCTTATATAATACACAACTACAACTATATAAAACTAACTTACAAATGATTAAAAAAAAATACTTGTTTCCTTTGACTACTATCAATAAAAATATGTTATTTATTGTTGTTACTCTATTTTCCCTTGACTTGATGCATTCTCCTCTTGCTAAGGACTGTTATGTTCTATTCCTTACCTCTCTTCTATTCAAATCCCCTACTCACTCTTCACTTATAGGTTTTGGCTATGTTATCTCTGTTGATGCTATGTGCAATTCTTTTTGCTACTTACATTCCCTTTTTCCTTACTGTTGCTACATTGGAATGCTTTATGATACTCACATTCCCTTCTTCTTGATGTTGTTGCATTGGAATGAATGATTACAACTATCCATTTTATTTGTCTTTGTGTTTTTTAACTACTTACCTAACTCGTAGCTTTCTCCCCCCAAAATAAGTTAAATGGGATCTACATTGAAAATTTGAAAGGGGCTACATTTAATTCAGTTCGTGGCCTATCATGTTCTAGAGCTACATATGGAGTTAGGTAGGAGGAGGTCAAAAATAATATTTTAACACCCCCCTTATTTTTGACCTTCGTACCATGGTCAGTTGGACTTTATCAATCTCTAAAATCTCCTTATAACTTCTCTTTAGCTTCCCAAATACTTCTTTTTCCTTTTTATGCATGTTCAGAGATTTATTACTGAAGTTTGTAGCTCTACTGATAAAGTCCTTAGATGGAATATTGAAATCCATAGCTACCCTAATGAAATCCATAGTTGAACTATAATCTATAGCTGGCCAACTAAAATCCATAGCTAGCCTGCCAAAATCCATAGTTAGACTATAATTCATAGCTACCTACATAAATCTATAGCTCACTTGCCAAAATCCATAGCTAGACTGTAATCTATAGTTGGACTACTAAAATTTATAGCTCTATTATTATCCATAGCTACCATGTTGAAATCCATAGTTGGCCTATTAAAATTCATAGCTAAACTGATGAAATCCATAGCTACCCTACTATAATCCATAGCTCTACTATAAGAGTCCAGAGATTTGTTGTTTGAGTCCTAGCTCTACTGAAAGACTCTGGAGCTACCATAACACTTTGTAGGCCTAATGTTTTTGCATTTATGACCCCTAATCTTTCTCTTAGATGCATGAAAGTGTCTTTAGATAATGGCTTAGTGAAAATATCAGTTAACTGATGATTAGACTTGTAAAATCTAAGCTTTATGATGTGATTTTTAATTAACTCTCAAATGAAGTGATACCTAATTAAAATGTGTTTGATATTAACCATGAAATAAGGGGTTCTTTGACAATGCTATGGATGATACATTTCCATAATAGACTGTATAAGTTCCTTGTTTGCCCTCATGTAAATCAGAAAGTATCCTTCTCAACCATATAGCCTGACATGTTGTTGCATTGGTTGCTATGTACTCTGCTTCAATTTTATAAAGTGACACTATGGGTTGTTTCTTTGAATCCCAAGATATGGCTCCTAATCTAAGATGAAATATAGACCCCAAAGTGATATTTTAGTCATCAAAACTACCTACCCAATCACTATATATATAACCAACAAACTAAAATGCATCTGTTGATGTATACAAGACACCATAATCCCTTGTTTCATTTACATGCCTCAATATCTTCTTTCCCACTTGCCAATGTGTCTCCTTTAGCATATCCAAAAATATTTATATGAGGATAACTACATACATTATATCTGACCTAGTTGCAGTCAAATACATTAGGCTTCTCATTAGGCTCTTATAACATGTGGGGTCTACATTGCTGCTGCAATCATCTTTGTACCACTTAAGACTTGTCTTAGTTGGAGTGAATATAGGCTTGTTGTTCAACATTTTTAATTTCACCAAAATCTCATTTGCATACTTAGTTTGGCATATGAATATGCCTTCATCCATTTGTTTGACTTGTATCCTGATAAAATATTTCAAGAAGCCCAAATCAGTCATTTTAAACTCATTTTTCATGGCTATTTTGAATTCTTCAATAGACTAATTTGCATTACCAATGAATATTAGATCATCCACATATAATACAACAATAAAAATACTTTATTTTCATGCTTTGATGTATAGTGTGGGATCACTTTCACTCTTATTAAAACCATTTCTCATTAATTATGAGTCTATATAGTTGTACCATGATCTTGGGGCTTACTTGAGCCCATACAATGCCTTTTTTAGCCTATACACTTTGTTCTCATTATTAAGAATCTCATATCTAGGTGGTTGCCCCACATAGACCTCTTATTCTAGCACTCCATTCAATAATGTTAACTTCACATCCATTTGATGCACCTTCCACTTGTGTTGGGAAACAATGGCTATGATTGTCCTTAAAGTTTTTAGCCTTGCTATGGGTGCAAATGTTTCATTGTAATTACATCTAGGCTTTTGATTATATCCTTTCACCACTAACCTTGCCTTATGCCTCTATATCTTGCCTTTGGGAGTAGTTTTTTTTTTGTATACCCACTTAACTCCTATGACCTCTTTTCCTTTTGGTAGGTCAACTAACTCCCATGTGTCATTTCTCTCTATGACATGCATTTATTCGTTCATAGCCTCACACCACTTATTGTATTTGATTGCTTCTTCAAATTATATTGGATCAGTTGATAGAAAGAGTGCATAATTCATTGTTTCATCCTCATTTTTCTCATACCTTGACTACTCATAAACTTCTTGTAAGCTCCTTATTGTTACTTGGCATTGATTTGAGTTGGAGGAGGATGATGTTGACTCTTGAACAACTCCTTGGCCTCCTTAATGGATGATGCCATTAGATGAATCAACCCTATGTGAAATAGGAGTCCAAGTTGGTGCATTGGTGGTTGTACCACTTGATGTTTCATATTTAACAAAGGGTTGAACAACCCATGTTTCCACATGCTCTTCTCCTTGTCTCTCTTCCCAAGCTTTATGCTCAATGAATTGAACATCTCAACTGATTATAAGCTCTTTGGTGATAGGATTATATAACTGATATCACTTTTATTGGTCACTATACTCTATGAAAATATATTTCTCACCTTTGTTATCCCCCTTACTCCTTGTTTGCTTGGGCACGTGTGTATATGCCACACAACCGAACACTCTAAGGTGTTCAACACTTGGCTTCCAATTTATCCATGCTTATTAAGGGATCACATCCCTAAAAATATTTATTAGAAAAATGTTCAACAAGTACATAACTATTACTACAACCTCAACCCAAAAATCATTAGGTAAACCCTTTTCCTTTAGCATGCTTCTTTCCATCTCTTGGATGGTCCTATTCTTCCTCTCAACCACAACATTTTGCTGCAGTGTATACCTAGTTGTAAATTACTTATTTATGCCATGATCTTTGAAAAAATTAATGAACTCATTGGAGATATACTCTCCCCCTCTATCCATCCTCAAAATCTTGATATAATGTCCACTTTGCTTCTCCACCATGGCCTTGAAATGCTTGAAGGTCTCAAATGATTTTGATTTATTCCTCAATAAATACACCCATATATTTCAGCTATAACCATTTATAAATGTCATGAAGTGGACATTCTTGGATAATGAAGAGGTCTTCATTGGACCACACAAGTTTGAATGTATCAAATCTAAAGTAGCTCTAGATCTCCATGCCTTAACCATACAAAATGCACTTCTATGTTGCTTCCCCAATATGTATCCTTCACACACCTTTTTTGGTTGATCTAAAATGGGTAGCCCCTTCACCATGTGTTTCTTATGAATAAAGTTCAACCCTCCAAAGCTCAAATTCCTGTAGCTAAGATGCCAAAGAGTAGGCTCATTTACCATCACTATTTTAAATGCTACTATGAGCTCACTTTGCATTCTCAATGGAAACATCTGATTGTTTTTCATCTTGATTTCTTCTATCTTTCTATTTTATCCACTCCTATCAAAGATAATACACTCACCATTCTCAAATATGACCTTATACCCCTTTTGCACAAGCTGCCCAATGCTGATAAAGTTGTGTTTCAAGCTAGGTACATAGAAAACATCATGAATTTGCCTTTTGTCACCTTGTTTGGTGCATATTGAAATGTTTCCCTTGCCCATGATAGAAACCTTATCATTATTTCTCATCTTTACCTCCAATTTTATTGTTTCATCTATGTAGATGAACATCTCTTTGTTCCCACTCATGTGGTTGCTACAACCACTATCCAAGTACCATGTCTCTTTATTACTTTGCTCAACAATGTTGCAAGTTATAAACAAGCTTCCACATTTCTCATTCCTATGGGGTTCAACCTCCTGTATATGAGTGAAATTTGAATTTTACCTATTCATATCATACTCATTTTTACACTCATTAGCATAATGTCTATAACTCTTGCAATAATAACATTGGATGCTAGACTTATCATACCTTTGTGTAGATCCACTTCTAGAAGTGATATTGATCCTTCCTCTTCCTCTTCCATGTGACTCTTAATAACTATGACTTCCACCTTATTGATTGTTTTAATTTCTTCTTCCTCTATTTTTTTAATCCTCTTCCACTTCCTTTCACATTCACATTTGTCTTGAATGTTTGCTCATGGGAAGAGGTGGCTGACTTATTCATTATTTGTTCATGGGTTTGCAAAAAACTCATCAACTATCATTTGACTCAAATATTTTGACTCTTTTATGGCAACCACTATAGGATTAAATCTAATTGGGAGGCTCCTCAACACCTTTTCAATGATCCTATGATCTTCAAGGTTGTCACCACATGTCTTTATTTGATTGACAATGTTCATTGTTCTTGTCAAGAAGTCATTAATAGATTCATTCTCCTTCATTTTTAGGGTCTCAAAGTCTCTTCTTAAGAGTTTTAACTTGAAAATATTTACCTTATCACTCTTTTGATATGCATTTTACAAAATATTCCATGCTTGCTTAGAATGGATAGTTACTGATATCCTAGGAAAAATTAAATCAACCAATGCCATTTATATATAGCTAAGTGCTTTGGTATCTTTCCTCCTATTCTCCTTCAGCACATTCCTTTATGTTTGGGTCAAAGCATTTAAGACTTCCATGTCTGCAACCTCATTATACCCAAATTCAACCAACTCCCATAGCTCTTGAGAGTTGAATATAGTTTTCATTTTGATGCTCCACACATCATAATTTTTTCCATCAAACATGGGGGGATACTACCATGACCATGAACTCCCTGCTACCATGTCTGAATGAACTCACAACCAAGCTACCTTTCACCTATAGCTCTGATACCAATTGTTGGAAATGTTCCTAGCACTAATGACTGTGAAAGGGAGAAATTATAAAATGTATGCAAGAAATAATACCAAATTTGAAGGTCCAAGTGGGCATCAAATTAGACAACACAAGAGTGAAATAGAATAGGGAAGAAATGGAGAAATAACCATAAAATTTTCATATATATAAATTTGAAAAACTCCTTATACAATACACAACTACAGATGTATAAAACTAACTTGTAAATGATCACACAAAAAAAAATCCTTATTTATTTTAACTATTGTCAACAAAAATATGTTACTTGCTATATCTACTCTATTTTTCCTTGACCTATTGTGCTCTCATCTTGCTATAGACTATTATGTTCTATTCTATATCTCTCCTCTATTCAAATCCCCTAATCACTCTTCACATATAGGATACTTCTCTATTCTCTCTATTGCTACTACGTGCAATGTTTTCTTCTACTCACATTCCCTTTTTCTTGACTATTACTACATTGGAATGCTTTTTATTTCTCACATTCCCTTCTTCTTGACTACTACTATGTTGGAATGCTTTATGTTGCTCACATTCCCTTCTTCTTAACTGCTACTACATTGGAATGAATGCCTATAGCTGTACTTTTGCTTTTTCTTTGTCTTTTATAACTAATTACCTAACCCATATATTTCTCCCTCTAAAATAAATTAAATGGGCTCCAAATTTGAAATTTGAAAGGGGTTGCATTTAATTTAGTTAGTGGCCTATCGTGTTCTACAGCTGCATGTGGAGTTAGGTAGGAGGAGGTCAAAAATAATATTTTTAAAAATATATCAAGCTACCTCAAACTATACTATAAATGAATCTCTATAATATTCAAGATGATATTATAAGAAATTTAGTGATCATCCATATTTTTGCTTTCAAATATAAAAATCTATTGCCTTCACATTATGAACAGTGCCATTATTGTATACTCTAGAATTATGTTAAAACTCAAATATTCTTGTTATGTTCAGTGCTTCCTCAATCTTTGACAAGTGACATAGTAATATGATTGTTTTCATTACCATATATATGTGTAATAGTTATGCATCTCGTAGGAGAAAATAACAGTCTATGGAGTAGGCATTATTGCACTCTCTGAATTGGATTCCTTATTTCCAACTCAAATTTGAATAATCACTTTTGTAAGATGCACTTGCAGACAAATCATTATTCAAAATATGAAATACACTATCTTATGTATTCAATATTACTGATAAAATATGTGATTATTATGGATTTGTGGCATTTTGGAAAACATATATAAAAATATGTTAGCATATATATTTTTATTGGTAAGTTTGTGATGTTTTTCTTTCTTGTTTCTAGTGCTAAGTCACATCTGATACTCAGATTTGCCACTTTCAAATAGTGAACTTGAAAATCATGTGATTTTGATTTATGATACTTTGTGTGTATAACATATGCCACTAATGTGTCTTTAATGCAGGCCAAGTTAAGCACTACTAGCATAGTGTGGAAGGAAAGAGAAGTTGTAATTTTTGCATTGGGTGAAATTTTAGAGGGTTGCATCAATGGACTTTTCCCACATTTATGGTAAGTACAAAATAAGCATTGAGATACATTACTTTTTAACTTTAGAGTATTGATTAAAGCTTAAAAGTAATACTACTTTAGCATGCATAATTTAACATTAGAATTTTTTATGGTATTATGATATTTATTTGTTGTTTTATTCTTTACAATTATTTTGTGTACTTAGTAATTGTTTTTTTTATAGCTATCCTATCATTGCGTGAAATAGACATCAATCCTCACTCCTAGTGAGATTCATAAAAGTATAACTAGGTGTTCACAGGGGAAAACCCATGATAGATGTTTTTGGGGCACACTGTGTGAATCTCTTATGTAGGAGAATGTTTTTAATAGAGAGAGGCACACACATTCATATAAACATAACTTGCACTATATAGATAATGAATATGCAAAAGTTTATACTAGCTTTTGAATGCATGTCTCATGTTCAATTAATAGGTATAACTGATGTCTAGACTGGTGACTCCCTTGGATGGTATACCTATAACTACACTTATACATCTTAACCATGAATAACTTAATTAAATGGGAGAAATTTAGAGATTTAAAACTTCTAGGGAATAATTGTTTGTATCATATTGTTGACTAATCTTTAAGTAGCTAACCCTAATACCAGTACGGAATGGAATTCAGATATGTTGGTGTGGAAATTTTTGTTGCCTTGGGTAATTTTTTAATTATGACCATATAATATATATATATATTAAAAAATAAAATTATAACCAAATAATCAAAATTAACCACATAATATGCATAAAGTAAACAAAATAAGTTAAATAACCACTAAACATACTGATAATTCAATTCCAAATTTATTTATATTCAGTGGTTGAACTTAGAACAAGTACATTTTTAAAATGTTACAAGTTACAATGTACACACAAAAATCACTTAAGAGAGAACCCTTCTGCTGGTGGGAAGATTTATGCACTGACTTGTTGCTTACATTCAAATTATTTGGGGAGGGTGCTAATTTAACTTTTCTCCCCCCTTGTATTTTATATGGATGAAAAATATTCTATGGGGAATGATTCTTCTTGGTAGGAGTGGCATCTACCCTGATTTAGGACTCATCATTTCTTAAAATATGTAGGAGATGTTTTAAAATCTTAAACCTTCCATTGATTGTCAAACAGAAATGTACACAAGGATTAATGACAACCATGTATAAGATTTACCCTATAATTCTAGAGTTGTAAATCAAATTTGTCATCCCATTTATAATTTTCCACTACATGCCTTTGTTAAGCATGAAATATATTGAGAGCGGGGGTGAATCAATATATTATATATCTTTTACTTACTCTGATTTCTTTTCTTTAACCACTTAATCACACATTCAAGATATGCAATAAAACTGAAACAATAATATGCACCACACAAGAGAGAGAGAGAGAGACACCATATTTTTATGTGGAAACCCAAAGTGAGAAAAACCACAGAGAACAATCTCAAGTATATGAATAAGCATCAACTCAAATTACAAAGTTTTCAAGCACCAACCCCTTTATCGAGCACCATCACAATAATTATTTGTGAGCACCAACCCATAGGAGCACCAACCCCTTGCAAATATTTGTGAGTACCAACCCACAAGAGCTCTAACCCCTCTTGTGTATAAAACACAAATGTCTCTCAATGTTGCTTACTCAACAAATGATAGAACTCTACAATATCTCCTACTTTTCTCTTTTCAAAAATAAATACAAACCATGCACTCTCTTTCTTATTACAAATGGCTTCTCAAGCCTTTATTTATATCTTTCCAAATGACCATTGGCATTCACCTATTATGACCCTTCATATCCTTGCATTGAAAAGTCATATGGTGACCTTTCATAAGAAAATGCACCCTTTCCTCTTTTATCTTTATCTTGGTGACTTTTTGTATTCCTTAAAGTGTCCCTTCATGGAAAAATATGTTATACCCTCTTTTGTCTTCACATAGTGACTCTTGGAATTATTCAAGATGACTCTTCATGGAAAAATGCATCCCATTCCCTCTTTTATTTTCACATGGTGACTCTTGAAATTCCTCAAGATGACTCTTCATGAGAAAATGTGTTTCATTCCTCTTTTATCTTTACCCCGTGACTCTTTGACTTCTCCATGGACCCTATTTTAACTTATATGCAACCAAAAATATATTCATTAATATTAAATAAATATTAACACACATTAGCCAAGATATGAATATTAAAAACATCATTAAATGCAATGGGGCATTGATCACCAATGCTAGACCTTTGACATCAATGACAATATTTCCAACAATCTCCCCATTTATCATTGATGACAACCTCAAACTGAAACTACCACATCCTAAAACTTGCACATAATACCATATAAAAAACATACAGTAACTCCCCCTTACTATGACACCTTATACCTATTATTTTTACTTATTTGGCACATATTTTTGCACCTGTACCTATACTTTTACTTTTTTTTTTCTTATCCCCCTTTGACATCAATGGTAAAGAGCCTAATCTGGAGCTAACACTTAGCTCCCCCTCAACTGATGTTGATCCTCAATGGTAGAAAGTAAAAAAAATACTCCCAACTTCTCTCATAGATACTCAAATGTGTCTTTTGGTAGTGATTTTATGAAAATATCTACAATCTGCTCTATAGTACTGATATATTCCATCTTAGCCTATTGATCTGCAACTTGCTCTCTCAAGAAGTGATATCTGATGGGAATATATTTTATTCTTGAATGCATCATTGTATTCTTTGAAATATTAATAGCACTTTTGTTGTCACAAAAATAGAAATAATTTGATCATATTTTACCTTGATATCTTCCAAAGTTTGTTTCATCCAAAGCACTTGAGTCTAACACAATACTATTGAATATATTCTAATTCAGTTGTAGAAAGTGATACTAAATATTACTTTTGCTAGCCATGATACTAAGCTATCACCAAGGAAGAAAGCTCCTCCACTTATACTCTTTCTATCACCCAAGCAACCTGCCCAATATGAATATGTATAAGTAGCCGAAGTGAAATCTCTATCTATGGGATTCCACAATCCATAATCTAATGTCCCCTTGATATATCTAAATGTTCACTTTTCCAATTAAACATGACTATCTTTTAGAGCTGATTGATATCGTGTAATCATACCTACTATATGCATGATGTCTAGCCTTGATGTTGTAAAAAACTACTAATCATAGATCTATATAAATATTGATCTACAATAGGTGAATCTTCATCTTTTTTCACCTTATTTCTTGTACTCATTGGTGTGCCAACTGATGCACAATCCTCAAAACCAAATTTATATAACATTTCCTTGGCATATTTACTTTGAGATATGAAAATTTCTTTATCTGAATGAAATATTTACAATCCTAAGAAAAATGATAATTCTCCAAGTATAGACATCTCAAATTATTTTTGCATATTATAAAGAAAATTTATTGTCATTTTTTCAATTTTTCCTCAAAAAATGATGTCATCAACATATACCACAACAATCAATTGATTCTCACCTTCTATTTTGATATAGAGATTACTGTCATCAAATCCTCTCTTGAAACCTTGATCCTACAGGTACTTATCAATTCTTGCATACAAATCTCTGGGAGCTTGTTTCAATCCATACAGTGCTTTCTTCAATCTGCATACATGGCTACTAATATTTGAGAGAATAAATCCCTTAGGATTCTTAATGTAGACCTCTTCTTCTAGATTCTCATTTAGGAAGGTATATTTGATATCCATCTGAAACACTTTGAAAATTTTAAACATTGCATATGTAAGAAAAATTCTAATAGCCTTTAGCCTTGCTACTGGTGTGAAATTTTCTTCAAAATATATTCCTTCAATCTGAGCATATCTTTTACATACTAATCTTGCTTTATTCCTGGTCACTTTTCTATTTTAATTCAACTTATTTCTGTAAACCCATTTTGTTATTATCACATTGTGATCTTTTAGTCTATTCACTAATTCCAAAGTATCATTCTTTTCTATCTAATTTAATTCTTCATCCATTGCCTTAACCCAATGCTTATCATGTCTAGCTTTTGAAAAAAAATTAGGCTGAATTTTTAATAACAAAGAAAAATTAACTTGCTCATATTCACTTACCATCATTCTTCTAGTGCAAATTCCTTCATTTATGTCCCTGATGATGTCACTTTCATTATGATTTCTCTGAACATATTTGGATGGAGTTTTGGTGTCCTTTTTTTTTCTTCTTCTCATCTTCATCTAATTCTTCAAAATCTTTCTTTTCAATGATTTTAAGAATGTCTACTGGATCACTGATTCTTTATGTTCCATCTTTTTCTATCCTGACACTTACACTTTCAACAATTTTTTTGGTTCTTTTGTTATAACATTTATAAGCTTTACTTTTGCAAAAATAACCAATAGATATACCTTCATCTACTCTAGATTCAAACTTACCAAGTTTTTTGTTAATTCTCTTTATGAATCATCTACTACCAAAAACTCTAAAATAATCAACTGTCATTGGTTTGTCTTTCCATAATTCATAAGGAGTCTTATCACTATTGACTCTCAATAATGCTCTATTATGAATATGCACTACTGTAGCAACTACCTCTCTCCAATATTTATCTGGTATCTTAGATTCATTTACCATTGTCCTCACCATCTCCTAAAGTATTATGTTTTTTTGTTTAACTACTCCATTTTGTTGTGAAGTTCTAGCTGCTAAATAATGTCTCTTTATTCCATGGTCTTCACAAAACTTAATAAACTAATCTGACATGAATTCTCCTCCTCGATCTGATCTTAGACACTTAATATTCAAACTAGTTTCATTCTCAACTAATGCTTTGAATTATTTGAAATGTCTTGAGTAATTTGAGTTCTCATAGGTCCACATAGATCAATGTGAAAAATATTTAACATCTAAGTGGTCGAGTACTCTTTTATTTTGAACCACCTTCTGGCTCGTTTTCCATGCTGACAAGGTTCACAAAGCATGTTAGATGGCTTTGTAATCTTTGGAAGAGTTTTGACTATTTATTTCTTGATGATATTGAAAATATTGTCAAAATTTATGTGTCCCATTCTCTTGTGCCATAGCCAACTTTCTTCAATTTGACTCAAACAATATATTTGACCTTTGATGTCTAATAACATATATGAATTATTACATGTTATCTGAGCATTTGCAACCAACACATCTGAATATTTTCTCCTAATTTCACAACCTTTGACATAAAACTTTAGTGTCTGCCCCTAATCACATATTTGACTTACACTCAAAAAATTATGCTTAATACCTTCTACATACAAAACATTTTTAGTTTTAGTTCTACCATTATCCAAACTTAGTTTTCCTTTTATGGCAATTTTGGTAGTAGTATTATCTCCAAATTTTAATGTGCCACCATTGATCTTCTTCAAGGTTATGAACTTACTTTGTATCCTATCATGTTCCTCAAACATCTACTATCAATGAACCATGGATTTTCTTAATTTATTGCATGCAAAGTTGTCTATACCAACATAGATTTTTTAGGTTATTTCTTCTGCCATGAATCTGTCTGAACTTTTTTCTTGATGAATGGAGCTTTGAAACCTGGTCCTTTTTTACTGAATTGAACACATTTCTATAGTATCAAGCTATGTGTTTGAAGTTATTACACTTGTAACATATTATGGCCTCTTCATTAAAGCCTGATAGAGGAGCAAAAGGGTTATGGCTTCTAATTGACTCTACATGACTTTCCTTCTCCTTATTTCTAAAATTGTTAGCCCTTTTTTGACATTCTATTTTTTTATGACCATATCCATTACAATAAAAATAGTAACTATAAAATAGGACATGTTTGTGTATCTCTGACTTTATTGCCTTTTGTAGCTCTATTTCCTCTAGCCTTCTTTGTTTGAGATGTCCTCTATAGTCTTAACTTCTTCCCTTCTTAATTCCTCTTTTATAAGAGATTCAACATAGCTCTTTCTTTTTTCTCTGTCTATGAAAGTAGTGGCCTCCCATTTCTCTTTTTCAAATCTGATACCTATCTTATCTAACATTGATCTTTGACTTTCTAATATCTTATTCAACATATTAGTGTTATTCTCAAATTTTGAATCATTGGCTACTCTATCATTGATTGCTTTATTCATTTTCTCAAGATCTATTTTTAAAGAAGCAATTTCAATAACATACCTTTCACATTATTTACTTAATTTTTTCAATTGTATCATTAGATCTTCTTCATTTTTCTTGGCTTCTTCAAAGTGTGCTTGTAGATCTTCAATTATTTCCTTTGACTCCTTTTTATTTTTCTTGATCTAGATCTTTAATCTTCGATTCTTCTTCTCAAGAGATTTTAACTCTTCTAAGGCACAAATGAGTTCTCCTTCCAAATTCACTTCAGCTTCATCCTCTTCTTCTTCTTGATCATCTATACTTTTTCTTGCAGAGGTATCTTCATGTATGGCCATAAATAAAATATCTTCTTCTTCTAAATCACTGACTCCACTATCTTTAGTTGAGTTAAGATCTTTAGAATATAAACTCTTCTTCTTGAATCCCTTCTTTAATTTTACTTTGATATTATTCTTGTATTTAGACTTTCCTTCTTCATTATCACCATTATCTTTATATGAGCACTTAGCTGCAAAATGTCCAATATTTTCACAATTAAAAAATTTAAAAGGTAATTTTTTTTTATATTTATCTATGCCTTTTTTTGGCCTACGAATGAATAGAGCTCCATTGTCATCTTCATCATCACTAGAACTATCACTTGATTCTTGAATCTTAGCCTTCTCTTTCTTTGATCTCTTGAAAGTAGCTTCTCTCTTTGAGGGTTTCTCTTATTTGGTTTGCATCTCATATGCCATAATAATACCATGTAACTCATCCATCTTTAACTTGGCTAAATTCTTCATCTCTTCAATTGTTGAAATGTTTTCATCATATCTCAATGGTAGAGATTTCAAAATTTTTTGAACCATAATTGATTCTTCTAACTTTTCTCTAAGACCTTGAATCAATTAACTATTTGATCAACCCACAAAAGATAACTTTCTATATTTTCTTCCTCTTCCATCTTTAAACTCTCAAACTATCTTTTAAAAGTATGAAGCTTAGCTTGCTGAACCTTTCCATCACCTTTGTAAATATTTTCAAATTTTACCTAAATTTTATGAGTAGATTTACATTGCATAAATTTAAAAAATTCTAATTCACATAAACCACATAAAATAGAATTTAAATCTTTAGCATTATTTTTGCTTGTCTTCTTTTCTATCAGAGTAGTTACAAGTGTCTATGGCTCTTCATATTCCTCCACCACTGCTTGCAAAATATCAAATCCAAGGGCCATCAAATAAGTCTTCATCTTTATGCTCCAAAAAGCATAATTTGTCCCATCAAACAAAGGTTCTTTATTTGTATTAAAACCTTCATGTGATCTAGCCATCATGCTTTTTCAATCTACTTTCAAGCTATAATTTTTTTTCCAAAGGAACCTGCTCTGATGCCAATTGTTAAACACAAAATATAATAAGAGGGGGAGGTGAATTAGTATATTATATATCTTTTACTTAATCTAATTTATTTTCTTTAACCACTTCATCACACATTCAAGATAGACAATAAAACTTAAATAATAATATGCACCACACAAGAGAGAGAGACACTAGATTTTTACATGGAAACTAAAAGTGAAAAAAACCATAGAAAACAATCTCAATTATATGAATGAGCACCAACTCAAATTACAAAGCTCACAAGCACCAACTTGTAAGAGCACCAACCCTTTTACTGAGCACCAACACAACAACTATTTATGAACACCAAACCATAGGATCACCAATCTCTCTTATGTATTAAACACAACTATCTCTCAATGTTGCTTACTCAACAAATGATAAAACTCTACAATATCTCTTACTTTTCTCTCTTTGAAAACAAATACAAACTATGCACTTTCTTGCTTATTACAAATGGCTTCTCAAGCCTTTATTTATAGCTTTCCAAATGACCTTTGGCATTCACAATTTATGACCCTTCAATCCTCATGGAAAATAGTGCCAAACTTGCATGACCCTTTGTATCCTTGCATTTGAAAAGTCATATGGTGACCCTTCATAAGCAAATGCATCATTTCCTCTTTTATCTTTATCTTTGTGACTTTTTGTATTCCTCAAAGTGTCCCTTCATGGAAAAATGCACCATACCCTCTTTTGTCTTTACATAGTGACTCTTAGAATTTCTCAAGATGACTCTTCATGGGAAAATGTGTCCCATTCCTCTTTTGTCTTTACCCTGTGACTCTTTGACTTCTCCATGGGCCCTATTTTGACTTATATGCAACCAAAAATATATTAGTTGATATTAAATAAATATTAACACACATTAACCAAGATATGAATATTAAAAATATCAATAAATATAATAGGGCCTTTATCACCAATGCTAAACCTTTTACATCAATGACAATATTTCCAACAGCCTCTTACTATGTTGTGTAGTATACTCCCTGGCTATAAGTTGCATTATTATTATGTGAAAAGATTAAAACCTTGATCATATAGTGTACTAGTTTTATAAAACATATTTTGGAAATGTAATTTGGTTTTCTAATATGGTTATACATGATTGATGAATACAAATAGATATATACAATATACTTAGACAAAGTTGTTCAACTTTAGAGTTTGCTTATGACACCTAGCTACATTTTCTATACTCAGTAAAGGTATTGTTTCTAGCACTTAGGACTCTTGTCACCAATTATGAAATTGTTTTTTTCTTAACATAATTCTTGTGAAGTCCATGCATAATAGTAGATGACACACAATTCAATTAGGTAGGGGAAACCCTAATTTTGGGTCTATAGAGGTGAGACTATTAATCTTTTATTATGTGAAAATATGGGGTGATTCATCCTACAATTAGGTGTAATCCTAGGGTCATAGGGATTGCCTACCTTTTTGTTCTAGTGCACATGTCGTACTAGAGAATTTATCCATAAGTGATCTAAAACTTGCTTGTTCAATAAGCATGGGCTAACAATTGAGATTTAAGATGCATAAAAGTGAAAAATATTTTAATTTACCTAAGGATTGTATATAAATGCTCATGATTTACTTGTTTGATTATATGTGGTGTTTTCTCTATCTTTCTAGTTACATTGTTACTTCTAATGTGGAATGATAAATGTAATGCTTCTTTACATGAAGATGATTTGATTAACTCATGAAATTTGAGAAAATGTAGTGTTTTAGGTCTTGACAAGTCAGAAAGTATGAAGCAAATATTTACAATTGATAATTATAAGATCCTAACATAATTATTAAAATTTTGAAATATAAACCTACTAATGATAATAATTATATTTCATCTCACAATATTTTTTAATATATATTTTTCTCCCTAAGTAATTTATTGTATGTCAAACATTTGCCAAAGTCATATGATCTCTATTGTAAATAACAATTATTCAATTGTATTATGTTTGATAATGTCTTGAGAATTCACCTACCCTTATACAATGTTTTTTTGTTCAATATTTTAAAAATACCCTAGTACAATTGTGCTCATTTTGCTACATGTATACATTTAGAGATGGTTTGAATACTTGGTACTTCTTTACTCGATTTGGATAAAATAGGCTCTTAACTTGGCTGAGAGCTTCTTTAAATGAATAAAATAAAATTATTAAATAATAGGGAGTCTTTTATTAGTGTGCAATAGTGTAAGTGTGCGTAAATAATGAAATTTCCAAGTGGTAGAATATGTAACATATAGGTGCATTTATAGCAATCCAAAAGGATAAAACCTCATGCTACCTATCCTAAAGATATGAACCAACATGTAAGGGAGGGTCTAATTTTTAAACATAGTCATTACTAGGATAATGGTTAAGAGTGACCCATTGGGTTAGGATCAACTACCAATCTAATCCCGTGTGGGTTGATTCTGACCTAGAAGGGTGATATTTGGTCTTAAGATTTTGAATGTCTATACATATGTTTAGAGATTTTTTTATTGATGTATAACATTTATAAAGGTGTAAGACAACAACTTAGTAATGTATGAGCCCATATAAGTACTTAGGATAGAGTGAGGTGGTGAAATAAGACCAATTTAAGTGTTTACATCAAACAAGGTAAAAGAGGGCCAAAACTAATATTATCAAGTATTCATCACCAAATTTGAGTGTTTACACTTCCATATGAGTGAGTGTCTAGAGTATTGGAGATAAAATAAGTGGATCATATGTCCCATTTGAGATGTAAGATGAGTCTATGAATCACATATATCAAAATAAATGGATTACATTATATGCAACATAGGATGATAAATGACATCGTGAAAGCATGTAACATCAAAAACATAATAAGATGACATTGTGAAAGCATGTATGTCATTGATAAATGACTACAAATGAATGTGAAGTATGATTTATATAAGTGTAAGTCTAAAATTCCCCCATGTGATAAATATATAATCAATGACAACATAATAACAATGAGATGTCCCTCATGGAAAACATATACACAATATAAGCACAATATTAATATATCCCTACATGGGAAACATGTAATCAATATGTATACACATAAATATAGTATTAGAAACTTGAAAAATCAGCCTTGACCTATTTTTACCTTACTTTACTTGTACATACCTATATGGATCTTGTACACCATTCTTTCTTATTCATTTTCCTTTTATGGGCCTCACCTTTCTAATTTGTTATCTGTCACCTACATGAATTCTCTAGTGTATGCCTATTCAGGTTATTATCTTAATAAAACCATCTCTTAATCATTAAATCATTTTTTAATTTATTTTTTGATGCATATGATCATACTCAACTGAATCTAGATTGATGAATTTGTCCACCTATGCAAGATATATCCACACACCTTGTAACCATCATTTTTCAATTTCAAATCATTCATATGGGTTAGCTTGTACATTTTGAATGGCAATAGCATGAGAAGTTACCTAAATAGTTTTATATTTATACAAAATAGGTCTAATCCTATTTCTACATAGAAAGTATGAAGTAAACAATTATCTAAAAATTCATCCATCACTTGCACATTGAAAAAGAATGCCCTAAATCTCCCAAATCATAAATTAGTCATAGGGAGCATGCCCTAGCCAAGTCTAGAGCACTAATCCAAGTCAATTTTCCCATTTTCAAGTGTCAAAATATAGATTATAGGTTACATCCATATGAAAGGACCAATATTTCATGCATACTCCTATGTGCAGATTGAGCCCTCTTTGGAGTATTGGAAATGTCGATAACACTCAAGCACTTAATATGGGTTAGAAAAAAAAGGGGTGTAATGGATCGAGCTGACCCCAATCAACCCCATTATTATTTATCATTTCTTACATATCCCATACTCCAAGGAGATAATTCAAACCCACGTAGTTTTACCACTTATAGTGCTTAGTGCAATTGTGTTCCTTTTACTACATGCATGCATCTAGAGATAGCTTGAATACTTGATATTATTTTGATTTATTTGGATAAAATAGGCTCTTAAATTGTCTAAGGTATTATTCAAATGAATAGAATCAAATTTGGAAATAACAAGTAAATTTTGCTTGGTGTACTATAGCATGCTTGAATCATGAAATTGTCAAGTGGTAGAATAAGTAACTTAGAGGTGCATTTATAACAATATAAAATGGTAAAACCCCAAAACACCTATCTTAGAGATATGTACCAACATATAAGGGAGAATCTAAGGTTTAAAATTAGTCATATCCAAGGTAATGGTCAAGATCAACCCATAGGGTTAGGATTGACTACCGATCCCATCTTGTGTGGGTTGATTCTGACCTGGAAGGGTGACAATTGGTCTTAAAATTTTGAATGTCCATATAGATGCTTAAATACATTTTAATTGATTTATAAATTTTTTGTAGGTGTAAGACAATAACTTAGAAATATATGAGCCTATATAAGTACCTATGATAGAGTGAGTTGGTGAAATAGGACCAATTTAAGTGCTTAAGTCAAGTAAAGTAAAAGTGGGCCAAATATGACATTATCAAGTGTGCATCACAAAATTTGAGTGTCTACACTTTCATATGAGTGAGTGAGTGTCTATATTATTAGAGATATAATAAGTGGGTCATATGCCCTCCTTTTGAGATGTAAGATGAAATTTTGAATCACATATCTCAAAATAAATGGATTACAATGTATGTAATATATGATGATAAATGAGATTATGAAAGAATGTAATAACAACAACATAATAATATGACATCATGAAATCATGTATATCATAGATAAGTGACTCCAAATTAGTGTAAAGTATGATCTATATAATTTCAAGTCTAACATGCACCCAAGTGAAAGATATAAGCAATGGCAACATAATAACAATGATATGTCCCTAATGGATAACATGTACACAACATAAGCACAATTTTAATATACCCCTACATGGGTAATAAGTAATTATCATATAGACACATAAATATAGTATTAAACACTTAAAAATATTAGTCTTGACCTATCTTTACTTTAAATGACTTTTGCATACCCTTATGGCTCTTATACACCATTCTCTCCCATCGATTTTAATTCTATGGGCCTTACCTTTCTCATTTGCTATTTGTCACCTACTTGAATTCCCTAGTGTATGCCTAGTTGAATTATTATCCTACTCAAACTACCTTTTGATTTTAGACTATTGTTTTCTTGATTTTTGGATGCCTCTGATCATATTTAGATGGCTTTGGATTATTGAAGTTATCCACCTATGTTGGATATGTTTGCACACATTACAACAATCATTTTCCAAATTCAAATCATTCATATGGGTCAGATCATATATTTTTCATGTCACAAGCATGATAAGTTACCAAAGAGTCATATATTTATATACAATAGGTCTAATCCTATTCCTATCTAGAAAGTATGAAGCAAACAATTATCAAAGAATTTATCCATCACTTGCACTTTGAGAAGGAATGCCCTGAATCTCCCAAATCATAAATTAGTCATAAGGAGCATGCCCTATACAAGTTAAAATTTCTCATTGTCAAATGTTTAAATATATATTATAAGTTTCACCCATATAAAAGGACTACTATTGCACACATACACTTAATTGGGAGAACTACATGCAAATTGAGCCCTCTTTGGAGTATTGTAAACACAAACAGTGTTCAATAACTTAGTAGGGTTTGGTTAGGGTTAACCTAACCCTTCTTCCCCTTTTTCCTTTATAAATAAACTTAGTGTCAAAATTGGATCTATGGTTTTAAGGTGAATTAGATAGGTTTATAGACTTGCACACAATAGGTAGATTATGATATTTTATAAAAAAGGTTTACAAGGTGTTGTGATCTTTGAAGAAATAGTCAGGAACATTTAGAGGGATGTTTATATTAGAGATCATATGCCTAGGTTTGATGCAGGTATCCATTTAATGTTATATTCATTTAGGTAGGTCCAAACAATTATTTTTCAAAGTTGAGCGACTCCATATCTAGTTTTAGTCCTTTTCCACCACCTATAAATAGTCTCAAACCTAAGTTGAATAGTAATAAGATATGTACCCTAATCCTTTTAGTGCCTTCCATAAATATTAAAGTATAATCAAAATTTAGACTTATCTTAGACAATCTGAATATTCAAAATTCGACCTTGTTTTAAATACATTTATCCATAATAGGTAAAACCAATGAAGCACAAACAATACTATGCAATAATATGGACAAGGTTATTTAATGTAAGTAGATTAATATGCCCATAATTGGTAATATATAATCAATGACACATAAAAAATAACATGCCCTAATATAAGTAATGTATCACCATATATATCAAAGTAAAACAAACTCATGGATCCTTCCCTAGTAGATGCATGATACAAATCATGGAAATATAGACAACCTAATAAGAACATATGATAAAGGTTTTGATGTATGGAAGAAGTGAAAATTATCTTTGGTTTACTCTAAAAATGAATATATTCACCAACCAATCTACCCTAGAATTATTAGTTGTTGATCTAGTTATGTTGTGAGTGAGATTATTGACCAGAAACTGTACTGAATAACTTCATAACCAAAAACATATGCTTGTTGGTATTAATTACTATATACCTGAAATAAAACCATATATTTACATATGTAAAAATGTTTTCCAATATGAACTATTATGCCACTTCTCTTTGTGGATAATTCTTTATTAATAAAAAAGCTAAAACAAACCTATTATAAGATAACTTGCATGACAAGTTATGTTTATAAATTGAAAACTAAATTAAAAAAATTATTTAAAAATGAAGTAAACTTAAAATAGACTCAAATATACATGAAATTTGACTCAATAAAATAAGGTTGACTTATTTACAAGACAAGGCCAACATGTAATAAACCTTCCTTAGCAAGTAAGCAACTCATGCAACCTAGTCAATTTATGCACCCCAAATCCCTAAAAAATAAGAAACTGATTAAAAAGGCATTACTTTCAGTTAAATAAATATAAAAATTGTGTCCCACCTCTTGGATATGAATGGGTAGGTGTTTGAACTTAGCTAAGTACATATCCAGTGAACTACACTCTAACTAGCAATTCTAGCTATTTTTAGGAAGTTTCTAGAAAGTGTCTAAAACTGACCATATAACCAATCTAAGACAAAATTGAAATAAATAAAATTTATAAAATTATAAAACACAAATAAAAATAATTCTAAAATTAACAAATCAAGTGTTGACATTAGTATCGCACTCAATATTTCCCCCTTTGATGCAAAGAAGAGAGATGCCTATCATCTCCTTAAGTCTTCCATGATTCTTCTTCGGCAATCCCTTGGTGAAAATATCAAAAAAATGATATTCAATTATCACATAATTAATGAAATTTTTTTATCATTGAACAAGTCTCTGACAAAATGATGTTTGAGTCCAATTTTTTTGGTTCTAGCATGAAAAATTGGATTCTTGGACAATTATTTTGCTCGATTGTTATAAAAAAAAAATTACATTGACTCAAGTTGAGCCTTTATAAAATCAAGTAAGATGATTATCATCCATAATCATTGTGTGCAAGTTTATTTAAGGGCTGTAAATTCAGCTTTAATAGAGGATAATACAATTTTAATTTGTTTCTTTGAAGACAATGAAACTAACCCACTTCCCAGTGTAAAATAATAACCTATAGTTAAATTATTGTCATCAAAAGATCCTCCCTAATATTAAAATGTGTATCCAACTAGACATAATAAATTTAATGGTGTAAAATAAGTACCATGATCATAATTACCTCTTATATATTTAAAAATAATTTTCACTACCTATAAATCTAGAAACTAGCAAAATTCCATAACTAATATCGGGTCTTGTCATAGTGAGATATATCAAACATTCCACCATGATTATAAAATTATTTTTATCATCTGTAAATACTTCCATCCTATCTCAATATATTTTCTCTACTTGCAATTGGAATGCCCACTAGTTTAGAATCTTGAAGATTGTAGTTCTTTAACATGTCTTGGGTGTATTTGCCCTGACAAATGAATACTTCCTTTTTTGATGGACTTTCATGCTAAGGAAATACTTCATAAATGTAAGATCAATCATCTCCAATTATTATTTCAAATTTTCCTTCAATGTATTCAACATCTCCAAATAGTTACATGTAAACACCAAGTTATTTACATAGAGACAAACATATAAAATATTAGAACCCAATGTTGTATATAAAGAGTTGGTTCATTTTGACTTCTTACAAAGCCTTAATCTAATAACCAACTATAAATTATTTAGTACCAAGATTTTAGATCTATATTGAGCCCATAAAAATCCTTATTCAACTTATATACCCAAAATTATTTACCCTTTACATTAAAACCTTGTAGTGGTTTCACATATACTTCGTCAGTCACTCCATTTAGGAATGCACTTATGGCATTCATTTGATGGATTTTACATCTTTTGTAAGTATTTGTATAAATAATTAGTCTTATAGTATCTTCACATGCCATGGGTGCATACATTTCCTCATAGTTAACTCCATATGTTTGTACAACCTTTTTGCAACTAGTCTAATTTTTTAGCTTGTCAACTATATCATCACTCTTGAATTTAGTATTATAGACCCACTTGGCTCCAATGAAATATTTATTTAATATACATTGGAAAAGAATCCATGTATCATTTCTCTCAATTTAATCCATCTCTAATTTTATAACATCAACCCACTCTTTATTTTGAGTACTTATAGGTTCAATAGCCACATATGACAATGTGTCTAACTCTTTTTGTAATTATAAGAGTTGGGAAAATAATCTAATAAATTAAGAAGAATGATTTTATATGAGTATAAAAATTAAATAATTTAAATTCAAAATATACTCTTATATAGTGTTGAATCATGAAAATATGTTAAATATATAAAGTACCATGCCAAAAAATAATTTGATTGCTTAATCATGAAGAAGGAATAATAGTAAACTTATTGAATGGTGTGTAACCAGATCTAAGAAGTGCATGTGTAGAAATATCAGAGTGAGGCTTAGTTGTGATTTTTTTTTATTCTTGAAATTATCTCTTTGTCAACTTGGACACTATCATTGAAATAGGGACACTGACATCAACACTTTTGTCTTGAACTTAATGCTTCTATCCATAATGAAGTACATGTTATTTTCTATAAATTCCACATACACCTATTAGGGTCCTCTATTTCCTTACAAATTATTTTTTCATATGATGTTCACAAGTTATGAATATTAGTATGTAGCTAAAAACCCTAGGTCCTCCAATTAGGGCATGCTACCTTAAAAAAAGGGGTTCGTGGACTCAAGTCAATTCAAGCTGATCTCAAACACCTCTTTATCAAATATCACTACTTACATAGCCATATAATCTGAAGAGGGCCTTAGACTTATGCAATTCTCCCTTTTATGTGGGCTTGTGACTGAAAAATTATGAAAGTTTATGTAGTGATCTAGCTTGCTACTTGAAAAATATTTCTCATGGACTACTCTTTGAATGCTTCAAACCTATAAGAATATTTCTTCTATAATTGATATAGAAATAGAAAAGAATAGGAAAATAAAATTCATTTGTGTGAATGTTTAGTGAGATTGATAGGTGTATACTTCGTAGTTGATATATGTCTCAATGAGTGGGCTTTATTTTGTATTTATACTACACATTTTTAAAATTATATTTCATAAGAGGGTTAATTAATATAAATATGCCAACCCATACATATCGAAAGATTTGCAAATTTGATTGTTTCCTAAGTATGGACACTAGCATTAGAATAAGGACACTAGCATCAACACTAGTGTTCTAATCTAGATGATAGTGTATGTGAGAATAAGAAAATTTGAAGATCTGTAGTTGAAAGTGAAGAATATACATCAAGTTTTAAGCATATTGTGGGCTACAAGTGATCTAGGTAATTAGAATATCAGAGTTGGACTATAGTATAAACATTTATACATAGTGAGATAGTAAACATGAACCTTGCGACATTAGAAATATCATAAACTGAAAGTTTGAGACATAAGTGATATTTTCCAAGTGTATAATACTAGTTTATCATATAAAATGTAGATTTTCTTAATCTAGTAATGCATAAAGATGAAATTATTAAGTTAAAAGAAAATAAATGTGTACTTGGTGTGTACAACACACCTTGATTTAACTTAAGCCCTATTTAAATTTTTTGTATATGTATTACCAGAAACCAATATCATGTTATAGTGTAATTAGTGAAAATAATATAAAATTTTAAATAATTTGAAATGCTTGAAATAGAAGATAGTAAGGAAAGAGCACACATGTGTGTTGATGTAACCATGTTCTCCCTTGGTAGTTTGATTTGGTAATGATGCTTCATAAATGAAGCATTGGAGAGAAAAAAAGATTCAAAACTGAACCTTAGAGATGTGAAAAGGATAATATGAGGGCGATCATGCCCCAAAACTAGTTAAAAAATGAGTTGTACCAAGTCTATCAAGTGCGTTGAATCTTGATCACATAACTCAAGTCTATACATAATCTAGCCAAGTCAAATGGTATAACCATATCAACCTGAAAAAATGAAATATTTTCAAGTCTATCGAGGGATCTAAATCTTGATCACACTATTCAAGGGATATAAATTGAAGCAATAGATAAAATATCAATTGATGTATCTTGGTAAGGTCCATAAATGTGTATATAATCTGAATGTGTATTTGTGATTTAGTGAATTTTCATGGAATATGCACTTCTAATGTGTCTCAAGTTGAAGTATCTATCAAAATGTAACCTATGATCTATAAAGTATTTATAATATGTCACAAATTCAAAAAAAAAAAAAAAAATCCCAAATCTAAGAAAATTGATGTCAAATGCATAAAATTTTGTCCCAAGTGTATATTTAAATCATGTAAATTATATCAAATTTTACCAATTCTACTATGTGTATGTGCACTCATGTCTCTATGACATGCAACATTTATATCACCCCCATTTTTAGGTGAGAGTAATGCAACATGATAGTCACCTTATCTTAAAAGGATAAGATAATGATGTTATATCTATATCAATCATGTAATAAAGAAACATATAGCGGTATCATGTCTAATTATATGTCTTAATGAACATAGTATGTAAAAAAAAAATCCTAATATGAATTATATTTATCATGAAAAATTTTAAAATTAAAAGTTACAAGCTCAAAAAATAATCAAGCACATACACAAGATCACTCAATGTCATACAAAGGGGTCTAAGGAGACCACAAACAAGAGTCACATTCAAACATTTCACACTCAAATGGGAGGGCATGTTAAAATTTATACCCACCAAAGAAAAAATAAACACTCAAGGCATTATGGACAAAAAATAAGGAACATGTTAAAATTTTCAATAATCAAAACAAGTTAGTAAACAATAAGTACACTTAAGTAAGCCATGTGAAAAGATGAATAAGTGAAATGTAAGTAGGATAATAATATTATACTAGTCCCTGCATACATTATAAATTTTATAATATGTAAGCATGAGTGTATTCATGTTTAAGCATTAATATATATTCTCAACATGATAATATAAAGATATAATGAAATAATAAAACTTGTATCAATCGTGATCAATAGAAGCAGATGCCCCAAGCATAGTGTGTCATGCGGTCAAAGGAAAGGTCTAAATTTTTTACATGCATGTATTATGGATCTAATGTATTGTTTTATGACACTCAAGTACCCATGAAACATATTTATGTATGCAAATAAAATTATATGCTATCTACTAACAAAAATTACAACATATGCAACAGCTAGTAAACATGTAAATGTTAAATATTTATGTATTTTTATTTTCTAAATATTTTTATAATTTATTTATTAAATATTTTTAGGAAAAAAGGTCTATCTACTGGTCCCATATAAGATATTCTCATAGGATGTTCTAGGCTCAACATGGTGTACAACATATTGGTCATGCTACCAAGGGTCATGAGAATGTGCCAAATCTAAATATGTAGAATTTGTAATAATATGTTCATGCCTCATATGACTCTATGATCATGAAGCATGAGTAGGAGCTGTAGTGCTTTGTGCAAACCATTATTTAGTGCTCTATTTTTTATTTTTTTGTAACTTTAATTTTGGGTCCTTGTACCCTCTCTAAAATAGTTGATCTAATCTCAACAATTGGTTAGGTCATGTAGGTATAAATGAGGGCTTTGTGGATTCCACTATATATATCTTATGGAATGGCCTCTCATATCAGTCACCTAGGAAATGGAATCACATTTTTATTACCCTTTCAATCATGATTAAACTTAATAGGTTTTATGATTAGTTTTCTTGGAATAAATTTCTCTTGTTGTAACAAATGTTCATATTAAATCCTTGAAACTATGATTACTTTGTTGGCATGAATATAATTTTTACATCCATGTACCATGGAAGGTATTGAACATAACTTATGAATCCAAGGTTGTACCCATAAAATATCAAAGACTCTTGTATGTGTTATAATTAAAAATTTGTGGCCACATGTGCTAGACTAACTAGTAAATTTAAATCAATCTCACCAAACACGTGTTTTTCCATCAAATAATTTGATTGTCTTAGTCAAAGGGTATAAATCATGACATGTATATCCCAAATGTGTGAGTAATTTCATGATACATACATTATCACTAGAACCATTATCAACTATAACACTATGTATAGGTTGATGATCCATATGTGATTTAATAAATAAGAAATGAAGATTTGAGTCGTTATCCATAATTTCACTATCATAAAATGTAATGGAAGGCCTTTGAACCATAGGAGATATCTCACATGTAATTATGCCAATAATCCCATCTAATGGGTGCCCATAATATGGTGGAGGAGGATGTGCATTATATGTCATTCACACTTTTGATGCTTCCTTAGAATGATCTTGTAATGGATTGTTGAATATATTTTGGTTTTGGTGGTCACCATGTTGTGACTTTGAATGCTTTGGATAATCATCAAATCTAAGTTGTTTATTATTAATCAGATCTTGTATCTTATGCTTCAATTTGAAACATCTATTTGTGGAATTCCTAGCCCATTGGTAATAGTCGCAATAATCATTTGCATCATATCCTCTTGGTAGAGGTCAACTTTTATCAACCTCAAAGGAAGGAGGGAGAGATATAAGATGACTTAGGTAATCACGTAAATTGTCTCTTAGGTGCATTAGATAAGATGGCCCAATTAGGTTATTGTGACACAATATTCACCATTATTATTACTTTGTTTTTAGCCTTTGTAGGTTTTACCTTAGATCTTGGTTTGATATAACACTTGGTATTGGATGTAGTCGATGTATTTGCTACATACTTAAGCTTGTTTAATTCAACAAGTTTCATTTATCAATATCAAACAATATGGCATAAGTCATCAAAAGATTTAAACTTCTTGAAAATAATAGAATCATATACTAGGACAATAAAATTTTGTTTGAAGATATTTTGAAGATCCTTATCTACCATTGGATTTATCATTTTGGCCAAGATTTTCTTATATCTCAAAACATATTCATTGATAGGCTCATTTTTTCCTTGCTTTATCTTTGTAATTTATGCATATGACATAATGTTAGTAATGTTGATACAAAATGTGTTAAAAACTGATCTACTATGGGTTTGCATGATTTTATAGATTGTATTAGTAAATCATAAAACCGTCTTAAATCATAATCCTTTAGACTTCTTTAGAATAATTTGGTCAAAATTTTATCATTGGAAACGCAATCAAAACATGTTGCATAGAAATATTGGAGATGTTGTTCAGGATCACCCTTTCCATCATAAAGTGTGAATTTAGATGATATAAAACTAACTGGCAAAGGGTGAAAATATATCTCAGATGCAAGAGGATTATGCAATACATCTTGTGAATCAATAACAATAATTGATTTTGAAGCATTTTTCTCAATATTTGTAACCTTCATTTCCAAATCTTGAATAACATGGATAAATATTTCCATAGTAGACCCATTGGAAATTAGATTTGATATTTGATAAGTCACTAAAGGGGATGCAAACACTGCTTATGTTGATTTTAGGCATTTAAATGGGTAATTGAGTGAAAACTTGGTTTTCCCATGGATGATGTATAAAATTTGTTTGATCTTTGGGGAACAATGGCTTGAAGACATATCTCATGCCCACGTTAGATGTAAAAATAAATGGTGTTCTCAAGGGAAGGGACATTGAGATTGAATCAATAGTATTACCATTTAAGGATTCATCACTAATAGATGTGGATGCATTAGTATAAGTATGTTTATTGATTTCATCTCTTGTGGCATATGTAAATACATCAATTAATTCTTGATTTAGATTTAGATGATGAATTAGGGTTTCCTTATCTTCTATTTCAAAATGATATTTTGCAACATTTTATATTTTAAATTAAAACAAATATGTGAATAATAATTCAAAATAAAATAATATCTAGATAATGACAACAATCTAAAACCCTAGAAAGCTGAAAACCCTAAGGCAAGCTAGAATTGGTATAAGAAGACTTAGAGGTCAATTTCACCAAATGTTTAACCCTTTTTAGAATTATAATGTTTGGGATAATAACCTAATCAATTAATAATAATACTATTCAAGTAATCCAATTAAATAATTTAGACTCATAATATATTTCGATATAATGTAAATTATGTAAATATGCTAAATATAGAAAGTACCATGCCAAATAGTAATTTGATTTCATAATCACAAAGAAGGAATAATAATTAGCTTATTGAATAATGTACAAATATATCTAAGAAGTGTAGGTGTAGAAACAATCATGATGATGCTCGATTTTGATTTGTTAGAGTCTATAATTTATATCTCTATCAACATAGATACTACTGTCAAAATAAGGACACTCGCATAGATGTTTCTATCTTGAAATCAATGATTTTAAATACAATAAAGTACAAGTCATTTCTATAAATTTCTCTTGTGCCTATTAGGGTTCCCTATTGCCTTGTAGATTATCTATTTGGATAGTGTGCATATGTTCTATATATCAATATGTTGGGTGAATATTTTGTCAATTAGCTAACTGATGAGCAAAATAGGTCTTATCATCCACATCAAGGGAGATTGGTCTTCCAAAGTTACAGGTTTACCACATCCAAAAGGGACAAAATATCTCCTCTCATCAAGGGGAGGTTCCCTGTTAAATATGAGGAGCTATATACTATAAATATAAGCAGAAAATAACACTCAAAGGTAGGGCAACACCATCCATCTCTCTTCTTTTAGAGATGATGCTCACAAACAAAAGAGAATTCTTGGTGAAGACATTGAAGGCACTTCTCTTCTTTTAGAAGTAGTCTTGCAGCAAACAACAGGAGTTCTTTTAGGTAGTGACAAGAAACTGGTAACAAAGGGTAGGAACCAACATGATGAAATGGAACACAAAGTCTCCACCTCAACTGCCCAAAGAGTGAGACACAAAGGATAATGGGGGCACAAAGTCATCCCAAAATCCTCAACATAGAAAGAAACTAAAAACACACACTAAAGACAACTTTGATTGCACAAAGTCTAAAAGTAACTGACTTCAGGACATCTTCCTTATCACTTTCACTAGTTTTGCTTGTTAGATTAAATAAACAAGAATGCATCTAGAAGATAGACATAAGAACAATCTCCTAAAACGGTATAAGCTATAACAACACAAAGCTTGTAAGTAACTTGCTTTCTCATTCAAATAAAATAATATAAACAACAATTTGAACTCAAAGTCTTAGTATTTACCTTTCAATTTGGGCAGAGTCTTGCTTCTGTGATCAAAAAGATCTCCTTTAAAATGACACAAGAGAACACAATATATAGTAGCCAAGAAAGGCTTGGCACTTTGTTCCATGAAATGGCCCATGCTGGGCATTCAATGCCTTGAACACATTTTCAGTTCTGTCAGAGGGGCATGCTAGAATAGGGCAGCTGCCTTAACTATGGCAAGTCATTTCATCTCAAATGTCTTCTCCTGGATCTGGATCATCTGGTGTATGCACAACTGTCTATTTTGTCTTTACTTCAAAGGAGACAAACATGCCATGTCTTTAATGTTTGCAGGCTCAAAAATTTACCTTGCAGACTATTTCACCTACTAGAATAACTATTGCGTAGATATTTTGGCCTTTCCCTCTTTCCTGCTACAATTTGAGCCTTCAGGCTACATTTTCCCCTTTCTGGTTCTTTTGGTTCCTCCTCTCAGCAGTTCTTCCTTTCAGCCTGAAGGTCTTTGAATGCCTTCGGGTCTGCATTTCAGCCTGCAAAGATCAATAGACACTTTATTGCTGTAAATTTGATGTCTTCAGGTCCATCATCATTTGAAAGCTAACGGCTAGTTGGTTGTCCTAAATTTGATGGTTACAGGCCCGCCATCCTCCTTAGAAATTACTTCATGTCTTTTCTGCTTGCTTTAGCCACTTTTTTCTGATCTTAACAAGTGACACATGGCATTTTCTACTGTGAAATAGGCGAGGACACTTGGCAGCATCTGTTTAACTTATAAAAGCTTTAGATACTTTTGAGAACCCTACGAAAGATGACACATGATAGCTTCCACTAAACTTTAGAAACACTGTAGAAACATTCAGGACTCATTTGGATTCATGTGGATATAGACATTTGTCACACTCTGCTGAGTTATAACGGGACACGTGGCATGTTCCGTTGCTTTTTAGAGACAAATTGTAATGTGTCCCAGCAGATGACACTTGAAAGCTTTTGCTCTTAGGATTTTTCCTTTTGGGCACTCCTTTGAAATGTTGAACCATGAAGCGGTTGAGCTTGATGAACTTTGAAAAAGTGCTTGACTCTTTGAAGCTTGCCGATGATGTTAAACCTTGAACCCATTGAACCCACTAGTCTCTTTACTGAAAAAGCTTTAAAAATGAGGAATTTGAAAGCTCATAACAAATTTTGAGAAGGAAAGATATTATTTTGGTCTGTTGGATCAAAATATTTCATATGTTGCCCCAAAAATGAGTGACATTTTTGGGGACAACAGTTGGCTCCAGTTGGGGAACTTCCTTCAGTTGAAAACTTAAAATAATTGAAGAGAGTAGAGACTAAAATCTCCATTGTATTGAAGTGTGCCATTGGGTTAAGGAGTCATGCCACCCAAAAAGAAAGGCTCTAAAAAATGAAAATAAACAATAGAAAGTAGAAACAAAGATTATACAAATATACATAAGTACAGGTGAAGTCATCTGATACTTCAAGAATTGAAGTGCTTCAGATGTTGTCCATTGTGAGGTAAAGAAAAGGGTGTGCCATCTTGATACCTCAACATAAAACTATTTTTACCATTGAGCTGATGAATAGTAAAAGGGCCCCTCCACAGGGAATCAAACTTTCCATGCATTTCCTTTGGTTCTCTCCTCTTATCCCACAGGAGGACTTGATTTCCAATCTGGAAATCATGGTTCTTTACTTTTTGGTCAAAAAACTTCTTCACCAAACTTTGATGGACAAAAATTCGGTCCACCACCATAGTTCTCTGCTCATCCAGTTCAGTCAGACACATGATCCTCTTATCAATGGAGCTTTCGTATGTCTGATCTTCAATTGCCTTAGCCAATTTCAATGCTAGAAATTCTAGGGTGATTGGTATCTCAACATTGAGCCCATAAAGAAGTTGAAAAGGAGACATACTGACTGCTTTTTTTAGTGTAATTATGTCTGCTCATAAAATATCAACCAATGCTTTATGCCATGTCCTTTGATTTTCATCCACTAGCTTCTTGATGATAGTCACTAGGTTCTTGTTACTTGATTCAGCTTGTCCATTCCCTTGCAAAAAGTAATCAGAAGAGTGGGAGAGGGTGATCCCATAGTAAAAATAAAACTGAGTAATCTCTTTGAAAATGAAACAAGCTACATTGTCAATGACAATCTTGGTTGGAAACCCAAACCTGGAAATGATATTCTCCTTGAAGAAGGTGCATACTACTTTTGAAGTAGCATGCTTGGCTAGAATAGCTTCCACCCACTTGGTGAAGTAGTCTGTGGCCATGAGGACATAATCATGTCCAGCACTTGAAGATGGGTTTACAACACCAATGAAATCAATTCCCCATTGTTGGAATGGCTCCTCTATGACCATTGGCTTGAGAGGCAAAATAGCTAATTTGGGTCTTCCAACAAACTGCTGGCATAGTTCACATTTCCTTACCCATTTATATGCATCTTGAAAGAGAGTTGGCCAGTAGTACCTGGCCTATAAAATATTATGGGTAGTTACAGGAGCATATAAATACCCTCCATAGGCCAAATTATGGAAGGATTTTAGAAGTTGGCTCTGCTGCTCTTTGTCCATGTAGTGAAAGAACACTCCATCAAGGCTTCTCTTATATAGGCCGTTGTCTTAGAAGACAAAATTCACAGCTTTCAACTTGATAGTCATCCTTTCTTTATAAGATAGGTGAGCAAGGCACTCACCATAAGTAATAAAATGAGCAATACCTAAATACCACTCATTTATAATGGAGACAAAGAGAACTATTGGTGTGTCTCCTTTTGATTCTTCATGCTCTGTTTACTCTAGTTTGTTGTCAGCAATTAATTGGCATAGGCCTTTTCCCCGCACCAACTTCATTGGTTTGATGACTAGATCAAACTCCTATATTTTATCAATCTATTTGCCTCTTTTCATCTCAAACTCTTGCTGAGTTAATATAGATTTAACTGTGGTGTCAGGAACTAAGACAATAGTGTGTGAATTCAAGATGTAGAAATGAAAATGTTTCACTGCCTTTACCACTGCATATGCATGCTTCTCCATGTTTGAGTACCTCAGCTCATGAGATTTAAGAGAATAGCTCATGAAAGAAATAAGAGATTCCACACCTTCTTAGTTCTGTTGAACCAATTTTTTTGAAAGCATGTGTTCAGAAGCATAACTGTATATGGTGAATTCCTTGTAATCTAGACACACCAAAATTGGGGCATGGGCAATGGATGTCTTTATGTCTTGGAATGCCAATTTGCCTTCTTCAGTCTAGATGAAAGTGGCCTTTCCTTTCATCATGTTTACAATATGTCTAGTCTTCTCAACAAACTCAGCGATGAACCTTCGTAAAAAATTCACCTTTCCAAAGAAAGAGTGAACAACAGTCTTACTTATGGGCAAGGTAAGCTCTTGGATAGACTTAACTCTGTATGAGTCAATCTTTATGCCTCCTTTGGACATAATGTGTCTGACAAGTTTTCCCTCTGTTACTCTAAAAATTGACTTTTTGGGGTTTAAGAAAATGCCATTTTGGTAGCAACATTCCAACACTTGTTACAAATGGTGCACATGATCTGGGTGATGCTTAGAAAAGATGGTCAAATTATCAAGATAAAATTCAATGAACTTACCCATTTCATCTTTGAAAGCAAGGTCCATTTCTCTTTGAAAGGTGGCACCAACATTTATCAAGCCAAAAGGCATCCTTCTATATGCAAACATGCCCCAAGGTGTGGTGAAGGTAGTCTTATGCTAGTCTACCTCACCAACTTCAACCTGATTATATTTTGAGAAGCCATCTAGCATTGATAACATCTCTGAACTAGTCACTGTCTAAAGCACTTGATCCATGATAGGCAAAGGATAGTTATCCTTTAAAGATGACTGATTCAAGTTCTTGAAATCCACACAAAGGTAAATTTTGCCATTCTTCTTCCTTACAGGCATTATATTTACAATCCATGTGGAATGATGGATTGGGAAGATTATCATAGCATTTAGTATTTTTTGTATCTCAGATCAAATGGTATCTAATATCTTTGGATTATACTGCCTAGACTTTTGCCTGTAAGGTGCCGAATTAGCCTTGAGAGGAATGTCATGTCAAATTTCATGAGACCTGAGTGACTTTAAGTCATCATAAGAGTATGCTAAGACATCCATGTACTAGCTAAGCAAAGTAGTGAACTTTAACCTCTCCTCAAGAGTACAATATTTCTTAATGTTCACCATCTTGGGATCTTCCTTGGTACCCAGATTTACTTGATCAAACTCATGGGAGGAACTTGAATTTGTTTGCTGCCGTTTGATGAATCTATCATGCTTATCAAACAACTTCTCTAGGAAAACCAAGCTTTTTAGGATTTTATTACCCTTAAGTAGTAGGAACTCTTCACCTACATCTGCACTTGACTCAGGGGCCAGTTCAAGCCTCTGAGGTTCACTGCCTTCGAAATGCAGCCATTCAAAGATGTCTTTTTGCTCTAAGAAGGCAATGATTTGGTTGTCATTGTTAAACACATGCCAATGACTGGAATTATTAGGTACACTTGGTCTAAAGACCAGCTCAATAGTGTACTTGTTTCCTTTGAAGTCTAGGAGGGGGACCAAGAGAGTAGCTGAAACAGTTGGTGCATTATCCCAGTCATTGAATTTTCTAAGAATGACAGAGATGTTGAAAGCATCAAAGATTTCAATCTGATCCTAGACTAGATTGCGATAGTGGTGTAATCTCTTATTTTTTTGTTTGATACAATTTTTCCACCTGACAAACCACCAGTTCAACATCTCTTGTGGCATGAAGTATTTTGATGCCTTTGTCTTAAGCAACCTTCAATCTAAGAAATAGAGATTTATACTCAGCTGTGTTATTGGCATTACTAAACTATAACTTATATGATGAAGGAAAAATATCTCCTTGAGGAGATATCAACACAACTTTAGCTTTTAAATTAGTAGAGGAGTAGCTGTCATCAAATCTAAGAACCCATACCTCATTAGACACTGCTTTTTATTTATATTCTTCTTCATTCATAGGTGGAGATCCTTCCACATTGGTATTGCACTCCACCAATTCTCTTACTATTCTAGTTGAATGCATTTCTAGGTTGTCACCTCTAGGAGCTTCATCAGATGTCTCATGAACTCCACTCATGGATAAAAAGTAGTTACCCATGCTTGAAGACTCAAACAAAATTTGAGCTTCAGGTGCCAAAGTCTGGGTAACCACATATTTCACTTCTTTCTCACAGATCAGCCTCTTCATAACACCCTTGATTGGAATCCTTACTTTGGATAAGTCCATGCTCAATTCACCTCCAACATCCTTGTAGAATTTTTGTCCAAGAATGATTCCATATGAAGCTGGGATGTCAGCCACCAAGACAGGCATCTTGATTTTTTTGTCTAGAAAGGTTGCAAATGCAAATTGAGCATCTTTGATTTGTCCCAGCAGAGGTACTTGCTTGTTCTCCATGGAGAAGCATCTATTAAATGTTTTGTTTAGTGTGAGGCCAAGAGATTTAACCACTTTGGCAGGCATGACATTGTCTAAAGTTTAAGAATCAATGATGCAATTATTCAGTTGATGTCCATTTATCAGCAATGAGACATAAAAAAGTTCAATCCTACCAAGAGTAATGGGAGGAGTGATGACAAGGTTGTTCCTAGTGAGTGCATTCTTGGGAGAATCATGAGTCATCTTGGGAATCGCTTATCCTATAGGGACGGCCTAGTTTTTGACACATTGAACTAGTCTGTCTAATTGCTCGGGGTTAGACTGCAAAAATTTAAATTTAGACATTTGAATTTTAGTTTTTTATATGGTCAATTATATCAAATGCTAGAAATGAACTAGGCACAGAGGATGGGAGTTCATCCTTTAGAGTTTTGGGAGGGGCAGAACTAGACTATGAATTTGAAGTAGAAGACGTAGGGGTGTTTGATGCACTCACCTTTCTTGCAATCACCAGGTCTTTTGGTTGGAAAGATAGAGTGGTTCCTCACTTAGCAATTATAGTTGTTGGTTGATGTCACTCCTCTGCTTTCCCCTTATCAGCTGGTTGATCTAATTGATTCTTGGACTAGGTGAATACATCATATGATCCCTTAGCTGCATTACCTTCACTTTTGGGTTCATCCTAATAATTCAAAAAACTAATATTTGAGTCACCAGCTAATTCTTCTTCTTCTTCAGTGAAGATATTAGCGTCATCTTCAAGATTCAACTCAGGCTGGAATGAAAAATCTGATTCAGCTTCAAGATATCCAACTGTTGAGTTAGTTGGAGGTGCTTCAATGGCAAGGTTATTCCTCTGAGGAGGAGGAAGGTGATTGGTTTGCCCTTGATTTTTGGTAGCATTACCTTGGTATGACTTATTAGGGAATGTCCTCCTTGGTACATTTATATATGAAAAAGCAAATGACATCCCTTATGCCATTTATTTTCTGAGGGCTAGAAATTTATTTGCTAGCTTCTACACCATTGGATTAGTGGTGGCTAAAGGTGAGTATTTAGAGGAAGAAGAAGAGTTATCTCTGTTTAGACCTCACCTTATCTTTCCTACCAAGATAAGGTCATCCTCTACCTCAGTAGCCAAGTCTTGAGTAGCCTCAAGGTCTATGTGGCCAACACGTTTTAGTAGAAAACTCACTTCAAGTCGCTGTGAGTTAATGAAGAAGCACTTAAGGTTCTCAAGAGTTGGTTGAGCAATGATAGGAATCTAATTTTTGAGCTTGTCAAACTTTGCTATGAAATCCCTCATCAGTTCATGAGGTTCCTTCTTCATCTATGTGAGCTAGGCTAGTAAAGCATGTGCATCTTCTGTAGGCTTGAACCTGGCTTCAAACTTAGCTTTGAGTGTGTCCTAGTCAGTTACTAACCTAGCCTGCAGATGGTAGAACTAGTCTGTAGCAGCACCTTATAGTGTTTCCATGAAAAGCCTGACTACCACATCCTTATATTCCATGCCTATCACACCATAGGCTATGCTAAAGGCTATAATATGTTCATCAAGATGAACTCTCCCATCACTAAAAAATTTGGGAAAATTATTTTTTGAGTTGCGTGGAAGTTCATGTAGAGGTGGAGTCAAATTAAGTGGGCCAAATGAGTTACTCCAGGGGCCTTGAACTGCCATGATGGGATTGTAAAAAAGAGGGATAACAAATCTAGGTGGCGTGTGGATAGGCAAAGCTTTGCTAATAGTAGAAAAAGTATCTCTACCTTGTGTTGGTGTCCTTGTATGGGTTGGGGGAACACTCTTGGATCTTGGAACTTGAATTTGGGAAGAGAATAAATTGAAATTTCCTTACTGCACCAACTCAAAGACAAGGTCAACAACACCTTTAACTCTCTAGCTTCTGGTATAGCATGGAGTTTCCATATTGTGAAACAAAAATGGAAAAATATTGGTCTTACTTCAGCTTGAAGCTTGAGGCTTCAAACTGCATGTCCTTCCCCAATAGAGTCACCAAAAAGACTGTTGGGTGAATATTTTGTCAGTCAGCTAACTAATGAGCAAAATATTTTTTATCATCCATGTCAAGGGAGATTGGTCTTATAAAGTTACAGGTTTACCACATCCAAAGGGGACAAATCTCTCCTCTCATCAAGGGGAGGTTCCTTGTTAAATATGAGGAGCTATATACTATAAATATAAGCAAAAAATAACACTCAGGGGTAGGGCAACACCATCCATCTCTCTTCTTTCAGATATGATGCTCACAAATAAAGGAGAAATCTTGGTGAAGACATTGAAGGCACTTCTCTTCTTTTAGAAGTAGTCTTGTAGCAAACAGTAGGAGTTCTTTAAGGTAGTGACAAGAAACTGGTAACAAAGGGTAAGAACCACTAGGATAAAATGGAATACAATGTCTCCACCTCAACTGCCCAAAGAGTGAGACACAAAGGATAATGGGGGCACAAAGTCATCTTAGAATCTTCAACATAGAAAGAAACTAAAAACACACACTGAAGACAACTTTGACAGTATAAAGTCTGAAAGTAACTAACTTCAAGACATCTTCTTTATCACTTTCACTAGTTCTGCTTGTTAGATTAAATAAACAAGAATGCATCTAGAAGATAGACATAAAAATAATCTCCTATAATGGTACAAGCTATAACAGCACAAAGCCTGTAAGTAACTTGCTATCTCATTCAGATAAAATAATATGAACAACAATCTGAGCTCACAGTCTCAGTATTTGCCTTTCAATTTGGGTAGAGTCTTGCTTCTGTGATAAAAAAGATCTCTTTTCAAATGACACAAGAGAACACAATATATAGCAACTAAGAAAATCTTGGCGCTTTGTTCCATGGAATGGCTCATGTTAGGCATTCAATGCCTTGAACGTATTTTTAGTTCTATCAGGGGGCATGCTAGAACAACATAGTTTCCTTAACTATGGCATGTCATTTCATCTCAAATGTCTTCTCCTAGATCTAGATCATCTGGTGTCTGCACAACTATCCATTTTGTCTTTACTTCAAGGGAGACAAATAGGCCGTGTCTTCAATGTTTGCAGGCTCAAAAACCTACCTTGTAGATTATTCCACCTACTGAAATAACTATTGCGTAGATATTTTGGCCTTTCCCTCTTTCTTGCTACAATTTGAGCCCTCAGGCTACCTTTTCCCCTTTTTGGTTCTTTTGGGTCCTCCTCTGGACGGTTCTTCCTTTCAGCCTAAAGGTCTTTGAATGCCTTCGGGTCTGTGTTTCAGCCTACAAAGATCAATAGACACTTTATTGCCACAAATTTGATGTCTTTGGGTCCGTCATCATTTGAAAGCTAACGGCTAGTTGGTTGTCCTAAATTTGACAGCTATGGGCCCATCATCCTCCTTAGCAATTCCTTCATTTCTTTTCCTCTTGCTTTGGCCACTTTTCATTGATCTTAACAAGTGACACGTGGCATTTTCCATTGTGAAATAGGTGAGGACACTTGGTAGCATCCATTTAACTTATATGAGCTTTAGATACTTTTGATAACCCTGTGGAAGATGACACATGGCAGCTTTCGCTAAACTTTAGAAACACTGTAAAAACATTCGGGACTCATTTGGATTCACACGGATACAGACACTTATCACACTCTATTGAGTTATAATGGGACATGTGGCATGTTCTACTAATTTTTAGAGACATATTGTAATGTGTCCCCGCAGATGACACTTGGCAGCTTTCGCTTGTTTTAGCAACTCACCTGTGGCCCACCACAGTCTTTACAAAATGAAACTTAAAACTATAGATGTTGACACTTGTCACACTCTACTGAGTTATAATGGGACTCAAGGAAGAAACTAAAGATGTTGACACTTGTTGGCATCCGCTAAGCTTTATAAGGTACACGTGGCACATTTCACTACTTTTTAGAGATAAATTGTAATGTGTCCCGATAGACGACACTTGGTAGCTTCCGCTCTCGGGCTTTTTCCTTTCGGGCACTCCTTTGAATTGTTGAAGCAGTTAAACTTGATGAACTTTGACAAAGCACTTGACTCTTTGAATCTTGCCGACGACGTTGAACCTTGAACCCATTGAACCCACTAGTCCCTTTACTGAAAAAGCTTAAAAAATGAGGAATTTGAAAGCTCAAAATAAATTTCAAGAAGGGAAGAGATTATTTTGGTCTATTGGATCAAATTAGTTCATATGTTGCACCAAAAATGAGTGACATTTTTGGGGATAACACAATATATAGCTAAAACCCTAGGTCCTCCTATTAGGGTATGTCACCTTGAAAAATAGGGGTTAGTGGGCTCAAGTGAAATTGAGTTAACCTCAAATACTCCTCTGTCAATGAGTGTTTCTTATATATACATATATTCTAAAGAGGGCCTTAGGTTAATGTATTTCTTGCCCTTATGTGGGCTCATGTGTGAATAATTATTAAATATACTATATGTGAATGCAAGTGGTGATCAATCTTAAAACATGTAAAATATTGCCCATGCTCTAATCTTTGAATACTTTAGACTTATAAGAATACTACTCCTAATACTGATATGGAAATAGGGAAATAGAAATCAGTTGTGTGAATGATTTAGTGAGATTATTAGCATATGTTCTTGGAATTCCATCAAAACTTGATAATGGGGAGATATCTCATGTAATAAAGATAGTCAAAGACAGAACCAAAACATACAAAACATATTCTATGAAATTTAGGCATGTTTTCAATTAGCTATTATAGATTATCACAACTATAAATAATCTAGAAGTAAATATCCTTTAATATTAGTAGATAAAGTCATAAGCATAACATAAATTTAAAAGGGAATATATTAATCTGAGCACAACACACAAGGAACTAGGAATCATGAAGTAACATCTATTGATCTCTATCACAATCATAACTCTTTTATAATGTATCAATATGGCATATGTAACCTTCTTTACATGACTCTATCACTTCACATTTCTCCTTTCACTATAAGAAATAACAAGACATTTCACCTTCCGTAGATGTAGAATTATAATAAGTTCTTGGAATAAGACAAAGAAGATATACATATTATGAAACCATGCATTACACACATGTTTTAGCTATAGCTAATCTACAATTTTACAATCCTAATGCTATTGGCAACACTTTCCCAAAATTAAAAGGTTGTCTCATCCTGGAATAACATCACAGGAATGATTTTGCCATTTACATTAGAATAAGCTATCTAAAAATAGGATGGACTAAACATGAGTTGCAATTATCACTCAAGGTGTCATTTATTAGTTTCCACCTCTTGTACATTGTTTAGCCACCCATTCATGTTTTTAACTAAGTATAATATTGATCTATTTCCATTGTGGGTTTTCAAGAGACTAGAATAACTAAGTGGCTACCCTTTACAGGTTTTCAACCAACCTAGCCCTACTTCTCATGTCTAATCTACCTATGGAAAATTACATTCAAAATTTTAAAAATTGAATTGTGTCATAATACCCAAGAGGAAGGAGGCAACATGAGTTGTGTTCGAGAAGACAAAGTAGGATATGATATAGGTGTTTTAACTAGAACTAACAAAGATGAAGGATCAATAGGGGATGAAACCACTACTGGAGGTGTTTTTGATGAAATTGTAGTTGTGGGATTTATTCTTGGAAGTGTTTTTTGTGCTAGGATTGAAGTCAGAGCTATTTTTCATTGATGAAGTTATTATTATAGTTGACCTAGTGGAATATATTATGGTATCTCAATGAGTGGAAGCATATAATTATCTAATGAGGATAAGTCTTTTTTATACAATTTCCAACCTAAAAAGTGTCATTGACCCTAATCATCATTGTTCACAATGGTACTTGGAAATCCATAAGTTTATTTATATCCTCATCCTCACTTCTTATAGTCAATCTAGGTGCCATTGTGTTTGGACCCTTGGAAATGTGTTTCACAACATTTCATTTTGCCAACCCTACAGTTGCAACATAAAAATATCTATGAAGTCGATTGATGATTTGTATGCAAAGTCAAGTTTCTCTTTAGTGTTTTCTTAGTCTCCCATTTTTTCCTTAGTTTTATTAGTTGTAAAAAATTGTACATTTGTATCACCCTACACATTATGCAATTGTTGCTTCCAATCCAACATATGTCATGCCAACTGTCTCAATCTTTAGTGCCATAGTGTTTGAAACTTGATCATACTCCTCTAAGAACTCAATGACTATCTCAATCTCTCTCTTGATATTTTATCTCTATCAGCACAACTAAAAGATATTTTGTGTAGACTTCCAGACCTTAGTTAGTTGATTAAGAAAAAGTATGATCAACTTCTTTTTAGACATAACTTGGTCACTTAGAACTTGACAAACCAACATAGGGCATGTATCCTCAATTATTTTTTGAACATTACTAAAGTGAGCTCAAAGTGTTACATTTTGTTATTGGATTTGTGAGGCATACAATTCCAACAAGGTATCCTTATGCATAATAGACTCTTGAAATGTGGATGATCCCTCAAGTTACTTAGACAAAGAAAACTTAGAAACATCCAAGGAAACTTCCTTAGAAGATGAAGCAATGGCCAATGTGGCAAATGTCATCATTATAAAATATTGTCATGATGGTTCCATTGGTCAATAAAATGTCATTCACCTCACATACAAGGTTAGGAATCCCATATCCAAATATCAGAGGTCTACTTCAATTTTTATGATGGCCCCTCTTGGGCATTTTCCAATTTTTCATTTGGAACTTTTATTTTGGCCTCCTCTATTATTTTTAGTGTAGTTTCATTTACAAACTATTTTATAGTCTCTAGTTTTATCTCCTAATCTTGCTTCTCCATAACCTCTTATTTTTGTGCTTTTTGTTAAACTTTTGCTTTGGTTTCCTACTCAACTCATTTTTGCTATGGTTATTGTGCTTCTTTTTCCTGCTACCCCTTTTAATTCTACATCTCTGCATCTTCTTGCACTTTATTTGGTTTTTCTATTTTTGTAGCTTCTAATTTTTATTACGCATTAGCTTCTTCATAATTTTTCCTTTGTATCTTTGCTTCATCTCATTTATTTTTAGCCTCTACTTCCTCATCCTTCTTTTCTTCCTATTACTAGTTTTTCTATTCCTCTTCTTGGGATTTTCACCTTGCTTCTTATTTCCTCAGCTTTTGTCTCTCACTATGAGATTGATTTGTATCTACTTTATGTTTTTCTTCCTCATTTTTTTGCTATATATCATATTCATATACTATGACATCATCCTCTTCAACTGACCTCTCCAACTCTACCTATTTTGTATTTGTGTTATCCTCTTCTTCCTATGAAGAAGAGGAGTGGGATGACTCAATGACAACTTGATTTTACATATATGATTTAATCTTTTGGAGGTGTAAGTCTATTTTTCAACCATTTGAAAAAGTTCATGGTTTTGGGTGGTTGCAAGGTTGAAAGCTATTGTGTAGGCTATACACTAGAGAAGTGAACCATGCATTCTGAGATTGTGGATGAAACTCTTATTTCCATATGCATTATCCTCTTCCTTACCAACACTTCTAATGTGATCTCTAGTTATATTGAGGTCTATTGCATTAGCATAGACATTGTACTTGGATATGTTCCAAAAAGTGCAGTAGTTTCTTGTTTACACTCAGCCTCATGTGTGATAATATCTATAATTATAGATGCAAGAGGAAGGGATGTGTCTACCCATATATCTTGTCACACTTGATTTTTCACTTGGCATATGCATATTGATTTCCAAAAGAAAAAATATTTTTTTCTAACTCCTCATCACACACACACACACACACACACACACACACACACACACATTGTTAAACTTGTGGTTTATCCACTCCCATCTCCAAGAAATCACATTGTGTAGTAATTTTAGGTACCTCTGGATCATCCAACTAGGATCTAGTACCCTCATAAGCATAATAAGAATGATGATGAAGATCATGATAAATACTAAGATGAATACAAGAAGACATATAAGTCTGATAAGAGGAAGAAAGGTTTCAAAAAGTATGACAATAAGAAGAAGTTCCTCAAGAACAAGAAGAGTCTCTACACAAATAAAGACTAAAACTCATTAGATGAGAGTGAAGGTAGTGACTAAGAGTGTGATAATGAAGATGATGGTCCTATTGAAGATGAATACCTCTTCATGGCTAAATAAAGAAGTTACATCAAAAGGAGTCTACTTGGAGTGATTCAGATGATGATGAAGATGAGGTGGATTATGAGTCTGCATTGGCAAATTCTCTTGAAGAAATTAAGATTGAGAAGAAGATTAACAAGAAGATAAATTCTCAACTCAAAGACTACGAGGAGAAATTTAGTGTGTATGAGGCAAGAATGAATGAAGACACCAAAGAGTATGACGATATAGTCAAGCATCTCAATTGTCAATTACAAATCCTATCTACAAGCCTAAAAGCTAAAGAAGATGAATGTTCAAGGTATGTAATTGAAAATGAGTCATTAAAATTTGAGTTAGAGAAGACATCTAGTAAGGTGAAGTCATTTGTGAGATTTGAAAAGAGCTCAAGTGATCTAGACAATATTTCGAATGATCAAAAACATGAAAGTGATAAAACTTGTCTTAAATACACAGAAGAACCAAAAAATGCAACTCAAGACAATATGAAGACTAATGTGAATAAAAATAATCTAAATTTGAAGATAAATCATCTAAAAAGGAATGAAGGTGCTAGTAGAATGAAGACAAATCAGATTAGACAACCAAATGCCATGAGGTATGAAATTTTTAATGGTTACTATTAAACATGTAATCAGTTTGGGAATAGAGCTAGAGAATACAAGAGACATATTAGAAATGAGCTTACATGGAACTATGTTGGGGGTCATCAGTCAAAAGGTGTGAACAAAGTTAAGTGCTTCAATTATCTTGATGAGGGACACTTTGCTAAGAAGTGTCCAAATTAGGTAGGGCAAGTTAAGTTCACTTTAAAAAAATGGTTTGCTACAAATGTGAGAAGATTGGTCACATTAATAGATTCTACAAACAAAGGGCATCAAGTCAAAATGAGTTCAATTATGCTCCTAGAGTGTAAGCAAGAAGGCAAATTAACTCATGAAAACCAAAGGTGGTAAGTATGATTCATGATGGGTCTACTAGTCCAAGTAGTCTATTTTCTATGGTGGAGAATGATAAAAAAGTTAAAGAGTGTCAAAGGCTCTCATTGTCTGCTCATATTGTGGATAAAGAGACTGAGCTCTAAGAGAGGACCAATGTACTGGTTGAGGCTAGTTCTGAGGTGAGTATGGAACCAAGTGAACATCTTATTATTTATAAGTAATTTTCATGCAAAGAACATCAATTGTCAGTGCCTAGTGATGATTTTTCAAACTACAAGGAAGATTCTTCAGATGAAAAGGTATGTCATGACTCTTTGTTGTCTCTATGTATTGTCAATTCAATCTTAGAAGAGAAGGAAAATGTTGTGGTTGAGCATATTGCTTATCTTAAACCTAAGAATAAGAAGAATAAATACAAGTATCAGATGACCAAGGAGGAGAATTAATATGAGGAGTTGTGGGAAACTCCTAGTTTCACACTATTCTACAACATTGTGAAGTAGGGTGTCTCTGTCTATGCTTCTTAAGAGACTCCTTTCAGTGGAGAAGCAAATGTTGATGTGTATACAGTGTCTATAAGATCAAAAGGGTGTTTCTAGGTGGCCTAATGATATTGATGCAATTTCAATAATAGTTTGATGTTCAAAAAGGTGTGTAAGAAGTTTCAGAGGAGGGCGTTGACCTGAAGGAGGTTTATTGACCTTGTTTATTTTGAGATTATAAGGTTTTGGGATCTTTTAAAAAATTGGTTTACCTTATGATTTTAGATATAATGATTTTTAATAGGTTTAATGGGCCAAATGGGTTGTCAAATTAAGCTTCATATAGATCTAAAGGTTTGTGGATTTCAAGTTATTCAAGTTTTTTGTCAAAATAGAGGCCTAATTGGCTAGTAGGTTTGTGGAGGAAGTATGTTGCAGAGGATGAGATAGGTGATGAAATTTGGTGTGATTTATGGGTAATATAGAGTTTTCTAGATATTAATTTTCAAGTCTTGAAGTTGTGTTTACAAAAATTTGTGGGCTCTGCAAGTTACAGGTAGGGCTACAAGGAGACTAGGCTGGCCTAGTGTGAAGATTTGATGTTTTTTGGTCATTTTATCCAAAATACCAAGGAATGGTTATTCCCATATGATTTTTTTGGTTGTTTATAAACATATTTCATGTTTTGAGTATGTATTTAAAACATCCATTGGTTATCATGGGATTGGCTTGTGAGAGAAAATTTGAAGGCCAGTTTGAAGGTTCTTCATGGTATGTGAAGATATGAAGATACTCAAAAGGTGAAATGGATTAAATATATTAGTAGGAGTCCCTATTATATGTTTATTGATATGTTTCATTATATTTCACTACTTTTGTGTATTCTTTTTTCATTAGTTGCAGTGCTTGGTTGAAGAGAGTGTTGGTATGTGGCAAGAGGAAGTTGATAAGGTAAAGAAAAGGTAGGCTCAAGGTAAGGGGGAGTTTGTATCATATTTCTAAGGTGTTCCTCTCTTATTTATGGTATTTTTAGGTCCTACATATTATTTGGTACCCCAATTTTTCATTGTGTCAAAGGGGGAGAAAGTTCTTATTGTGGGAGTGCTTGAAGAGAGAGAAGGAAGGTGAGTTGTATATTGTTATATGATGGTTGTTGACATCAATGATAAAGGGAAAGATTATTGTAGAGTTTTAAATGATGTCATGGTGATTTCATGGAGGTTTTTAGGTGAGTGGATGAAGTGCCTTAATGTTCTAAGTGACAATGAAAAAGTGCACAATGTGCTTGTCCTAATATGCTTGAAAGAGGCTTGGTTGATCTTCAATTTTGGCATGGTTAGAGATGTTTAGGGATGAGTATTATGATTTGAAGATGTGTAAGGGGTAATATTAGAGGTCAAGGATGATTAGATTGCTTGTGTGCATGAGTGGAATTCATCTTGTTATTCATTTTGTTCATCTAGACATAATTGGGTTTGTGGCAGAAAAATATGAGTAGACATATCAAGGGCGTAATATTTCACACGTGTGAAGGTTCCAAGAGTAGAATGATATATGGATAGATTTATATATGTGAGAAGATCATATAGTCCAAGCATTGGGTCATTAAACTTAATGCAAATTTTTTTATTAAGGTGCAAATTTGGTCCCTCAGATAAAAGTTCACTAAGTTCCAACACAGCCAATTTGCAAGGTAGATTTAACGGTCCACATTTAATCACATCGAAGATCGATGGTCATAAATGAATCTGAGCTCAAATTTTTTATTTGTCTAAGTTTAATAAATATCCAATTAAGTAATTTTATGATGGAATATCTTTCATGTGATAAGGTTTCAAGAGGAAATGGTCATATGAGTTTGTTTAGTATTATTCCTAGTTTCTATGGTTCAAATTTGAGAACATGCGATTGAGCAAAGTGAAAGATATAACTATGCAAAGTTAGCCTTCCAAGCATATTGAAATGGTTCCCATACTTAGTCATTTTTGCATAAGATAAAGATCAGGACCAAATGGAGATCCAAAGTTTCATGAGCATTCATACAGTAGATATCAATGATGCACATTGAATCAAAGAGGTCAAAGTGTTTGATGGTTTACAAAGTTAAAGACTGTGATATTTTGAAGAGATCAATGGAGCGTGTTTGTTCCAAAGTGTCAAGAAGTAGAAAGATGATGACAAGTGCTCGATGTTTAATAGTAAAAGTGCTCATAAGGCATGAAAAGGTGACAAGTGTCATCATCATGGGGGTTCTAAGCAAGATAAAATGGTGAGCACTATAAGATAAAGACCAAGCCAATCTGCAGAGATCAACAATGCATATGTGGTCAAGATTGCAAGATTACATGAGATGAGGTCAATTGTTCAAAGTTTAATGTTTGGATAGTGGCACACTGAGTTAAAGTTTAAAGAATATTTATGATGCATATTAATATAAGATGAGAGGGAATGAAATGCATTTTAAGTGACTCAAATTTAACTGTGACTATTTGAATTCAAATATTTGAATTTAACAAAGTAATCACTAGTGTATAGTTTTTGGGCCATATATTTTGATACAGGTAGAATTTGCTCATGGTGTAAAAAGAAATTTTTTAGAGGACTCCAAGGTGAATCTATTAGTATATATTTGAAGGTTTGAAAGTGTATACAATCAAAGTTATGAATATTTAAAGTTGACTATGTTTTCATGTTTGCTCTATAAGTAACCCGAGAAGGGTAATTGAGTTATGCTTTTTGGTATCTCAATGTTTAAAGGTAAGATAGATATTGAATAATGTTTTAAACTCCATGAGGACCATATGTGTACATTATAAAGGTTTGAATAATCATATTTAGTATGATCAAAGGGTTAAAATTTGATTGTGTTTTCATTCATAATGATTGTGTATAGAGAAAGGTGTTTAAGCTAATTGAGTGTTAAACATAAGGGTGATGTGATGGATATGGACACTTAAGAAGACCTATAGATCATGTGTCATGGGTCTATATACTTTGAAAGTGTTCATGTGTTCTTAGTTTGCTTGAAGAAGTATCAAAGAGGTGAATGGGTCTCCATAGGAACTAAAAAGTGACGTAGGCTTATTCAAAAGAGATTTGTGCTTAAGTTTGACCCATGTTATATGCCTTAAGGGTGATTTAATGTATTGTGTTTGATAAAGAAATATTTTGGAATTGATAATTCATGAAGGCTCTATAAAAGGTAAAATCAAATATGGTGGTTTATAGACTTTAAGAAGACATGTCTGAGAGACTTGTGAGTAGGTGCTCGAAGTGGAGGCTTGTGTAGACTAGTGGAGTATGAGTTAAGAGTGTAATAGAGACCTATTGGAGTAGAGTGAATAAGAGACATGTATGAGTAGATCATGTGTTAAAGAGTGTAAAATATAAAGGAAGTACATAGGTTAGAGTGAGGACTGTGTGTATGATCATTTGGTCATGTTGCTGGTATTGTGATAGAATTATTATAGGTTGATGAGAATGAGAAGTGTGAAGTGATATAGAAGATAGTTTTTGGATGTATTGTGAGTGTGTGAAGAAGTGAATGAGGCTATGTTATCATAGGTCCATCATGAAGTGTTAAAGACATAAATTCAAAGGTGGAGGTGTTAATTTCATAGGAGGCCAGAAGGACTTGATCTTCCTTAGGGGCAGGTGCTCTTTGTGAAATAGGTGTTTCACTAAAGGCCTTAGGTCATAAGTAATTGACCAAGGTTGTTGGTCAGAAGGGCTTTACCAAAAGGTGGTCATAATGACTTGATCATCTTAGGGGTAGGTATTCCTTATAAAATTAATGTTTCACTAAATCCTGGTCAGAAGGACTTGATCGGTCTCTTGTTTGTAATCTCTTATAGGATAATTCGTCTGTGTGTTATAGGCTTGAGAGTGTATTTTATTCCCCATGAGGGTTTTCCATAGGAACTATGTGTTTTATGTTTGATCTTATGTATGCATTGAATGAATGAGCTCTCTTATTAGTGTTTCTTGATCAAGTTGATATATGTTGATTGTTTAGTAGTTTGAAAGGATTGGAATTGAAATTGAAATATCTGGGCTCATTGATTCAACCCCCTCTCTCAGTGATTGTACCTCTAACATATATCAAGGTTAAATTTATTTTAGTAAATGTAATAAATCAAGGCCACTCTGAATCTTCTAAAATTGGTCTCACAACTTAAGGCACACTAAATCTTATAGAATGGGTGTAACAACTCTAGGAGTTATCTTTTAAAAGATAGTTTTACAAAATTTAATCTAGTCATTACTTGGTCATTTTTTAGAATTTCAGCATTGAACCTAAGGCTTTCAGGCTATAAATTTTGCAACTAGTTTCTATTTTAAGAAAACATATAGTTGTTTTCATAGGTATTGGGGTCTTCCAGATTGATTTTTGACATTTGTATAAGTTCCAATTGTATCAAAATTAAATGTTACAAACCTCACATCTTGCATATATAATGATATTTTCTCAAATATATTGCCTCATGGATTACCTAATGAACATAATTAAGACTATATGGTGTCATTTTGGACTCAATTAAACCTACTTTCATCAATGATTGAACCAATTAATAGATTGGTTCAATAAAAGATACAATTTGGGCTACTTTGATTGCCATGATCCTAGTTGCGACTATAAGATGTGAAGTGGGATTTAATTGGCTCTATTTTCATCATCGATTAAACTAATAAATTGGGACATAATTTCAACCTAGTTTATCACATAAAACTAATTTTTATTATATGATGTCATTTGATGTTCAATTGGCCCAAATTATATAATTGATTGAACCAATTACTTGTTTGGTTCAATCAAAGACATAGTATAGGCCTATTTGATTATTGTGAGCATAATTTGAATTGTATGATGTATTTTAAGGTTCAATTAACCCAAATCGTATCACTAATTAAATAATCTACTCAAATTTTCAATTAAGGACATAATTTAGGCCTATTTGATCCATGTGAATAAAATTAAGACTATATAATGTCATTTGGGGCTCATTTGACACAAATTTTAACACTAATTAAACCAATTACTCAATTGGTTTAATTAATGATGTAATTTGGGTCAATTTCATCCTTATAAACCTAGCTACAAGTATATGATGTCATTTGGGCCTCATTCAGCTCCAATTTTATTATCGATTGAACAAATTAATCATTTAGTTTAATCAAAGACATAATATGACCCAATTTAAGCCTCATGGACCTAATTGAGACTATATAATGTCATTTAGGGTAAAATTGACCCCAATTTCATCATTGATTGAGCCAAATACTTGATTGGTTCAATTTGAGATGTAATTTGGACTATTGTGAGCCCTATGAATCTAATTATGACTATATGATGTCAATAAGGGCTCAATTGATCTCAATTTCATCATTGATTAAACTAAGTACTCAAGTGGTGCCATCAAAGATGTAATTTAGAAAACATTTAGCCCCATGAACTTACTTATGACTAGTTTATATCATTTATATCTCAATTGGCCCCAATTTCATCATGAATTGAAATATTTACTTTATTAATACAATCAGGGGAAAATTGGGTCAATCTAATTCTTGTAAACCTGATTGATACTATAAAATGTCATTTTTATTCAATTGGCCCCGATTTCATTATTGATTGAATATATTACTTTATTGATTCAATAAAAGATGTAATTTGGGTCTTTTTTATCATTTATAAAATGATTAAAACTATATGATGTCATTTAAAACTCATTTCGTCCTAATTGCATTATTATTTAAACCAACTACATGATTGGTTTGATCATAGACATAATTTGGGTAAAAATCAATGTGATTTGAGGCGTAATTGACCCCAAGTTCATCATTGATTAAACCAATTACTTGATTAGTTCAATCAGAGATGAAATTTTGACCTTTAATCCCTCTAAACCTAATTGTAACTATAAAATATGATTTGGGGTTCAATTGACCCAAATTTCATCATTTGATTAATCAATTACTTTATTGGCTAGATCAAAGATGTAATGTAGGCCAATTTAAACCTTTTTAACCTATTATGAAAATAAAATGTCATTATGGACTCAATTTTCCCCAATTTCATTGTTGATTAAGTCAATTACTTGATTGGTTCAACCAAAGATGCAATTTTGATCCCATAAACATAATTACAAATATATGGTGACATACGGGGCTCAATCAGCCCAAATTGCATCACTCATTGACCCAATTACTTGATTGGTTCTATTAGGGACATAAATTTGGTCCAATTTGATCCCTATGAACCTAATTGGGACCATATGATGTCATTTTGGACTAAATTAGCCTAAATTTTATCATTGATTAAACTTACTCAATTATTTCAATCAAGAATGTAATTTAGACTAATTTTATTGCCATAAACCTAATTACATGTATATGATGTCATTTGGCCTCAAATTCATCACTCATTGAGCCAATTACTCAAATGCTTCAATCAAGGATATAATTTTGGCCAATTTGAGCCATGTGGGCCCAATTATGACTATACAATGTCATTCAAGACTCAAATGTCCCAAATTTCATATTTAATTAAACTAATTACATTATTGGTTCAATTAAAGATTTATGATGGCCCAATTTGATCCTCATGAATGTAACTATGACTATAAGATTCAATTAGCTCTAGTTTCACCATAGATTGAGCTGCTTACTCAATTGGTTAAATCAGGGATGTAATTTGGACAAACTTGAGTCATGTGAATCCTATTAGACATAATTTCATCATTGGTTCAACTAGTGATTAAATTTGAGCTAGTCAAGTCCCAAATCACATTATATTATTGAAATTAGGTTCACATGGCTCAAATTAGTCAAAATTTCATCCTTAATTAAATTAATTAAGGAATATATTGATTTATTGATGAAATTAGGGATAATTTAGCCCACAATGACATTGTGTAGTCAAAAGTAAGTTCACATGTAAAAAATTAGGCTAAATTGTATCCCTAATTGAATAAATTGAGTAATTGATTCAATCAATGATGAAATTATTGTCAATTTAATCTAAAATCACATTGTATAGTAGTAATTAGGTTCACCAGGCTCAAATTTTCCTAAATTTCACCCATTATTAAACCAATCAAATAATTGGTTCAATCCATGATGAAATTAGGGCCAATTGAGTCCCAAATAAACTCTTATAGTATAAATTAACTTTGTATGGCTCAAATTAGCCCAAAATGTTTTATTAATTCAGTCAATTGAGAAATTGGTTCAGTCAATGATGAAATGGGGCTAATTGAGGCACAATCACATTATTGATTCCTAAGTAGGTTTCAACACATGACTCAAAATTTTCCACATTACATCCCTAATTAAACCAATCAAATAATTGGTTCAATCAATGATGAAACTGGGGCCAATTGAGTCCCAAATCACATTATATAGTATAAATTAGGCTTGTGGGGCTCAAATTGGCCAAAATTGTATCTTTGATTAAACTAATCAAGTAATTGGTTCAATAAGTGATGAAATTGGGCAAATTGAAGCAAAATTCACATTATATAGTTAAAAATTTTAGATACTAAAACTCAATGTTTATAGCATCTTAGTCTTATACATTTGAAAAATATTAATCAGAGCTCTACCCTTGGGTTCTAAACCTCTCTGTTGCTCAAAGGCTCACATTCACCATCTCATTATACCTAAATGTTTATCTCTTAGTCCAATATATATCATTCTAATGAATCAAGTCTCTTGCATTATGCAAAAATCTTAAAACCTAATAAACATCTTTCACTATCAGTTTCATATTTGTACATATTTTCTAGCCTTATGAACACTACCAGCCATAGAGGGATGTTACCACCAATGGTAATGTACAAATCCTTATCTATTATCCAGTTACTAAAAGTGATCCATATTTAAAATGTTTCAAAACATTTGGGTTGAACTATTTGTCTCATTAGACCCTACCGTGAGATATTTTCAAAAGGTTTGGTATAAATACAAGTATAAGCCTTCTCATTCCTAGCTAAAAAATACCAAACAAGCACCTACCAAGACTCATTCAATCAATTGCATAAATATGTTATTCTACCCTATTCGTCCCTATTTTCATATCAAACGTAGAATCAATTATATTACATGACTAAAGCATTCAAAGAGCAACCCATGAGAAATATTTATCAAATTAAAAGTTAAATCACTGCATTGCATCTTCATATATTATATTTGACCCTTGTGCACACACATTCCCACACATAGGAGATAATTACATAAGTCTAAGGCCCTCTTTAGAGTATTGACTATCAAGGAAGTGCCCATTGATAGAGGGGGTTTTGGAATTAGTTTAAAACTATGATCTTATTAACCCATTTTTAACAAACTTATTTGAAGGGTAAACAGATAGGGTTTTCTAAATTGGTAAAGAGCGACAACTTGTATCTCATATCTAAATATATCAAAAAAAAGGTGATAGAAAACTCAGAACAACAAAGGTGGTCACATCTAAATCTAGTCATTATTCTATACTAGATGCCTATGTCATATCCAGACACTAGTGTTGATGGTAGTGTCTATATTCGATGGTAATGTTTGTGGCTATGTAAGTATAATTTACAAAATCTGATGACTTATCCAAAATACTAATCATACATATTTTCACATGTTTCTAGTCTAGATTTGTTTTTACATAGTAAATCTATCTAAGTATCATTTTTATTTGGTATTGCATTCAATTTAACATATTTCAAATTTAGTAATTTTTATATTTATCATATCTCAATATTATAATTTAGAATATTCATTTATCTGAGTTCTACAATTAGTTGTCCCATTATAAATTAGTTTATCACCCTTGTTCTTGAAATATTTATATACTCTTAACTCTATCCAAGACATTATAAATTTTAGGTTTAAACATTATGGTGAATTCATCCTTTATATTTGAACCAAGCCCTAAATTCTATTAGGGTTTGTCTTTCCAAAAACATTTACTTTCAAATTTATGTATTTATTTTCCAAATCTGAATTTATTTTCATGGGCATGGATTAAATAATGCTTATTTATATTCTTTCACTATGATTTATATTATCTTTCATTGTGGTTGTGTCCAAATTTAGAGCCCTCATCATTGATGCTCTTATTGGTCACCCTAGGAAACCCCATCCTTTTGATCTTTTTTTTAATCTTCTTGATGATTAATATATTGCTTAGGATAATCTTATGGCTAAGCAAAATTTTAATACACCCTCTTCCTTTGTAGCAACTTATTAAAATTAAAAAAAAATAATAAAATGAAAATATTGATGTATATGGTGAAATTTACGACATCCCCTATGATTATGATTGTGATTCCACATACTTTAAATATGAATGTGAGGAACCTAGTTTTTATTTCTCTCTTATATTGTGTGTTTATGATTATAATGATAAAGTACTTGAGCATACTAAAAATGAATCAATATTTGAATGTATACCTTAACTAATCATTGATTATCTTCTTACAAATAATGAATGTTTACCTTCTCTACAAAATATTATTGAAGATCCCATTCCTTCTTTAGTCCATGCAAACATAAATAGTGAAAATACTTCTCCCTATCCTCTTAGGTTAGAGATACAAAAATAATAATGCCTTTAAAAATAATTTAGATGCATGCTCTTCTACCCTTCTTCCAATTCAAGATAAACATCAAATCACACTTACCTAAGTTTTCCTAATGAAAACATTTCTTAAATAAAGTAGCAATCATGAAATTTAAGATGCAAATTCTCTCACATGATAATCATGTATCAAAAATAAAAAGTGATATTTCATATTATATCCCTTCTTCCTTTTAATTCAAAAATGAAAGTGAAACTTGCATTTTTCCTTCTTATGGTGATGATTCAATAAAAATAGAAAATACTTCTATTTCTCCCTATTTTACATTCTCTACTTAAAAGCATGTGCCAATCTTAGATAAAGAAAATGAAGTCACATCCCCTATTCCTATTGTATGTCATGAAATTAAAAATAGCTTAACTCCTTGCCAAGATATTAATATTAAACTTCATGACATCCAAAATGACATCACATCCTCTCTTGACTCATCATGTCAAATACATGTTCCTTTACCTAATGTTTTGAAACCATGTGATGATCCTTCATTCAAATGCAAGGATAATGGTCAAGAGTTTGGTATTCCTATGGTTTATGTGGATGTTAAATTACAACCTATATGCACCTATACAACCTCTTTACCAATTCCTCATAATGATGTTTTATCTATGATGACTACTATAGAAGACCTTCAAATTCAAATTAATATTCTTAAGTTACAAGTGTCCTCCCATGAGGCTACCCTTAATGATAATATCCTAGATTATCAACCCCTTACACTTGAGGTATTTGATTATCCTTATCTTTCCATTTTTTCCATGCTTGTGTTTTCTTCCTTCAATGGTCAAGGAGATCCTATTAGTCATCTAAAATAATATATACACTCATTTGACCATTGGGATAAATATAAACACTTGTTACTTAAATATTTCCATATAAGCTTAACTCAAGAAACTCTAGATTGAATCTATAGACATCTAGTTGGTTCCTTACCAACCTTTAAAAAATTTGAAGATGTATTCTTATCAAATTTACATAAATGCAAGCTACCAATACTACCATTGGATCATTTGAAATTCTTGATTAAAAATGAGTATGAATCTATTTAAGATTATGTTATTGGATTTAGGGATATCTTATAATCCTTGAACTATACCCCCTAAAATTTATAAGTACAATTCATATTTAGTAGGGGTCTTCTCTCTCCACTTTGAGAAAGAGCATTGCATAATCCCTTTACTTATTTTGATACTTTGTATTGGGATATTCATAAATATGAACGTGCCTTAACAAATACCAATACTAAATAACCTCGTAATTCATCTAAAGGCAAACATGTTACACAAATTCTTAAAAAATAGAGCAAAAAACCAAGGGTCATGAGCCACCTCAAATACCTTATTCCAAACTAGAAGAACATACTAAGGAAAAAGCAATAATGTTTTTACACAAAGGAAAGTAATCTACATAAATAATACATCCTATAGTTAAAACCTATACCTCGACTAAGAATTAACCACTTTAGTTTTATTAGCGAATGGATAGAGCACATGATATATTGCATACACTATTGGTTAAATGGTTGATTGCTCTTCCTAAAAACTACTACCATCCACCACATAGATTTGAAAATGTGAAAGGATAACCATTTTTCACTTAACATGATATTAATAGACATCATGATAATGATTGTTTCACATTAAGACACTATTTCACAATTTACAGATCAAGAGAGCTTATGTTTCAAAAAGACGCATCAAGGTCTCCTTTCCCATATTTCTTCTATACATTATTCTAAGAGGGTTGAGATATCCCATTCCTCTCATTTTTAAGAATGTATGGTCCATCGACCTTTGTATAAATCAACCACTAGAAGAATTTTTTATCCTATTATACCTTATACTATGACTGATCTTTCCCACACTGATCCTACCAAGGAATCATTGGTTGATTAAGCTCTCACTATAGGAACATGTGGAAAAGGAATTGATCTAAAATTAATAGAGCCTACTCACATATCTAAATAGTAGATTTGGGTACCAAAAACAACACCTAAATATATTTATCAAATAGATACACTCTATACTCCTATAAATACACTAGTTATAGTGTTAGAACAATGAGTGAGAAACTAGTTAACCCTTGATCATTATAGTTGACATTTCTTATTCCCAATTAGATTCCATTGTATACCATGATTGTCTTACTTATCAATAAATCAAAGTAAAAAAACAAATACCAATACTTTACCACATAAGCAAATATCATATTTCAAACATATTACATGAACAAAAGTAAAGTATTTGAAAAAATATACATAAACTCCACACAATACCTTCTAAAATGTATGGGTGCATCAAATGCATTCATACCAATAGGGTAGTCACAGTTTCCATAATTCAATATGAACATCCACTTGAATAAGAGATGTTTATTCCGAGACAAATAATTATAAAACCTACTAAGGTCAATCCTTCAAAAAATGGTAAACAACAAGAAATCCCATTTCCTAAGTGGCCCATAATTTAGAGGCCTTTCCACCAGAGATATATAGTGGATTTCATGGAATCCTCATCTAATCCTACAAAACATACTCAATTACCTAGAGCAACTAAAAATATTCCAATTAGTGTTACTCCAAATAAACCACATATCACTCAATGATGGGTTTCACGAACCCCTACTCCTATCATTTCTTCATGACGACAGAGTCCTACTACACATATGCAAAATACCACAAATTCTCTAGATCCTTATATGACACCTATACATGCTTATTGGTAATACAACTAATTTGATATACCATATTCCAAATTTGGAATTACTTATGAGCATCCCTTGGATGGGATCGTAGGGTAGCCTTTTATTTCTAAAACATTCTCAAAATATCAAAATAATTAAATATTCAAATAAAATACAAAAAAAATTCAAAACATTCAAAAATATATAACATTATAATGTTTATTATCTCCTTGGCATTTATGTTGTTTGTTTTATGTTTATATATAGAATATTATTTCATTTCTTTATACACATATGTTTCACATTTCTTTGAGTATGATATAAGCATATCCATACACATGATATATGCACTTATAGAAGTTGGCCCTCTCCTCTACCCATGTCATATAGTACATTGGGGGCATTTGATTCTTTAATCATAATTGATATAGGTTATATATCCTTTATGATCATTTATACATTATTATGTGTGATATTATATACTAACACTTAAACTATATATCCATGCTCATATTTTGTACTTGATATGCTATGTTACATAAGATTTTTTTCTAACACATATATTCAAAGACTAGTATGATATGCTTATATTGGTTTCTTATGCTTCAGCTATTTTTCACTTGAGTGTATTTCATTGCTTTCTATTGTCTTTCTTATGGAACATTTGAACATTTTATTTGATTATTGGCCCATGTGCCATTTTGTGTTGATTGGACATTTGAATATGTCATCCCTTTAGAGTTTGTAGCATTTGAACATGCCCCTTATTTAGGGTTTACTTGGACCCTTCTTTGCATTATATTAGATGCTCTTGTGTGTGTGATTCATTATTTTTTGATCTTGTATTATTACTCTCAATACATTTTCATGATATATATTGTAACTTGATGTGATCACATATTGTAAACTTCATTGATATATCTACTTAGACATGTTATCCATTATTGATACATGCTTCATACATAGATTATATAGTTACCTTATCCTTTTGAGGTAAGGTACCTACTAGTTTCTATATCCCTCACCTAAAAATGGGGGCATATCAATTGGGGCATGTCATAGAATCATGATATCCACATTTTCATAATTTCTAGATTTCAATTAGGGAGAGTCATAAGGATATGACCTCCACACTTACATATTTTTCTTAGTTTTCTAGATTTTAGTGGCGGTATGCCATAAAAAAATGACCTCCACACTTACACACTTACTCATTATATCCAAATTTCAATGAGGACATGTCACAAAGACATGACCTCCACACTTGCACAATCTCCAATTTAATTTCATGATTCAGATATACACTAGGTTAAAATCATATACATTGCACCAATTTTATATAGATTTGAAATAATTTTTTTCATATTTATGACACATATAATATACATTAGACATATTATAGGTGCATATGCAAAGATATTACACCAAAAATTATAAAATTTACTAATTATGTTACTCACCAGGACACATCGATTACACTAGGATGTACTATTATTGAGTCTTTTTGGTTGTAGTAGTTAGTTCACTTTAAAGGTCAAAATGATTAAATCATTAAAACTCACCAAATTTATATATTGGAGTGATTAATCATCCAATATCACTATATTTATAGGATGATTTGATTAAATCACTCACTCTCACCAAATTATATATATTCACACTTAAGTCGTATGATTGAGATATAATGATTCCAATGGCCATGTCACAACTCATCTTTGAACCATTTTGGGGGAATAATACCATCCAATCTCCCTCTTTAAATATCTAAGGTTCAGTTGAACCTCTTCCATATCTAATGCTTTATAATGAAGAATCTTTACCAAGTCAAAGCATCAAGAAGCAACATGGTTGCATCGACACACAAGTGTATTCCTTGTTTGCTCTCTTTCTTTTCAAACATTTTAATTATATTCAATTTTATATTATATGCACTAATTTATACTATAAAATTTTCTTTTTTATAGGTCATACATTTACAAATCACTCAAAGTAGGCTCAAGTAAAGGCAAGGTGTGTTATACACATCCAAGTACACATTCATTTCCTTTAAACTAGTAATTTCATCCTTATGCATTACTAGATTAAAAGGAGAAAATGCAAATACTAAAACTAAATATTTATAGCATCTTAATCTTGTACATCTAAACAATATCAATCGTGACTCTACCCTTCATTTCTAGACCTTCTTCCTACCAAAAATCTCATATTCGTCATCTCATTATACCTAAATGCTTATCTATTAGTATAATCCATATCATTTTGATGAGCCAAGTCTTCTACATTGCACATAAAACTTAAAATCTAATAAACATCCTTCATTTTTATTTTAGATCCATAGTTATTTTTCTATCCTTTTGGACACTACTGGCCATAGAGGAACATTGTCGTTAATGGCAGTGTCCAGATCCTTATCTAGTGTCTAGTTTCCAAAAGTCATCCAAATTGAAAATATTTTGAAACCTATGGGTTGGAATTTTTGTCTTATTGAACTCTATCATGAGATATTTTCAAAATGTGTGGTATAAATATAAGTATAAGCTTTCTCATTCCTAGCTAATCAATCAAGCACCTATCAAGACTCATTCAATCAATTACATAATTGAGTTATTCTACTCTATTCATCCCTATTTAAATATAAAGCATAGGATAAATCATATTACATGTCTAAAACATTTAAAGAGAAACCCATGAATGATATTTGACAATTTATAAGCTAGATCACTACATGAAACTTCATATAATATATTTCATCCTTGTACACACACATTCCCACACATAGGGGATAACTACATAAGTCTAAGACTCCTTGGAGTATTGGCCATGTAGGAAACACCCATTGATAGAGGGGTCTTTTAGGTTAGTTTGACATCATGATCCCACTAGCCCATTTTTAACAAACTCATTTTAAAGGTGAAGAAGGGTGAAGAGCTAGGTTTGATAAATTGGTAAAGAAAGAGAATGTGTATTCCAAAGATGAATATATCAACAAAAAATTGATAGAAAACCTAAAATAATGAAGTTGGTCACATCTAAATTTAGTCATTATTTTATACTAGATGTTTGCATCATAGTCAGATACTAGCATCGATGGTAGTGTATAGATCTAATGGTAGGGTCTATGGATACAAAAGTACAATTTATAGAATCTAATGAGTGATCTAGAATATTGATCTTGTATAATTTAACATGTTTCCATTCCAAATCTACCTACACACAATAAACCCAACTAAGTATCATTTCTCTTTGATATTAAAATCAATTGAACATCTTTTGAATTTAATACTTCCTCTATTTAACTTATCTCAGTATAATAATTTAGAATATTTATTTATCTAATTTTTAAAATTAATTGGCCTAATATATATTAGTTTATCACCATTTTGCTTAAACTATTTCTATATTCTTAATCTATCCAACACATAAATTTTAGGGTTAAACACAATTATATTCATGGGATCAAATTGACCAAAATTATATCTATAGTTAAACCAATCAAGTAATTAGTTTAATTAATGATTAAATTAGGGTTGATTGAGCCCTAAATCATATTGTATATTTAAAATTACATTTATGGGAATAAAATTGACCCAAATTTAGCCCATGATTAGACCAATCAAGTAATTTGTTTACCCAGTGATAAAATTGTGGCAAATTGAGTCCCAATTCTTATCATATAGTTGTAGCTAGGTTCATAAGAATAAATTTGGCCAAAATTGCATCATGTATTAAACCAATCTAGTAATTGGTTCAATTATTGGTGAAATTAGGGTGAAGTGAGCCCCAAATGACATCACATAGTCCCAATTAGGTTCACGAAGTAATGCATGAATCAATGTCCTTGAAAACATATCATTATCTGTGTAAGACACAAGGTTCTTAAAATTTTAAATTTTACACATAATCCTATAAATGTCAAAAATCAATCTATAATACCCCAAAACCTATAAAATTATTCTAAGTTTTCCTAAAATGAACACCATTTGAAAAATATATACCCTAAATTCTTAAGGTTCATAATGAAACCTTGAAAATGGCCAAGTACTAACCATATTGCATTTTAAAAGTATAAGAATACAAATATAATAATATCAATATCATTTGTACTTAAATTTTATTTTAGTAACTGAAAACAATTTCATTCACTTCATTGTCCTATACAAGTTAGAAATTGTGTAAATTATGAAATCACCAATAGCGTGTGTGCACCATAATGCATACGCATTTTCATGGGCACATAGTTTAGGTTTGGTAATTATTGATCCAAAAAAATATAATCCCATACACATTTTAAAAATCCTATACACATTTTTGTGCAAATTATATTTGATAAAAAAATGTTTGATTTTTTCCCCAACTTCCTATACCTACCCTTTTTCTCTCTCCTTCTCTTCTACCTATATATATTTTATGATGTTTTTGCCTTTAAGATGTATTTGATAGTTCATCAAATTTGTTTTTGTTGTTTTTTGTGGGCCCTTTCCCCCCATCCTTTTTATTTTTTGTGTGGGCTTATTTTATTTACTTATTTCTTCCTCCTTGGGTTAGATTGCATTTCAATAGGTCCCTAATTAAAATTTGAAAAGGTTATATATATATATATATTCCTCCTAGAGACATTTTAATAACAAGAATCAAGAGAAATTATGCATCATGTCAAGTCTAGGCACACTATACAAACATTCATAAATGCTCATGAGGTCTTGCATCAAGGTTTAGCTACATCTTATACCAAAATAAGGATAGGAAAATTGCGCATGTAGGTGCATATTCACCTAGGAAGCAAAGACAAAAGTTATTACCGAAAATATACATTCACACTACACTAGAAATATATAAGGTTTAATTTCAAGCATGTAGGATATTTATCTTCAACTCCTTGATGGGTACATAACACAGCTAACCCTTTTATTTCTCCTCTTGCAAGCATTTATGTATAATTAAGTCAAGAATATAAAGTAAAAAAAATAGATAAATTTACCCATGTATTCTAGACAATGATTGCACAAGATTGTATGACATCACCTTATGCATGTGTCAAAAAATCCTAGAATCAGAGTATGAGCATAGTACATATTTGGTGCACATAAACATATTTTGCATAAATATAGTCAAAATACATTGATGGCCAAAACTATCATGGGCACATTCACTAATACAATTTAGGTGCCAAATCCATCAATGTAGGAAAAAACTTCCATATTTCATATAGAGATAAACAAAGACATATACATCCCAAATCTAGATCTATAATCCCAATATTATGCTAAGGTGTTGTCATTTCATCACTATTTTGTCTTACTTTGTATGGTTCTACTTGTTTTTTCCTTGATATTGTTTCATCTATTCTTATTAGAGGCTATAAGGTAGATTAGTAGATGTTTTAGACTATCATATTATTAATCTCCCTTGTGCATCTATTTTAGCTTATTGTGTTTAGATTATTTAGCCAAATCCAATTTTAACCCAAGTAAGAATCTATAAAAACATGAAAATGGCCCAACACAATGATGTAGTAAGATTTATGTCAAGATCACCAGAATATATGAAATCTAAATATGTTCAATAATATAAGGATCCTCTAATATATAAAAAGGTACAAGACCATAGTAAATCCAAAATACATAAAATACATTATTCCAAAAAGTGTTGTGGGGATATAGATAGGGGGCATATGTAGGAGGTTGTAAGGGTGTTTAAAAACAAAATATACACATATAAGGGGTATGTATAGGCCTAAATAAGTCCAATGTGTTATTAGATGATAACCAAGAGGTGTAAACTAAAGCAATAAAAGGAAAGGCAATACCGATATGTGGTAACCAAGTGGTATCTAATGTAATATTTATAAGGGTGTAATTAGACAATAACCATGAGTTGTAAATAAAATAACAAAGTAGACAGGAAGAAGAGGAGCCAAAATGAGGGATGAAAAATCTTAGAGGATATTTCATAAAATGACATGCCATGAATGAAGCTAGATATAATATATTATAATTGAGTAATCTCACACCAAAAAATGAACCATGCCACGACAATCCTGATGCACTCCTTAGGATGTGTAGTTGATAATATTAATGCATAAAAGATTCCCTATATAAAAATCATTAGTAAGTGAAAATGATGTGCATACACTACAAACCTTAGGAAGTTTTTCTCAGCTATTGTATACCAATGAGCAAGAATTGTAGTTATTGCAAGCTATAAGAATGGGTTTAATGATTTAAATTTTAAGGGATTATGGAATGTAAACCCTAGGTTGTTAAAGGGTCTAATTATAGTAAATAAAGGGAGAGATATGTAATAAATACAACCATTGATTTGTGTAATAATTGACCTAATATGATATTTCCAAAAATAGTACTAAATAACACAAATATGTACTTAGCCAAAAACTAACAGAGATAGATGATCTAGAGGCTAAAAACCAGCATAGAAGTTGATCAAGTTGTCATGAATAGGGTTCAGATGTCAAAAAACCTCTTGGACAGTAGCGTGGTACCTTGGATAATAGTGCACCATGTTAGTGTCCTCTTATTCAATGCTAGTGTCCTTGTGCAAGGAATGATGTAAACTTATGGGAGTAGTTGTGTCTAAGTCTAATAGGCCTATTCCTATGTGAAAAAAACCTAATTCTCTATTTATGACCTATTTTGGACTAATTTCTTAGGCAAACCCTAGGTATCCATGTTGTTAGGATATTCGAGAAGCATAAGTAGAAAAAGCTTGATGTTAGTTATGTAGGTTGGACGTCCTCAACAACCCATTATGTTGAGAGTTGCCTATATGCCAATACCTCGAGAGGGGATCAAGACCAATGTAGTTATTTCAATATAAGTGTTGGTGCAAGTACAAGTGAATGCTAGTATGAGTGTCAACTTGAGTGCTTTGAACAAGGATTGAGACTATTAATTTATGTATTCTACGCCTAGGGTGGTTGTAGATGATTATATGTAGAAGGAGGGTAGAATAGGGATTAATAACCTTGATTTTTCACAACTTGTTCTAAGCTTATGTGTGTATTTTACATCTAATTCTCATGTAGTGGATAAAAAGATAAACATCATATATATATATATATATATATATATATATATATATATATATATATATATATATATATATATATATATATATATATATTGATCTAGTGCTTGTGTGGAGTGTGAAATAGGTTTAAGCCAACCCTCGGTGTCTTAGGAATTGAAAATATATCCATTAGGGTTGAAATTAGGTAAGGGACACTAGTGTTATCCGTTGGTCACTAGCATGGTGTGTTATTGTTTAAAGAACTGCACTAGTGTCTAAGTGGTAGAACTTGAGGCATTAGGAGCCTAAATCCCTAGGAGAAGGTCTAGGATTGATTTTGGGATGTCTAAGGATGTGTAATACCTACATGAAAGTTGGAAAAGAGTCAAAAGAGGCCCTAAGATAGGTTTAGGTCTAAGCTAGGGATGGGTGGTCTCAAGTGACACTAATTTCACTTAAGTGATATTTTATATGACTACATTTGCCTCCCCTTTATTATACAAATGTAATAAAGAAAAATGACTAGGATAAAGAAAAAATAAGCGTACTTGGACTTACCTAAGAGGCAAAACCATTGAATCTGGGTTTGAATATGCAAAACATGCTCCATTACGTATCCTACAAATGAAATGTGGATGAATCAGTCCTTAAGGAATATTAAAAGCAAAGATAAAGTAAAGAGATAATAAAGAAGAAAGGAATGAATACACCTCACTAGATACACAAACCAATGCAAAAAAACTTGGTGACATCTTGTATGTGTAACTAATGATCAAATTGATGAATAAATTTGATTGAGCTAATGGCTTGCTCAATCCTCATGTGTGGGTGACTCAAGAAATTAATCTAATTTTAACTCCATCATTTTCCACCCCTACTTAACAAATTATACACTGTGAATAACTTGGATTGAACTAATGGCTTATCTAACCCTCCTATGTAGGTAGCTCAAGAACTCAAATAGGCTATGACTCCATCTTTACCTACCTACGTGTAGTAGATGTATCTATGACTAAAATTGTATTATGTAACTGAAAATGTGTAGGATGGCTTTGAGGCCACTCAAAAACTCTAAAATGTAAAATGACCAAGGGGCCTCTTAGGTACTCATGAACGTAGCTTAGGGTCTATGTATAAATTCCAACCGATGAAAATAGAATAAGGAATAAATTTGGTGTGGAACTTAGTGCAAATGGTGTCTAAAGTATACAATAAAAAGAATGACATGGAATTGTCATTCAATATAAAATGATCTGGTGCAAAACTGATTATGTGTAAATAATGTGTCACATGCATGCTCCCAATTATGATATCTGTGCATATGGATTATGGACTAAGTTTTAGAAATATGTGTCTATGTATATATGAAACTAAAATGAGAATGATAATGTAGTGCATGATGCTCCCAATCTGAGCAAACTTGGTATGATTGAGTACAAAATTAAACATAAATTGATCAAATTTAATAACCTATGAATGAAACAATGCAAATCTGGACTATAACTCTTGTGTTTTTCTATCAAATATTAATTTTCCTATTTTTGGGACTACTAGACATTAGTTCAGTTCCTTGGAAAAAAGTGCACCATACTAGTGCCCTTTGTATGATGCTAGTGTCCATGTTATTTTTCTACCAAACTAACTTTGATATCTCTCTAACTATTTTACATTGTGTTTTCTTGATTTGAAGTTATATAATTATGTGTCTATGTGCTAGAAAATATACTTTGAGTGCACTCAGATAGCTTAATCTCTATGACAAACCTCTTTAAATACACCCTCTTTTAAGGGGAATTTTTGTACCTATGAAATAATTATCCTTAAAAATAAAACTTTGCATGATGTGTGTTTGGATGAAAACAAATGGTATCTACATAATAAACCAATTTAATGTATATACATGACATCAAAATATAAAATAATATGAGCATAAGTTGGTAATGTACAACATACGTTATATCTAGCATTCACAAGGTATTGAAGATAGATATAAAAATATAAGCATGTGTATGAACTGCATAATCTAAAAATAATTTGAGTAACTACCTAAGGGGATGGGACATGATGTCCATCAAGGCACCCAAGTAAGAAGGGGAGATGCATGAGATCACTCATAGCATCAAAAATTAAGTTTGTAAGCAACAAGCTAGATACAAGTGTCATGGCCATGATGCATTTATGAAAGCATACATACAACACGCATGAGGCATGAAAAGTAGGCCAATGAGCCACAATACAAAAGACATGGGCACATGTCACTAAATCTAAAAAATAAATACATATAAGGACATGTTTAAATGTCCACATATGTAAACAACAAGAAAGTTGGCTTAGAGCCACATGTATGAACAGGTTCACATGTCTACATACATAATCAAGAAAACACACACAATGACAAGCTCACATGTCCAAAGCATACATGAAATGAAAGGAATTGGTGTAGAGATGTAGAACAGTGGCATATTCAAATTCCCTCAAATAAATGTATAAGCAAGAAACATAATCAAATATAAACTAGGAAAGCTAGAAATGAAAGTATGCATGAACATGTGTTATAAATCTATATAAGAGTAAAGATGCACATAAGCTGATTCTATAGTAGTAGTAGTAGTTGGAAAAAAATCTTAGTATGGGATGATCAATATAAATATATAATTAGTGAAAAATCTAGGATATAGAGCATAGAAAGATACAACTTGGTAAATCAGAATCTATGTATAAGATGCCCCCAATGGGTGAATGTATCATTGTTAAAGCTATGTATGTGCCCCCAATGGGTAGAGAGTAGTAAATCTAGATTTGTGCAGAGGACTTGAGTCCTGTAGTAATCTGTGAACACTCGACAAGAACAAGTGAAGCATGTATGTATGATAAAACTAACTATATTAAGATAGCTAGTATATGTATTACTTGGCAAGTATAAATAATGTAAACATGAATATGCAAATAATCTAATTTTGTGTTTTTGAGAAATATTTAATGTTTTTGTATTTTAAACATATTATATTATTTTTTTATTTTTTGAGTATATAATCTATGTACAAGCAATCATGAAAATGAAACTATATACAAGGAGCAAGGTAAGAGAAGCTATGTACAAGTAGAGAGGAACATACTACCTGATAATCTCATAAGAGACTCATAATCAATGTGGCTTGTATCAAATAGAGGAAGAGTGATCATGTGTGTTGTATGATGATGTATATATGATCTAAGAATCAAATTTAATGAATGATCTATAGCTAAAATTGCTTGTAGAGCAGGGATATGAATTTGTGAACCTAACTGAATTAGCCTATGAACTATGGTACATTTGGGAACCCATATGGTAGAAGAAGTTGTAATTGATGTGGATGTTATTTTCTATAACATTAATATGTGTGGTGGTGGAGAGAGAGGCCCTTTATAATCCACATCATGTCTCTAATGCAGGGGTCTATCTAATAAAGGTCTTTATGGGTGAGTACGCATACATCGTATTGATGTAGGAGTAGACCTCACTTGTAATGATGGCTCAACTAACATTTGAGGTGTGCTAACAAAATCTATACCTAGAAATGTAACTAGTGACTACTATATAAGTGGTTATGGAATAGGTAAAAGATACTCATATGAAAGGCCATCAAATATAACCACCTGATTAACATGTATATACTTGAGACAATTGTGTATGGTGGATGGAATGACTAGAAGCTATTGTATCCAAGGCCTACCTAATAACATATCAAATATGCCATCTATTAGTGGTATTTCCCTTTGATCGAAAATGGCTGATGCTGTGACTCCCGCGCATACGCGATTTCAAAACTCGTCAGAGGTAGTGGCTCCTGCATCAGATGCCTGTAGAGGTTTTTCAACGTTTCCCCGTTCCCCTCCCTTTGCCAGTGTTCTTCTAGGGGGAGCGGCTGGAGTGGATCCCACTGCAGGAGGGGTTTCCTCTGTGTGTGGGGGAAGGGTTTTGTTTGCTCATTGGGCGATTTCTGCTGCGGCTGGGGGTTCTCTTCCTTCTGACCCACATCTGGCTTATGGATCTTTTGCTCCTGGCTCAGGTCTAGGTTCCGCAGGAAGGACTTTTGCTGATGTCGCTGCTTTTGAAGCTGGATTACATGAGGTCCTCCTTATGCCTCATCTGGGACTTCTCACGTTTCACCTGTAAGTGTTTTAAAGTCTATTAGGGTAACTCTTGACCCTAAATCAGTTGAAGAGATACTCGATATGGAAGAAGAGATGTCCTCTTACGCTGTTATTCTTCACTTTCATGGCTTTTGGCCCTCTCTTGCAGATCTACATGGTTGGATCTCCAAGAACTGGATGCCACTTTTTGAAGATATGGTCCATATCTTCTTGTGTGCTAGGGGTTTTTTTATAGTTAAGTTCCATAGCCTCAATGACAGAAAGATTATTTTGTGTCACAATAATTTTTCTTGGCAGGGCAAATATCCTCTAATGGCCAAACCGTGGCATAAAGACTTTGATCCTCAATCAGAATCCTTTAATAAGTTCCCTATCTGGGTTAGGCTCCCTAATCTTCTAATACATCTTTGGCACGATTCAGTTTTTGAAACTGTTGGAAATGCTATTGGGGATTTCTTATATGTGGACGCAGACACTTCGGATATTTACCACTCGACCTATGCACATTTTCTAGTAGATTTGGATGTTTCAAAGGGCCTTCCTGAGGCGATCTGCTTGGATTCCCCGAGGGGTACTTGGACACAATTGTTGGATTATGAGGGTATCCCTTTTCATTGCAAGAAGTGCCATCAGACGGGTCATATTGCTGCTCGATGTGCTGCTAAGAAATCTAAATCTAGGAGACCATCTTCTTGGTGGTTTGAGGCCTCTTCTGAACATTATACGGTTAAACAACCCTTGGAAGTGTCGGCTGATTCTGAGTCTGAGGATAGTGTTCACTCTGCCGGCGGCTGTGGAGGATTCCATGGCGAAACATTCCTTTGATGTTCCTGCAGAGGCTGTGATAAGGGATTTTCCTAAGCCAGAGGATGAGGTGACATTGGCCTCTTCCCCTATTTTGAAGGATCCTCTTAGGAGCCAGACATCTCACAGGGCGCTTGTGGCAGAGTCTGTGTCCCCTGGACTCCATGGGTCTTTGTCTTCTGAGGCATGGGTTGTTGAGGTAGAAAAGTTAGAGGATGGTTGGACTGTAGTGAAGAGGAAGAAGTCAAAGCTTTTGGTCCCTCCTCTAGACAAGAACCTTCGATCGCATAAGAAAAATCTAAACTCAAAAGGAAAATCTTATGTTCCCTTATGTTGACTGGTTGTTTTGTTGATAAACTGGTTGCTGCATTGGTTTGCTGGTTACTGGTATGGGAGGTTTTTCAGGTTGTTGTTCCAGTCTGATTAACTTTCTAGTTTCTAGTGTTTTGTCGGTAGATTTAATTGGTCACATCTTTTGGTAGCAAGTCCCTGCAAAACTTGGTTTTGTTATTTTTTTGGTTTCAGGTTCTTTTGAACTTGGGTGTGCTCAATGTTTTATCTTTCTCTTTTGTGTAAAGGGTTTCGGGGCCCTTTCAAAACCTGCTTTTACCTTAATCTAAAATATATCAAATATGCCTGCACTAGGTACTATTATGAATCTAGTGGCCACATGTGTGGGCCCAAACTGTAATGAAAGTAAAATCGCTCCAATGGAACTCTAGACATGGCCACTAAAACCATGAATAATTGTATCATTCTAAGACATATCCTACTCTAAATAACCCAAGTGATGTAGAAGTATGATAGTAAACATGTTGACACTTGACCCATTTTCAACCATGACACTCTACATATGGTGATGATCAATGTATGCTCATAAAGAGTGCACAAACATTTGTACCATTTTCAACAATCTACTACTCTAAAAAAGTGGTAAGAGGTTTAGTTGGCACTATAGTATGATACACCCCTAATGGTATTATGTAGAGGATGTGGATCCACTATATGAGTCTGATAATATGTTGGTGGTGGATGTCACTGATATGCATAATAAACTCCTAAGGTTCCTACTATCTCATTAGGTGTATGTTTTGGAAATGTATCTAAAAATATTTTGAATGCTTTTACTTCCATTTGTTGTGGTCTAGGAGCCTTTGTAGGAGTGTTGATATCAATGATATTAGCTTTTATTAAATCTTGTATCTTATGTTTCAAGCTAATGCATCTACTTGTATTATGGCATGGTAACCTATGATAGTTGTAAAATGCATTAGTATCATAATTCCTTAGAATAGGCCTAGTCATATCAACATATTTGATGGGAAGGAGAGCTATGATATTGCATTCCAAGATCTATTTTAGAAATCATGTTGATGACTGAGAAAGAGTCATAAAATGTCTCATCGGAAGAGTTGATAAAACCATGTGAGGGGGTGGCTCTAAATTTGCATTAACTATCTTCTTTGAATTATTCTTATTCTCAACTGGGTTTCACCTTATATAAAGGCTTATTAGAACTCTTAGTAGTTGAATCTGATCTAGTTGTGTACTTTAATTTTCCCATGGAGAGAAGCTTGACTTCTCGTTCTTCAACTATATCAAAAATATATATGAATGATGGAAACTTCTTGAATATGATAGCTTCGTACAATGTTAGTAACAAACTCGTCTTGACTATGTCTTGGAATTCTCTATTTACCATGGGGTTAGTGATCTTTGCTAATATAATTTTATATTGTAGGACATATTTAGTTATTGGCTCGTTAGACTTTTATTTGAGTTGTGCCACTCGAGCATAGGAAATCTTATCACTGATGTTGATTTAAAATTGTGCCAAAAACATATATTCCAATGGATTGAATGATGTGATGGACTAATTAGAAAGATCATAGAACCATTGTAATTCATAGTCCTTTAAACTGTGAGGTAACAACTTATTGAGGAGCCAATCATTAGACATATAGTCCAAACATGCTACATGGAAAGATTGAAGATGGTTATTTGGGTCAGCATTATCATCATACAAATTAAGATTGGGTGCCACAAATCCGTATGTCAAAGGAATTTCCATTATGTTATGCCAAAGGTGTATGCAAAAGAACATATGAATCCAAGGCACAAGATGGTTTAGTGGCACCATGCTGGAAGATGTAACACCTTGGCTTGTAGATCATGGATCTCATGCATAAGGGTTTGTAGATATAAAAAGGAAGAATGTGTACTATACATATGAGGTGTTTCTATTATTGAAGGTTATCAAGTTAGAAGAAGTTGTTGTAGAATTTGAGTTGCCCCCATAGTAGGTGTAACTAGATTGACATCTGGGGGGTTAAAAGTTTGACCATTATTAGATTTTTAAATCTCTTTGTGGAAAATATGGATACAATCATCTTACATATTTTAATTTTTATAAATAAAATCTTGCAATTGTCTCCTATCAATCTCATCAAATCGGTTATTGAATTTTTCCGTTATAGGGTTGAAAGTAGGAAAATAAAATGTTATATATTTTGAAACATTTAAGAAATTTAATCTATTAAAGATTGCCAAAATAAAATAATAAATTAAATATAAGATTTTAGAATTAATTTATGAGCATAGAAAATATAAAGATATAAACTTTAATAACATATAGGGCTAGGGTTTAGGTAATATTCAAAGTAAGTTAGGTTCCCCAAATGATTAAACTTTTAAGGAATTTTGAAATGTAAACCCTAGGTTGTTAAAGGGTTTGAGTACAATAAATTAGGGGAGAGATATGGAAAAAATATAGCCACTGATTTTTGCAATAATTGACCTAATATGATATTTCTAAAAATAGTAATAAAAGACACAAATAAGTACTTAGCTATAAACTGATTGAGGCAGAGGATCTAGAGGCTAAAAATTGGCACAAAAGTTGATCAGGGTGTCATGAACAAGGTCTTGGTGTCAAAAATCCCCTTGGATAATAGTGTTGTACCTTAGAAACTATTCCATCATGCTAGTGTCCTCTTATTTAGAACTAGTGTCCTTGGTGCAAAGATTGATGTGAACTTCTAAAAGTAGCTATGTATGAGTCTGACAAGCCTGTTCAGTGTGGATGAAAACTGCTTCATTATATATGACCTATTTTGAATTGATTTTGTATGCAAACCCTATATCTCCATGTTGTTAGGGTATTTGAGAAGAATAATTATTAAAAGTGTGATGGTAGTTAGGTAGGTTGGACATCTTCAATATCTTATTGTGTTGAGAGTTGCCTACATATGAATACATCGAGAAGGGATCAAGCTCGATGTAGTTCTCCTAATATACGTGTTGGTACAAGTGTAAGTGAATGTTATTATGAGTGTCAACTTAATTAATTTGAATGATGCTTGATACTTTAAGTCTATGTATTCTGAGCTTAGGGTGGTTATAAATGACCGTATGCAAAATTAGGGCATAATAAGGATCAATAACCTTGATTTTACATAACTTGTTTTAATATTGTTTGTGTATTTTGCATCTAATTTACATTTAGTGGATAAAGGGATGAAAGTCATGTGTGTGTGTGTGTGTGTGTGTGTGTATATATATTGATCTAGTACTTGTACGAAGTGTGAAATAGGTCTAGGCTGACTCTATATGTCTTAAGAATTAAAAATATATCCATTGGGGTTGAATTTAGGTAAGGGACACTAGCACAGTGCCTTGGCCATTAGTACAAAGCAGGGTTAATGTTAAGAGTTCCTACTAGAAAACCTATTAAAATATTTGGTGAGTCTAGTGAAATTTGATTTGTAGCTATGAAAAATCCTCTATGGGTGATGGTGAATCCTCTATTGCCTATTTTTTTCCATATAATGGTTGGTTGCATTGTAAGATAGATGCCAAATGAATGCAATGAAAGGATATGTTGAATGCCTATAATGTGTTATTCAGTTGTGTTTAATGACTATGCAATCTGCCTGTGCCGAATGGCTTTTCTAGATGGTTGTGTCATCTAGCTATGTCGAATGGCTATGCCATTTGATAGATCTAAATGACTTAGTATAATGGTGCATAGCAGTTGGTGCATGCCATATGTCCATCATCAAATGGTTGTGTTGAATGGATTTTTGAGCATTTAGTGTCAAATGGTGATGTCAGGCCATGTTGTCAAGTGATTTGTGCAATCAGTCTACTATCTGGTTACCTGATCATCCCCCCTATTCTATAAATGCTCAACCTCTACCTTCATTTTAAACATTTTGTAGAAGATATTTCTTGTCTCCCTTTGCCCCCACCTACAATAATTCTCCATCCATGGAAAGAAAATTCATTTCCAAGAACCTGTTATGTTTAGACATTTTGAGGTTCATGGAACAACCAGATGCATACAATGATTGGATTTTAGAATTCAGCTTTAGTGGCCTATTTTACATGCCCTTGTATGAAATAGACACTACACTAATAAAAACACTCATGTATTCCTATGACCATAATGAGAATATCTTCACCGTGAACATGGACTCCAAAATGATTTCCTTTGGTACCTTGCCAGAAGAGATTCATAATCTGATAGGTCTTCCATTTCACATTACAACTCTAGTGAATGTGAAAGTAATGTTGACAGATGAGGACACGAAGTTTTTGGCATTATATTTTTGCTTGCACATCTATTGAATCAATACGTAATTATAAATTTGTTTTTATATTCAAAATTCAAATTTTGAGATGTAAAATCCTTGTTTTCTCTTTCATTTTAGATAGTCGAAAGAGGGGCCTCCATGCCAAATATGTTACTAACCCTTTTTTTTAAAGCAATGGTTCAATTTTTCCAAGATACAATAATATTGTGGGTAAGACCATCGGATATTCCCTATTAGCCATTGGTTTACATTGTTCATACTCTTAATAATTTGAGATATGACTAGTGCTCTTTTATTTTATCTAAGATAAGGCTTGAATTAAATTATGCCTATACCAATCCTAGTTCCACAATTTTTTGTTCAAATTTTATTTTGGATTTTTACTATGAGGCCTTAAATGACCTCCAAAAGGTATAGGTTCCAACTGTGCTTCATCCAAATATGAGCACAAACACTTTATTTGTGGAGGAACATGAGGTTAGTTTATTTGTTTAAGTAGGGTTTAATATTAGTTTATTTTCTAAATGGTTACCAATGTAAAGATTAATAAATGTTTGAACTTTATTTATTACAGGCAAGAATTTAGGCCTCATGAAAATAATCTACCTCAAAAGGATAGCATGGAGTTGAAGGATCTGCAGATTTAGAGTTTGTAGAATCATCCTTGCAATCATTTCGGCTTTTGAAACATCCAAGAGTTTATTTGGGGTTGTCTCCACGTGTAGGTTTTCTATTTAAAAATATCAAATGATATTTTAACTTTCAAGTGCATTATTTTATTATTTTAGTTGACTCGACATCAATTCAGATCGTAGAACAACCACCACCGTAATAAACTGCAACATTTAATGTTCCTTCTCAACCCTCTATGGAAGGTATTTTACATTGCTTTTTTTTGTTTTGTTTTTATTTTTTATTATAGTTTTTTAGACTAAAAGTTTACTTAATGTATCAACTCAAAACACTCTTGTCACTCGTAATACAACACACAGATTGGAGGACACACTATCTCCAAATACAAGTACTAAACCTTTAATTTCAAATTAGTATATAACTTTGTTTTTAAAATTTATTTTTTTCTAAACTAATTTACATTTTGTAGGGCATCCTCAATATTTGAAGAACATTAGCCATCGCCTCTTTTTTTGAACTCAATTTGCTCAAGGGGGAAGACTCTTCCATTACAACCACTGCTAACAACTAGTAGAGAAATAGCTACAACACTAAAATTATCATGTTCCTAATTCCCCACTTTTTCTATTGGAGATGTATCGAGTGCACAGGGATTGACTTCTTTGTAGGATATTGAACTTGATGAGGAATATATGGGGATTGAAAGTGGTGATGTTATTGGAGCTGCTTTCAATCCACATAATTTTATTCAAGGAGTATCAACAAATGTTCATGTGACTACTCAAGGGGAACCTTTACCACACAATCCCACCCAAATAGAGAATGTTATACTATATGATAATGTCATTACATCTTTTTCACTGAATAATTTGGTATCAGATAGTATTAGTACTAATCTTCAGGAGGGAGTAATTGATGATTTAAAAAATTTACATGTGTGGGAGTTTTGGGTGAAGGTATTGATAAAAGAAATAAATGCCCGTTATCACAATCACTCCCAATGAGAAAATTTATTTTCATTGGTGTAACATGAACCCACAAATATTGATGCTTTGTTTCTCAAAGCTAAATCTGGGTCAGTTATTATTGCTAATAGTTACAATGATAATATTGTGCTTAACAAGTTAGAGAATTTGAATGTAGAAGCCTAGGCATATTTTATTAAATGGGTGAAAGATGCCGACCTTGTTGTGGTTATGAATGCGGAGATGAAAAAATCTTTGGTAATGTATCTTCATTTTAATCAAATTTCATGTCATACTTAGTTTTGTTCACATCTAATTACATTTTATTTTAAATTATAGGCAAAATATGAGAACTTGAAAAAAGACGCTGAGGTCCTCAATGTGTATTTGAAAAATGAACAAAAAAGTTTGTTATTTTTCATTCAATTGAAGGAAAATATTTTTATATTAAATAAATAGAACAACACACTCCAAAAAACTATTAAAGAGCAAGGATGGGATCCTGATGCCTTAATTAAGCAGAAGACAGTTGTTGATCCAAGTCTACTTTTTATAGGAGATACTAGAAAAGAAGAAAAGAAAAATCTTGGTTGTATTAATTTTGCAACTATGGATCTTAAAAAGGTAAGGATAATGAAGGACAATAGTGGCATATAAGATGTTGTCGTTGAGAAAGTGGTTAAGAAAGTCACTGAGAAAGTGGTTGAGAAAGTAGCTGAGTAATTGAGAATATGTTCTATAATATTTGTAAACAATGTTTTATTTTAAAAAATATATATTTTGAATGACAATTTTAAGTTTGGATAAGCGTTGATCAATTTATTCAGTTTTAATTACTGGATGAGCCACATAGATTGTAATTGTAATTTGAATTTTATGTTGTATGGTGTTAAGCCCCCTTTTGATATTTGTGATGCACTTGTGAAACTCACATCTCAATATAAATGGATTAATCTCAATATATTCCTTTATACAGTGTTCCCCCTAACATAATCATAATATATGAATCTTTTGCAATCAACACTTAACAAGAAACAAGGAAATAAATTTCAAAAAATGCATAATAATTATTGCATTTTATGATAAAAGAGTGAGTTGTTTTGTGGAAGATTTATTCTTTATTATATTTGGAGTGTTTCCTGAGTAAATCATGATTTAAGATGCCTTTGAGGCCATTAGAAAGGCTCATTCATGTTTGGTAGAGGTCTGTGATGAAGATAGTATTGTGATAGTCAGTAATAATCATGATTCATCAAAGATGAAAAGATGCATGAATGATTGTGATCATGAACTATAGAAAGGTTCATGGATTGTTTAATGTTATTAGGATGTTTATATAGATAAGGACTCATGAAATTAGTTTAATTCATATGAAAATTGGTATAAAATAGAGGTAAGGTCTTTACAAATCTGTGAACTGTGTATTGGTGAAATTATGACAAAATAAAATTAAGTAGGAAACTCTTATCAAGAAATAGGTATCCTATACGACATGAATGTCATTCGTATTCATTGATATGTGATTCAAAGGTTATATTTAATTTGATCACTTCATTCTGAAAAGAATCAGTGTTAAGACTGATTGTAATAAAAAAACAAGAGTATTTTTGCAAGGGCTCTTTTGATGTATGAGAACATGATTTGTCACAAGTAAAGGACTCTAAACCCTTTCTCAGTTAAATAAAAAATATGTTTCATATTATTTCTCAGGATAACACAGTTGAGGAAATTTGAGAAAACTTCTAGACAAAGTCCTTAATAGACGTATAGATTCATGTATGGGGTTAATTTAACATTTGGAAAAGTTGGAAAGGTTTTCAAATATCCTTAGGAAAGTGATTTGGTATTGATATAGTTATTATAGTGTATGAATAATTGAAAGCATATAATAATTATTGCATCTTATAATAAACATGTGAAAATTACTTACAAACAATTAAATAAATTAAAGCATGAATACATTGAAGACACATAAGACAGTGTAACCAGTCCACATCAAACACATTGCAGACACATCAATTATGAGAAAATACATGTCAAATAAATGGAAAGAAATAAATTAATCACTATATAAAGGAATATATGAGGTACTATGAAGGCACAATAAATACATCACATATGTAGATAAAAATAGATCTATAAAAACTTTGTATCAAAGATATAGAAAACCATATTAAGGAGTTGAAATCAATGAATTAAGTCCTCTATTTTATGTGATATTAACCTACAGTGTTCCCAGGTTCCCCTAACACAATCACAATATATTAATCTTTTACATTCAACACTTAGCAAAAAACAAGGAAATGAATTTCAAAAAATGTATAATATTTATTGCATTTTATGATAAACATGTGAAAGTACTTACAAACAATTAGATAAAGTAAAACATGAATACATTGAATAGTATTCACTAGAAACAAATTAAAAAATTATATGAAATTGAAATTCAGAAACTAGAAACTAATAGTCTAGTAATTGAAACAATCCTACACAGACTTGATCATCGCTAGTGACATTTGAATCTATCATGTCAGTGTCATATTTAGTGTCATTATTTACATCCTCTTTATTTTTCATTGTATTACTGACACTTTTTCTTTTAGTTAGAGAACTCCATGTTGCCATAACTGTTTCATAAGGAAACATGTCCACAACAATAATCTCAAAAAAGTTTCTAAATTTTTATCCAATCTATTTAAAAGTTTTAACTTTATGAATGATAATGTGCTGAATACTCTTTCATCTTCCACTGAGCCCAAAATCATTATTTGAAAAAGCTCATAATTATAAATATTCACTTAGACTTTCCACATTCGTGTAATTTCCCCATTTTCAGTTGGTTCACTTAGAAGATGATATTGTTCAAATATTGTAATTTCAAAATGAGTTTACTAAGATGTTAGTAAATACTTTCCCAAAATACTTTTTATTTCTACTCCATTCACCTCTATAGATTTACTGAAATGCTTTACAAGACAACCCATGTATTTTTGAAATAAATTGCTAATCATCTTTTGACTATTATTATTGTTCCAAAAAATGGGATTCACAACTACCATGGCCTCCAAAAAATCATCCCTTTAAAAATGATCTTTGATCTCCATAGGTAAGTTTTGGAAACTCTACTTATTTTCATCTAGATTTCAGACAAAACGATGTCATACAAAATATGCGTTATATGCAGTTCTTCAAATTCAACTCCCACAAGATCAGGGCTTTTATATAAAGTGTCCATTGGTATCTCCTTGCCATTAACAATGCCATAAAGATGATCATTGATATTCAACTTCAAATAACTCTCAGGGTTCTTTAAATCTCTCAAACATTGCCAAATGCTAAAAACAAGGCCTTGAAACTTTTCATTCGAAGTGTACAGTATATCTAGAGATAGACATACTTGTTTTCTCAACCATATGAAGTCAACAATATAAATGGGTCTCTCTTGATTAAACGATTCATTTCTTTCAACATTGGAAGAATTCCACATAATGTCAGTAGTGTTTTCAAATCTATTAAATGGTACAACAAATCTTTTGTCTTATCAATTTCTCAATGATATTTATACATAAAAACTATTAATGATGGATATTATTCAAAAATTTGGCATGCAGGTTCATACATAGAAATCCACCTTGCATCAACATATTTCAACATTTTCTTACCATCAATCACTCCTATTGAAAAATTTTGGAACTCTAAAAAGCTTTTTGGACTGCTTGACATATAAGCATGTAGGTCACAAATGAGCTCTTCCACTTTTGCCATATTAACAAATTTAATAACCATTTTATATGCAAGATTCATCATATAAGCCATGCAATGAATGAGAATCATATATGGGGCAACTATTGTTTGTAGCCAAACACACAAACCATTCTATGCCCTTGCATAACTGATGCACCATTAGCCCTAACATACACCAGCTTTGTAGCTATTACATAATCATCCATCCCAGCTTTACCTTTCAAATTCGATACAACCAATTTGTGAAGATTTTTTGCATTGTAAATTTCTACCATTTTATGAACTGATAGTAGATAAGGTTGTCTTAAATAGTTATTAAAAGTATACACATGCATGCAAACTCAAGTTGTGTTGTCAACTGTTGTGACCTTATCAATGGACAATGAGACGAACAATGAATTTTGAAATTTTTGTTTCAAATACTCATTTTCAACCAATGCTAAACATTTTTCCATTTTTCAAGCACTACTATCTAACCAATGTGATTGTGGAATATCTAAAAATCCAATATGTTGAAACAAAATCTTATAATCTACAAAATTTAGAAATAGGTCAGCGTTTTTTAGAAGAAGGTATACAATAGATAAATGTATAGTTTTTGCCTTTAGATGGGACTGCATGACTTTTTCAAAATTTTATTAAATGGTTCCCTCTTTCTCCACAAGATGTTTTTGACATTTTTTATAATTTTATATTCGTGTGCATAACTTACATGCATGTATTTTTCTACATTTTTCCACCTATGTTTTCTTGTTATCAATTGATCTGGGTGTTTCACTGTCTCATATATTTTTTCACAATGTTTCTCAATCATGTCCAATTTAAGTTGCATTCTATGATCATTTCCTAGTTTTTAGCTACATATTATGCATCTACATTTTGTAGGATATCATTAGCATTCTCAAGCTCTATAAGTTCTATGAATGGAAATTTTGTTGCTTAAGCCACCTCAAAGGACCTTCAAATTTTTCATCTACTTATTTTCCTTCACGAATATTTTTGAGTAGAGGTTTTAATTGAACTTTGTGTTTGACAATAACCAACAATCTCTTCTACCACTTGAGTGTCATTATAATTATCATAAAAAATTAGAGCGTCTTCGAGTGGTGGCATGTCATCATCAAAAAAATATTTAGTGAGTGATATGCTATTCTTTTTTATTCTTTCTGATGAGATAAGAGTTGGAATTTTTGCATGTAATTTTTTTAAATATTATTTAATAGTTGAAGTTAAATTTATGACATACTAAAAAAATAATAAATACCTAGATTTTGAGTGCATTGTGATTGTGTAAATTTTTTGATTGGCTCTTTAAAATAAGATAATATGCATGATTTCCCTAATAATTGGCCTATCCTTTTACCTTTCCTACCAGATTCCATGATGGTCAAAGATGAAACACTTCAGTTATGTCATCCAGTTCTATCATCCAATCAAAGGTAAATGCTATAGATCGGTTATGGCATCCAGTTGTTTGTAGAATCTTTTCAACCCTATCATTAGATACTCTTGTTCAACACTATCATTTGGTATAATATTTTCATCTTAGTCATTTGATACTCCCATTTGACACTATCATTTGGTATTGTTGTTTGATGTTGTCATTTGGTTCTATCATTTGGCACTGTCATTCGACACTGTCGTTTGATTCCTCCATTTGGCACTATTATTTCGTTTTATGGTCCTCTAATTTCAATTCTACTTGTTGGTTTGGTTGGTATTGGTGGGTAGTTGTACTATATATGTGGCAAATTGAAGTTTAATATTATATATTATTGTAAAGAGTTGGCGATCTGACTCCAAAAATAATTTATATCCCTAAAATTGTGGTGATCCAATCCCATATTTAGACCCTAAAAATCACCATAACCAAAATAAAAATTAGAATATTCATGAATTAATGAATATTCACCATGAAAATTTACCCTAACACAATGCATTAGTGTCCAAAGAATCATGTTAGTGTTCAAGTGGTAGAACCTGAGGCACTAGGGGTATGTATCCCTAGGGGAAGGTTTGGAACTAATTTTTGGATGTCTGAGGATGTGTAATGCCCACATGAAAGTTGGATAAGGGCCTAAAGAGGCTCTAATATATTTCTGGGGCTAAGCTAGAGATAGGTGGTCTCAAGTGACACTCATTACACTCAAGTGACATTTTATATGACTACACTTAGTGGTATCACTGGAACTGTTGTTGGAATATTCTCTTGGATCAATTAATAAAATATTTGAAAAATTAGCTATTTTATAATTTTGAATATTAGTTGGACATTGTGATATGTGCCCCATTGGAATTTTGTAACATTTGAATGCGAAATAATCTTCTTGATATGTGCATTTTGTAAAATATATTGTAGGTATAAGATTCAAATGTAACATGTAACACTTCCTAATAAATAACGAAAGAAGAAATGAAAGGTCATGAATATGAAGAATCATGAAAACTCTATAAATATTATAAAGATCAAATGAAGATGAATTGATCTTTTATAGCCTTTATACTTTGCTTCGAAATATATGAAGATAAGTTTCATTTCCATTTTTTTGCATTATCTGTAGAGACATAATATTTATATTTCTTGTCTCATAGTTTATCTTATTCTCATAATGACTTTTGGATATGTTCTTAAAATATAATTCTTTAGTTTTGGTTTGATTCTTTTGGGAATGTTGTTTCTATGTATATTTTTTGTGACCAATGGTTGAGCCCTTAAACTACAACCTTAGCATGTCTTAATGAGGATTCTAGGGACCACTACTTATAATGGTTCCATTTACATGAGACACAATATGCTAAGATGGGCTTACCTAGTTAATGAGACACAAATAGATGGATAGAGGAAAATATAACTAAGTTTTTTTAGGAAGAATCTAATCTAGTGGGAATATTTGCAAAATAAATAGAAATGAAGCACATACATGTTGATATCTATGAAGAGTTTTAGTGAATGTTACCCCAATTTATAGATGCATGGTTGTAAATATTGGGACACTAATACTTCCAACCTCATGGAACTAAGAACTTTGTGTGGAATGAAGATAAATGGCAAAATATGTAAAGTATGGACACCAAGTGGACATGAGTGATGGATCACTAGGTTGAAACTAAAATTTACTTGTATGTATCTAAATTTTCTATTCAAGGGGATGTTACTTTTGATATTCATTATGATTGGTTCATTTGAGATATATGACTTAGATTCACTCAAAATATTCCTGTGCTAATAAAGATGTTGATTGTGGAAAAAGATATGTGTTGATTTTGACTGACATTATGTAGTTCAATCAAGAATTATGGGGGCGTGATTTTATTAGAGGTTGATGAAGGGTAGTTGAACCATTGTGACTAGATGAAATATTAATCCCATTAAAAATAAAGTATAAAATGAGGAGATAAAGGTGATTCAGTGATATATGATGCAATACAAGAGATGGGGAAAGTAAAATCCTAGCGACGCATAACACCTTAATAAGGTTATGAGTAAAAATTAAAAAGGGGAATCACATAGACTATGAGGAAGTAAAATTCTAACCAAAAAACAAGTGACTAAGACTCTTAATAAATATAGAGTACAATAAGTACATGCATAGTAAAAATGTTAAGAAGAGATCATCCTAGAATGAGAAATTGATTAGATAATCAAACAAGAAGAGAAATTTGAGAGAGTAGATCATTATTGTGATAGTCTTAGTAGGCAACTTGTTCTTCAATAAATTTTGAATGAAAATAAGGAACAACTCATCTATAGAAATTTATATGAATAATAGTCTAGTTAAGAAGCATAGACAATTCATTTCACTTGTATGAGACACATCTCAGGGCCATCACAAATAGATAGTCTAATAGAAGTAGTTGATCTATAAATTTACGAAAATATTTTAGAAGGTAGACACTAGTTCAAAAAGATAAGAATGAAATGAACACAAGAAAATGGATGATCTAAATCATATTTACCCACAATAGTTAGTGACATTATGCAAGTAGCTCAAGGAGCAAGTACCACAACCAAAAACATATAAAAAATGAAACATGTGGGGCTTGATCATCTTAGTAAAATGCAAAATGGATAAGAACCCAAGGATATTTAGGAAGATTCACCAGATTCTCATTTATTCAGAATAACAGACATTCTAAAACAACTGGTAGAGATTGTTACATTTTTACACATGGCATCTTAAGAGAAATTTACACTGAGGGAGAAAAGAAACAATTGCTTATAAGATACTTGCCATTTACAATTGTATATGGGTTTTTAGGACCCCTACATCTTAACCATATATTTTTATCTTTGTGAATTGCAACAGTAATAGTTTAATTAAGTAGCTTGGCTTCTTATTTTGTATGTGAGGCCAACCCTTGAGCATTAGGTTTAATTTTTGTTATGAAGCTCAAACACCTGTTTTTTTGTGAGCCCACCAACCCTTGAGTAGCAGGGTTAGGTTTCTAAATCCTATATTTTGATGTTGTATTTAATCTAATAATGGTGAATATATGTTTTGTATTTGAGCTTTGATCTAAAGAAGGTTTCCCCCTCAAAGAGACTTGCTATATCCAAATATAAGCAAGGTTTACAACTATTTTTTGAGTTTAATGAGTAATATATTCTTTTTTATGTTTTTATTTTTGTTTGATTTTATTTATATAGGCAAGATAACAACATGGGTTTTAGTACAAAGTAGGTAAGGATGATGTACTATGCAGAAAGTTATTAGAACATGAAATAACAATATTGAATGAAGGTCATGAGGGAGTAATGGGAGGACAATTCACATAAGTACTAAATGTGAAAAAAGATACTACATAGTTGGTTATAATGTCCCACAATGTTTTAGGATGCACATCATGTCACAAAACATTGTGACTTGTGTTAGAAAATCAAAAACCCAAACAAGATAGAGGAAATACCATTAAATCCAGTTCTTGTAACCCAATATTTTAAGAAATGGGGTATTTATTTTGTGTGTCTTATAAATCCTTCATAAGAGAGATTTAATGTTGAGTATATTATTACAATGGACTATTTCACATAATGGGTTGAATTAGTTGTGACATGAAGTTTTAGAGCCAAGGACTATGCAAAAATTTTATAGGAGAATATCATAACCCAGTTTGGATTTCCAAAAAGGTTAATTAGTGACTAGGGTATATAATTTATAAATGACACAATCAAAATTTTCATGGAATAATTCATGATATCACACCAAAAGAGCATTTCATATCATCTACAAGCCAACAGTCAAGATGAAGCATCAAATAAGATATCGAAAAAAATTCTAAATAATATTTTTTTAATGTGTAGAGGGATGATTGGGAGGATAAGATTACAACGATCTTATGGGCTTATAGAACCAATTACATGTCTACTATAAGACATACACCTTTTCATTTGGTATACAACATGGAAGTAGTCATGCCAATGTAGTATATTGCTCTTAGTGTGTGAATCACAATGGTCACAAGACTTGGTGACAAGCAGTCCCTAAAAGAATTGAGTCTTCGAAAACTCACACATGGAGGAGATGTCGATTATGGAAAATTGGAATTTTTAAGATCTTGCCCAACCAAGATCAAAGAAGAACCAAATCATAGCTCACGTAGGATAGAGACGAGAAGAGGAAAACTAAAATAGCAACCAATAATATTTTTCAAATATGTGTCATCTATGTGTATGTATTACCAATGATTTAAATCCATCAATCAACAATGTTATAGTGTAAAAATGTATCACAACCATTTTAAAATACAAAGGAGAAGAGTATCTATATTAAATTCAAGGACTTGCATCAGATTTTCTATTGGACACACTAAAAGTGGCATCTAATGATGGTGGCACATGTGGGCAAGTAAGTATTAAATGTGTCATTGGACATATACATTCTCTAATTACACATTAATTAGCCTTAGTATAAAAGTTAACTACCTGAGCTAACTTAATTAAAGGTGTACAATAGATATTTACACCAACATCCACCCCCTTAATTAAAACTTTGGAAGGTCTAATAAAAAAATCAAGAGTCTTAGAATCCATATAAGATAGGTCCCAAAAAAAAGGTTGATGAGGTACCTATGTAAAAATACCAATAAAATACAATGATATCAATAAATTGGGTAGAAAGGACACAAATAAGCATTACATACTCATCCCCACTCAAATATAAACTAGGTGGAAGATGGTAACAATAATGGATGTCTCTCACGAGACAATGATGAAGTGTTGAAGCAGGAGATGCTCTAGAATAGTGGTGAGATTCACAATATTACAAGGTGGGTTGATCCACACTTAGTCGACATTGTGTATAATGGAAGGGAACACTTGGTGAAAAATACATGATATTTGCACAAGTGGTATTAATCCACTACTCAAAACACTAAAATACCATGGTAATTTTGAAACCATGAAAAATAGCTACACATGGGTAATTTCAAATCTTTATTGATGTTGGGGATACCATATGCCACTCACAACATGGAGGCAATTGTATTGTCTAGGAAGGTGTTGAAAATATAGAAGAGTACATCAAATTATTCCATAAAAGATGAGACATACTATGATCCTCATATGGGTTTTAGAAAACAATAAATGTGAGGAAATCAAACTCATTATTTTACTAAAACAAAGAAAGCACACATACACACAAAGGTGCTTATTTGCAAAAAATAATCTCTCCTAAAAAATGTAACAAGGTGTTTATGAAGGGGTCTCAAATGTCTCAAAATAAATGGCATTAGTGGAAGTGACAAGTTAAACTAACCACTAACGGTTCAAGATAGCGAAGAAACTCACAACAATCCAAATGAATTCCTGCACAAGTGACCTAAAATTCACTACTTTGACATAAAAATTGACTTATATTTGTGATTACATAAGTCACAAATAATGATCATCATGTCAATGTGTCTAAATATAGAAGTAATTAAGAAGTTGTCTACACGAGTGGACTAAAATCCACTACTTCAAACACATAAAAACTGACTAATGTTTGGGGTATAGGGTACCAAAAATCACAATGAATAATCATCATGTTGAAGTGTTAAAAAATACAAATAATGAAGGAAATGTCTACATGTGTGGCCCAAAATCCACTACTTGAACATGCTAAAAAATACAGGAGTCTTGCTAAAAATGTGCTATGTAAAAAGAGACAATAAATTTTTCCAATGGGATCCCAACAATGAGGCCATGTTTGGTACCCCTTATAATATGAAAAAAATGAAGTGAAATTTCAAAGCCAATGGATCATATAAGAAAGGAAAGAGATCAAAAAAATTGGAAAATTTTATTGTGCAAGGGCTCTGAACTCCTATTAGACTGGGCCCCACCCTCTAGTCTTTGACAAAATGATAACCAAAAAAGTATACCAAGAAGCACAAAAAAGGCACCATTGTATTTGTCAAATGAAATAAAAATGACCTTAGAAAGGTCCCACCAAGATAAATATTACACCCTCCAATTGCAACTAAAGTGTCATGCAAGAAATACACCAAAGCAAAATGCATAACCTATGAACTCAAATCCAATCCATTGCTAAATATAACAGCTAACAGCTTATAGAGAATTACTAAAAATGATATTTTTGGTCCCAAAAAATGCCAAATGAGCTAAAAATATTGTTTTCCTTCCCATTGGATCATGTTTACCTGTACGAATTTTACATATCTACACAATACTCGATTTACATGGTTTGACAAATGAGATGCTAAAAATAAACATTTCTTCTCAAAAATGCCTAAAAACTATCCTAATCTAAGGAGCTAGCCTTCAATGGATCTAATACCATGTTAAGATCTAGTCTAGATAGGATTGAATAAGAATCGAAGTATATCTCCCACATGATCGAGGGGAGAAGAGGAGAACTAAAATTACAACCAAGAAGATTGATCAAATATACAACACCTGTGTGTATTCCTAATTATGTAAATTCATCAATCAACAATGTAATAATGTATCTCAGCCATTTTCAAATACAAAGGAAGAGAAGAGTATTTGTAGCAAAGTCAAGGACTTGCATCACTGTTTCTATTGGCCATACTAAAAATGACATCTAATGATGGTGGCACATGAGGGTAGGTAAGCATTAAGTATGTCCTTGGACATGTGCACACTCTAACTACACACTAACTAACCTTAGTAGAAAATCTAACTACCTAAGTCAACTTAACTAAAAGTGCACAATAGATATTTGCACCAACAAGAATTATGTTGTGTAAAAGTATACTCAAAAGGAATGGCATGATCGCAACCTACGATCCAAATAATTTCTTGAAGTTCAATGGTCTTATTGTATAAGAGCAAGTTTAAATCACATTCGATTTTTTTGAAAATATGGTGGAAGGGACCATATGTGATCCATAAAATGACCTTAAGAGATTTGTATGCAAATATTATTTTAGGGAAGTCAAATTTTAGTGGCATTAAGCCTTACCATCGTTACAAAGAGTAGGGGAAATAATTAGAAATTAGTTCCATTAGGCACAATTAGAGTTGGATTTTATTTTTTGCATGTGTGGTAGAGTAGGAGAATAGGTAGTTGAATATTTTGTTGTGTTTTCTATGAAAATGACAAAATAAACATAGAAGAAATTTTAAAATATACAAAAAGGTTTTTGGCACCATATCAGACATTTAGGACGTTCCAATTTTAGGAGAGGAATCTAAGAATAATTATAAATCAAGAAAGTCTAGGAATGATGTGCACAAGAAAAACACACTGTAAAGCTTTGAAAGAAAAAAAGATGCAGAAGATGGTACAAATGTTGATTATCTTCATATTCAAAAGGAAAAAAACTTCTAAAAATGTAAAAATTTAAAGTCAACATTGAAACAAATCAAGTAGGTGAATGCATTGAAGAAAGAAATGTGAATATGCAAGATGTCACTTCTCAAATGGTTAGTTTATTAATGAAAAAGTAAGCAGTGTAGGATTATACTAACCTTGAGGTAGTGAGAAGTGAGGTTTAAAGAAGGGAAATGAATCAATTTAAATACTTTTCATAAAATTAGGGCCTCCAAGAATTCAAGAAAATGTAGGGACCAACCATGAAATTCACAATGCAATAATATAACCTCAAGTTTTAAATTGTAATTTAGAAAATAAAGGAGATAAAGGACCGCATAGGAAGATAAATAACATAATTAAAAGGAACCAAGGAACACAACATGTAATAGAAATGACACATCCATTTACAAAACCAATTCCATCAAAGTTTAAAGGTGTGATGCAAGAAGCATGAATGACATTATTCCAATGAATATACTAAGAGAAAGAGCATATGGGGATCAATCTTGTTGTAGAGAAGATATAATGTATAGTTATATGTTAGTTTGAGGATTTATCCTACAACCTATGAGGATATACTCCAAGAGACAGGCAACTAACACATAGACTACATGATCATTTAATTGTTAACCCAAGGACATATAACTATGTAATGACTCTAAAATATATAAGCAACAATGAAGTAAAAGGAATATTAAGAAGGTTAATGCACACTTAATGAAAGTAAAAATAATTGTGAAAAATAAATTGCATGAAAGGAAAAACTGGAAAGTTAATTGCTAGAATTGAAATGTTAATATATGTTTGGAAGTTTTCCATATGAAATTAAAATACATATATGTAATTTAAATACACACACTTATAGGAATGAAATAAGACTGAAATACACACACAACATAAAAAAATTAACTAGTAGATGGAAAATCAGAACATTGAATCCTTGTGAGTGGAAATTGCCTTAGTTGGGCTAGAGCTTGATTCCCCTCCTTGTTTAAGACATGATTCAATCAAAAAAAAACTTTTTTTATTAAAATTTACAATCAAATGGAATTTATACAAGATTCTTAAAATTTTATTACAAATCTTCATTCAAATAATATCCTGGTCCAATTTCCTAGCTGACCTGAACTTCACCCCCTCCTTGCAACTTGCAACTTCTCTCTTAAATAGAGAAGGCAAAGCTTTATTTATATATGCTAATATTTAGAGGTTAAAACCATAAATCTTGGCTATTATTAAAATGAAATAAGTTATAACAATCTAAACATCTATTCTAAAATAAATAAAAGAAATCAAAATATATCCTAGGAGAAAAAGATGGTGCAACAAAATTTAAACTAACAACTAGACAATATTATAACATAGGAAGTAAAGAAAAACAAATTAATTGGTTACAACCCTTTAATATGTGTAGCCCAATTAAAGAGGAATAATGATTAAACAATCTAAACTTGATTTCTCATTTTTTTCCAAATGAGGAATGGTCACAATCCTCAAACTATGGGAGTTAATTATTTAAAATAGTCATCTAACTGTAAGGTCCTCAAAAGTGTATGCACAACTATTCCTACGAGTGACACCCAATTTCTATGGGTGACACTTAGTTTCTATGTATAACTCAAATAGTTTGCACATGTAACTCACCTGGTTGCTATGAGTATCTCATGCAATTGCTACGGGTGCTCATTTAGTTACTACAGATGTGCTCACTCAATTGTTACAGGTTTACAACTAGTTGCTATGGGTTGTTAGAAAATTAAATGGATATTTTTCCCCTTCATAGTTATGGGTATAAAACATTTTTCAAGATGTATATTCTACATTCTTCATTCATCATTAGTAATACCATAAACATCCAAGCCATTAAATCATACTAATTCATATAAAGATAACTAGTTTTAACTAGAATAATTTGTATACACATTATTCATATAATATGTGCATATGTAGACATAGTGTGGCCAAGAGAGTGTGGAAAGTAATATGCGGTATTTAGGAAAGACTAAGAATCAAGATGAGGGTCATTTCAAAGTAGATGGAGCAATGTAGAACCCTATGACCTAGTTGAAAATGCTAATAAGCAATGGTTCATCATTCCAAAACCTTAATTAGCTCTAGCACAAGAAGTAGGTGAACTTTCACAACAGGGGCCACTCAAATTTTTTGATAAAGAGAGAGAGACCACCTACTAGTTTTTGGGAAAACCCATGAGTTGCTTCAAACCATTCTTAGTCGATACAACAATGGGTAAATACATCTATTGCCACATGTAACAATCCCAATTAATGAAAAAATGGTTTTGAAGGAAAATATACTGTTAGTAGGGAGAATATCCCTCATTCCATATAATACGACGAGCCCATTGTTTGACCTAGAGGTAAAAGAAAAGTATAAATATGTGAGAACCACTTGAGGGATTCCAATCTAGTTATGCCAAAAGAATATTTGGGAGTCTTAGCTAAACTAATAATAGAAAGGTAGTGGCACACCACCAAAGGATTCAAAAAATTAATAGTGCGAGTCATAGATATTTCACACTAAATGATCCATAAAGATGAGTTTAATTAGCCATAATTCTTGGTTAATGAGCTAAATATATTATAGATAAATTACTCTAGGGAAAGATGAAGGTATTTCAATACCAATTTCTTGTGTTGCTCATATGCTTCACACAATGGAAGTCTCCAAAAGGGTTAGTGCATGAGGATAAATTTTCATCACACATCACTTATGAAAAATTGATTTTCAAGCACAAAGAAAGCAAGAAACTAAAAAAAAATAATTATAAACTCATTTAAGGAAAGCAAGAAACTCATCAGTAAGAATCCATGTGTTTTCAAAAGACATGAAGACATACCTCACACCATTTTCCACAATAACATGATCGCACAATAGAGTTGTCATTTGCTCACATATATTAGGTACCAGAAATGCATAATTTTTTTCATTCTTTGTTATCCTAGACATATCCAAGTTTGAATTTCACATAAATAACAACACAATTGCAAATAATGTGTAACCAATTCAAGCAACCCTAGTGCAAGGGAAACATGAAAAGCCTCAACAAAAAGGAAGGACCAATATTTTTAACAAGCTAAAACTAATTTGTAAAAGAAGCAGAAGAAGTCAAAGAAAAAGGAATCAGTTGTGAAAAGCTCATTGGAATAAATAAAGACACATTTAGACTCTAGGTTACCTAAGTTGTTTCTTTAATTGGATTATGATAAATTAAGAGTTTTTCAATATGATGTCTAGAAGATCACACTCAAATACATGGGTGTTTGGCCATTCACAGAAGATAATAGAGAAAGTTTTGTATGGGCAGCCATGTTTATTCCAAAAATCTAAGCCAAAGTGCTAGATGGTCAAGTAGTCAAACTTCCATCAATGCCTCGATCACTCAACTAATACATTTAAATGTTATTTATGAACTAAAACAAGGCCCATGTCAACCTCTCACAAAGAAGAGTAAAGAGGATCTTGTGCAATAGAGTCTACCAGTGTTGCGAATGTGTATAAAAATCTAAGTGAAGAGGAAGATCCAATGGTGGCCTTTTTCAAGATAGTTTGAAGATAGACCAGGGGATGGGAAAGAGAGGGGTCGATGAAGGATGAAATCATAGCACTAAAATTGTAGAAGCAAGAAGCATTACAAAGGGAAGATCGTAGAAAGGAGAGGGAGAAGGAGAATAAAATTAAGCAAGTACCAAGTTTGGCTAGGAAGGAATCAACAGTGCCAAAGAAAGATACTTGGAATACAACTTAAAGGAAGCATTTATTACATATCTATTTGAACAGTTCTCCTACTAATATCAAAGATATAAAAGCTTTTGTCATAGATAAATTTTGCAATTCTATGTGGGGTGGTATTCTAGGGAGAAAGAGGAATTATTACCTTGAGGTGTTCAACTCCACATGTGATCATCAACAAAAATCTTACATTGGGGCGAATATCCCTTGGAGAGATAATATTTTGATTGCTCATCTTAGAACTAATTCCCATCAGCTTCAATGTGAAATGGGAAGGTGGAAAAGGCCTAAAAAATCTTGGGAAGAGAGAGTATGTGAATTCTCCAATGCGGGGGTAGTTGAATCTAAAAATCACTTTATTTTAGATTGTGACACTTACATATACATCAGGGCAAAATATGTGGACTTCTTGATGACAACTTCTTGGCATGGTTTGTTTATAGAAGGGTCTTTGGAGAAAATTGGAGAGCTCATTCTATCTTTGAATAAAAGAAGAAATACAAGCCAAAAGTAAATATTAATGGGATGGTTGTCTCATAGGCTATTTATTTAACCTCGTGGATGTTAAAAAAATTCTTCTTCTTCTTCTTCTTCTTCTTCTTCTTATTATTATTATTATTATTATTATTATTATTATTATTATTATTATTATATAAATATATTGGGAGTTGGTTGTATCATTCTAAAACATCCATAGATAGGGGTTTTTATATAATTTTGGTAGTTACACAAGTGTTGGTTTTTCTCCACTCTTTGTAAAAGTTTCCAAATACTTTAAAATGTAAGTTGGGGTCAAAGGATCCGTCATATATGGTAATTAGAAAGATGCATCCAATGTACATAAAATCAATATATAGAACTACATGTTCACTCTAAAGTTTTTGAAGAATCATTTTACAATTTATGGTTTAGGAATAGGTTTTTCATTAACATCCATGAGGAAAGGGAGAAATGAATTTATTAGGTTGTCCCCAAATAACATATTGTGGTTTATTTTTTATTTGCAAAATATGGTTTTTCATTTTGAAAATGTGATTGTTGTTGGTGGCTTTCATTTGATCCATTTGACCGAACATTTTTGCAATAATTTGTGTGTTATCTAATGAAGTATTTTGGATATAATTTTTATGAGGATTCTTAGAGTTTTGGTTGAGAGGAGGAGCATTGTTTCATGTTTTGTATTTGATGTAGAGTTTTTTAAGTTTTTAAAGTTTCCATTCTTATGAGTACAAATATAATTTTTTTAAATAACTTTGATGTGTTTATTTGGTTTTTCTTAGTCACTTTCTAAAGTGACTAAAACCATTTTGTGTTGAATAGATTGTGATTGATATTTGGGAAAATTGCACCATGAGGGATTGCTCTCAATGGTGGGCATGGAAGGGATAAAAGAGTTATCCATATATAATTTAAGCAAGTTGAGGCTCATTATAAAAACCCTAAGAGGGACTTATTTGAGATTGATTGAAGAGAGAGAAGTTAAGAAGCTAGAAAAAATAAAAACATCAAAATGACCTAACACAGTGGTGGGGTAAAATTCACATCAAATTTCCTAGAATGTATATATGCCAAATATTGGGAAAAATATACAGATCCTCTAATGTAGAGGAAGGTAGAAGACATACTAGATTCAACACACATATAATACATTGTTCTACAAAGTGGTACAAAACCATGGACAAAGATCATGTGTGAAAGAGGTTGCAAGGGAATCTACACATATAAGGGGACACGCATAAGCCTAACTACATCCAAGGTGTCTTAAAACAATAAGCAAGAGGTTTGAACTAATCAATAAAAGGAAAGGCAATGTCAATATGTAGTAACCAAGAGGTATCTAATTTAAAGGTTGTAAGAGTGTCATTAGATGATAACCATCAGATGTAAATGAAGAAAAAATAATACAAAGATAACAATATACTACCAAGCATAAACTAATATAAGCATGGAAGACAATAAAATATATCCACCAAATTAAATAATGAAAGAGTATAGGTTTAGGTCACTTGCCGTGAGTTGACTTGGGGGTTCATCAATCTCTCCCCCTTCCCCCCTCACAAGTGGCACTTTGTGAGAGATGTACATGAATCTCAAAATAAAAATAAGAATACCTATGTATCCTCAGTTGTGGACACCAAAAACTAGGTGTACCTATTTTTCAACTTATTTTCTTGATATCTTCAAATACCTTATGCAAACAAACGTTCAAGTATAAATTCATAAGCCCTAACTAATTTTATTCTTACTAATGGAGATTTGAATGCATGAGAAAGCTGAATTGAATGTATTTCTTATGATAAATGATAAAGGGCCATATAAATATGTCTCAAAACCCAAATGTCTTAAACTCAAACTTAATCAACATCATTGGCCCAACCAATGAAGTAGAAAAATGTCCAGGAGACATAGTACTTCGTCATCTCAATCAAAGATGTCAACCAAGAGGGAGAACTATAAAAATCATCAAATAGGTCAATGACATCAGGGAGAAACATGAAAAAAAAGAAGGGGAGTGGAAAGGGGGAATAAGAATTCTTGGAGGATAGATAAGCAAATGACTTGGCATGAATGAAGGTAGATATAAAAAATGATCATCGGGGAATATCTCACAAAGAACCATGAACCAACCCACCCCAACCTGATTTTAATCCTTAGGACATGTGCTCAAGGAGATTGATGTGCTGACAAGTCCTACAATAGAAATTGTTAACAAGTTAAAAATGAGGTGTATATATTACAAACCTTAACAGGTTTTTATGGAGTACATAGACTAGTGAGAAAGAATTACAATTACTACAAGCTATGAGAATAGGCTTACTAATATCAATGGAACCATTGTTTAGAGACTGTCTTGAATCAACTAACAAAATATATTTTTTAAATATTTAAAAAAGGCTATTTTACAAGCTTGACTATTAGTGGGACATTCTAATATGTGCCTTATAGGAATTTTGTAACATTTGTATGTGAAAATATATATATATATATATATATATATATATATATATATATATATATATATATATATATATATATATATATATATATATATATATATCTTGTAGGTAGAAAAGTCAGATGCAAAGTGTAACACTTCCTAATAAATAAAGGAAAAATAAATAAAGGATCATAAACATGAAGAAGCATAAAAACTCTATAAATATTTTTAAAGTTCACATGAAGACAATTTGATCTTTCCTAGCCTTTATACTTTGCTTCAAAATATATGAAGATAGATTTCATTTCCATTTATGTGCATTATCTTTAGAAAAAGTATATTTTTCATTATTGTGTCATGCTTTAGCTTATTCTCATAGTGAATTTTGGATATGTTCTAATAATATAGTTTTTCAGTTTGGATATATTTCTTGTGATAAAAATGTTTCTATGCATGTTTGATTGAAATCAATTGTTTGAACCTTATACTACAATCTAATCATGTCTCAACAAGGATTCCAATGACCACTGCTAACACTAGAAAAGCCATCCCAACACCGCTTTAGAACACATTAACCACATTCAACCTATCACTGTTGATTGACGAAAATATATTTCTTACAACCAACCATAGAAGTGAATGTACATATATTCATTTGTTTACTTTTATTTATCTCAAATTTATCAAAATTTATTATAGTCATTTATTATCTTTGTGATATTATGTTCTTTTCTCAAAGCACCATCACACATTACACTATTAACATGTGACAAGCTTCAAGTGTGATATATGTTTACACATTATTTTCTCTTAATGGAATTTTTTTTTGTAGGACTTGTCGATGCATTAATTTATTTAAGTGTATGTTTTAAGGAGTACACCAAGACCACGATGGCCCAACTCATTGTACTTTGTGATATATTCTTTCATGCATTGCATTATCTTATGTTTTTATCATAGGCTCTGGTTCCCCATTTAACCTTTACTCACCTTTATTTGACATTAGCGACCTGACCAATGGTGACCTGCATTGAACCCATTTTAGTTGATGTCATCAATCAAATTGATAACATCAACTCAAATTGAGGTTTTTAGGGTTTGGGTACGTATTTATAGGCTTCCTATTTATCTTTTTTCCAAGATAAGACATGCAATCCACTCTGCTCACCATTCACCTTAGGAAGAATTAATGGAATTAAGGATAAGAACTTACACTAAAGGAAGACAAGTTAGCACATTTGAAGATATCGTGGATAGGAGTTGAACTAATGAGGTCTACCAAGTCTTTGGAATTCTCAAATTTGGTCTTCTCCTATGCACCATGACTTCACCTAGACAATTTTCTAACAAAGTGCTACAAGCAAGGAGGATATTAATGTGATGACAAGTCAACCCAAGCTAAGTATCTCTAACCTTGTACTCTTTATTTTTTTACTTAGGTTGGTGTTATTAGATTGTGTGCTTCATGTCTTCCACTTATATATTAGCATATGTTTGTTAGTTCATTATTATCTTTTATATTTTTTTAATTCATAACACTTATTATGTCTAGAGGAAATTTTAATTTATATTGGAACATTTAGATTAGTTATAGATCTTGTTTTAGTGTTGAATGACACATTTAGATTAGTTATAGTTATTTCTTCAGCATCTAATGACACCTATTACCTCCATATCTATTTATTATTCCTAGTGGCACCCTTTTATTTTACCTATAGCTCATGTTTCAACACCTATGACACCTTGGAAATAATTAGGTTCTACACCGTATATCCCATTAGACATTTATGTAGATTTCCATTTTAGATCCCTTACAAATTCCTTTGCACATAACCATTTTATATAGCAACAAACCTCTTTGTGGACCACCATCTCATGTGTGTGTTGGATCTAAAATGATCTTGTACCTTTTCCTATTTAACAAGATCCTTATGTTAGAGACTATTTTAGTCCTAAATAAAAAAAATGCAACCTGTGAATTTATGAAGATTAATCATTGAATTTTTCTCATATACAGAACGAATCAGTTACGGGGAATAGAAAATTATGTTTCATGACCTAGTAGAAGAACATTAAATCAATATTTAATATTCTTCATTTTTCTTTAGTAAGTTCCATAGTGAAACATTCCCACCACAACATGTACTTGCAAAAATAAACTAATGCAAGTTGGCAAGTGAAAAAAAAATTATGAGTTTTGAAAAAATGTTTTTGCCATCTTAGAAGAGGAAACTATGGAAATAAGAATGGAACCTAATCTCAAATAGGTTAAGAAATGGTAGGGTCAATCTTGAATTTATTATCTTACTATCTTGTACACATATTGTGTATAAAACCGTAGAGAAAAAGATAATTATTCCACCATTTACTACAAGTAAATTTTGAAGAAATTCACATAAAGCTATCTATAATCAACATAGAAGTTACAATTCCAAACATGAAATAAAACATTTCATTGAATTTATCCCTCCACCTTGAATTTAAACTCATCATCATGCCTCATTTCAAACTCAAGACACTTTTAAGTTACAAGGCTGGGCATTGATTTGTTAGTCACTTTTCATTATTTGGGAATAGAAATTTGAATAGTATATCTAGATTTAGTTGTTTTATTTTAAACGGTAAAAAAGGGTTGAAGAGTCCCTCACCCTTTTCATTAATACCTCAAAATATTTCAAAATAGTGCTCCTTGAACAACAACAACAAACACTAAATTCCATCTTAGATAGAGAGGAACATAAACATAAACAACCACCCTTGCAAGCCATCATTTATTTGAAATCCCAAATACACATTTGAAGAAGGTAAGTTATAGAGGTTGATCTTCTGGAGCAAAAATTCCTACATACATAATCTTGTGCAAAAAAAATACCAAACATGAAATTAAAAATCTCTACCTTCAAAACATTTCTTCCACAACACACAAAAAATCATACAACTATCCCAAAAGTGTGAATCAAGAACATACCAAAAGAAGGAAAACATAAGGAATGCTAGAGAAAAATACCCCAAGGATATGGGTTTTCCTCTCTAATCATGAGTGGACAACGTTTCTTTATTCCATAGTATATGTTTTGTTCATGATCACATAGGTTTCCATTATAAATATAAGACAAGAAGGCACTAATAGTGATGCCACAAATAATGGTGTTTTTGTTCAAGGAGAATAATGATGGCAAAATCAAATTATGAATATATGCCTCACATAACAAATTCTTTCACTAATCAAGAGTTATCCAAAAATCTTCACAAAACACATTAGGAAAAGTTATATATGGTGACCTATTTGAAATTTCCTGTTAAACCTATATTTGAGTCATCTTTCTTCAACACCAAAGCATAAACCTTTAAAAACACATAGATGTAAAGATATATTGTAGCAAGATTACCTGCCAAACTTAGTGATGTCTTCAAATCAACAATAATCTTATATTTTACCTCACATGATTGGGAAGCCTTTTCGTTAATAGTCACTAATTCATATTTCAATAGCTTAACTAGAGCATGAAAATATTGATCACTCTCCATTTTGTCTTCACTTTTTTTTTTAGAAACCCGCATCATCTTATCCTTTTTTTTAAGGATTTAAAAATCCACCATCATTCAAGAATTTTTTCAAGGCCATTAATTCCAACTTTTGTGACTCAATAATTTATAGGGTCTACTTTAATGTTAAAGTAAAAGACCCTGAAGTTTTTTGGAACACTTTGGTTTTTTGTAACAAACTATAAACACACAAAGGTTCCCCCTACCTCTTCCTCTTTCTCCTCCAAAATTGTCTTTCAAGAATTCAAAACTATAACACCTAGAGACTCCATTTGAAAATTATCAAAGCATAGATGCAAGGTTATAATTATAGACATACACTCCTAAACCAAAGCCCCTTCACCTTCCAATTTACCTATATCAAGGTCCACCAAATTCCTCTTTTGAACCCTATTGGAAGGAACAAAAGCAAGGACCACAAAACATAGTCAAAATTCTTCCCAATTAAAAACCTTATACTTATTCCCCAAAACACCCAAAACTAAAAGATCGATTGGCCCATAATGGGCCAAGCCATTAATATTTTATTTTTGAACTTCAAAAGCAGTTTGTCCTAGCATTCTCAACATGAAATAAGGAATATTAAAAAGGATATGATGGGTGAGATAAGAAAATACTCTAAAGTGATAAACAAAGTTCAATGAGTATCTCCCTTATAGGTTAATTATTTTGAATGAATTCAATGACTTCTAGCCAAAAATAAGGAAGAGGGGTTCTCAAAATACCCTCACCAATATTAGTCACTAATTCCTCTAGTTGAAGGGAAGAATCCCTACATTGATTGCCTCTAGCATAAATAGTGAACCAATTTTCACATGTTGTAGCCAATCCCATTTCCCTTAATATAACTTATTCATACACATGAATTTGAAGCCCACTAATGTTAGCCACCCCATTTCTAAATGAGTGACCAAATTTCAATGCAATGGAAACATTACAACCACACAATTTTAAAATAATTGTCCACCCTACATCCTAGAATATTTTTAAAAAAACTTGACTTACTTTGAGCGCTAAATGAGATTTAGGTTCACATCTATTGATACCTCTCCCTATGACAAAGCCTTATCAAAATAAAATCCCACGATCAACCCTTCAGAAGAAAATATTCACTTATACCAAGTCCGTAGCGAGTTGTGGATTGCACCCATGAAAGAAGGCTCAGCTTCTTTCTTCCACGCGACACAATGGAGACTCCCCTCTTGCTGTGGGTATGGCCATCAAATGATTTTTTGATCTACTCAACGATATCAACACTTCAAACCAAAAGGGGGGCAAACAAACTCTTTATCTGACAAAAAGACCAGACTATAGGATGCTTTAACAGGGGGCTTAATTAAGACACAAAAAAAAGGGACTTACCACAGGGGATGCAAAAGCACACTGTCAGATAACTACTCTTCTGTCTCTATGCTCTAGGTGAAACACTTCCTATTAACCTATAGAAATGGCATTGGCTACACTAGATATGCTGGTATCAATCTATGAAAGCATCAAACTAAAATGACTGAACACAGAGTTGATACACATACTCAAAAGTATAACCAGTTAGATAGAGGTAAAATGCATTCTTATTGATTCAAAGGTGAAATTTGGTAGGGCTTTGCCTTACACAAATGAGAGATACACATTCCTCTAGTGAGAGGTTACAATATATAGCATTTTTTTTTAGAAAGAGTTTTGGCGCTTTTCAATAATAGGCGGCCCATACTACATTAAACACCTAGGAAGGAGGAAGCCCGCTGAAGGAACCATGTTGTGGTTGTTGCAAGTCTTGACTTTGGTGCTTAAATTGTATTAAATGTCACTGCAAAAGTGTGAGTCACTTTGTCTATTTGAATGACAAGGCCGCTTCTCAGTGAAGTTCATGTGATTGTCTGCTACTTGAGGTGATTCCATGAACAACCTGAGCTTGATCAAAGTTATATGAAGGAACACAAGGCCCATGCTGCTGAGCAATGGGATTATACATACCAAAATGTGATTTCTTGATGGCACCAAGACTACTTAACTAGCTGATTCAACTCAGATTTGCCATTGGTGTTGGTTGGAATGCCTCCAAAGACTAATTGGTTGAAGAACACACCAAAAAATCCTTCAACTCAGACAAACTGTCCCACCGGGCGTGCCAAAAACTGTTGATGATATGGATTGCACCCTTGAAAGAAGGCTCGGCTTATCTCTTCCATGCAGCACAATGGAGACTTCCCTCTTGCTGTGGATATGGCAAAACTGAGGGAAGAATCTTTAGATAAGGGCTAGCTCCCTTTGATGCATCTCTGAGGTCTTTCACTACTACTAATAATAATGGGGGGGGGGGGGGGTGAAAAGGGAGAAAGATATAACCAAAAATAACTTATTTAAACGGTGATGCACCAAATGATTTTTTGATCTACTCAGCTATATCAGCACTTCAGACCCAAAGGGGGGTGAACAGACTCTTTATCTGACAAAAAGACCAAACTGTAGGGTGCTTTAATAGGGGGCTTAATGAAGACACAAAGAAAAGGGACTTACCACAGGAACTGCATAAGCACACTCTCAGAGAACTACTCTTTTATCTCTATGCTCCAGGTGAAGCACTTCCTGTTAACCTACAGAAATGGCCTTGGCTACACTAGATATGTTGGTATCAATATATGAAAGCATCAAACTAAAATGACTGAACATAGAGTTGATACACAGACATACTGTTGACCATTTTTTGGTTTAACAGGGCAAAATCGGTCCCCTTCTCTCCCTGTTGTTATGACCCAATTCATTTTTTTTGATTTTGCACAAGTCTGGAAATTTCTACGAACTCTGCAGGCACTACAAGCATTTCTACGGACTCTGTAGGCACAAAATGGTTTCCCAACACTTAGGCACAAAATGGACAAGTGCTTGGTTTAATAGTCTGGTTCAGTCGGTTTGGTTCAATAGCAAAGCTCATCGGCGAAGTCCAATAGTCGGTTCAACAGCTTGGTTCGAAAGAACGGTTCAATGAGAAGGTTCAATAGAGTCTCCCGAAGGACAAGCGCCCTTGCGGAGGGAACTTGGTCGGCAACAGTACTGAAGCAAATTTCTCGAAGGGCACTTTTGGAAGGCAGTCAAAGGAAAAGACAGAGACATAATTCCTTTGGACTTTTGTCTGAAGGAATTCCTTCAGACAAAAAGTTTGAAGAAATTCGGAAGGGCTACGAACAAAAAAATCCCGCGAAAAAGGACTTAAGGCAAAGATGAGGCAAGAGTGATTTCTTTCGGACTTTTGTCTGAAGGAATTCCTTTAGACAAAAAGTCCGAAGAAATTCGGAAAAAAGTTCGCGGAAAAAGTCCACAGGAAAAAAGCCCTCGGGAAAAAAGTTTCGAAGAAAAGAAGCGGGGCGAGACAATTCTCGCGGACATTTTGTCCGCGGGAAAATAGCCAGAGAGAAAAGGCCGCCGAAGGACCCCGAAGGGCAGGTGCCCTTGCGGGGGACTCTCGACTGCCGAAAGAAGGGCACTTCTCCAAAGCCGAAGGGACACCTTCCCTTCGAGAGGGTCCAAAGCAAAACCCTGAAGGTAAGGGAGTGAAAAAATGCTGATTTAAGAGAAACGACCGAAGGAATTGCCAAGGATGGTGATGTCTCCGAAGCCGTCAATTTCAGGGAAATAGACTAGACATTTTTTAAACGGTGACGGGCCCGCGAATGCCAATTTTACAGCAGAGAAAGAGTCGTTTGATCTTTAAATTTTTGAGCGCCAACCAGAAAAGAGCCCAGAGAACAAAGAGACAAAGAGATAAAACCAAGAAAAGACGATGCTGGGAAAAGACAAAATTTGAGAATGAACTCAGCAACTTGCTAATAAAAGAGCCCAAGGAGCCAGCAAGGCCGAGAAGATAGCCCCCGAGGGCCAAAGGAGCCAGAGGAGACAAGGCAAGGAAAAGACAAAAGAGCCAAGTGCAGAAATAGACAAAACAGTCCAAATGGCGAAAGAAGGCGTCGACTCAAGGAGTTATTCCAGCAGTTGGAACAGTGCTTGCCAAGTGGTCATCAAGGGATGCAAACAGTGAACGACGCGACCCATTTTTCTCCATTTTGCATTTATGAGCAGACAAACCACGTGGGTGCCTTCAAAGAGTAGTTTTTTTTGTGGAGAAATGACGTGGCCTATGTTTTTAAACGCCTGAAGTCAGAATCGGAGCTGACACAACATTTATATTTCAGCGGCTTTATCTTCCCAACGCCCTCGGAACGCACATGGGCCACTTGTAAAAGGGTGCCAAAAGTCTTTTTGCAAAAGAGGCACTTTTGTTCTCTCTTCTATATATATATATATATATATATATATATATATATATATATATATATATATATATATATATATATATATATTGTAACTTCTCTTTTCAAAGGATCTATCTTTCACATTGTAAGGCAAAGCCCTAGCAACTTTCCCCTTGAATCAATAAAAAATGCATTTTTACCTCTATTCGGATTAGATATCTCTGAGTGTGTTTGAGTGTTAGTCTTGTGTTCAGTGATTGCTTCTTAATGCTTTCACAGGGTTGACACCAACACATCTGGTATCTACAAGACACCATTCCTACAGGGGACAAGAAGAGTTGTCCCTGGAGCACAGAGGCAAAAGGAGGTTACTAGACAGTGTGTTTTTCCTACAGTGTCTATGGTAAGTCCCTTTTTCTGTGTGTTCCATTAAAGCCTCCCTGTTAAGTTTCCTGTAGTCTGGTCTTTTTACTAGTTTAAAGTATATGTATGTGTTTCTTATGGTTCAGAGTGTGAGTGTGAATAGGTCAAAATTATTTGGTGCATCACTCTCTTAGATTAGGTTTTGTTTTCCTATAATCCTTCTCCCTTTTCACCCTCCATTTTATATATATATATATATATATATATATATATATATATATATATATATATATATATATATATATATATTAACACTTATTAGAATAACTCAGATGCATTAAAGGGAGCTAGCCATTATCTAGAGACTCTCCCCCCAATTTTGCCTTGCCCACAGGCAAGAGGGGAGTTTCCATTTTGACATGTAGAAGGCAGGAGCTCGGCGTCCTGTCTAGGGTGCAATCCACTGCATCAACAATTTTTGGCACGCCCGATGGGACTCAGTTTTTACACTTAGTAAAGTTTCAGGATTGATGCTGGTCCTGATATAGTAAAATCAACTATTTTCAGCATCTGGCGACTCCACTGGTAAGAGCTTGAATTTCTAATCAAAGACCAGTCTAACTTCCTATGCCTAAAATCACCACATGGTCTGCTTCTAAGGGTGTCCCTTTCGAATTCATTGAATTGCCTTTCAACTCAGCAAAGCGACTGAGGTTTGAGAGGACCCATCCTTATTCAGCAAACCACTTTCCCAAACCTGTTATAAAGAACACCTACGCAAGAAGGCCGCGGTTACATCCTGTCATAGCTATGGCATTACCTTTTGTGACTTTTCGTAGTCAGAGTCCTTTGAATCTCCAGCGTTATGACCCAATTCCAAGAGCAGTCCTCAAAAGTGTGCCTCCTTTTGATGGAGAGGGGCCCATTACAGTTATTGAACACATCATAAATATTGCTAACCTTTGCAATATTCACAATGTCATTGAGGAGAATATTGTAATTAGATTGCTGGCATTGTCTATCAAGGGCAAAGCTCTGGACTGGTATGAGACTTTAACCATAAATTCAGTCGGTTCTTGGAATGAATTGGGCACTCTCTTGACGAACGATTTTGGAGAAAAAAGCGACCACCTCTCATTTGCGGAGCAGCTGACTATGATGAAAAAAGCTCCACATGAATACATGCAGGATTTCAACACTCGTTTTCAGAAGACATGGGATAGTATCCCCATTTTGGTAACGCTGACTCCTAGCTATGCTTTCCTGTATTACTTAAGAGCATTGAACATCGATATCGCTGTTATGATATAGTCCATGGGAGGACATGTGCTGCCTGCCGCCTATGACATAGCTATAACGGCTGAGAATTGCCTAGTATAGGTTGGGAAAATAGCCTCTAGACCTTATATGCCACTTTTCCCTGAAATGCTGCCTCCAATTTAGATTGCTGCTCCCACCATAGCTCTTCTACCTAGCATAGAAAAGCCAACTGCTACTTCATCAAATGAACTCCATGAAGTCAAAAGTCTGTTGTAAAATGTGACAAATGAACTAGTGGCTATTAAAAGGCAGCAAGCTCAAAACAACTGACCAAATCAAGGATATCAACTGTATGGTCAAACAAATAGACCCCTTTTCACAAATTACAATCAAAGGCAGGGTCAGTTTGCACAAACCAGACCTTTTCAAGGCTACAATCCAGGCGCCTCTTCATCATCCAAGGCTATGGTGCCCGCTCAAAACAATCTGGTGCAAGAACAACCAAGTTACTCAACCATGTGATATGGTCAAGAGCAGGTTGTTTATACAAATGAAATGACGGGTCACTACCCAAATGTACAAGACAATCACGCAGTCATCCAATTCCAAGGTTTTGAGGCTTCAATGCAACCTGGCATGAGCAGCAGTCAGACTCACCCTGATTCTACTCTCATGAATCCCCTGAAAGGTGAGTTCTATTTAGTCAATTACGTGGGTACTGCGGTCAATAAGGATGACTATGTCGCAGCCAACACAAGGTCCAAAAAGAGAGCAATAGAAGAAACTCAGGTTGCTGCCCAAACGTCAACAATACCTTCTTCATCACATGTAAATCAAAAGGTCTCAAGCTTCAGACCGCCGGTTGTACCTTCAGCTCCTCGACCTGTGCCTCAAGCTGTAAATAATCCCAACGAAAATTTGAAGGAAGGCAACCCTCGAGTCAATGTGGTAGATCAGATGAAGAAGCTGCACATGAACATCTCCTTGTGGGATTCGTTGTCAATACCAGGGCAAAAGGACATGCTGCAAAAGGAATTGCATGAATTGATTGAACAAGCTATCCCAGCAAGGGCCGATAATGTCTTGATGATGAATGGACAACCTTCCACCTTAGGCTAGGTCAAGAAAGAAGAAAAGATTCCCCCTTTTTATTTGTCCTTGGTCATAGGAGATTTCTTGGTGCACAATTGCATCATTGATAGTGGAGCAAGCACCTCGGTAATGCCCAAATGCATAGCTGACAAACTGGGGTTGGAATACGAAGAAATGACTAAGGGAGTCCTGCAGCTGGATAGAACACTAGCAAAAACAATTGGGATAGTGAAAGGTTTGAGCTTGACGCTACACGCTTGCCCGACCTTCTCAATTCCTCATGATGTGGTAGTGGCGGATGTCCCTCCTTACTTTGCCATCTGCTTATCCAGGAATTTTACATCCAAGATAGGCGGCTACTTAGTAGCAAATTAGTCTTATCTGGTTTTTAAAACCAAGTATGGGACTAAAGTTAAGATTGAATCCGAGCCACTCCACAAAGATCATTTGGAACCATACTCGCTCAAGGCCGCAAATGTCAGCGACGCCATTATTGACCAAAAAGAGTTCCAAGTAGACCAATCTCCATCCTCTGCCCTTGAAGGAGTTGCAGACCTACTCTTAGATGAATGGGGAAGTGACAACTTCGAGCATGATCCTTACAAATTCAGAGAGGAGGCAGGGCTTGAAATTTATTGCATGCATGAAGAGGGTACTTTTGTACCAAATCTGATGAAAACCAGCCAAGAAAGCTCAGGTCTATGGCAGCTGTTCTTTGATGGTTCAAGAAGTAAGTTGGGAGCTGGTGGTGGAGCGGTGCTAGTTTCTCCTTTAAAAGAAAAATACTTTTCGGCTTTTTGGTTCCAATTTTCTTGCACATGCAATGTTGTGGAGTATGAATCCCTCATCCATAATTTGGAGTGGGCGAGGAAAAGAGGAATCAAAGAGCAGCAAGTTTTTGGTGACAGTGCGCTGATTGTCAATCAGCTAAGAGGCCAAAATTTAACAAAGAATTCTTTACTGAAGTCCTACAAATAGAGGTATGGGACTTAGTGGAAATTTTCTTCGCTTTCAATATTACCTCCATTCTTAGAGAGCAGAACAAGCAAGCAGATAGGCTGGCAGCGGTTGGTGCCCAGTTTGATATCCCTAGGGAAATAGGCCGATACCACAGCTCACACCACTTGAAGGTAGTAATCTGGCCCTCTGTCCCTGACAACGTCACCAACTGGCAAGTCTTTGACAGTGACCAACAAATAACACTCTTCTTGCAAGAAGACGCTGAGTTTGCTACAAAAAACTAGGTTAAGCTACAACAACAATATGGCAGCCAAATTGTTCAGCGAAAGAACAATAAGATCCCCAAAGGTTTGGTCACTCTAGAGAGTATCTTCAATGGAGATGACCAGTTGAAAAGCTACAAGGGATGCATCGCAACGAAAGAAGAGCACCATGAGAAGGTTGAAATATTCAAAGATAAGCTGCTTGCACTTGGGAAAGTGTGCACGGACCGTGAAAGGTAGGCCTTCATCTTGTTGTGCCAAGAATTTGCTGATGTCTTCGCTTGGAAATATAGTAATTTGAAGGGTTTTGATCCAAGTCTGGCCCAACATACCATTGAGCCTTTCATGCGGAAGGAACTCACCACGTTGATTGAGTCTAAGATAATATTTCCAATCAAACACTCTTCTTGGCTGGCCAATCTTGTTTCGGTTCGAAAAAAGAATGGGGAGATTAAACTGTGTGTTGATTTCAGAGACCTCAATAGAGTCTCTTTGAAAGACCATTATCCTCTCCCAAGCATGGAGCAGATCCTTCAAATGGTGACAGGCAGCGAGCGTTTCTCCCCCCTGGATGGGTATTCAGGATATAATCAGATTTTGGTGCAAGACTGTGACCAACACAAGATAGCCTTCACTACTAAATGGGGGACGTTTGCTTACAGGTAAATGCCAGTCAGACTGTCTAATGCTAGTGCCACCTTCCAACAAGCCATGGACATGGCCTTTCGAGGCCTGATAAATAACACTGTGCTGGTATATCTTGATGATGTGACAATTTTCTTCAAGGAAGCGAGCCAACACATGAAACACCTCAGACAAATCTTTGAGAGGTGTAGAGAGTTTGGTCTCTCTCTCAACCCTAGGAAATGTGTGTTTGCTATCCACGAGGGGAAACTCCTTGGCCACATTGTTTTCAAAGAAGGCTTAACTATTGATCCAGAGAGAGTTCGCTCCATCCTGGAGCTGTCCTTGCCTAAACACAAGAAAGGCCTGCAAAGCTTCTTTGGCAAGATAAATTTCATCCGGAGATTTATCCCAAATTTTGTGGAGGTAGTCAAGCCATTGACCTCTACGCTGACGAAGGGTGAAGAGTTCACATGGACAACACAAAGAAAGGTTAGTTTTGAAGAAATCAAGCAGGCCATAGCCCAGGTCCTACTTTGATCAGCCCTGACTTCACCAAAGATTTCAACCTCTACACCTTCAGCAATGAAGAGGTAATCTCCGCCATGCTTACCCAAGCAAATAGTGATAACCTTGAGCAACCAATTGCATTTTTTAGCCAAGGCCTAGAGGGTTTTGAGGTCAAATACACATATGTGGAGAAGCAAGTCCTTGCAGTCATATGGAGTTTTAAGAAATTCAGGCATATGCTGTCCAATAAAAAAATTCACCTCATGGATCCACATCCCGGCATCAAGGATTTCTTGATCAACCGAGACCTGAATGAAAAGCGAGTGGGGTGGATCACTAAGGTGAAGGAATACGACGTGGATATCAAGATCACCAAACTGGTAAGAGGGAGAGGCCTGTGTGAGCACCTTGCTGCAGACTTTAAGCAGCAAAAAGAGGACAATCTGCTAATTCATGATGCAGCTACAATAGAAGAACCAACTGTCATGAAGGATTGGACATCAGACGTGAGGCATTTCCTTCTCACTGGTGAGTGCCCGTAAGGCCTTGATAGGACCAAGAGGAGATATTTCAGACTCCAGTGTCTCCCTTATGCCCTGATTGATGGAGTGCTATTCAGAAGGGATCTCTTAGGAGTCCTTTTAAGGTGCTTAGACCCAAGTCAGGCCGACAGGTGCTGTCCGAGTTTCATGATGGGCCAGTCGGCGATCATTTTGCTCCTAGGGCTACAACAGCAAGAATAATGAGAGCTGGCTACTTTTGGCCTACTCTTTTTAGGGACACCCATGCCTGAGTACGAAAGTGTCACAAGTGCATATTTTTTGATGGAAAGCAACGGTTGGCTGCCATGCCTTTACAACCTATTCAGTTAGAGCAGCCATTCATGCAATAGGGCCTTGACTTCATAAGGATGATTAACCCTCCCTCCAATGCTAGACACAAGTGGGTCCTGACCACCACAGATTATTTCACAAGATGGGTAGAGGCTGTCGCTTTGAAGGAAGCCAACGAAAGTGTGGTCCTGGATTTTTATGAAGACGTAGTGGCAAGGTTTGGAGTTCAAGCTACCATAATCTCAGATAACACGTTAGCTTTTCTGGGCACTAAAACAAGTGAATGGGCGCTGAGATATGGTATCTATCTTAGCAGTTCGTCTAACTACTACCCACAGGGGAATGGGCTGGCTGAATCTACAAATAAGAATCTAATTAGGATCATCAAGCGAACCATGGAGGAGAATCAGAGGACTTGGCATGCCAAGTTGAAAATAGCCCTGTGGGCAGAGAGGGTCACCCCAAAGAGGGCAATTGGTAACTCATCGTACATGCTCGTATATGGAATGGAAGCTAGGCTCCCTATTTCACTTGAGTTGCCAGCCTTGGACCTCGCTCACCAGCTGCAATTAGAAGAAGGCAATAGCATGGAGGTTAGGCTATGCGAGCTGATGGAGCTCCAAGAGACAAGAGACCAGGGTATGGCTTCTATGACCAGCCGCCAACAACAAACGAAGAGACACTTCGACAAGAAATCTTCATCAAAAGGTTTCTCTGAAGGAGACATCGTCTTGAAATGGGATGAGGACCGAGCTAACCCTGGAAAGCACGTGAAGTTCGACGCCCTATGGAGTGGTCCATACGTCATCACTCAATGCAAGCAACATAATGCATTCTAACTCTCCAGGTTGGATGGTGAAGAACTGTATATCCCAGTTAATGAGATACATCTTAAGCATTACCACTGAAGCCCTTCTTCCATCATGTATATATTTTCTTTGCTTTTTCCTGTTTTCCTAAGTGCCTTTTGCACATGTTGGTAGTTTTCTTAGTTTTGTGTGTGTTTTCATTTCCTTTTGGGGTAAACCTTCGTGTTTGATTCTTGGATATCTCAAGGTTGTTGCTAACTTTTTCAAAGTTACATTCTGACTCCATGCCCAATGGACTTTAAGGCAACTGGTTTCGAAGCATAGCAAGCATGCTTTCCCTGAGAGTCGCCAATTTGTTGACCATTTTTTGGTCCAACAGGGCAAAATCGGTCCCCTTCTCTCCCTGTTGTTCTGAGCCAATTCATTTTTTTTAATTTTGCACAAGTCTGAAAATTTCTACGGGCTCTACAAGCACTACAAGCATTTCTACGGACTCTGCAGGCCCATTTCTACGAACTCTACAAAAAATTTCTACGGACTCTGCAAGCAACAAATGGTTTCCCAACACTTAGGCGCAAAATGGACAAGTGCTTGGTTCAATAGTCTGGTTTAGTCGGTTTGGTTCAATAGCAAAGCTCATCGGCGAAGTCCAACAGTCGGTTCAACAGTTTGGTTCGAAAGAACGGTTCAATGAGAAGGCTCAATAGAGTCTCCCGAAGGACAAGCATCCTTGTGGAGGGCACTTGGTCGGCAACAGTACCAAAGCAGATTTATCGAAGGGCACTTTTGGAAGGCAGTCAAAGGAAAAGACAAAGACATAATTCCTTCGGACAAAAAGTCCGAAGAAATTCGAAAGGGCTATGAACAAAAAAATCTCGCGAAAAGGACTTAAGGCAAAGACGAGGCAAGAGTGATTTCTTTCGGACTTTTCTCTGAAGAAATTCGAAAAAAAGTCTGCGGGAAAAAAGTCTGCGAGAAAAAAGTTCCGAAGAAAAGAAGCAGGTGAGACAATTCTCGTGGACATTTTGTCCGCGGGAAAATAGCCGAAGAGAAAAGGTCGCCGAAGTACCCTGAAGGGCAGGTGCCCTTGCGGGGTACTCTTGGCTGCCGAAAGAAGGGCACTTCTCCAAAGCCGAAGGGACACCTTCCCTTTGAGAGGGTCCAAAGCAAAAACCCGAAGGTAAGGGAGTGACAAAAGGCCGAATCAAGAGAAAAGACCAAAGGAATTGCCAAGGACGGTGACGTCTCCGAAGCCGTCAATTTCATGGAAATAGACTAGCTGTTGTTTTTTAAATGGTGACGGGCCTGCGAACGTCAATTTTACAGCAGAAAAATAGCCGTTTGATCTTTAAATTCTTGAGCGCCAACCAAAAAAGAGCCCAGAGAACAAAGAGATAAAACCAAAAAAAGATGATGCTGGGAAAAGACAAAAGTTGAGAATGAACTCAGCGACCTACTAATAGAAGAGCCCAAGGAGCCAGCAAGGCCGACAAGATAGCCCCTGAGGGCCAAAGGAGCCAGAAGAGACGAGGCAAGGAAAAGACAAAAGAGCCAAATGTAGAAACAGACAAAACAATCCAAGTGGCAAATGAAGGCGTTGATTCAAAGAGTTATTCCAGCGGTTGGAACAGTGCTTGCCAAGTGGTCATCAAGGGACGCAAACAGTGAACGACGTGATCCATTTTTCTCCATTTTGCATTTATGAGAAGACAGACCGCGTGGGTGCCTTAAGGAGCTTGTTTGTGGAGAAATAATGTAGCCTATGTTTTTAAATGCCTGAAGTCAGAATCGGAGCCGACACAACATTTATATTTCAGCAGCTTCCTCTTCCCAACGCCCTCGGAACGCACATGGGCCACTTGTAAAAGAGCGCCAAAAGTCTTTTTGCAAAAGAAGCGCGTTTGTTCTCTCTTCTCTCTCTCTCTCTCTCTCTCTCTATATATATATATATATATATATATATTGTAACTTCTCTTTTCAAAGGATCTATCTTTCACATTGTAAGGTGAAGCCCTAGCAATTTTCACCTGGAATCAATAAAAAATGCATTTTTACCTCTATTCTGGTTAGATATCTCTGAGTGTGTCTGAGTGTTAGTCTTGTGTTCAATCATTACTTCTTAATGCTTTCACAGGGTTGACACCAACACATTTGGTATCTACAAGGCACCATTTCTACAGGTGACAAGAAGAGCTATATCTGGAGCGCAGAGGCATAAGGAGGTTACTAGACAGTGTGCTTTTCCTACAGTGCCTATGGTAAGTCCCTTTTTCTGTGTGTTCCATTAAAGCCTCCCTGTTAAGTTTCCTGCAGTTTGGTCCTTTTACCAGTTTAAAGTGTATGTATGTGTTTCTTATGGTTCAGAGTGTGAGTGTGAGTAGGTTGAAATTATTTGGTGCATCACCCTCTTAGATTAAGTTTTGTTTTCCTGTAATCCTTCTCCCTTTTCACCCCCCATACATACATACATACATACATACATACATACATATATATATATATATTAGCACTTATTGGAATAACTCAGATGCATCAAAGGGAGCTAGCCCTTATCTAGAGACTCTCCCCCCAGTTTTGCCTTGCCCACAGGGAAGAGGGGAGTTTCCATTTTGACGTGTGGAAGGCAGGAGCTCAGCCTCCTGTCTAGGGTGCAATCCACTGCGTCAACACATACTCAAAAGTATAACCAGTCAGATAGAGGTAAAACACATTCTTATTGATTCAAAGGTGAAATTTGGTAGGGCTTCGCCTTACACAAATGAGAGATACACATTCCTCTACTGAGAGGTTACAATATATAACTTTTTTTTAAGAAAAAGTTTTGGCGCTTTTCAAGAATAGGTGGCCCATACTACATTAAACGCCTAGGAAGGAGGAAGTCCGCTGAAGGAACCATGCTGTGGATGTCGCAAGTCTTGATTTGGTGCTTAAATCATATTAAATGTCATTGCAAAAGCATGGGTCACTTTGTCTGTTTGAATGACAAGGCCGCTTCTCAGTGAAATTCACATGACTGTCTGCTCATTAATGTAAAATGAGGAAAAAAGGGCCACTCTATTGAATGCCCGCACTTCCCTTGGTGGCCACTTGGTGGAGACTATTTCATCCACAGCAATAACTTCTTATGCCGACACTTTCTGTGCCACCTGGACTATTCTATTCGCTCCTGCATTTGGCTTTTGTCTTTTCCTAGCTCTTAGGCCCTCAGAGCTATCTTCCGTCATTTCTTGGCTCTTCGAGCTCCCTTTTCAGTGGGTTGCTGAGTTTATCTTCGGGTCTCCAAGCCCCCTTTGAATTCCTTTAGGCCTACGTTCATGAGCTCTTTTGACCACTTGTCATGAGTTCCTTCGGGCAAAATGCCCAAAAGAAATCTTTCGGCCGCTTGTCCGAAAGAGTTTCTCCTTTGGCTTTTCCTCAACGGCTAATGCATCCCGTTAAAGTTGATACCTGTGGGATTGTCACCATTTAAAAAACAATAGCTATTTCATTGCCCTGACTTTGACGTCCACGGGGATGTCACTAGACGTTTAAACTGCCAACGACTAGTTCATCATGTTGAAGTTGACGTTTGCAGGGCTATCATCATCTTTGGTAATTCCTTCAGCATTTATAAAATGAACCTTCCCGAAGGGAAGGTGCCCCTTCTAAAAAATGGAAAAGGTCCTTTTGATTGCTGAGAGCCCTCCGCAAGGGCACTTATCTTTTGGGCTCCTTCGGGTTCCCATTTCATTCGAACAAAATGTCCGAAGGAATTCCTTTGGAAATTTTGCCCGAAGGAAATCCTTCTTTCATGTCTCGGCCTTCCTTCGTGAATTTATTCGGACAAAATGTCTGAAGGAATTCCTTCGGGCATTTTGTCCGAAGGAATTCACCTTTGGTTCTACATGGATTTTCTTCGGACAGAAAGTCCGAAGAAATCCTTTGTCTTTTTTGCTTTGTCATTTCTTCTGAAGGAAAACTTCCCTTTCGGCTTTCTCTTTGATCTCTTTTCAAAATGTGTTCCCTGCCCTCCGCAAGGGCACCTTGGGTCCAAAATATCCTTCGAACCCTGCTTGAACGGCCCCATTTGGCACCTTCCTGCCCTCTGCAAGGGCACTTGCCCTTCAGAGTGTTTATAAAAGACTGGCATTTCTTTAAAACTGGCCCGTTCCTTTGCAATAAAAGGCATGCCCGAGGTAATTTTCTAAAGCGAAACAAGCCTCAGATCAACCTAAAACCTACAGGACTCAAATCACTCAGCGCTTTCGTGGAACAAGCCTATGACAAGAAGAAAAAACCACGATTGCAACAAGGTGAAGGAATCAAAGACTTGGACAACAAGGAAAGAAAGGGAGACCAATTTTTTTGGCCTGCAAAACCAAAAATGGTCAACAGGCTTCTCACAATTAGTGACATCATACCCCAACCCAAGTCACATAAAATACAAGTAATTAAATTATCTTTCATTTTTGGGAAGTCCAAAGAAGATTCTAGATTCAAACTAAAAATTACTACACTAGCAAAATAGTCTCACTCTGAAGAAGTGGATAAACCAACCATCAAGTTCTTCTCCTACATTGATTAAGAAGACTATGCTTTCCACAACTCCTCTTTGAATGCTAAAATATATGATCCAAAATAACAAAAACTTAAAACATTAAAAATATCCTCAAGGATACCTAAAAGGGGGAAGAACCGCCAAAACTTCAACAAATTTTAGTTGTAGAGTTTCTTTGTGTTAGCGGAAAACATTTTTACGACAATATCTTGAGATCCTGATTTAATATCTTTCAATGAATCCTCAAGAAGCTTGTCCACTAAATATTTTCTCCCATTTATTTGTTTTAAAATTTGTTAGAAACAAATATTCAATAACAACCTTTGACTGAAAAATTGTAGAAATTGATTTGATCCCTCTACTTTCCTTTTGAAGGTCTAGCTCAAACTTTTTCCTATAATTAATCATTGGTGGATCAGACAAACAATTTTGTTCTTCTCCAGCAAGTCTTGATTCTCAACCCAAGATTCATGGCTCAATTCTTCAATTTGTTTAGATTAAACCTCATAAGGAGTCACTTGATCCATAGGATCCACTTCTAGAATCATAGTATCATGACTGACATGCTTACCTTTTTTCACAATTTTTTAAGGGGGGAACACTTCCACTTCCTTAGAAAGACTCTAATGCAGAGGGAGAGAGTTTGCAATTCAAAACATAAGATTCTTCTTTTAGGCCTAGTCTCCTAGTAGCCCAACTTTTATACAAAGCTTGTAGGCTTGAGAAATACAAAGGTTATAAACAAAATAAAAATAGTTTTGAGTCCCCATTAGGCCCTTACAACTTCACACAATGTTTCAGGTCTAGACTCTCAAGGGAAATCTCCTAATTCACAAAACCTTCTTGGCAATTAGGTCTTCATTAGGTCTCTTTGACCAGTTTTACTTAGTTTTAAATAGAAAACACTCCACACGTGTCAAGACTCAATGAAACCTCTAAAATTAGTTGAAGGACTATGATCAAAAACTTCAGGTGTGATTTGGGCCTTTAATCCAAATTTTCTCATAAACCCTAGACAAGGTTTTCCACATATTTGAGAGACTACTTCTATAATTTGTAAACATAAATCATTATTTCTAAAGCTATAAACACTATTGTAAGGTCTGCATGATCAAGGGTCAATTGCATGAATTGATGGTAACCTGAAAACAATGAAAAATGTCTTAGAAATGAAAATTACCAGTCTGATTGTACACATAATGACTATGACCAACAATGTTAGAGATGAACTTTGAGAATTTTCTTGTTCCACACCTGAAGGGACTGAATATGAATTGTAATTGATAAATAACAATGTAAGATCGCTCCACATACAGGAAACATCAAATTCAAGCCTGCATTTTATTAGTCATTCATCAAATTTGAACTCTAAACACCTATTTTAGCCACATTCCATCCTTGTTAGTCATAAATGTTCTTTATTTGAATGAGGAAGCAACCTCTCAAATGGTTCTACAATCTTGTTTTAATGGTCTTCACTTCCCTAACTACCTGACCAACACATTACAACTATAGTTTTATGAGCTAACCATTTAAACCCTGATTAGCATGTGAAAGGGGGCAGAGTTGATTAAGACTCATTGAACATTGCTTGATAATATTATAAACATGATGCACCAAATTAATACAGACTCTTAACAAAGTGCTAAGTCCTCAAACATCATGATAATACTCCTACACTTGACTAATAGTGTCAAATGATCAAGAGACAGAGTTTTCTAGTCTAGAAAATTCAAATGCAAAATGGGTGAGAAAATACAAAATGAGCCCAAATTCAAATTTGATGCTAACCTAAGACCACTAACCAATAAAACTCACTATATTAGACCCCCTAACATGTACTAAGACACAAAATTGATTGCAAATGTCTTCCTAGGTGATGTTCTTGCATCATACTCCAACCATTTCCTGTAGCCAAAAAATTCTCCTTTTTGATCTCAAAGTGTCCTTTTTGATAAAGAAAATGACCATAAGATGAAGAAACAATTATCCCTCTTGGAGGAACAACATGCTCTTTTGCTAACCTTTGATGACAAAAGGACATCACCACCTTTTTCTATCTCCATAGTTTCTTCATATTTAGCTTCACAAAACCATTACTTTACTCAAAGATTTATAATTTTCTTCCAAGTCCATACTGATTTAAGAAAATCCCTGACAACCCTCCACAAAATTAGCACATGATCTAGTTTTATGAGCCAACCGAAAACACTTATGACATCTTTTTCCTTAATATTCAAGTTACACCTCCTAAACTATCTCCTTGACACTAATAATTAAGATTGGAGCTTTAGTCCCTACACAACAATGACCCAATTGAGCCTTGATCCTTAAAAACAACATCTTTACCCAAAGATCTTGGATCTAGCTCATCAAATTTCCCTAAAGAATCTGCAATAAATTGGAACACCTCCATTTTCCAATATTCCAAAGGTGGATAGCATAATCCAACCCAAAACCTCTTTGAAAATGGGGTAGACCTAATCCTTCAAACACAAATCTAGCTAAGGGTAAATATCCAACCTCTTCACCTTATTAATCTATCCCTAAACTTGAAGAATCCTATCTCTTTTCTCCTTCGTGGGAAAATTAACTAAAAAATAATCCTTTCAATTAGATAGTGGGGATTACACACCTAAAAACCCTTCCAATTCTCTCCCAACCACGTCTCCAACCACTTTCCTTTCAAATGTTGACCTGGAAATTTCCTCAAAAGTGTTTTTGAGGAAAGATCATTATAATCCTCAGATATTAAATCCTTATCAATATCAATCCTCTTACAAGAATGAAACTTAGTAAGGGAGACATCAAGATGTAGATTGAGATCTCAAACTGTTGAAGAAACTAAAACCACCAAACCTTCCTATACATATAATTTTGATCTAAATCACTCTCCCATACCATTCTCCTTTAACCATTTTTTGAAGTACAAAAAACTTGATATCCCTCATTCAAAGAAACAATCCTAGATTTTTCCTTGAAAGCCTCCCATACCGATCCTATTTGAAATAATCTAAAAAAAACATCAGAAAGGGCTTTTAATAAGGCCAAATCCATATTAATCCTCGATATTTTTTTTCAAAATCATCAAAAATATAAACAAGATCCACAATGTCCCCTTGAGATCCCAATTGAAACAACAACTTTGCCCACAACATGAGACTCTCTAAACTATGGATATTCCATAGCATCCACATTTCCATCTTCTTCAACATCACAAAATCCCACAATCACAACATCCACAAAAAGAATCTCTTTCTTCTTCATATAAAAAATCTTGGTATCATCTTTCTCATCTTCTGCAGCAACCAAGATCTCCCCATCTGTAGCAACAGGAAAAGGTTTCTTCATTTTCCTTTGCCTTATCACCATCCCTTATTCAGTTATGTTTTATCTAAATAGCCATATAATTTTATTTTCTTTGTAGCACATAACATTTCAAACACAAGGCAAATGGTGAAGTCATTATTCTTATGTGGTTAAAAATTCACATCTTGAAATCATTGTGAAATATAATATTTTCAAGAGGAATATTGATTGTTTCATTAAGCTTGTGTGACATAAAGCCTATTATAGTTACAACTATGACGATATTATCTCACTGATATGGTTATATTGTCACAAATTAACCACAATGTATTAGGAGCTTAAAATTAGCTACTTAAGCTCGAACTTGAGTCAATGTTTATTTAATAAAAATTATTGAGAGAGTAGATGCAATTGCAACAATATGATAGTTACGCCAAGAAATAAACATTTACTTGTAAATCTTTTATTTTTCAATGCCAAATTTGTCATATATACAAATCCCTGTCAAAGTCCTACCTTAAAACCAAGGCTAGAAGAGATGATTAAGAAGGATATTGCATTTTCAATAACTTGTGGTATAACAATGGTACTTTTCACCATAGTTTGACTACACCACTTGTATGCACCTAAAGTTTTTTAGTCATTGACTGTTTATATTGCATAACTAATTGGCACATCTTTCTCCATGAGTGAATGTCTTAAGGAGTGCATTGGGATCGTGGTTGTTCGGCTCGTGATACTTTACTAGATTTTATTTTTATATGTTCACCTATTATACATATTAAATCTAATTATCTTTTTATTCAATGCTCTTTTCTCTTCTTTCCACCTCTGATGCCTAGTTTGAGGTCTTTCCCCAACTAACTCAGCCCTGCTGAATTAGTTATATTTTGATCTATGTATTTACAATTGTATCGATCATGGCCAAAGTAGTTCCATTTCTTGCATGTGTCCCTTTCCAACTACATTGGCCCCGCTCGCTATAGTTGTGTGCCTCCCTGTATTAACTCGGCATGGCTGATGTAGTACTATTTGTGTGCTAGATCTTTGTATTACATTGATGTGGATCAATTCCATTGGCATATTGGATAGGTCAATTTTAGGATTTGAATCTATATATAGGGCCCCTTGATATCACTTTTATAAGAAACACACACCATTATGTTATGCTTGCACATGAAACCATGCCTTTATTAGAAGAAGAGAAATTATTGAGAATGAAGTTAAACCATAGAGGTACACCTAGTCTTTGGAGCACCCAACTAAGGATACTTAGGTCTTTATCCTTACTTTTTGATCCTCCATCGACAACATCTCTCATAAAGTGCCACTTGAGCTAAAGGGAGGAATTGATATGCTGACAAGTCAACCCAAGGTAAGTATCCATAGCTATAAATTCTTTCTTTAATTTGTTTTATATGTATACACAATAGTAGTATGTTTGTGTTGTCTTCTCCATACTTAGCTTACATTATCTTTGCATGCCATTATATCCCTAGTTAGATACCTCTCGGTTCCAATCCATAGATTAGATACCTCTTGATTACTATCTAATGGCATTTCTCTATTTTTAGTTTATCTTTTTACATCTTGGATATAGGTTGTATTTTTTCATCAAGTCCTTGCATAAGCTTCTTAATCATATCTTTGATCCCCCTTTTATAAAAAAACTCTTGATTATAGCCTCCACTCCACTTTGCAACATGGCCCATTGTATGTATGTTAGATATAATTTCTTCTTCATTTTTCCTATATTAGAGGATATTTATATTGTTGACCTTATTTTCCCTATATATATTATGGCAAACCGAACATGATTTTTACCATACCGGTGTGGTGGGTCTTTTTTATGTTTCTTTTTCTTGCTACTTAGATCTCCCAAATTTTCAAACATTCCCTGTTTTCCAAAATTTATTTTCCTTTAAGCATCGCAGGCTATCGCCCCATTCTTACAATGGAATTCCTTCATGACCAAACTAAGCTGACCAAGACTTTAGTGGATTCCAAGGAGATCAAATCCTAATTTTGTGTCCATGATTGACGCCAAAAAGAATTTTTGAAATCCTTCGACATACCATTTTTCTATTTCTCAAGAACATCCTTCTAATGATTGCAATATGGTTATGACCAAAAACAAGCATGTTTTTCCTAATCCTAGTCTTAACACAAGATTAAGGGCTAGAAATAAATCTTGTAATGAATGTCATTATGAGGTTGAAGACAAATATTGTCCCAAGTAAACCCGTGAGATGAATGTGTTCCTTTAAGATCATCCATAACACGTAGTAAAAAACCTTGAAGAAGTTCACACCCTCATGACGACTCCTTTATTTGAAACCTTGATAAAACATAGTTTCCCTACAAGACTTAGGGAAATCATTATGCAACCTCCTCCAATCCTTCTTTCGCTATACTAACTATAATAATGAGTATGTTTGACCCTACTTTTAATGAGCCCCAACTAAAAGTGTTAATGTTAACACTGAAGCAAATCATGCATCTAATGCAAACCAAACATTTTACTCTAGTCAACATGTGAATCAAACATCTCAAGCCAATCAAAATGCACTTGATTCTACTCAAGTAATGATGGAAGTTTTGAACCAAATGACTCATATTTAATCTAATAAGTCAAACCAATTCATGCAAATGCAAAATCAACTCATGCAAATGAACAATAAACCTCAACAAATTTAGTGAGCCCAAGACGCCCCTATCTTGAGAATCTTATCCCTCAACCTCCAATTTGCAACAAAGTCATTGAACACCTCTGAAATGAACCCTTAACACCATCTATTATGATAGACATATTGATATTGCATTGAACCTTAAATCCTCTGGAAATCTATAAAAGGTGTGGCTCAAAATTAACACCTTTACAAGTACCAAACTATTTGTCAAAACCTTAACAGGTGATTGTTTAAAATGGTACAATCAACTCAAGCCTAGCTCTATCAACTGCTTAGAAGTCTTAGCAAATGCATCGGTCCAATAATTCCAATACCATGAATTATTTCAAAATAACTCAGGTAACTTTATTAATACCAAGCAAATGAATAGCAAGCTAGCACATGACATCAATAAACATCGGAAATCCTTAGCTAACAATACTTAACATAACATGTATTAAGACAACCTCTTCAAACTTCATACAACCGCCTTATCCTCAAAAATCCAACCCATAGTTAGGTCCTTCTCTCCTAAATCATTGGAAGAAGCTTTCAATCAAACTAGAAGACATGACCAACTCATGAGACAATTTGAGGTGCCTCAAACTAATCAAAAAGCTAGAAAGCATTTGAAACCTAAAAACAAGCACACAATGAATGATGGTGTTAGTGACACTTATAATCATAGTCATTGATTCTAAGAAGATTGTTCATGCTAACATATCTAGTGATTCACAAATTGCGTCCCTTTCCCAACCTATTGCAGGAAACCCTTTTCAACCCACCCCTCCTTCCAATAATCACAATAATAAGATTGATATTCATCAACATCTTAGCCTTAATGATCTTAAGAGAAAACTTCCTATAACTCAACCAAAATAATTTGATTTGTGTCAAAAACCTCAATGGCATGATAACCAAAATTTTTGTTGGTTTCATGATAATTGGATCATTCTCATGAAATTTTTCATATTCTTCATACCTCAACATATAATTGTCTCATTGGTCTTAACTTTGACCATGATGCTATGACAAGAGAGTGTAATCAAACCTTTAAGAAAGTTGTCGAAGTTCTTGTAGGTAATGTCACATGTGATGCACTTAATCAAGCTAATGCTCACCTTGGTATCTATAACAATCCCCTTTTGGGTCATTCTTAAAGCAATCCAATCAACCTTAAAACAATAGTAACTCTTCACAACCACAAAATCAACCTCATTCAACTCCAACTGCTAATTCCATAGAAACTTTAGGTAACCCTAATGTTTCCAGTCAATTAGAAAACTTGGTTGACATGAATGGCATGAAGCAAATTATTTCTCACATTGATTCTCCAAAAACACTCAAATTCATCTTATAATATCTCCAAAAGCTTAGAGAATTGTTTAGGCCTATCCTATAGATCAAATTTCAGTCTTTGTCCCTTCAAAACCTTCAAATTTTTAAAAATAACATAAAGCTGACAAACTCAACCATGCTGATGTAGTTCTAAGTTTTAATGGTAATTTAAGTGTATCACCAATGTCAATACAATCTTCTGATTCTACCACTGTATCACATGTGCAGATGCAATCATTTTTTCATGTGATGGTGCAGTCTTCCATGTCTATATCGATATTGTCTACCATGTTTGTGTCAATACAATAGGATGTTTACATAATTGTATCGACAGGTTCCATACAATCTTATGATCTCTAAATTGTATTTTTTGTGTCGATACAGTCAATTTTAATTGAACCTATCGTATCACCAAGGCCAATACCATCAAAACAAGCCAAAACTCAGCTAATTTGTTGTCTAGAACTTTCTTCAGTTAGATCTGATGCTATTCAGACCTTTGTTTCTCAATGACAATCATTTTTAGTGTACCTTAACCTCAACGAATGAGATCCCATTAAAGAACACTCTAATCTCTCTAGTCATATTCATTTTCTTGAGCTTATGTGTACCTCTCCTAAACATAATAATCATTTAATGCAAACTCTCTATACTATGCAAATTCCTCAACCACCACCTATGGGGCAAGAACCCACTTTGCTCAGCTCTGAGGAAAGTATCATGCAACAATGTGAAGAATTATCTATCCAAATTAATATGATAAAAGACCAAGCCTTGTCTCTGAGGATTCATATCCAAGCAATGATCCCCAATGAAATTCTTCTTCATGTGAATGACCCTCCTCTCTTTATTCGCATTTGAATTGATGATGTCCAAGTCAAAATAGCCCTCATAGACAAATGTTTGAACACTTGTGTCACCGATTTCAAATTTATTAAATCCCTTGGTTGTTCTACAAACAACCTTAAGTCCACTTGTAGCACGTGCCAAGTATATGACCAAATACAAATTCCACCCATGGGGTGCATTTGGCTTCCTATCACGGTACCTCCTATTACTATTAGGGTTAATGTTATGGTTTTAAACTTTCCCTCATCCTATAACATCTTTCTTAGTTGCCCTTGGACTCATTGCATGAGGGCCATAGTTTCTTCCGCATGTCAATGTGCTAAATTTGTATACTTAGGAGTTATATATAAAATTAAAGGTGATACCAACCCTTAGAACTATGAACAACTCGAGGTCTTTAAAATACCTTCCCTTGAAACTGATTCCAAGTATTGGTTTTCGTGACTATCTGCATTTCAACTTGCCTAATGATTCAATTAGAGGTTATAGTGACCACCTAGAGCCTATGGGCAATATCCCACCCAACCTCCTTAATTTTGACAATGATGAGCCTGTTGAGATTAACCTTAAAATCAAAATCTCTGATCCTCCTATTATCATAGCTCAATTGTGTCCCACCTTACAACCTCATTCTTGCAAGAGGGTAACTGATGAGATACATACGACAATCATCATTTCAATGAAATATCCTACTATTATTCTTTCTAGTGACATTGTGGCTGAATCCCTCAAGGTGGATCTCACCACTCTTGATTATGACAATGGTTATAGGTTAGATGGCCATTATTTGTTTGGCTATGCTCAAGCAAAACATGCAAAAATATTATGTTATAAATCATCCCTTGAACAATCTTATGACCAATCAATCTTCAACTCTAGCATTAACATAATCACTCTTTTTTGGTCGAGCATGCATGATGATGTTCCTTTAGATCTTCCTAATAGTGTATTTGACTACCATAGTATTAATTCAGTTCCTTTTGTTAGCTCTTCCAGTGTGCATAATATTGTCCCTCCCCAGAAGTTGGCTCTAACACCACACTCATAAACACAGAGGTTTTCAATGGAAGAGTTAGGACATCATCATCCAACGTAGTTTTGATCATTTCACAATGCCCCCGAGCTTATGATCTACAACTATAGAGCATATAAGAGACATTTAGGGCAGCAAAAGTCACAAGGACAAGATGCTCCTATAGATAGTCCACCACCCCGTGTGTCTTCCCCACTTAGGCACTTTTGTAATTTTCATGGGACTAGTACTCATTCTATGACTAATTGTCAAAACCTTCAACAATACTTGGATGCACTTCGTCTCAAGGTCATGAATTTTCCTCTCTAGTCGAATATGCTTCCTCCAAAGACACTCCATGCATATGTCCCCATTAAAAAAGAGAGTTACCATCATTGGCATAAGTCTTATACCCATTCTAGATAAAGTGTAGAACACTTAAACAACATTTACGTAGTTTTCCTACGCTAGAACATTAGGCTCCCCAATAACATTCAGAGACGCCACATAGCAAGGCACCACCTTCTTATCCTTGGTCTAATGTGTCACGACCAAAGACAACACACACATACATCCCCAAGAAAGGGGAGCGTTGTTTTCTTTGGCATGGTTCACCTTCCTACTCCACAAATGAATGTAAGGCTTATCAACAACATATCCACAATTTTCAGAGGAAGGAGCATCAAGCTCCTTCACGACCATCACATCATGTTCATATGATAGAGGAACAACCTCCCCTTTAACTAGAAACACCCCTTATGCCATAATTTTGTCTTCCCTTTTAACCTTATTCACAGTTAGATGAACAACATCATCCCAATTATAACATGAATTCTTTCTCTATTGAGGCTATTTGCAAGGATGTTCTTGTGTGTATTTCAGAGAAAGTAAATGAGATCATGGATAAGGTATGATATCAAATTCAACATGAGATTTATGGTGGTGTTGACGATACATATGCTTCATATTGTTCATGTATCAGATATTATTTCATATTTTATGAGTCGATTACCTCTCACTTCTTACTTTTCATGCTTTTCATTTTCATGATCTTTACTTTTCAGCACCATATTATCTCTCCTTCTTGGGTGTATTTGGCCATTGATTATTTTTCAAATTCTTTTGGTGTCTATTTTTCATGGCTTTCACTCTTGGGTTCATTTAGCCATTGACTCTTTTTAGACTCTAGGATATCCTATGACACACCCAAATGCGAGCATATGTCTAACTCAAGGTAGCTAATATGAAATTTGATGTGGAAGCCCATAGGGAGATGCATAGGAAATATATCATAGATTCAACTCACAAATAGTATAACAAACACCATCGTCTAATACAACCTACTCAAAATCCCATAGAAATTGTGCACTACTTGCACCCAGATACTGAGTCCCATGCTAAATATTTTGCCATGCTCCAAAGTAACACAACACATGACAATGAAAAACATCGAGACTCCTCTATTTGACTTGAGACACAAAACCGTCTTGTCATCAAGCCGAATATTGTCTTCTAGATATCTATTATATCTAACACATTTATATCAAATATTTGTACAATCAGTGATTGTTGGTTGTATCTATTTGCCAAATCATCTAGTGAGCCAGGTCCTACCTCTCAGCGACTACCTCTAGTGCATTGCACATCATGGTTGTACCCTCATGTGGCAGGCTCAGGATCACACGTACATCCTCAAGAGTAATGGTAAAGTCCATTGGGTCCCAATCCACCTCCCATATAAAGGTTTCAGTGTTCCTCTACCAGTGTCACAAGAACATCACAAGCAGCTTTGGAAGCACCCGACACATGTCCATGATACCACCAAACCCAAGACTAATGACATGAACTCTATCCTCACTTGGATGCATCCACTTTCCACCACAATCATGGTCAATTGTGTACTTGCAAAATGCCAAATAACAAAACCTAATCAATGTCCAGTTAGACAAAAATCAACGAAAATACAAGAATAATTAAAAAAATTACTAAAAACCCCAAGAAATAACTACATTGGCCATCTTACTTAACTATATCAGCCCTGTGCTTAACATCCCACTATATCGACCATCCTACTTAACTATATTAACTATATGTTGTTTTTCTGATTGTATCAGCAATCAGTGTTTCAACTATATGGTCATATATTGTTTTTCCAACATCATCAACCATCATAATTTCAACTATATCAACCATACATTTTCATTTTCTTGCCTCGGTCGTTAATTTGATTGCATTGGCCTATCCAATCGATACTTAACTATATTGGCCATATTATTCATTTAACCTATAAATGTACCGATCAATTTCTTTTCCCAATACTTAACTATATCGATCATATTCAACTCTACTATATTGGTCATCTCATTTATTGTATCGCCCTGCTTACGATTTCTCGTCTGCATAATTATATCAACCTGTTCAATATAGTTATCTCGTGGCGACAATTTCTTCTTCATCCCATAATAGATGCATTTGTTTTGAATTTCACTATTCTAGGACCTACTCGTTGCCCATTGAATTTTTCTTTTTGATTTGACACTTGTAGGGGAAAATTTTGTTATATTTGTCAAGACACTTGGTTTTCCTAGATCTCTATTATCTACTCTTCCTAACATTTATTACATGTCTTATATCAATAGTTATGGTGGTAGGTCTTCCATGTCTTTTGTGACGTCCACCTCTCTGTCCTCTAGATATCGTCTCTCTACGTTAAAAACAGTCGCTCGGAGTTATCAATATCTTAGAACAACAAATATTCAAATGATTTTTGTTTTACCTATTTAGAGTTAAACTTTGAAAATTTGAACCTTTCAAGAAAAATCTCCATATTTTTTATTTTTTTAATTTTATTTTTTGCATCTTTATTTCTATAGATCCTTTTGACAAATCGAAAGAAGCACTAAAATCATGGGATAACAAAGAATTTTGCAGTACTAACAATATTTTTTCAAAAATTTAGATTTTTCTCTTATTTTTTAACCCTCCCCGAGTAGTTGTAGCATAGCTTTGGCATTTTACAATAACATTTTTATGCACCCAACTTGCGAGAGTCTTTGTAACACTCTCGTGCTAGATATTATGTATTTTCAGTTCATCTAGGGAAAGTGAACGTATGTATATGTATTTACATTATTTTCATTTATCTAATTTTATCAACATTTATTTATAATCTAGCTTTTATATTTTGTGTTGTAATGTTTCTTTCCCAAATCATGATGTATTATATTACTATAACATGTAATGAGCTTTGGATGGGACATATGTATACAACTAAATTTTTCAATTGCCAATAGTTTCTTCTAAAAGACTCATCAACGCGTCTTGCTCCTTAAGTCCACATCCTAAGTAGTGCACGGAGATTAGGGTTGCATTGACCAATGGTCTTACAAAAGATTGTTGTCATATGTTTGCCTATTATACTTGTTTACACTCATTACCTCGGTATCTAGCCATTCTAGCCTCCTCTGGTGTTGTTTTCTCTACTTTTCGCCTCTTCCACCAAGTTTTAATTATTTCTTTGACTAGATCAACCATGCCAGGGTAGTTCTATTTTGATCTCTATATATAATTATTTTGGTGATTGCCAATGCAATTCCTTTTCCTACTTGTGCCCATTGCCAACTAGATCGGCCCTGCTTGATATAATTGCGTGCCTCCATGTACTAATTTGGCACGGTTGACATAGTATTGTTTTTGCTCCAAATCTTTGTACTACATCGATATGAATCAAGTCCGTCAACATATATGATATGCCACTTTTAGGAGTTGGATCCATATATAAAAGGCTTCCGAATCTCATTTTTAAAAAGAAACACACATCATTCTACTTTGCTTGCACATAAAACCCTGCCTTCAGTAAAAGAAGAGGAATTAGAATATAGGAGCTTATACTTGTGGAGGTTTATGTTTGCACAAGGTATTTGGAGTTCTTATGAAAGACGTTGAACCATAGAGGTCAACTAGTCTTTGGAGTCCCCAACTGAGGGTAGTTATGTCTTCATCCTTATCATTTGATCATCCACTTACAACATCTCTCATAAAGTGCCACATGAGCCAAAGCGAGAGATTGATGCACCAACAAGTCAACCCGAAAGTAAGAATACCTATTTCTAAACTTTTTTTTTAATTTGGTTTAAATGCATATACTAGAGTAGTATGTTGTTATATTCTTTTCTATGCTTAAGTTAACTTATGTTGTCTTTGCATGCAAGTATATACTTGATTAGATACCCCTTGGTTACAATCTTTAGTTTAAATATCTTTTGGTTACTACCTAATAGCATTTCACTATATTTAATTTACCTTTTTAACATCTTGAACCCAGGTTGTCTTTGTTTGACAATTCCTGACATTGGCTTCCTAATTATATCCTTGATCTCATTTTACAAACAACTCTTGTTTATAGCCTCCGCCACACTTTGTGTGATGGCCAATTTTATGTATGTCGGATCTAGTATGGTCTTCTCCCTTTTTCCTATATTAGAGGATATTTATATTGTTGATGGTATTTGTCCTACATACACCACCAATTTCAAGACCTTCCCAAGCACATGTGGTCAAATCGTGACAACCTGTCTGTTCTTTGATCAAGCTACATTGATCTACCCTATTATGTGTAGTTGTACAACAATGTTCCAAAAAAAAAAGAGATAATCTAAATAGTCACATGATGGGGAGTTGCACTTATTTTAATGCCAAAATCATCCCTTAATCTTCCACAGTTTGATAATATTGTATTATGAAGTAGGAGACAGGTCTATGTGGCATAAATTTGACTAGTTAGATCATTGTATAAAAATTTGGAATAATACAATCTTGCATTTACAGTTCTAGCATGGTGCCTTATTGCTCATGTTTCTCCTTCTCCATAAACAATTTCATTATTCTATTACTCACGTTCTCTTCCAAAATCACAAATTTGAACTTGTTTAGGTGTGTTGTCCCTCAAGTCTCCTTCTGGGCCTCATATTAGTGGTATCAAAGCACACATACTCTATATCATATCCTAGTAATATTAAAGTCTTCTATATGAATCTTTCTTTGCACTTTGAATTCCCATTCACACAAGGTTTGAATACAAGAAGCTTGGTCTTAAATCTCGCAACCCTTTATCCTACCTTCACAATCTCAACAAATTACAAATAAAACGACTTTAGAGATGCCAACTTCAAAATTGTTTCAAAAGATGTTTTGCAATGACAGAGATGATTTGGAGCAATGTTATGAACGGTAAAATCCGAGAGAGTTGATCACTTTTCTCAACTTCTTCAGCAAAAATCCTCTTCCACATGCATGTCTACTTCAACACACAAACTGTTCATAATCAAACACTAAATAAGGTACAAACAAATCTAGATACTCATATATTTGAAGGCAAAATAGATGAAGATGCACTAGAAAGTTGGATTCATCTCATTTTCTCATACTACGGGGTAAATTAGTTTTCTAATCCAGAGAAAATAACATTTTCCCTTCTTAAAGTTTCCTTGTTTATAAAGACATGGTGGCAAGACATGATGGGATAACTACTGCACTACCCATGAGGATGACTTGACATTTGAAGATACCTAGTATGGTTTTGGAGAACTTTGGAAAGAAACCTATTACAAGGTTGCAAACTATGATAACCATTACATCCAATTTTCTCAACTCCATCGAGGTCATGACCAATTTGTTCAAGTATATGCTGACATTTTCCATGCTTTAGTTTCCAAATTGAATGCCCAAGAAACATAAAAAAAACTTACTTTGGAGTATACGTCAATTTTGAGACTATATATCCAAAACGGCATAGATCTCCTCCATATATCTTCTTGAGAAGGATCCTATAGATTTTCCTACAAGTTTAAAGCAAAACCTATGTAAGAATCTAAGAAAGAAGTCTTAAATCCCAAGATAAGTTTGAGTCTAAAAATTCCAAGTCTAGAGCTAAACAAAATTCTAAGAAAGGAAAAGGACATCCATGTCATTCCTAGGAAGAACATATCACTTGAAGATAAAAATTAAGTAAACCATGATTGGCAAGTGGTGCACAATATACACAATTCTAGCAACCACTCAACTAATGAATGTTGTGATAGGGAAGGGTTGCTTGTACATATGAAGACATAGTATTCTAGCCCAACAACACTAGGTAGATTGCATAATTTGAGCCTAGCATCATGGTATGTATCGCCAACATTGCCTCATCATCCAATTTGTATCTATTAGAAGTGGAACACTTGTTCCATTCTCAAATGTGAGTTAATGGACAACTTGTATATGTCATTGTTGACAATGGTAGTTAGAAGAACCTGATTTCCCCTGATGTAGTTCGAAGATTGAATTGGCCACTAACGCCTCACCCACAACTATACACCATTGGATGATTCTTCTCTAGCTCTAAGAAGCACATCATTCATCAATGTCATCTAGTAAAAAATAAAGCTTTTCAAGATGTAATCCTTGTGATGTTGCACCATTAGAGGTATGCCATGTTTTGCTTGACATACCTTTAATGGTGCTACATATTTAGGAGAAGCAAATTCTACAAATATTATCATAGATGTTGGTGAAGATAGATACCACTTATCAACACCATGTGGTTCAAGAAAATATTTAAATCTAATTAGAAATTTGTGCTCTTGATGGCGAGACCTAAACGTAAGAGCATCTTCAACAAAAACATATAAAAGGAACAAGGTACTTAAATAGTACAAGGATGTCTTCATGTCACCAATTGGAGTTCCAAAGCATTGCACAATATAATATACTGTTGATATAATTCTAGGACCATCTCTGACTCTACCTAAAGCTTCTATATCATCGATAATTTATTGACAACGAAGAAATTAAAATGTGGATAAAGGAAAAATTACGGTCAACTCTTTCCCTTGAAGAAGCCTCATCATGCTTAAGCCAAAGAAAGCACATGGAGTTGGTGCATCAATTACAGATCTCTCAACAAGATCACTATGAAGAAACGCTACCCTTTTCCCAGGATAGAGGACCTTTTGGACTAGCTATGAGCTGCCAATTTATTTACAAAGATTGATCTGAACTCAAGACACCATCAAATTCTTGTTGAACCCTCAGACATCTTGAAGACAACCTTCAAAGCTAGATAAGATTTGTTCAAGTGTTTCATTATACCCTTCAACTTAACTAACACACTCATGGTATTTATGTGGATGATGAATGACATCCTAAGGCCAATCACATCTTCCTTTGTTATTGTCTATACTTAATCTCAGCAAAACATTGGAGAAACGCCACTGCCACATGCAAGTGCTCAACACTTTGCGGCAATACAAGCTATATTCCAACATGGAGAAATGTTCTCTCTCCTTACAGGGGATTCAATATCTTGGATATATTGTTGATGCATATGAAATTCATATGTACCTAACCAAGATCCATGTGTTGAATGGCCTACACCAAAAACTATCATAGAGCTTCGCAGCTTCTTGAGGTTAGCAAACCTATACATTAAGTTTATACTTGGTTTCTCACAAATAACGAATTTGAGCATGAACAAACTTGTCACCCGTACATTTGATCAGAGCCTAATCCATCTTGAATAAGCCAAAGGATGAAGCTAAACGCCCAGCTTGGAATGTGGACCATTTGGTATGTCATCTATTGGTTTGTTTGGTCGTTTGGAGCCTTTTGTGTCAAACTTTGAATATGCTTTGGTTGAAAGAGAACCTCAGGATGAACATGGACCATAATTTTTCAGAGTTTTCAGTTCAGTTTTCAATGCATAAAGGTTAAAACATCAAAGAACAAAGTTTGGAAATTCAGAGAAATGAAGATAGGTGTTTGGTTGTATGTCATAGCCTTGTGAACATGAGACTTTACATTTCTTGCTGATGTTAGATTGAAGGCATAGAGCCACTTGCTGGAGTTCCAGGGTATATCTGTGTTTACTCTTGTTTGTGTGCTGCTATATGTTTATTTTCCATATTCATATATTCGATTCTCAAATTTTCATGTAATTCATGCAAGATGGCCACACTATGGTCAAATATGCATAGGTGTAATACTAGTTCCGCATAAATCATTCGTAATATTTGTATTAATAAACTAGGCATTGATCTAACCAAGCTATTTACAGCATGATCATGCCAAAACAAAATCCATTACTTTAATAAATATAGGTGTCTTAAAAGGTACTTGGATATGTTTCTAAGTGTAAAAGTAATTTCAATAAATCCTAACTAATATTTTGCTGAACTGGACAGAACAGACAACTGAAAAATAAATTACCATAACCAAAACATAACCAGAACAAAGGTGGGCTGGAGAGTAAAGCATGTACATATGCTGCGTGTAAACAGTTCCATAGATGTGACAATAGATTGCAAATGTTAATATCAAAATTCACAACATTTGGGCACAAGAAGCCACTGAAATATAAAAGTATCAATAGAAGGTAGCCATTTTACTTCTAGTCTTTAAAGAACCTCTTGATTTCCTTCATGAAATCTGGTAAAGTTGTGAACATATAGTGAAATTCAAGAAAGCAAATATGGTTGAGAAGAAACATTGCGACTTGCTGTTTTCTTTTATCTATTACCCGATTGATACAAGAAGATATCTGTACAGATTTCAGCTTCAGTTTCTGGGAAAGTCAGTTTGATGTTAGAAATTTAGAGTCCAGTGGTTATTTACAACATACAAGGTTGTCGCATTGGTGTCAGCTGTCTTGCCAGTGACAATGGTACGTGTGCTTTGATCATAGTTCCTTCCTCAAAATGTTCCTGGAAGAAGAATTTTTTTTGACATGGTATAAAAATATACAAGCTCTAAAAACATTGCATTATTTATCTATGGCAGATATCTTGGTGCTTCATAATTTCCTGTTTTAACCTAAGTTTAGAATCTGTCGTATTTGATCTACCATTTAAACAAATAGAGCATATGCATGTTTTCATAAGAGAAGCAAAAAAGGTCCCAGAGATTACACCGAAGCTATCGCATAATACTTATAATTAAGCAGATTCAGCATATAAGTTATAACCTGTACCTTTCCGTCTATTACACCATAAAGTTTTAATACCAGGGCATCGTAAAGTAGATTTAATGTTGCTTTGTCAATTCTCCTTTTTCAGTATCAGTCAATGGAGCATGGGAAGAGCTTTTAACTTCATCCTGTGTGTTGACGAGGGTTTTGAAACGGGCACAGTAAGGGGTTATAAAACTCTCCAGTTTTAATCTAACTGCGTATGGCTTACCAAACACCTCCTTACAAACTTGAAATGAAACATTAAATTTAAAAGTTGTGTTGTACAGAAAAAAAATGTACAAAATTAAAACTTTAAAAAAAAATCTCCATCTCAGGGCACAACTCAAATCATAGTTTTATTAAACCCATGGAGTTAATCATTTTCTGCTAAAAGATAGAACAGTTCAATACAAACATGACAAAAGTTTAAATTTGTAATGAAACATTGCAAATTTTGAAGATGATTATTGAGTTTGATTTCCTGAGTAACAACAGCTCAGAGAAATGAGCTAAATAACCCAAATGATGTCTTCCCAATTTCATTCACCACAAATAATAAAGATTCAGATGTGCAAATATCTCAAGAACTCAACAGTGACAAGTTCGAGTGAAATTTGTTTATGCAGTAACACTGAAATAACCTATGCTCAAATCAATATTAAAACACAGAAACAACACAATAATTTCATCACCAAAATTGTGCAGAAATAAAGACAGACAGACTCCTTTGTATTAGAATTTGAACAGCGATATAATGTCTTTTACAATTTTCCCAACAAAGTCCATTCCTTTTTCTTCCATTTTTTAGAAACATTACAAATATATATAGGCATGGAGGCCCTCACAGAAGATGAATCAAACAGTTTTAGATGAACCTTCATTTCTCACAATAAAATCAATTAAAGACTGATTTTGATCTTTTAAACTCTCTAATTTGAAACGACAGATTTACCAGCAAAATACATCTTACAAACCTGGCAAACTGAATCTACATAGGACAAATTCAGCACGCCTTAAAAATACAAACTTGGAACAACAACATCCAACTCAGAGTTCTCTTCCCAAACATACTCCAACAACACTTTGATTCTCTCAACTTTGGCAACTAGTATAAATGCATAGTCCTTGATGAACTTCCTATCAAACCCTTTCCTCTCAGTAACAATCTGTCAAGGTGAAGCTAGACTGGAAGTGGCAACCCCTTGAAAATCATCCTCAAAGAACCACTGACCTTCAGGACTTTTGAACCTAGTAATGTAGAAAGCAAGAAAATTTTCAGTGGACTTAGAATCAAAAGCATAAATGTGTTTCCCCATCTTATCTAGTTGGGAATTCACTTAGGCAAGCTCCACTCTGGTGCACTTTGTGTAATCATTTGATTATATGCCCCTCAAAATTTGAGAATGCTGCTACATGAGGTTGCAGAATTTTGTGTGCATCCTGAGCTTCCTTTACAAATTTGACTTTCCTTTCTACTTAGCTCAGAAATTTTCCCAGCATTCTTATTCTGCACAACAGTATTTTTTTCTGTCAATTTATTCAAATCAACAAAGACATGGAAAAGAGACTTGGGGGTATCCTTTACCTACTCAAATACACCCCAAATGGGGCCTTTAACAGTGACCAAATGTAATGTCCCCCTTTTGGCGTAGCTTGCTTATGGACCCTTAGCTTGGTTGTTCCCACAAGGCTAAGGGAAGGAAAGAGAAGGGAACGTTGAGGGGAGGCTATCCTTTTAGCAAAAAGGTAAAAAGTACTTAAATATTCTAATTTTCAGTTCAATTTGCCAAAAAGTACTTTTGATCTAATGTTCACTTAAGTTGAGGATCTTTAAGGATCATGAGAGTCTAAATCCTCAAAAAGGAGTTTTTAAAGATAAAGTTGCTTATGTTTTAAAATACACATCCCTCCAACTTGGGCGCCGCCCTTGGGGGTTGATTATAAAAAGCAATTGAAGAGTCTTTTGGAAAGGTATGCTGAATATTGAATTCGAATCTTTGATCAAGTATGTCAAACTTGATTACTGTTGTCAACCTAGAGTTGCGCCCTGATTCAAGGACGTGCAGGAAACGGCCAGTCCTCTATCCGGCTGAAACAATGGGATTTTCTCATGAGGGTGGGTGCCTCGATAGTGAGAAGAACCTCCAGAGATTCCTACTCTATGCTGCTGACTACCATGGAAAAGGGGGAAAGAAAACTTAAAGGGGAAATCCTACCTAAAAGGGGGTGATACACCAGAATTATGATCCTACTCAGCTCGGAACCTTGAACACTAAGCGAACAAAAGAGAAGGAAGACCTTAGACTTCAATTAATCATTTGTGCATAAGTATTTCATGCAGAGGTTCGGTACAATGACTAAAACCTGAGCGAAATGGTGGAGAGAGGTCTGATAAAAGACACTTTGCTGCCGCCTAACATCCACTTACAATTTCAGCAAAAGACCATAAATAACACTTTGGCATGACCTGCACAAGGACAATATAGCAACTAGGTATGAAACAGAACTTGGGAAGGGAGAAAAAACTCTACCACTTATGCAAATTGCTGAAGAAATATACACTATGCCACGCTTGAAATCTGAAAGTACAGTCCTTATTGATTGAAGAGGTTACACAACCCTTAATGGCAGAGTCTGGTCTAACCAAGAGAGATTGGATGCTTTTTTAATCAGGGCTAAAAGCCATTATATAGCAAATTACAAGAGGCCAAAGATAGGCGTATAAACTTGAAGAGAAAGATTTACTTTTTTTAACTCAAGCTTTACTTGGCCTTAAAATAAAATATATTTTCCTTTATCCTTGTATGAAGCCTATTCGTTTGATGAAGCGCACTTATCCTTGTTATGAACTGTCCACCTCTTTTTTGCATGTAAATCTTCTAGCGGATGCGGCATTTGATCAATTAGTTAACTCCAAATATGGACTAGTCAACTCCTTGTTAGAAATTGGAACTCCAGTTGAAGCCAGATTTAGTCCTTCGAATGCATGCACTGAATGAAGACGAACAAGTCTTTAATGATCAGTCAACTGAAACTTAGACCGTTTATTCGAAAATAGCTCCGATGTTCGAAAATAGCTCTATCGTTCGAAAATAGCTCCAGCGTTTGCATGTATCTCGTTCTAATTTCGATCGTGTCTATTTCCAGCAGGATTTCATATTCAATTCTTCGTCGGACTATCTATTTTCTGTTCCTTTTGCACAGTCGGCTTCCATTTATTTCAGATTTTTTGCTACCCTTTTTAAATTCCAACGGTTACTTCCTGCAGGAAAAATTTGACGGCCTGCAGGACGTCACCGAAAACTGTCACATTTCCTTCAGAAATATTTCCGCAGGTTTATTCCTTTGTTATTTCCCTTTGTCGGTTCTTTTGTGTTGGTCGCTGAGTCATAACTGCGGGCTTTTGTTTTGTTGGCTCCCAAATTCCTTCGGACTTTTGTCCGAAGGAATTCCTTCGGACAAAAAGTCCGAAAGAATTCATTTCCGTGGTTTTGCCTTGCCTTTTATCTTGGTCTTGTTTTTCATCGGGTTTATTTTTTGCGCAAGTTTTTTCGAATTTCAACGGTCATTTGTCTTCGGACTTGTCTCCTACCTTTTTCGAATTCCTTCGGACTTTTTGTCCGAAGAAATTCCTTCGGACAAATATCCGAAGAAATTCATACCTTTAGTTTTTTCCAAAGCTTTATCAAACTTCCTTGACTTTTATCGGGATTTCTGCTGTGTGTAGGTCATTCCGAATTCCTTCGGACAAAAAGTCCGAAGGATTCCAATTGTCTTTGCAAAACTTTGCCTTTTTTTTGTCTTTGGCTTTGCCTTTTGAAAAAGTCTGGGGTCTTCTTTGTTTGACTTGTCTTGAGCCACTTCCGAAATTCCTTTGGCCAAAAGTCCGCAGAAATTCATTCTCTTTGCCTTTGCTCTACGAAACGCCCTTCGAGATTCCAATGTGTCCTCCGCTAGCCAGCCAGTCCACGTCTTCTTCAGCAGCAGTCCACGTGTCATCCAGCAGTCCCAGTGTCAGTCCACGTGGCCTCCAACAGTGCCCTTCGAAAAAATTGGAGGCACCCGGGCTTTCTGCAACGGTCACTGATTTGATCTTCCTCCTGCCCGAAGGGTATTGCCCTTCGGCCCTTTTGTAAGTGTCCCTTCCAAAGGGTACCCTGCCCTTCGGAAGTCTTGAAACTGTCCCTTTTCCTTGTCTTTTGCAATTTTTCCGAACTTCTTCTAAGTGCTTTACAAACTTGAGTAAGTCCGTAGATTTTCCCTGAGTGAGTGCGTAGAATCAGCAAAGGAAAACAATGCATTCTTCCTTCCTTGGCTAGAAACGAGAACTTTCCAAGTGGCAAGAAAAAAAATCTGATTCGTGGAAGATTTGTCAACATTCTAGCGACTCAGCTGGGAAGCATTCCTGCTATGCTTGAGAACTCAGACCATGTATAGACGTTATTCGAATTCCCAAGTGGTGAACCTGATCTCTGATTGAAAATCTGCTCTGATCATTGCTGTAATAACCTCCTTCAAAAGAAGAAGGGAAACACACGAAAGAAGAAAAAACTAACTAAAAGCAAATGTGCAAACAAGCACTTATTGAACAAAATGGAAGCAAACTACTGTGCTTTTACAGCACTTGGAGGAAAGCAAAGAATAATTAAATATGTACATGGAACTTTGCTCTTTAATAGCAATGTTTTAGATGTATCCCATTTACTGGGATTGGAAGCTCTTCGCCATCCATCTTAGCAAGTTGGAAGGCATTGTGGGATTTGCAGCTGGAGATCGTATAAGGGCCACTCCAAAGTGAATCAAACTTTGTGTGCCTTCCTGGTTTGGCCCGGTCCTCATCCCACTTAAGGACCAAATCTCCATCATTGAAGCTTCGTGAGGAAGCTCCTTTGTCAAATGTCCTTTTCCCCTGTGCCTGATGACTTTCTATGGCTAGCATAGCTTGATTTCTTGTCTCTTCCAGCTCCATAAGTTCTGCATACCTAATCTCCATAGGCTCATTTTCTAACAGTTCAAGTTGATGCATTAATTCTAAGGCGGGAAACTCAAGAGAGATCGGTAACCTTGCTTCCCTACCATAGACCAGTGTGTAGGGAGAGTTAGCTATTGACCTTTTGTAGGTAATCCTATCAGCCCATAGTGCTGACTTCCGCTTGAGGTACCATGATCTCTGATTGTCTTCAATGGTCCTTCGTATGATCCTCAATAGGTTCTTGTTTGTAGACTTAGCAAGGCCATTTCCTTATGGATAATAATTTGATGAGGTGTTGAGATAGATTCCATGTTGGACTGCCCATTGGCTGATCCTAGATCCCACAAAAGCCATTGCATTGTCAGAAATAATTGTTGAAGGGACTCCAAACCTAGTGACCAAACTTTCATAGAAATCAAGGACGCTAGTTTCGTTTGCCTCCTTTAATGCAACTGCTTCCGTCCAACGTGTGAAGTAGTTTGTAGCTGTTAGAATCCACTTATGCCCTGAACTGGAAGGAGGGTTGATGAGACCAATAAAGTCTAATCCCCACTGAACAAATGGCTGATCCACTGTAATTCGCTGTAGGGGCAGGGCTGCTAGTTTAATTTTCCCTACAAACATAGCGCATTGTTTGCACTTTCTAACCAATGCATGGCAATCACCAAATATAGTAGGCCAAAAGTACCCACCTCTCATGATCTTGAGTGCTGTAGTTCTGGCAGAAAAGTGTCCACCAAATCCATCATGGAACTCTTCCAACAACCTTTGAGTATGCCCTGGCTCTACAGACCTTAGTAACATACCATTGATATCCTTCTTGAACAAGACACCGTTAACAAGCAAAAATGGAATTGATTGCAGTCTGAAATACCTTCTTCTTGAAGCGCTTAAGTGGGAAGGGTAACGACCTACCTGAAGATAGCTCACCAGATCATGGAACCAGCTGGAAGGTGAGGTTTGTACAGCAACGACTTCTACATCATTTGACACTAGAACAGCGTCGTTGGTTTCTTGTAAGTCCTGAGCTAGATGCTCACAAAGTCCTTTGCCCCTAACTAGTTTCGTGATCTTAATTTCTATATTATATTCCATCACTTTGGTTATCCAACCAGCCCTTTTCTCATTCATGTCCTTGTTCAGAAGAAATTCCTTGATGCTTGGATGAGCAACCATTAAAAGTATTTTATTATTAGACAGTAAGTGCCTAAATTTCTTCAGAAATCTTATATGCAAGGACGTGTTTTTCAAAAAAAGAGTACCTTGTCTCATACTCCTGCAGGCCTTGGCTGTAGAAGGCTATTGGCTGCTCCAAGTCTTCATGGTTCTGCTGCATAAGAATACCTGAAATGGTGTCCACATTAGCATACGTATACAGAATGAAGTCTTTCTTGAAATCTGGATTCAAGAGCGTAAGGGCACTTGCTATGGCTTTCTTAACATCTTCAAACCCTGTTATTCCCTCCTTGGACCAGCTGAAGCTTTGATTTTTATTTAACATGGCTGTAAGTGGCTTAGCTATAGTAGCAAAATCTGAAATATATCTCCTTATGAAATTCATCTTTCCAAAGAAACTTTGCAAAGCCTTTTTGTTCTTAGGCAAGGAGAGTGCTAGAATAGACTGAATCCTCTCAGAATCTATGTTTAAACCATGCTTAGAAACATGTCCAAGAAGCTTACCTTCATGAACTGAAAATACACACTTTTTGGGATTTAGAGATATCCCAAACTGTCTACACCTTTCAAAAACATGCTGGAGGTGCACCACGTGATCTTCTGCGTCCTTTGAGAATACTGTTATATCATCTAAATAGACAAGCACAAATTTGTTAAGAAGGCCTTGGAAGGCCATATCCATGGCTCTCTGAAAGGTTGCCCCAGCATTGGACAAACCGAACGGCATCTTTCTGTACGCGAACATTCCCCACTTGGTTGTGAAAGCCGTCTTGAACTGGTCTTCTTCTTTGACCAAAATCTGATTATAGCCACTATACCCATCTAATAAGGAAAACCTCTCTGAACCTGAAACAAGCTATAAGATTTGTTCCATTGATGGCAATGGATAGTGGTCTTTAAGCGAGGCCTTGTTTAAGTCACGAAAATCAACACATAACCAAATCTCACCGTTCGTTTTCCGTATTGGAACAAGGTTCGCCACCCAAGTTGAGTGCTTGATTGGAAATATAATAGCAGACTCTATAAGCTTGTGAAGCTCAGCTTTCATTAAAGGCTCAAGTTTCGGATTAATTGGCCTTTGTCTTTGTCGTACTGGCTTGGTTTCGTCTTCTAGCTCAATAGTGTGTTGAGCCAAGCTTGGATCAAACCCTTTGAGATTGCTATACTGCCATGCGAATATGTCAGCAAGATTTTGGCATAATTCGACGAAAGCTTTCTTTTGTAGTGGAGTGCATACCTTGCCCAATTTCAATATCTTACCAGCTGCAATCTCCACATTGGAGTAGTGCTCCTCTTTTGTAGACAAAGCTGGTTTCTCTCTCCTTAGCTCATCGTCTTCACTGAAAATGTTCTCAAGGGTAACCAATCCCTTGGGTAGTTTATTGGTTTTCAGCTGTACAATCTGGTCACCATACTGCTACAAGCGTTTTCCCTGATTTTTTGGAGAAAACTCAGCGTCTTGTAAAAACCTCACAATCTGATCGTCACTTTCAAATACCTGCCAATTTACCTGGTTATCTGGGACAGAAGGCCTTACGACTATCCTTATATGTGACTGAGAAGCACCACTTTTAACATCAGTTGGAATGTCAAATTGCGCCCCAACAGTAGCCAACCTATCGGCATGTTTATTTCTATCTCTTGGTATGGCCTGAATATTAAAAGCCTGGAAGTCTTCAAGTAAATTCCATACCCTGTGTCTATAAGATTTAAGTAACATGTTCTTGCATACATTTAAGCCCCTTACCTGGTGAACCACCAGTTCACTATCTCCAAACACTTGTAGACAGCGTGCTTTCATCTTTCTAGCCCATTGCAAACCGTGGACTAGTGCTTCATATTCAGCAACGTTATTCGAACAGCCAAACTGAAATTTAATGGATGAGAAATACCTTTGTTTTGTAGGAGAAACTAACATTATTCCAGCTCCTGTCCCATGCTTATTTCTTGATCCATCGAAGTATAGTTGCCACAAGCTTTCACTAGACTCGCCTTCTTTGACCATGGCTGGGATTTGTGCATTGTTCTCATGAAGACAATATACACCAAGATCTTCTTTGTAATGACCCTGCTCAAATCTGGTTGAAAACTTTTGATTTTTGGTCTTAGAAATTTTATCAAACACTTCATATACAAGGGTCATATGACTGATATAACATTTTAGTTTGCTTTAATGGCTCTTTCCTTTACTTAACATCAATAAGAATGCTTACAAGAAGACTCTAGATTGTCTAAACAATGACCTAGCACGAATGTGGAACTAATTTTGGCAATATTCCATGCATATATATGATCTATGCTTGAGAAATGAACACCTACAGCCAACTGACATTTTTACAAACAGTTGGTATGCAAACTAACTCGCTGATAATAAATGATATCGAAATTCTCAAATGACACCAGCAATTATTATCTCTTTAATTGCAATGAAATTTCTAATACAATGCTCATGAAATATGGCCAAGACTCAATGTTAACAATTTCAAAATGAACCTGATTGGAGACGCCTTCAAATGTTATGAATTTCTGAGTTGTCTTCAGACTGGTATACTTCAGATCAGACTTGCATATCTTCCAAATTCCACCTCCAAATGAATATATGTCAATGCCAAAGTGTTAGGAAATGTTGGGCGCCCCTTTTGGATGATATTTGATATTTTTTTGGACTCCTTTAATGCAAAATCGCCCCACTTCAAAGTTGCAGACCTGCCATGGATAAACCTTCAAATCTGAAATAATCTCCACAACCTTTGGATTATTTGTCATAAACAAAACGTTCCTTGGACTTGGGCACTCCAAATGGCACTATGCTTGATGTTGAAAACCCTCTTAGGTAACCAAAACGAACTTGGAAGTGTGGCAGTCCTCAAAAATTACAGTCATATATTCCTCCTTATTTACAGCTGTAATGGCCTTCCAAAGGTCTCCAAACTAGTCACAAAAACTTCCCCAAGGAAGGGGAATCCCTTTGGTAACACTATCACTTGCAAACACTTCCTTAAATATTGAAATCGAACCATTCCAATGGGACTGAAACAAAATTACAGTCACCCCTAAATATATGCATACTCACCAAAATAGACCTCCATTGTCTTGAGAATGTTCTCCCAGCTAAGGCGCTTCAATTGGATGTTCTTGTTGCTTCAACAAACACCTAGAATGAAAGATTAGAATTCATTGCCATAGCTGCCATGAAAGTCTTCAGATTATGCAATGTAAACCCTTGACCAAAGCTTGTCGATGATGCCCAAATGAAGAAGCTGAATACTTCCTCCTCAAAGTGCAACCCTTCAGATGTTATTTCACACCCTCAATTATGCTTTCAATGGAGGTTTTCGTCTCCAATGGCTATTCTGCAGAAACCCTCGGCTCCACAAGATGAATCAATCAAAATATTATTCATTCAACTGGATGCCGAGAATGAGCTCTTGCCTTTCCTTTTATTCTTTTTTTAAGAGAGCTCAATCACCTTCCTGGCCAATGTGGGATAAAAGATTTATTCCCACATTAAATTATTCACTTAATACACTTTATTATGTTAAAGTGACTTTATTATTATAAAGTTACTTTATAACTTTATAATAATATTAAAATATTAAATAAATCACTTAAGTCACTTAAACTTTAATATCTCTCTCATCATTCATCCGATGCACGAGCCGTCTGAAGCTGTCGACTGAGGAAGTGATTCTGAACGCTATCAATCCATACTGCCAAAAATAGCAGGGGTCCCACGCTGAGTGCTGAATACTGCTAAAAATAGCAACTCAGGCTAGAAGTGTCCAAATGAGCCTGAACGAAAGCCAACTGATCAAGTACTGACAAACTGAAGCTGAGCCAAGCTCCATCAAGAGACCCTCTAACCATGCATATTAACCTACGAGGGCTAAGAATAGGCTAAATCCATCGAACTCTGATGCTCGCAAAAATGGGGACATTACATTCTTCTTTAATCAACTTGTATGGATCATACTCATGCAAAGTAGAGGCCCACTCATCAAGAAATAAATCTGGAACTCCATCCAAAGGTGAGTCTTTTTCTACTTCACTAGTTTGTACTACTTCATCTGAAATAATACAGTTTGCATTGACTACACTTGGCGTATAAGGTTCCATGTGAAAACGCGCAATAGGTTCTGAATGAATGGTTACCTTTGTGCCATATCTGGTTCTGAACAACAGGTATGTCCAATCAGCTGATAGGTATCCCCCAATCTTTGAGGTGAAATCTCTTGAAAGGCACATGGTGAAATAAGGAGGTAGATCTACCACTACAATGTCCTGCTGAATAGTTACATTAGGACAGGCATGTAACGTTAGTTTCAAATCTTTAATAATCCCTATTGTCTTTGCGGGCGAACCATCCAACTGTAGTACTCCTTTAGTATTTGGCTCATAGACAAGGCCGAGCTTGTTTGCAATCTGTTTAGGCATGACGGTACTGCTAGCTCCACTATCCACCATGCAATTATGAACTAAGGTGTCTCCTACTATCAAGGAAAGATAAAAAGGGGGAGTCTTCTTGACTTTTACCTTAGTTTTGTCTGCCTTTGGTATATTATCTCCTTGTTGCACCTGCTGCTTAGCTAGCGGATCTGAGTTTGTCAAAACAATACCTCCTTTGTCTACTAATTTTGGAGACAATTCAAGAGCTGAAAGTTCTTGAATGAGTCTGTCCTTTTGGCCTGGAATCGACAGAGTATCCCACATGCTAATATTGATGTTAGATCTTTTCATCTGGTCTACAATGTTGAACTGGGAAGGACTTACCTTTGATTGAACCCTTTGTGTCACTTGCTGCTTACGAACAAGAGGTATTTGCTATACTTTGCCAACCTCTACATTCTGATTTTTTGTGACTGTGGGGGCAACACGCTGTTCTTTCGCACCTTGAGCAATAGTACTAGAAGCATTAGACGTACTTGCCACGGCTTGAGCTTTTCCAACAACTCTTCTTTTATTTCTTTGGTAGGTTAGCGCTGCAACTTGATCATTTGAAGTGTTAGTCCTAACATCTTGAGAAAAAACAATGTGATCCTCTACCTGCCAATTTACATTAACAGCGTCAAGCTGCCCTTGGGTCATTCCTTGTGATGCTAGTCCCGTATCTTGATATTGGCTCTCATGAAAAGAGAACTCCTCTTGTGTCATCTGTGGCATGGCGCTGTTTGTCTAAATTGAATCCTAATTTTGAAAATTATTTAGATTTGAAACCTGCCAACCTGAATCCTGCACTAGATTGTTCTGAGATGGAGTTGGAACGATGGCCTTTGAAGTAGAAGGAACACTTGGATCAATAGCAGCATATGGCTTTGCTGGAGTTATAGCCCCTTGCGTTTGATAGGGTGGTCGGTTCTCTCTGAAACCCTGATAAGAAGATCTTTGATCCTTGAAAGGATGATAGTTATTTTGATTCTGCTGTTGATAGGGCCTATTTGACTGGAATTGCTGCCTCTTAAGCTGTACTATTTCATTTCTGAAAGACTGTAATAGAGTTTTCAGCTCTCCTATCTCACTAGATTGACTAGTAGAGGTTGCAATTGGACGCTGAGGTGCTGAAATTGGAGCCAAGGATGGAACTTGAGGGACATGAAGGGCTGGTGCTGAACCTATCTCCGAAAATATGGGCATTGGAGGTCTTGGAGCATGCTTTCCTGCCTGAATCAGACTATTGTCTGCTCTTATTGCCACGTCATAGGCACCTAGCAAGGTAGTGCCGCCCATTGACTGTATCATCACACTGTATCAGAATTCAGAGCTTTCAAAAAATATAAAAAAACATACTCTGGTGATGGCCTAATTAGGATCGGTAACCTGTGCCATGTCTTTTGGAATATGAGATTAAAATTAGACATGAACTCATGAGGGGCTCTCTGTATGGCTGTTAATTGCTCAACCAAAGATAGGTAGTCAGACTTGTCCTCAAACTGTTTGACCAAAGCAGCGCCTAAATCATCCCAAGTAGAGATAGATCTAAGTGGGAGGGTTTTATACCATTGTAATGCTTTTCCTTTGAAAGAAGCAGCTAATAATCTGATGGCGACATTATCTTCAGTTACATTATGAACTGAACAAAGATTAGCAACATCCTGTGTATGCTCAACAGGGGTTGTTTGATCTTCCCCTGAGAAGAATGGAATACTTTTGAGGGCAGATATAGGTATATCATTTAGCTGTGCTAAATTTAGTGGACTCCCCCTATTGAATGGAGCAAATACTTGATTTCTTATGGCCATCTGAATGGTGGGGATTTAAGTGTCGAGAACAATAGGATGAGGGGGAGCTAAATATTCCCTTTGAGGATATGGACTTGCTCTTCTAGATCTTGCTCTTTTATAAGTCAAAAATTCAAAAGGAATACCTTTGCTTGCTGATCTTGTAGTAACTTTTGGCATGAACTGATTGTCTGAATGATGCTATGAACTCTTCTGCTCTTCTGCAAATAAATATCTTCCTTTGCTGTGAAGATTTTCAGTAAGGAACTCTTTTTGTGGTCCCACCGGGCGTGCCAACAACTGTTGTCAACCTGGAGTTGCGCCCTGATTCAAGGACGTGTGGGAAACGACCAGTCCTCTATTCGGCTGAAACAATGGGATCTTCTCACAAAGGTGGGTGCCTCGATACTGAGAAGAACCTCCAGAGAAGGCTGGTTCCTGTATGATGTATCAATGAAGATTCCTACTCTACGCTGCTGACTACCATGAAAAAGGGGGAAAGAAAACTTAAAGGGGAAATCCTACCTAAAAGGGGGTGATACACCAGAATTATGATCCTACTCAGCTCGGAACCTTGAACACTGAGCGAACAAAAGAGAAGGAAGACCTTAGACTTCAATTAATCACTTGTGCATAAGTATTTCATGCAGAGGTTCGATACAATGACTAAAACCTGAGCGAATTGGTGGAGAGAGGTCTGATAAAAGACACTTTGCTGCCGCCTAACATCCACTTACAATTTCAGCAAAAGACCATAAAGAACACTTTGGCATGACCTGCACAAGGACAATATAGCAACTAGGTACGAAACAGAACTTGGGAAGGTAGAAAAAACTCTACCACTTATGCAAATTGCTGAACAAATATACATGATGCCACGCTTGAAATTTGAAAGTACAGTCCTTATTGATCGAAGAGGTTACACAACCCTTAATGGCAGAGTCTGGTCTAACCAAGAGAGATTGGATGCTTTTTTAATCAAGGCTAAAAGCCATTATATAGCAAATTACAAGAGGCCAAAGATAGGTGTATAAACTTGAAGAGAAAGATTTACTTTTTTTTAACTCCAAGCTTTACTTGGCCTTAAACTAAAATATATTTTCCTTTATCCTTGTATGAAGCCTATTCGTTTGATGAAGTGCACTTATCCTTGTTATGAACCGTCCACCTCTTCTTTGCATGTAAATCTTCTAGTGGATGTGGCATTTGATCAATTAGTTAACTCCAAATATGGACTAGTCAACTCCTTGTTAGAACTCGGAACTCCAGTTGAAGCCGGATTTAGTCCTTCAGATGCATGCACTGATAATGATCAGTCAACTGAAACTTAGACTGTTTATTCGAAAATAGCTCTATCGTTCGAAAATAGCTCCAACGTTTGCATGTATCTCGTTCTAATTTTGAACGAGTCTATTTCCGACAGGATTTCATATTCAATTCTTCGTCAGACTATCTATTTTCTATTCCTTTTGCACAGTCGGCTTCCATTTATTTCGGATTTTCTGCTACCCTTTCTAAATTCCAACGGTTACTTCCTGCAGGAAAAATTTGACAGCCTATAGGACGTCACCGGAAACTGTCACATTTCCTTCGGAAATATTTCCGCGGGTTTATTCCTTTGTTATTTCCCTTTGTCGGCTCTTTTGTGTTGGTCGCTGAGTCATAACTGCAGGCTTTTGTTCTGTCGGCTTCCGAATTCATTCAGACTTTTGTCCAAAGAAATTCCTTCGGACAAAAAGTCTGAAAGAATTCATTTCCGTGGTTTTGCCTTGCCTTTTATCTTGGTCTTGTTTTTCTTCGGGTTTATTTCTTGCGCAAGTTTTTTCGAATTTCAACGGTCATTTGTCTTCAGACTTCTCCTGCCTTTTCCGAATTCCTTCGGACTTTTTCTCCGAAGGAATTCCTTCGGACAAATATCCGAAGAAATTCATACCTTTAGTTTTTTCCAAAGCTATATCAAACTTCCTTGACTTTTCCCGGGATTTTCGTTGTGTGTTGGTCATTCCGAATTCCTTCGGACAAAAAGTCCGAAGGATTCCAATTGTCTTTGCAAAACTTTGCCTTTTTTCTAACTGTCTTTGGCTTTGCCTTTTGAAAAAGTTTGGGGTCTTCTTTGTTTGACTTGTCTTGAGCCACTTCCAAATTCCTTCGGACTTTTTGTCCGAAGGAATTCCTTCGGACAAAAGTCCGCAGAAATTCATTCTCTTTGCCTTTGCTTTACGAAACGCCCTTCGAGATTCCAATGTGTCCTCCGCCAGCCAGCCAGTCCACGTCTTCTTCAGCAGCAGTCCACGTGTCATCCAGCAGTCCCGGTGTCAGTCCACGTGGCCTCCAGCAGTGCCCTTCGGAAAAATTGGAGGCACTCGGGCTTTCTGCAATGGTCACTAATTTGATCTTCCTCCTGCCCGAAGGGTAGTGCCCTTCGGCCCTTTTGTAAGTGTCCCTTCCGAAGGGTACCCTGCCCTTCGAAAGTCTTGAAACTGTCCCTTTTCCTTGTCTTTTGCAATTTTTCCGAACTTCTAAGTGCTTTACAAACCTGAGTAAGTCCGTAGATTTTCTCTGAGTGAGTGCGTAGAATCAGCAAAGGAAAACAATTCATTCTTCCTTCCTTGGCTAGAGACGAGAACTTTCCAAGTGGCAAGAAAAAAAATCTGATTCGGGAAGATTTGTCAACAATTACCACATTTTGAGGACAAAAACCTTCAAGAAGTGTCAAGAGTTTGGGGACGAAAACCTCCATTCCTACTACTTGGGCAGCTCTATTCAAGAGTTGTAGTTGAGCTTCAAAATTGCATGTTTACATGCAAGTGGATCTACAAAAGTGTTTTTAGACACCACTTATATTGAAGAATATTGTAAACCCTATAGAAAGCTGGTTTTTGGTGAAATTGCAGGGCTTGGAGAGTGGCGACTTGCATTGGGAGCTTGTTCGTAGTGTTGAGCGCCATTTCATTGGGTGGCGACTTGCCTAGAGGGTTGAGCGAGATGATTGGAAGGGTTCATTGAAGCCTAAAATATTGCATGATATTTTATATGATTTTCCAGCTTTGGTGACTTGAATTGAGTGCTGGTTTTGTGGTCTTCGAGCTGATTCGAAGGGTTCGTTGAAGCTTAAATATTGCAGAATATTTTATATAATTTTCCCAGCTTGGGCGACTTGCCCCAGGAGCATTTTGAAGGTCAATTGGTGGTCCATTGGTAAGTTTAAACAATCTTATTTATTTTATATAGTTTTCTAAGGTGGGACAAATAAGTTTGAGGAATTGGACATCTTTGGAGGCTTTTTAGACTCCGAGTTGACAAGGTATTTTTATAATATTATTTTTGTATTTTTGGAAATAAAATCAAAAGGTTTTGGAGGTCTTTTGATGAGCAAAAATAAGGGTATTGATTTCGAAATTCTTCCATTAATTTCTAAGTTGGGAAATTCACTTGATGGAGGTTTACATGGGTTTAGGTTGCCTTGTTTGGTCCTAAACAATAGAGCATTTATTATTGCAAATATTGGTGGAATTTATAACCTATTTTCAGCTGGTTTGGCAGAGTTATAAATTTGATTTTGAGTTGTTTCATGCTATTTATTACTGATTTTGGTGACTTGGTTTGGAGAAGATTTGATCATGTTTTAGGTCCTAACATTAGCCAATTTTATATGATATGTAAGCTAGAATTTATCTGAATTTTGTTTTTAGTTGTGGAGGGTTTTCTGAGTTGGATTTTGTGACAAAAAGAGAACATTAAAATCAGCTTGGTGGTATTGAGGGTTTTGGAGTGGAAAACATACCAAATTCAGCTCCTTCCTTCATACGGTGTGAGCCATGGTTGGCTAAGTTTCACAAGGTATTTTTCTATTTATTTGTTGGTTGATTGATGTGAAATTTCAGTTTGTTGGTGCAAATATAACTCTAGGGTTGGCTGGTTTTTATTTCCAGAATTCAGATTTTGTTTCGGAATTATTTAGGGGTTTGTTGGGAAACCCTATTTTGCATTGTTGTCCAAATTTGGGGACATCACACCAAATTAGTTGAGCTCTACTCCATGGTTTGAATCTTATGCTGCAATTGTTGCACCTCTTGGGCATGCCTTTCCTACTCCTCTCTGATAAAATATTGAGCATATTTGCTCAGAGACACAACTATAGACCCCAGTTCCCCTCTCTGTCCTTCCGTAACTCATTAAAATTGAACACCAGAGGATCAACCTTTGAAATGATTTTCATTACGTATATAGATATATTTGAAACAATCCTCCTATTGGGAAAGAGAATTTTATCTCAAGTCAAGACCCCATGATGGCATAAGTCTAGAATAAGCTCTACGCATGGAAAAACTTCAGGGTTTCAGACGACCTTCTACAAGTAGGAGCTCCTAATGTTGAAACCATAATCCACTTGTGTCTAGTCTACTTGGAGAATCATTAGTTGATGATGCATTCTTTAACTGAAAATATAGGTCATTGTAATTATACGCCGACAGTAAAAATTGTGTTGGTAATTTCCATGCCCTGCTATGCCTCTTTTGATGTTTGCCTTGGAGTAGTAGGTTGCTGCTTATGTAATGTCATTAACCCTGTTATGAACTAAAATTATGACACAAACCTCAAAAATACGATTGGAGAACTACGAATTTGTCTTAGTTGTAGAGTTTCAAAGTTTAAACTTTGTAAATGCACAATTACAACTCTGTAACAATCCTTCCCCAATCTGTCGCTTAATTGTCTCAATTTGCTGCCTTGTAATTTTTTTCAAACACTTTGTATGCAAAGTGCTTCTTGCTGGTTTTTGTCACAATTTGATGATTTGTTTGAATGACGATGGATTAAAGCTTCAAGTGTTTATAGAAAAATGCAAGAATGACAATGCTAAGTTTTTTTTGTTTTTTTGTTTATATTAAAAAGGGTAAAAACTTTATTGAAAATCAGAAAAGAGTATTACAAAACAGCAAAGGGCCAGGGCCCCAGGAACTCAAAAGAACTAGTCAAACCAATCTTGAAACATCATTATCCTTCACCAATATCATTCTCATCCTCAGCCAGAATCCTCTCCAAGTCACGTCGGAGCTCATGGGGAACCTGCTCCCACTCATCAATCTTCCATCCATCTACTTGCTTCGAGGCCCACTTAGCCAAACAGTCAGCTGCCTTATTCCACTCCCTTGGGATATGGACAAAGGACACCATTTCCATCAAAGAACTCGTCTGCAAAATCTGTTGCACTATCATTGCCACCTGCCAACTAACGTCTGAAACCTTCTGTTTATTCAACACGTTAATCAAAACCTGAGTCAGACTCAAAAAAAACCTTGTGCCATCCCAAAGCAAAAGCCCTCTCCAAAGCGTAGAGAATCGCAAAACCTTCCATAAGGTTGTTAGTCTGTACTCCATGAACAGAAAAGAAAAAAACCACCGACCCAGAAAAGTCCCTACTAGCGCCACCAATGCCAGCAGGGCCAGGATTTCCTCTTGAAGAGCCATCACTATTGAGCTTCAGAGTGCCAGCCGGAGGGGGTAGCCAACTCCCCCCCTTTGAACTTTCTGATGCAGCGGCCTTCCTCTCCTAACACAAGCAGAAGCTGGAGACAACCATTGAATACCCAATCTATCCACTAACTCAGCATCCCCTTTCGCCAAAGGGAACACCACATCACACTTAGCTTCCACTATCTCCCAAATCATACCCATAATTTTGTGCCAAACTTGTTGAATCAACAACTTCTCTCCTCGAAATATTCTTCGATTGCATTCCAACCAAATCTGCCAGAGTATGAAAGAAGGCCCAACATACCACACATCTTGTAAGAAAGAGGCCCTCGAAGGTGATCTTCCCAGACTATTCCAAAAATCCTCCAGGGAGGACGCATGAACACAAGGTCTTTTCCAAACCTCCCACCAAAGATGCCAAAGTTGTCGAGTCACGGGACACTGGAAAAACAAGTGGGAGGAATCCTCCTCTCCACATCCGCACCAAACACACACAAAAGGACCCTGAAAACCCCTCTTCCTAAGCTTATCCCATGTCAAGCATCTATTCCAAGCCAAAGTCCATATAAAGCAATTACACTTTGGCCAAGAAAGCTTATTCCACACTTTCTTTCACCGGTGAACCTCCACCCCGTCCAGCTGTTGAAATAACAAACCCTGATATCCAGAAGCAACAGTATAGACACCCTTAGGATTAGGAGACCAAGAAAGGACATCCCTTTCCTGGAGGGAACTACACCGCCTATGAGAAAGGATGCTATGAAGCTCCGCACACTCCTCCTCCATACCAACAATAGGCCACTCCTTAGGTTTCTTCCATCTCGCCACCACCATCTGTCCTTGAGAATAAAAGGATTTGAAGTCACTCACCCTTGACCATCATACTTCACAGAACCTCTGGCCCAGATTTACCAAATTAGGGAACTGAGACACAATGGGAGGAAAGCCATCCCAAGAATCATACAAAAAATGAGCTTTAGTCCCTCTTTTACAAATCCAAAATAAACCCCCCTTAATTAGAGCAGCGCCTTTCTTGAGTGTGCTCCAAATCACCGAGCCTTTCCCCACTAGGGGATAACGAGGAATATCAATTTGAGGGACCCCCGAGAAGTATTTCTGAGTTAATACCCTGGCCCAGATCCCATCCTGCTCCACACACCACTGCCAATACAATTTAGCAGCCAATGCCATCCCTGACAGTGACGACTGCCTTAACCCAAGGCCGCCAAGCTGTTTTGGTCTACAAACAATGTCCCATCTGACAAGGCTCCATTTAGAGGACAATAAGCTACCAGCATAAAAATTGTCTTGCTAAGGAATCCAACTCCTTAACAAAGCCCATAGGAGCCACATGAATCATACATCTATAGATGGGGAGAGCCTGCACCATAGATTTGAGCAGTTGAACACGACCCGCGAAGAACAACCAGCGATGGGTCCAATGATTAACTTTCACACGAAATTTATCCAACATATTCTGCCAATACTCCGTGGAAAGTCTTCCAACAGAGATGGGAATACCAAGATAGGTCAAAGGGAGCACCCCAATCTGGAATCTCAAGATGTGAGCCATTCTCCTTTGAATGGAACCTGGAGTATTGAAGAAAAAGATGGAAGACTTATCTTCATTAATCAATTGGCCCGAAGCTACAAGGTACACATCCAACACCTTGCGTATATTCGAAGCTTCCCTAATTGTAGCCATACCCATCAAAGCAGTGTCATCCACAAACTGCATGTGGGATTGTGAAGGTAGACCACCTCCCCACCCTCACCCTTGTATGAAACCTAACTCCACATTCCTTTTTATCAAGCGTCCCAGACCCTCAACAAGAAGAAGAAACAAGGAGAGAAGGGGTCACCCTGCCACAGACCCCGAGAGGCACCAAAAAGCTCAGAGTGCTCGCCAATTATTAACACAGAGAAGGATACCGAAGTAACACAACTCATAACCCAATAAATCCACTCATCCCCAAAACCAAAAGCACCTAGGACCTTCCGAAGGAAGGGCCATCAAACGCAATCATAAGCCTTAGCCATATCAAGGTTGATGAACATTGCCTTATCTTTGGAGCTGGCCATAGAGTGAATGGTTTTAGTTGCAATAACAATCCCATCCAGAATCTGACGTCCTACTGCAAAACCACTCTGTTCTTCAGAAATCAACACTTTAAGCCACTTTTTCAACCTATCAGCAATCAACTTAGAGATAATTTTATAAATCACATTGCAAAGAGAGAGGCCGAAATTGACTTAACCTATCCGCCCCCTCACACTTTGGGATGAGAGCAAGGAAGGTAGGATTCAAGGCCCGTAGCATCTGTTTATTCCTATGAGACTCTTGAACAACCGCCAACAAGTCCAACTTGATAATCTCCCAAAATTCTTGAAAGAACTCAATCGAGAATCCATCAGGGCCAGGAGCTTTCCCCCTCTTCATTTGAAACACAATCCCCTCTAGCTCCTCAATCGTGATATTACTCATAAGCTGCTCATTCATCTCCCTAGAGACCAATGAAGGGATACAAGAAAGAACCTGAGCTTCCTCATCAGAGTCCCCTTGCGAGTCCTCTCTGAATAATGAAGCAAAATATTGCTTAGTTTCCAACATAATTTCATGGAAAGAAGAAAGAGTTTCACCCCTATCATTCACCAGAGCAGAAATAGAATTACCCTGTCTCCTGGCTTTCACCGAGTTGAAGAAAAAAACAGTATTTTTATCCCCTTCCTGAAGCCACTCAATTCGAGCCTTTTGTTTCCAAAAGACCTCTCGTAGCTCACACTCTTCCAGTGCTTTCAAAGCCCTAGTCTCTTCCCACAGCAAGTCCTCATTCATTCCCTCCTCTCTGATCAACCTCGTAATACCATCCAACTCAGCTTGGGCAGCAGTCTTCTCATAGAAAATGTTTCCAAAGCACTGTCGATTCCCGTGTTTACGCTGATACTTGACAAATTGAAGTAACTTAGCAAAAGTATACATTGTTGTACTAGAAGCAGGTCTGCCATACCTCCACCACTCAGCAATATAGTCGTTGAGAGAGGAGTCACGCAACCACATTAGCTGGAACTTGAAAGTAGGAGATCAAGGTACTCGAGCTGAAGAAATAGCCAGCTTGATAGGCCAATGATCTGAACCCCTCCAATCCAAAATTTCGGATGTAGAACACCACAGCCCACCAATCCAGTAGCAAGAAACTAGAAAGCGGTCAAGTCGTTCCGCAATGTAGTTATTCCCAATCCTCCGATTGTTCCAAGTAAACTGGCCATTAATGGGCTTTATATCCACAAGATTTAAAACTGAGATATTATCCTGAAGTAGTATCGCAAAAGGCTCCAGCCTCGCAATACCACCCCTCGTCTCCACCAGCTCAGAAATAGCATTGAAGTCTCCAGCCATTATCCACGAATGGAAAGGAGCCATGCTTCGGATAAACCGGATATGGGACCACAAACTTTGTTTACCTTGAAGATCAGTAGGTGCATAGATATTGGAGAAGAGAACCATCTCCCTCGTCTCAACACAGGAAGCAATCTTAGAGATAGAAGACTGCGAGGATAACCACCAAAGAGGGCGGATCTTCTGAGAATTCCATAAACAAGCCACTCCCCCTGCAGACCCTTGAGCACCAATACACTGGCACTCTCCACCCCCCCAAAGCTTAGGCACTAAACCAAACATACCCTCCACTGATACCTTAGTCTCCTGCAGGAAAAGAACATCAGGAGATTGACTTCTAACCAGATCCTGAATAGCTTTTTGTCTAGGGCCATTGTTCAAGCCCCTTACATTCCAGGATAGAATGATCATTTCAAGGGGGTCGAAAAATGAGAATCAAGAGTCTTAACAGACCCTGACTCTACCAAAGTTTCCCCTGTTAATTTAATCTTTTCCAAATCTTTTTTTCTACCAAGCTTGGAAGACTTCTCCCTTGCTCCTTTTTTTAGCTCCTTTTGAAGAAGACCCAAATGAGAAGAAGAAGACTTATCAATCTTCACCCCCTCAGTACTTGTGTTTAAGACGAGGAGATCCATCCTCCCCACCCTTCTTCCTTACTGCAATAGGAACCGATTCCCCCTGGACTTCCACTTGAACATCAGTGTCCATTTGCAAAGCCCTAATATCCTACAGACCCTGAGTCGCTTCTGAAAGAAGGCCCTCCTGTCTTGTGCCCAAAGCATCCTGATCCAGATTCATCAAACCTGGATTCACTACCTGTTGGCTGAGATCATCTAAGACTTCAAATCTGTTGAAAGAGTCTTCCTCCTGCCTTTCCTTCAAAGTGCTCTTTTGACCTCGATTCCTATTTCGAGCCTTAACAAGAACGAAATTATCAGCACCATCCCCATCGCCAGGAATGGGTTCCTTTCCCTTTTCAACCCTGGGGGGTTGCGGGATGGTTGAGAAGGCTGGGGATCCATAGGTCTAGCTTTTGGGCATCTTCTCTGCAAATGACCATATTCATGACAAAGTTGACACCGAAAAGGAAGAGTTTCATAATCCGATTGTTGCACCCAAGAGTAAGAACCCGCACACATATCCATCGAATCTAGCAAAGGTTTACTTAAATCAATCTCAACACAGATACGAGCAAAAGTCATCATTTTTTTTACCTTGAGTCTATTGTGAAGTACCCACTGGTTTTCCTAGCATCGAAGCCAACAGATGTAAAACATCCTCCCGCCAACATTCCACAGGGAATCTTGGAAGACGAACCCACACCGAAACCCGATTCGAAAGCTCTTCAGTAGGATTGAAGCCTGCATGCCAAGGTTTAATAAATAGCCCAATCTGGTTATGAAAATAGGGTCCTGCTTCAAAAGCCTTGTTGCGGTCCGCCAAGCAATTGAATGATACCATGAAAAAGCTATTTGCTAAAAGCATTATCTCCATTTCTCCCTCAGGCATCCAAGTCCGTTGGGCCCACGATTCCAAAAATTGTAATGAAACCCGCATCCCCATAAACTTGCACAACAAAGCATGTTTCGAATAATATTCAATATCCTCTGCAATCATATCTAGCGGGATAACCAGTTTTGGCCTCACCTCACATCGTTCAAGACATCCATTGATCTTCGTAATCCGAGTACCACCAGACAATCCCGATCCAACCATTGCCGGCACTGGTGAGAACAAGTTTTTATCAGAAACCTTCGAAGCATGCGAAGTAGACTTTGCACCTACCATTGCTGAGCGATAATCCATCTTGGAACAAGCCCCTGAAGACTCTCCAATCGGTGTTGCCATTCAACCAAACCAAGACGAGCAAGCAGGGCTCCAAGAGAAGGAACCACCACTAGGGTTTCGCCACCCTAGCACCCAGCACTGCCTTTCAATTGCAGACCAGTACACCCAGGTATAACACTCCACCTACGACCTGCAATCGGTACAGAGAAACCCCCCCGCGCGCATGGGCAAGGATGCACCAATAATAGGAATTTTTGTTGTTTGTTTCTGTTGACACCGCAGCTCCATCCCTCCCCCACACGCATTCACTCCCCCTTGGCGCGGCCACGAACAGACACCAGGGTCGGGCTAGGGCACGCTCGCCCTAGCTCGCCCAGCGCCCTGTAACGGCGAGCGCCGAGCGCCGCGCACTCTGCATGTAATCGCAGCTAGAATCGCTGCTCTGCCAAATCTGTCGCCCTCCGTGAATGACAACGCTAAGTTATAGATGCAAGAATGACTTTTTTTTTTTTTGTTCTTTTCTATGCAATTAGATGAATTCACAAAGCAAACTAATCACCTACAGCCAATGGACATTTAGTCAAACAATTGGCATGCAACCTACTATCTCAATTCAAATGCTCAGAAGATAACTATAAATGACCAGCAACTTGTGATTCTTATTTGTATTGATGATTTGATACAATGCTCCACTAGACTAGCCAAGACTCTTGGCATAAACAAGAATTACAATTATATGGTATGCTGGTGTCAAAGATGCACACCTACAACTGCAAATATAAACTATACTAAAGGATGAATTGTATGCAATGAAACTTGGTTGGATTGAGGCGCCCTTGAGAAAGATAAAGGAGCAAGCAATTTCCAAGTGAAAGGATGATCTCCCAAGCCAAATTGAATTTTCCAAGCCAGCCGCCCTTGTTCTGCTCTGATCTCAAATTTAAAATAATATGCAATGAATATGAGCTGTCTCAAGCATCTAATATCATCTCCATGCTCCAAGGAAGTGGGCACACCAAGCCAAGCAAAGAATAGATGCAAATTGGAACCCCCACAAGCAAAAACATCCCTCCTAATGGCATCCTTCCTTGACTGTATATATCTGATTTTTATATCAGATTTTTCTACAATGCAATCTGCTCTCTTAACCAAGGAAAATCGATGCCAAGCTATATAGAAGCCAACACCAAAAGATAGCTATGCAACCTCCACAAATTCACCGAATCGATTTCTCCAAAATTGGCCAATGGCCACAAATTTTGCTCCAATTGAGATGATTGAAATATCACCTCCAAAATGCAACCCTTCGAGAGATATTTCACTCCCTCAATTATGCTATCAATGGGAGTTATCATTCCCAAAGACAAATTGATTCACTGCAGAAAACTCTAGGCTCCACAAGCATACCACAAAAAAGACAACATCAAATCGGAATGATCCACAATGGCAGCCCACACCTCCCTTTATACTTTTTTTTTCTTTCCTTCATTTGGAAAGCTTATAGAAACATCATAATATTTTATTATTATTTTTCTCTTTTAATATATTATATTTGCACTTTAATATAAAATAATGAATTATAACATAAAGTACAAATATAACATTGTTTTGTAACATGCGGTTTCTAAAAATAGAAACATTCTAATAAATCATTAGAAAACCTCCAAAATATGTCGTAACTTCCCCAAAGAAACCAACTGCCATTTGGGTAATTGTGGAGAAGACCCGCTAACCATGTCGTATTAGCCTACGAGGGCCATTGATAGGCTAATCATGCCAAAAGTACAATGTCTAGCTAAAAGGGGAGATTACACTCCGCCCTTCCTAAAATTGTTTGTCCCCAAGCAATCTCAAATCTGGATGCTGTAGAATCTCCTCACTCTCCCAAGTAGCATCCTCAACTGGCAAGTCCCTCCATTTAATTAAGTATTCCCTGATGACCCATCTCCGTAAAGTCCTCTATCGAACATCCAAGATGCCTCGAGCACTAGTATCAATTTCCCCTCATCATCCAGGGGTGGCAAAGTCATGGAAGGAACCACACAAGTCTTAACGCCTTCTTAATGTGTGACACATGGAAGACATTGTGTACTCTGCTGCCCACTGGCGACTCCAACTCATAAGCCACCTCGCCCACTCTCCTGATAATCCTGAATGGCCCATAGTATTGTGGCTTAAGCTTCTCGGCTCCTCTTTTCTTAAGAGAAGACTGTCTATGTGGCTATAGCATCAAATACACCATATCACCAACCTCAAATGAGTGTTCAACTCACTTCTGATTTGTGTACTGCTTTTGTTGGTTCTGGGCCTTCTGTTTATTTTCCCGCAATGCTCTCATAATGTCCTGGTTCTCCCGCAATAGATCACCAGCACTAGGCACTCGACTATCTCCAAATAACAAATCTAGAAAGCTAGCGCATCATACCCATACAATGCCATGAATGGTGTCATATGAATGGAGAGATGGTAAGCGGTATTGTAACAATACTCACATAAATATATCCCCTCTTAACCCAACCCTTTTGCTGCCCTGCTATGTAGTTCCTGAGGTAGCCTTCCACCCATTTATTCACAATCTCCGTCTGCCCATCGGTCTGCGGGTGGTAACTAGTACTTGGAGTGAGTTTTGTCCCACACAACCTGAATAGCTCCTGCCAGAAATGACTCATAAATCGGCTGTCTCTGTCACTGACTATGCTCCGAGGTAAACCATGCAACCTAAATACCTCATGGAAGAACAATTTTGCCACCTGTGTAGCTGAGTAAGTAGCTGAGATCGGAAGGAAGCGAGCATATTTAGTCAAACGATCCACAACCATATATATGCAATCCCGTCCCTGAGCTCTGGGTAATCCAGTAATGAAATCCATAGATAAGCATTCCCACTTCCTATCAAGAATCGAAAATGGCTGAATGTAACCCTGTCGGATATGTGTGTTCCTATTTATTTTGCTGACAAACAAGACACTCTCTGACATTGTAGAACATCTGATTTGAGGCCCTTCCAAGTGAACCTCTCCCGAATCTGCCTATAAGTCTTGAAATACCCGAGATGACCTGCCATGGGTGTATCATGAAAAGTCCACAAAATAATGTTCTTCATCTCCGATCCTGGGGTCAAATAGATCCTTTGTAAATGATTAAATCATTTACAACTGTATATCTGGCATCCTGCACTGACCCCTCAACAATACCTGCAACCCAACTGTCCTTGGCATACTCTGCCACTATCAAGTGTCGCCAATCATCTGCTATCCCAATCATAGAACTCAAGTGTGGACGTTGAGATAAAGCATCAACAACCACATTCTGTGTCCCCTTGACAAAGAAGATGTCAAAATCATATGATTGCAGCTTGCTGACCCATTTCTGCTGCCGATCATTAAGATCTCTCTATCCAAGGAAATGCCTCAAACTGTTATGGTCTATTTTCACCACAAACTTGCTGCCTACCAAATACTGCCTGAATTTGGCCAATGCATGCATGATGGCCAACATCTCCTTGTCATATATGTTGTACCCTCTCTCTAGACCGTGAAGCTTCCGACTCTCAAAAGCAATTGGATGCTTGTCCGACATAAGGACTGCACCTATCCCCTCACCTGATGCATCACATTGTAGCTCAAAGGGTTTGGAGAAATCCGACAATGCAAGAACTAGGAAAGAAGTCATAATTAGTTTGAACATCTCAAAACAATCCTATGCCTCAGGAGTCCAAACAAATGCCCTTTTCTTTGTCAAATCAGTGAGTGGTGCCACATGCCATGAATATCCATTAACAAACCTGCGGTAGAAACCACACAATCCCAAAAATCCTCTAAGTTGAGTAAGGTTCTCTAGAGTAGGCCATTCAACAATCGCCTTGATCTTCTCTAGGTCCATACATACCCCCTCAGCACTAATGATGTGCCCAAGATACAATAATTCTGTCATTCCCAAGTCACACTTGGATTCCTTGGCATACAAGGATTCACCTCCAAGAATACCCAAAACTGCATCAAGATGTGCAATGTGATGCTCCCATGTTCTGCTATATACCAAGATATCAAAGAATACCAACACATTCCTCCTTAACTGCGAATGGAAGACCCTGTTCATCGTAGACTGAAATGTCGTTGGAGCATTGGTTAGCCCAAATGGCATAACCATGAACTCGAAATGTCCACAATGGCACCTGAAAGCCGTCTTCTCTATGTCCTGTTCCTTGACACGAATTTGATGATACCCTGACCTCAAGTCAATTGGAGAAGTAGCAGGCACCATGTAACTTATCTATCAACTCATCAATTCTAGGGATGGGGTAACGGTTCTTGATTGTTCTTTTATTCAAGAGCCTATAATCAATACACATCCGGAATGTACCATCCTCTTTCTTGACCAAGACTACTAATGATGCAAAAGGTGACTTATTTGGTCTAATGTGTCCCATGTCCAGCAACTCCTTAATAGTTTTCTCTATTTCATCCTTCAGCCTCTTGGGGTGCCTATATGGGGTGATCATCACAGGCTTAGCGCCCTCCAACTCGATGATATGCTCAATCCGTCTGTTTGGTGGTCTTCATGATGGAATATCACTCAATACCTGAGTGTGCTTAATTCTTAACTCCTGAATGTCTGGATGGTAAACTGGCTTCTGCTACTCACCCTGTGTAGGCATCAAAACACACTCAGCTGCCCACTCAACCATATCATGCCTCATAAGTCTCTCCATCCTAAAAGAAATCATCATGAAACTGGAATCTCGAATAGCCTTGAGGAAATGAGTTTTTCCATCTACCTGGAATGTCATTTCCATCTCTCTGAGATCCAAGATGAATTTCCCTATGTCATGTAACCATCTCATGCCAAGTACCATATCTATATCACCCATATTCACCACATAGAATTCGGTCTTGAACTCATAGTTGTTCAAATGCATAGGCAAATATGATATCCTCCTTTCACACTTGAGGGTATAACCATCTGCTGCCTTAACTCTTATTCCCTCAAATTCCTCTGTCCTGATTCTATGCCTCTCAACCAATCGGGCATCAATAAAATTATGAGTTGCCCCTGTGTCAAGAAGAGTGATAATCTTTTGCCCTGCTAGAACTCCACGCATTCTAAATGATCCTTCCTGCTGGATGCTAGTGATGTGCGCATCATGTTGCCTTGCTGCCCCTTCATGCTCTCCTTCTCTTTCATGCTTATTTTCCTCGTGCTCCATACCTGAATCCTCAAGATCAAATTTTTGATCTGATTTCTCCAACTTAGAGTCCTCATAATATGCCCACATCACTCTATTAGCTTTTCCTTTAGGTCTTAAGGGACAATCATGGTTTGCATCATAGGGCCCCTTGCAGTAGAAACATAACTTCTTGTGCAAATCATTAAGTGTATCCCTATCTAGAGGTGCTGATGATTTGCCCTTAAAATCTGGTTTGTTCTTTTTAGAGAAAGATTTATTGTCTCGATATGAAGAAGATCCCTTTGATGAGTGCTTGCTTTGCGGAGCTGCAAGTTCCATGCTCTTAGGCTTCTTCATTGCCTCCTGAAGTGTGGGAGGATCAAATGCTTTAATCCATCCTCGTATAGGCTCCAATAACCCCTCAATGAATAACACCACCAATCGTCTCTCTGAGATGTTGGGCACCATTACTGATAGTTTCTGGAAGTCTCCAATATAGCTTTCCAAACTACCAACTTGCTTGAGCTCGGCCAAATCCCTGAAGTATGATTCTGGATCCTTCCTATCGAAACGCTCAATCAGTGTATCCACAAACTCCTGGTAAGATGTGATCTGACTGTGTTGCAATGTAACTAGTCCATGATACCACCATTCGTGTGCTTCTCCCTCCAAATGCAAAGTGGCATATTTGATAGCTTCCTCTTCTGTCATGGGTCGAAGAGCCAAGGTATCCAACTTATGAATCCATGACTGTGTCGTAGTCTTGTCACTGTCATCAAACATGGGTATTGTAAGCTTATTAGTAGCGTGCTTGAGTTCCTCATTCTGATTCCTAGGTCTTCTTTCCTGCCGAGACCTATAATAATCCATCCTTGACTGTACAAACCGATCAAAATGCATAAGCTCTTGTGCTTCAGGTGTCAATTGCTGCCATTCATCATGGGCAACCATGAATACGTTAGCATAGGTTGGATTCTCAACCTCTTCAATATTCTCCTCAACTGATTCATTTCTCAGGAATGTGGGCCGAGTAGGCCTATCTGCAATGCGGGAGGGTGACCTCTGCACTCTTTGGGACCCAGCTACACTCCTATCATCTTCTTGGACCTGAGGCTATCTTCTAGGTAAATTCAACTGCTGCAATGTATTTGCCAACTGCTGTAAGGCCCTAGCTACCTGCTGCTGACCAACTCATAAATCTCTCAGAGTGTCTCTCACTCCTCTATCACCATTTCTATCATTGTCTCTTCTCTCATCTCTGTGTGGACCCACGTCTGCTATGTCACCCATTTCAGCCAAAGGTACCTCTGTAAATGGATTTTTTTCTTGCCAATTCCCTTCCTATTCTACTCTTCTGCGGGTATAGTACATGTGATGACCTCTCATGTGATATTTTAACCCTCCAGGATGGTAGGATCAGGGCTCTGATACCACTGTAACAATCCTTGCCCAATCTGCCCTTAATTGTCTCAATTTGTTGCCTTGTAATTTTTTTCAAACACTTTGTATGCAAAGTGCTTCTTGCTGGTTTTTGTCACAATTTGATGATTTGTTTGAATGACGATGGATTAAAGCTTCAAGTGTTTATAGAACAATGAAAAAATGACAATGCTAAGTTCTAGATGCAAGAATGACTTCTTTTTTTTGTTCTTTTCTATGCAATTAGATGAATTCACAAAGCAAACTAATCACTTACAGCCAATGGACATTTAGTTGAACAGTTGGCATGCAACCTACTATCTCAATTCAAATGCTCAAAAGATAATTATAAATGACCAACAACTTGTGATTCTTATTTATATTGATGATTTGATACAATGCTCCACTAGATTAGCCAAGACTCTTGGCATAAACAAGAATTACAATTATATGGTATGTTGGTATGAAAGATACACACCTACAGCTGCAAATATAAACTATACGAAAGGATGAATTGTATGCAATGAAACTTGGTTGGATTGAGGCGCCCTTGAGAATAGATGGAGCAAGCAATTTCCAAGTGAAAGGATGATCTCCCAAGCCAAATCGAATTTTCCAAGCCAACCGCCCCTATTCTGCTCTGATCTCAAATTTAAAATAATATGCAATGAATATGCGCTGTCTCAAGCATCTAATATCATCTCCATGCTCCAAGGAAGTGGGCACACCAAGCCAAGCAAAGAATCGATGCAAATTGGAACCCCCACAAGCAAAAACATCTCTCCTAATGGCATCCTTCCTTGACTGTAAATATCTGATTTCTCTACAATGCAATCTGCTCTCTTAACCAAGGAAAATCGATGCCAAGCTATATAGAAACCAACACCAAAAGATAGCTATGCAACCTCCACAAATTCACCAAATCGATTTCTCCAAAATTAGCCAATGGCCACAAATTTTGCTCCAATTGAGAAGACTGAAATATCACCTCCAAAATGCAACCCTTCAAGAGATATTTCACTCCCTCAGTTATGCTATCAATGGGAGTTATCGTTCCCAAAGACAAATTGATTCACTGCAGAAAACTCTAGGCTCCACAAACATACCACAACAAAGACAACATCAAATCGGGATGATCCATAATGGCAGCCCACACCTTTATACTTTTTTTTTTCTTTCCTTCATTTGGGAAGCTTATAGAAACATCATAATATTTTATTATTATTTTTCCCTTTTAACATATTATATTTGCACTTTAATATAAAATAATGAGTTATAACATTAAGTACAAATATAACATCATTTTGTAACATGAGGTTTCTAAAAATAGAAACATTCTAATAAATCATTAGAAAACCTCCAGAATATGTCGTAACTTCCCCAAAGAAACCAAATGCCATTTGGGTAAATGCGGAGAAGACCCTCTACCCATGCCGTGTTAGCTTACGAGGGCCACTAATAGGCTAATCATGCCGAAAGTACAATATCTAGCTAGAAGGGGACATTACAAACTCTAAAAGTGAAATATTTCTTTTAAACCATTGGACAATGAATCAAAACAAGGGATCATATTGAACCTAGCACAACTACACCCTCAATTTTTTTGCATGATATCACATAATCCAAGTATAAAATTTGAAATGACCGATCCTTCACAAAGTTCGCGAGTTCAAATATGAGACACGAGATCACTGAAAATCCACATAGCAAAAGCACCTGGATAAACCCAATATTAACCTTTAAATGTGGGGAAGTACCTTCAAACACTGTGGGTCAGAATGAAAAAGACCAAGATTATGACAAGTGGTACAATCTCGGTCACTCTTAACATATAAGGGCAAAGAGTGCCAGAGCCTTAAATGAACAGTAGTCTAAGCGCAAGCTGGAGCAAGAGGTTGACATGTGATAGCCTCTCGCTCTCTAAAAATTAAGCACCAAGTGGACTCGAGGAGATGCTACACCGTGAATAAGTAGGAAATGGAGCGAGAAGGTGACACTTGTCACCACTTTGTTCATCCTAAGCCTTCAATAAGAACACGGAATGGGATGCATATTTAGGCATGAACTAAGCAGAGAGACAACACGAGAATACCACATTGTGGCATCTCACTCGCTTTGAGAATTTAATAAGAAAACCACTCAGAGGGGACAAGCTTTGAAATCAAACAAAAGATCAAGAAAGGAGGTAACACTCGTCACCATTTCGCTTACTCCGAGGTTTAGAGAGACTTGGGGCAACATAAAGGCTTAAAGCCAAATTAAAGGAGTCCACGAGTAAAAGGAGGGCAAGTTGAAGACAAATGGCTTCACCTCATTTGATTGAAGCATCAAAGAGAGAACACAAAAGATAAGCACACCAAGAAAAAAACTAAATAGAACAAAACGCTGACAAATGGTAGTATGTTGTTGATTCTGTAAAAAAAAGCATAAAGGAAAGCTCTGTGAATAAATTACAAGACTCCAACCCAGATTATGGATGAGGAAACACTAAGTGGATGTTACTTGTTCACTCTGAGCTTGAAAGACTCGGAGCAAGGTAGGCATAAAGACTAAGTACTTCGAGAAAAGTGAGTGAGAAAGCCACACATGGGTTCTCATTGGCTTTGAGAGTAAAAATAAAGGCTAATGCCTTGAACAAGGAAGAATAAACATTTAAATTGGAAGAAAGAAGCAAAAATCAAGCATTGAAGGACACTGAAAATCCAAGGAAAGAAAACACCAGGATATGGTGAAGAATAACTAGGAACATTAATAGGGGTAAACTTCAAGGAAGAAAGGAAAGAAGCCAATGCTTGGAGAAGTTGAATGCATCAAAGTTACATAAATAGGTGATTGTGAAACGGGAGAGGGAGGAAAGGTTTGAAAGAGGGTCAGCTAAAAACATTATATGAAGGCTAAGGAAATAAAATTAGAAAACTAAAGAGATTAAAATTCTTCATTAATTAATTGTTTAGTCAATTATAAAAAAATTAATTAACTGATTACATGAATTAGATTAATTGATTATTAATTAATTGATTAAATTAAATTGATTATATTTTTTTAATAAAAGGGTAAATTTTATTTATTAAAAAAGGGAGAAAATTCCACTCTCCTCCATAGTTGCAACAAATCTGGAGAGCCAAGCTACAACACTATACTTGGCGAATCGGGTCTTGGTTTCTGACTCACATAAACATTCAATAAAATAGCTAAAAACAAAACTAAAAGATCTAGAGAATGAGACAAAAGAGACCGGGCTCACATTAATTACCTCCATCCTGGTGATGTGTCTCATTGCTCTCCTTAACCATGCAAGTAAGCTCTTCAAGTTTGTTGAGGATGGCAATATTAGTTACAATTACCATATTTATGAAAACACAAATGATAACACAAAATTCTAGCATTCTAGTTGTGTATTGTTTTCACCATCAAAGCATGCATCGATGCTTGGAAGTTGCAGCTAACATTGTTAATGGCTATGACAACCTTCTCGAGAGCTTGTTGGCCATTTAGCATAGCATTGTTCTTTAGATCACTACCATTCTCCTTGATGGTGGTTTCGCCGTCTTTGTTGTTTCCTTCATGGATCTTTTCTTTTTTATGCTTGCATTTGGTCTAACTTGAAGAACACAAAGCAAAGAGTTTGTGCTTTTGTTCTTACTGCACAGAGGCTCTTTGTGTTTTGAAACCTCCATAGGCGTCCTACTAGCATTCTCAATAATCTTGTTAATACATAATAAATACTAGGGAGCGTTTCTATAGATGCTCATTCTTGGCTTTTTGCTTGGGCTCCCATAGATATCCTTAGGGATCATAGTTCTATTGCACTTATGGTGAAGGATCATCAATGTCAGCGTCCAACTTGTAAGTCGTCTAGTTTAGCAACCCTGAAACCTTGCTATTGTTTTGCTGATTGGTAAAGTGATGGCTTTACAAAGGCTGTTGGTGTCGAGTCATCCAAGCACCTGCCTTGTCAAATAATTTAGCTAGCTCCAACCTATCTGGTTGCAATGTAGTTTCAAAGAAGTATAATTGTTGCCCAAAGTTTGAAAGAAGTCAACATATTCCTTGTCAGCCTCCATTTCCAGCATATTGTTGGTCTTGATATCAGCAGCTAACAACCATATAGGATCCGGAACACTAGGAAGTCTGCAAACAGCATCCTTGGCCTCAAGCCATCCACTACTGCCGTCCAATCAACCAACAACAGTCCCATGAGCTTGATCATTGCTTTCCTTTGAGTTCAGACAAAATGATTATGTGCCTATGCATGCTGATTAGGAACCACATTAGAGGGAGAAGAAAGCATAAAAGGCAGCCAGTGATCAGCAAAAGAGGGAAGTGAGGAGATGTAATGGAAAATGACGTAAAGAAGGAAGAAGAGGAGGGCTCAAACTAGGTTAAATAGACGATCTTGGGAGAGAATAGCAGCCATGCACAGAACACAGACAACAAAGAGGGTAAGCCCAGCCATAGATCCAATGCCCAGCAGAGAGGATAAGAATGAAGAGACAAAAAACCCAAGAAGAGACCATGCATTGGGAAGAAAGGAGGGGAAGTCGAAAGAAAAGCATATCCAACCAATCATAACCCAAAGGCAAGGGCAGGAAAGCAATCCCAAAGAGAGAGAAATGCAATAAAGGAGAAAGAGAAGGTCGAAGGAAGAAGCCTCCAAAAAGCAAGAGACAGAGTTAAAAAGAGAGCAGAAAATAGAAAGGTTAGAAAGAAAAGAAGAAGAAAGCAAAAAAGAATTGAACCACCACCAGTCAAAGCCCAAATCCAAAAAGGAAAAAGAAGCTTGAAAGGCCAATAAAAGAGGCTGGAAAAAAATAAAAATCCCTCTAAACAAGCCCAAAACTCTCAAAACTACCAGTTCTCACAAAGGCCGGATTGATAATAGCATAAATTCAAAAAACAAGAATCTTTCTAATTGATCATCTTACAAATAACATAACAAGTCTTATTCCATTGATGTTTTATCATTATAGATGATTTCCTTGAGCTCTATCCAATTTTGAATGTCAATTCCCATATCCTTAGTTTTATTTCCTGGATAGACCTCACCAATATTTGCCAACCAGTTTGCCGTTGTTACTGTCTCTGTAACAATAGCTGAAAGAAATATTGTTAAATTTGAAATTTGCTTCCTTAGCTTATTCCAAATAATTCGTTATTTTCCAAACTATCATTATTCATATCATTTACAATGATTTGTAAGTCTCCTTCCACCTCAAGATTCTCAATCTTTAGATGGATTGCTAACCTGATACCTGTGACCAGTCCTTCACCTTCTACGATGTTGTTTGTTTGAAAACTAATTGCAAAATATTCGAAGGCCTCTACTTCTCCCTTGTTGTTTCTAATGAGACACCATGCTCCTGTCAATCCTGGATTCACTTTAGAAGCACTGTCAAAATTCATCTTATACTATCCTTCTTTTGAACATTTCCACTTGGGCTTACACCTTCTCTCTTTGATTTTGGATTGAGTGAGTCTACTCTACTTCTAATGTTGTTCCAATTCCATCAAGTTGTATGATCTCTAAGCGCTAGTCCCTTGTTCTTATCAATTCCCATGGAGTTAAACGTTTCCTCAATCCTTTCACATAGAAGCTTGATACCTCTTGATAAGGCTTAGAAGCAATATTGAATATTCTTTTATTTCTTTCAATCCATAAAGTCTAGATTGTTGGAAATATTGTCATTGATGGCAAAAGAAAACATCGACAGAAATGTCTAATAGGAACGGAAGTGTCAAAGGAAATTATTACAAAAGTGCTTTTGAAGATAAATAGAATTCTTGATGAAACTGACTGGATCCATAAAAAAGTAACGGAAATATTGGACGGAAATTTTTCGTAACAAGGTTGTCATTTTCGAAATCTAAAGCCAACCCATTTGAGGATAAAATACATATATTTTAGTGCTCGAATTTTGAAGGGCCCAGCATTCATGAAAGGACAATTTTTCAAAGGCACATATACAGCTGCGTTTTTAATTAAAAGACCATCATTAATCAAAAACTCATGGCAGCCCATGTGAAAAGGTGTCTCTTGAGGAAGGACACCCCCTTTGGAAAGTTTTTTAAGGCTAAAATAGTCCCCAACCTTGGCCGACCTATTGGGAGGAGTTGTGATTGTTCGAATGGACTTTTTCATTTGGAGAGTCATGACCTTAATTTGTGGCTTTCCGTGGGTTATAAATAAGTGCACAATGAGTGGAAAATTGGTAGATTCAAAAGGGTAATATAAAAGAAGAGTAGAAATATTTGAAGGCAGATTATTGTGAGAATATTAAAAGGAAAAATCAGCAAGTATAAGGCAGAGCATAGCAGCAAAAGCACTCAAGTGTAGATCGAATCGAAAAAAAATAAAGCAGTGTTCTATCATTTGTTGTGTAAGCAACAAGTTAGAGATAGAAGTGTTATTTCATCCAGAGGGTTGGTGCCTTCGTTCAAAGGGGTTGGTGCTCCTGTGAGTTGGTGCTCACGAAGATTCGTTGAGTTGGTGCTTGGCAGAGGAGTTGGTGCTCCTGTAAGTTGGTGCTTATAAAATTGTATTGGGGTTGGTGCTCTAGCAGGTTGGTGCCTACGAATATTTATATTGAGATCTATTTTTCCGTGGTTTTCTCCCGAAAGAGTTTCCACATATAAAGCTTGTGTCACTATTACTTTGTGTTGTGTCAGTTGTGATTTGATTATATTGCATATCGTAAGTGGAATAATTGTTTATGTAAAAAGTGCAAAAGTTATCTATTACTGATTCACCCCCTCCTCAGTAATAGCCCATGCTTAACATAGATGGTCATTGACAGAATCATGTTCCATAAAGTTTTAATTACATCTGAATTGGTTCTACTCCCCCAATTTTCTACCACACATCGAAGCTCTTTCTAAAAGCGCTGGTTCATTTGGAATTTACTTGTCATGCCTTACCAAATCTTTTGGGCAAATTGGCAATCTAGAAGTAAATGGTTTTCGTCTTCCTCTACTTCTTTGCACATTATATACATCGAAGGAACCTAATGCCCCTTCTATTTAGTTTGGTCCCCCATAAGGATTTTTCCTTCTACAGCTATCCAAAGGAAAACTTGCTCCCACAAACTCTACCAAAGGTATGGACTCCCACAAACTCTGCCAAAGGTATGGATTTCGAGGCAACGTGTTATTTGTGGTGAAAAATATATGCTCTTTTTTTATTGTATAATCCCATTTCCCTTTGATATTCCACATTAATTTGGTCCTTCCCGTAGGAGGTTGCGATTATATAATTTTCTAGATCTTTTTCAAGCTCTTCCATAACCTAATTAAAAAGAACCTGAAACATTCTTAAATTTTTCCATTTCCTTTGCCAAGCACCCTTATCCTCAATGGTTTCCCAATAATTTTCCACTTTGTTTCCCCAACTCTTTTGTCCTCAACTTGGAGGGCTCCCAGACTCATTTTAGTGGTAAGTGGGGTATCTTTGAGTGGTGGCTCTTCCTAGAGGGTTCTCTTACCATCCCCAATGTTCCAAAACAACTTTCTCAAGACCACTCCACAAGAAATACAAATGTTATGCCAAATGGTTGTCCCTAGGGGGTGACTAAGTGTGGTGAGGATGGATCCCCTAAATCCAAATATTTCAATTGAAAAAATCTACTCCAAAGACTTTCTTTCTTTGTACATCCTCATAGATAATTTAGCACTGAAAGCCTCTTTTGATTAGACGTTATTCTTAACTATCGCACCACCCAAAAATTTTGGTTAAAAAACCCTTTGCCAGGCTACCAATGGAAATTTCCTCTGATTGACAATCCCTTGCCAAAAGAAATTGCAGAAAATTTTGTCTATTTCCTTGATTACCTTACTAGAATCTTTTAGAATAGAGAACCAATACATTGATAGAGACTGAAGAACTAATTGCCCTTGTCATCCCCTCATCCCCTCTCCATTTTTGTTGTTCTTGTCTCTTATTATGCATCTTTTTCCCTCTCACGTGACTCTTGCTCATAATGCAAAGGCATATTATTATTTTTTCTAGCTTGTCAAACACCTTGAATTACAATGAAAGTGCCTTTGGGAATTGTTGACAATCCTTCCACAAGTCGGATTGTCTTTTGCCATTTAGAAAGTTCACGTCTCTAGCCAAGGAAAGAAGAATACATTGTTTTTGGTAGGGGCCTTTGCTACAAAAGGATGAATTCCTTCGGACTTTTGTCCGAAGGAATGGTTCATAAAACAAGGGAATAACAAATCAACAAAACGCCTAGAAGGGCAGGGTACCCTTCGGAAGGGTCACTTTCAACAATTCCGAAGGGGACCTACCCTTCAGAAAGGTGTGCGAACAGATTTAGAACCTTTTCAAAACACCTGGGTGCCCTCCAATTTTTCCGAAGGGCACAGAAGGAGAGGTACTAACCCTTGCGGAGGGCACTTGGTCGGCGACAGGACCGTTGTAACTTTTTCGAAGGGCACATTTCGAAGAGCAAAGGCACAAAGATATCCTTCTGACTTTTTGTCCGAAGGAATTCGGAAGACACAGGAAGAGGCCCATGGAAAAGCCGATGGCAAGAAGTCCGAAGGCTTCGGAAAAGTCAAAATGCCGATGGCAAAGACGGAGAAGGGAACCTTCGGAGAAATGTGACTTAGCGTCCAAAGCAAAAAAGGTCAACAAAGAGTGAAGAACGAAGGTAAAGAACAACTTTTCCTTCGGGCTTTTTGTCCGAAGGAATTCCTTCAGACAAAAAGTCCGAAGAAATGCGAAGCCAATAAAGAGAAAGAAAACCCGACAAAGACAAAAGCCCGAGCAAAGGGAAAAAAGAAGGAAAGTATCCTTCGAACTTTTGTCTGAAGGAATACTTTAGAGAATAAAGCCGAAAGAAATGCCGCAGGAAATTCAAGGAAAAGCATATATTCCAAAGGAAATCCAAAGCTTCAAAAAAGTTGTCAGCATCCTGGAGGAAATATAGATTAATACATCCGAATATAGAATCTCGTCAGAAATAGACACAAACAAGCAGACCAGAACAGGGTAAAATACATGCAAGCGGGACCTATTTTCGAATGCCGGTCAAAGCTTCAGTTGATTGGTTATTGAAGTCCTGCTCGTCTCCAGATCATCTCATGCATCCGAGGGTCCAACTCAACGTCAACCGAAGTTCCAAATTTGAATGTCGAGTTGACTGTTCCAGATTTAGAGTTGATTAATTGTTAGATGCCGCATCCACTAGGAGCTTTCCATGCGAGGGAGAATAATCTCTTCTACCAACTCAGCTTGCCAACTAGTCAACTCAGCTGATCTCTTCGTCCAACTCAGCCTTTCAAACGTTCCAATTCGGCATCAAGCAGCGCACTTAGAGTTCTGAAATTAACATTGACGTGGATTTCCATGCAAAGAGAGGTGGGTGGTTCAAAACAAAGACAAGTTCACTTCCTCAAGTGCAAGAAGCTTCATGCAAAGACAAAAGAAAACATATTTTATTAAAAGTATAAGTCAGCCTTGAGTTAACTTAAGTGAATCCTTCTCTTTAAATTTCCAATGCCAATCTTTGGCCTCTTGTAATTTTTTATAAAATGGCTTTCAGCCTTGATTAAAAAGAATCCAATCTCTCTCTTGGTTAGACCAGACTCTGCCATTGGTGAGTTGTGTAACCTCTTCGATCAATAAAAGCACTGTACTTTCAAATTTCAAGTATTGGCATAGTGTATATTTTATTCAGCAATTTGCATAAGCAGTAGATTTCTCTCCCTTCCCAAATTCTGGTTCATACCTAGTTGCTAGATTATCCTTATGCAGGTCATGTTAAAGTGTTCTTTATGTCCTTTGCTGAAGTTGTAAGTGGATGTTAGATGGCTGCAAAGTGTCTTGTATCGGACCTCTCTCCATCGTTTTCCCTCAAGTTTTTTTCATTGGATCGAACCTCTTCATGAAATATTTATGCATAAGTGGTTGATTGAAATCTAAGGTCTTCATTTTCCCTTGTTCGTTCAGTGTTCAAGGTTCCAAGTTGAGTGGATCAAACTTCTGGTGTATCACCCCCTTTTAGGTAGGATTTCTTGTCATGTCCCCATTCCGACTGACATCGTTTTGCGTGCCGAGATCAGTCTATTATGGACTCTTGTAGACTGATGGTCGTGATGAGAGAGTCATGCAGGCGTTTATTTGGGGATCGGATGGCCTATTTTGCTCTTGGAGATATGATTTTTCATTATATTTTATTATATGGGGCCAAATGTTATATTTTTAAATTGAGGTGCACTTTTTATTTTATTTACTTTTTATTTAAAAAAAGTGCAAGGAGATTTTATAAGAATATTATGGATACTTCTAGAAGAAGTGGCTTCTAGAGGAAGATTCCAAAAAGTGAATAAATAGACCCCTTGGGTCTCTCATTGGGCATCCAAGTTTATTTTCTCATTTTGGCTTCTTGGGCATTTGTAGAACCTAATGGTCTGCAAATTTTCAGTCTAATCCTTGAGAACGATACCTCTCAAGTGATTGCATAACTGAGGAGGTGAAAGATCCTCTGAAGGGTTGCTTGGAGGAATTGGTATTCAGCCAATTCAAGTGTGCTAAATTGGAGAATTTTGGTGGTTTATTCTCAGCTAAGAAATCTTCAGTATTTCAACATTTTTTGGGCAAGGAGAATCATAATTTTGGCATAGAAAAATTGAACCCTTAGAGGAAGCAATTTTTAATAATTTTTGGTAGCATTTTGGAGGATTTTTGAATAGGTTTCTGAAGGTTTTTCACAAATCCGTACGGACGGGATTTTCAGCAGCAGCAAGTCAAAAAAAATCACAAAATACTGCATACAGTTTGTAGTCCTTTTCCTAGCATGTGCAGTCTATTTTTTCTCAGCATTTTAGCAAGGAAGTTGGTCATTTTTTTTTACAGGGGTTTTAGTCAGCAGGGTACGGACAGCGTACGGATAGCTTGCTGGACAGTATACGGACAACAGTAAGGGCGCAACTTACAGATCAGGTTAGTGTTGTTGCTGATTGGAGATACAGATTATTCTGTCCTGTGCGTGAGATATTGTAGGCACATATCTGCTCATTGAATCTGAGCGACTATCACTGTCTGTTCTATTTGTATTTGCGTACCTATATTTATGTGTTAGGTGTTTATAAGAATATTAATTCTGTCCATGTTTTGAAAGCTGAAAGTCGCCATTTATGTGTAAGAGGAACTATATTTCCATAAATCAGTATGTTGGCACTAAATCTTTTCAATTATTAAGCTGAGTAGGTTTGTTTATGTTCAGTTTACTCTTACAACTGTGTAGTTTAACTGTTTGCCAACTGTTTGACAAAAATCCATAACACTATATTAGTATTTTTTGTGAACCTACCAACTGTTTGACGAAATTCCATAGAGCAAGATCAATGTTTTGATGATCCTACTAGTGAGGGTCATTACATTTCCCCTTTAAGTTTCCTTCTCCCTTTTCCACAGTAGTCCGTAGCATAGAGTAGAGATCCTCATTGATACATCATACAGGAACCAGCCTTCTCTGGAGGTTCTTCTCACCGTTGAGGCACCCACCCTCGTGAGAAGATCCCATTGTTTCAGCCGGATAGAGAACTAGCCATTTCACGCACGTCTTCAATTTAGGGCGCAGCTCGGTTATTCCAAGCTCAAGCAATTGCTTCTAATAGTTCAGGACAGTTTCCATGTAAGTCTATTTTTATTGTATTATCGCGAATGAATTTTGATCGCTGTGTATGAAGAGAATTCCTATGTTATATTTCCTTATCAGCCCAATGATGGATCATACCAGCCTGGTCATGATATCTATGAGCCTAATCAGCCTTATCAAGGGTATTATCAAAGCTATGTTGAGCCTTATCAAGTTTCTCATGATCCTTATTATCAAGAGCATGAATCTTACCTTCCTTGTGAGCCATATTAGTCTCAGGACCGGATTTCATCTTCCCCATATGGCAATGATGTTGTATATGAGCAGTATTGCCTTCAAGAAAAAATGAATGAAATAGAGCTTAGAATACTAGCATATGCAAGAAAGGTTTGTTCTAACTCTCAGTATGAGGAAGTGAATGGTCTATTTCGAAATGTGTCCAATGATCCAGAAGAGATAAATGGACTATGTATTCTTGCATTGGCAAAGATGGAGGCTTGGGAAAGGCAGAAAATTGGATAAAGCAAGTGTATGTTGAGGCTGACGAGATTCGAATGTTTGTCACAAATCGTAACATCTCCCAAACCATCTTCAGATCCTTCTCAACTTTGGAGTTGCTGAAGGTACTTATAGATTTTAATTTTTTAAATTTTGTTATTTAATTTTTTATTTTAAATTTTAACTTTTATAACTAGTACTTACAAATTTTCATAAGTTTTTTAATTTTTTTATTTTCTAATAGTTTGTTGAGACTAGATTCGCCTATCACAAAATCGTCTTGAGACAACTTGTGAAGGTGCGAGAGGCAATCAGTGGCATGGTCATTAGCCATATGTGGAGTGTTTGGAGGGATTCAAATAAAGAGCAAGCCCAAAGAGTGAAAAGTATGATCTTAGATAATGATTGGTGGGCTTGTGTAGATTATTTGTTGAGTTTCACACATCCCATTATGAGCATGATTTGTTTCACTGACATAGATCAACCATGTTTGGGAGAAATATTTGATGGCATCAACTCAATGATTGAGAAGATGAAGGCCATCATTAATGCAAAAGAGCATGATCCTAAGGAGACATTTCAAACAACTGCAATCAATCCTTGTTGAGTTGTGGAATAAAATGACCACCCCACTACATCTCCTTGCATTTGCATTGACTCCTTGGTTCTATAACACCGAAATCAATTCTTTGTCGAGAAGGGTTCCACCATACAGGGATGTCAAAGTGGTTTAAGGGTATAAGTTGGCATTCTCTAGAATCTTCCCTTATCCTGAGATAGAAGACATGGTTATGAACAAGTTTGGAGGTTTCATTACCTCCCAAGGTCATAGCCTTGGCACTTTTCGTGACAAATACAAGATGGATGCTCAAATGTGGTGGTACCTCCATAGCCAAAGATCACCGACCCTGCAGCCTCTTGCAATACAAGCCTTGGCATAGGCAATTTTTTATTTTTAAAGTTAACTATTTCATTTTGTTTTAAAATTTATGTTTAAGACTTGAGTTTTAACTTTTTATTTTTATAAATTTAATATAGGTTGCGAGTTCATCTTCTTTTGAGCCAATTTGGAGCACACACAACCTCATCCACCCTCAAAATTGCAACAAGCTCACAACAAAAAAAAGCCAAGGAGTTGGTCTACTTACACTTCAATTTGTGCCTTCTATCGCATAAGAACCCAGAGTACAAGGAGGGGATGGTAGAGCGTTGGTATATAGATCTAGAGGATGTTGACTTGGATGCTTCCATTTCCCACCAGTCATTAGTTGACATTGACACTTCCTTGGCAAAACATGGTTTAGCTAGTGGGAGTGGCGACAGAAGTGCTAGTCCTTGTGGTTCTAACGAACCACATGTTGATGTTGATGTTGATGCTCTCAATGAAGAGCAAGATGACTATGAATATTAATTTTGATGTAATTAATTATTATTGATATTTATGATTATCATGACATTTGGCATTCAATTAGTATTTTGTAGTTGTTTTGTTTTATATATGCATACTATGTAGTTAATGTCACTAATTTCCTATTTATTAGGCTAGAATTTCTATATTTTTTATATTTTATATTCTTTTTGTATGGCTGAACCCAAGCCATACCCAAGGCCAAAAAATTAGTCATACTGGCAACTAGGTTCTTCAAACCCGATCCCGAAATGAATCTGTATTGGCAACTTAGATTTTAATTGACTATTTATCTGTAATAAATAATAATCAACGTAATTTACTAGTCAATATAATTTAATTTAATTGACTATTTATTTGTAATTAAATAATAATCAATTAATTTAATTTATGTAATCGATTAATTAATAAGTTTAATTTATAATTAACTAAACAATTACTCAATGAATAAATTTAATCTCTTTAGTTTTTCTAAATTTATTTCCTTATCCTTTATATTAAAAATTTAGCCAACCCTCTTTCAAACCTTTCAGCCCTCTCTTGTATTGTAATCACTAATTTATGGAACTTTGAGGCATTCATCTTCTCCAAGATTTCGCTTCTTTACTTTCTTCCCTAAAGACGGATCTATATGTTTGGGCAAATAAGGTCAATGATATAAATATCCTCTAATATAGGAAAGAGAGAAGACCATACTAGGACCAACTAATACTTCGCGGAGTGAAGGCCAAAAGCAAGAGCTATTTGTAAAGGAGAGTATCAAGGACATAATAAGGAAACTGCCAAGGGTAACCTAGATCCAAGATGGTAAGAAAGTTAAACTAAAGAAATATCAATGCCATTAGGCGCTCACCAAGAGATATTTAAACTAAAGGTTGTGACCAAGAGGTATCTAAACTAGGATATATTAGCATGCAAATATAACATATACTAACAATCATAAGCTAAGCTAACTATAGAGAAGAAGAAAACAACATACTACTTTAGTATAAGCATGTAAACCAAAAAAAGAAAGAGAATAGAGGTAGGGATACTTACCTTGGATTGACTTGTCGGCATATCAATCTCACTCTTGGCTCAAGTGGCACTTTATGAGAGACGTTATAGTTGAAGACTAAATTGGCAGACATGAAGACCTAAGTGTCCTTAATTGGGGACTCCAAAAACTAAGGGGCACCTCCTTGGTTCAGCTCCCTTCTATTTAACTTCAAGGACCTTGAGCAAAGGCTAGATCTCCACAAGAGTAAACTCTTATTCTTTGATTCTTCTTCTTCTACTAAAAGCAGGTTTATATGCACAAGCAAAGCATAATGGTGTGCTTTTCTTATAAAAAAGAAATCTAGAAGCCCTAAGGATCCAACTCCTAAAAATGACCTAACAGAATATGCCGATGGATTTGATCCAAATCGATGTAGTATAATGATCCGAATAGAAAATAGTACTACACTAGCCATGTCGAGTAAATACATGAAGGCAAATAACTACATCGAGCAGTGTCGATGTAGTTGGAAACGGACACGAGCAGGAAAAGGGATTGCATCAATCATGATCAATACAGTTGTAAACACACAAAACAGAACAAAAACAACTCGATCGTGATCAAGTTAGGCAAGAGAAACCCTGAAACTAGGTAGAATAGGTGGAATGAAGAGAAACGAGCATTGAAGGAGGCTATGATGATCCAATAGCAAGATAATGAGTGTAAAATAGGTAGGGCACCTCCTTGGTTCAACTTACTTCCATTGAAATTCAAAATCCTTGAGCAAAGGCCATAACCCCACAAGAGTAGGCTCCTATACTTTGATTCTTCTTCTACTAAAAGTAGGTTTTTGTGCACAAGCTGTGCAAAATTGTGTGTTTCTTCTAAAAAAGAGATCTAAAAGCCCTATATATACGGGTCCAACTCCTAAAAGTGACCTAATAAATACGTTGATGGATTCCATCCAAATCTATGTAGTATAATAATCCTAACATAAAATAGTATTATGTCGGTCATGTCGAGTAAATATAGGAAGGCAAACAACTATATCGAGCAGGGCCAATGTACTTGGAAAGGGACACTGAGAGGAAAAGGGACTGCATTGATCATGATCAATACATTTATAAACACAGAGGACAAAACAAAACTAACTCGATCAAGATCATGTTAGGTAAGAGAAACCCTGAAACTAGGTAGAAGAGGTGGAATGAAGAGAAAAGAGCATTGAAGGAGGCTAGGATGACCCGATAGCAAGATAATGAGTGTAAAATAGGTAGGATAGGTGATTATATGATAACAATATCTCGTACATATCAAGAGCCAGCCCAACCTAGATCTCTGTGCACTTCTTAGAACATGCACTCGAGGAGAAAGATGCAGTGACAAGTCCAACAAGAGAAATCATCAATAAGTGAAAAGTATAGGTGTCTACAGGAACTAGTAGTGAGATCTGAAACGTTGGACAATAACAATTTTATGTAGTTGATTCCAGAAGAATTCTACCTAGCAGAATGTTGTTGCAAACTAGAGTTAATAACCTCATAGGCTCTTTTCTATAACCACAGTAGATAGATTTACAAATTCCAGTTTGTAGATGATACATTGTTTTCTCTCAACCTTGATAGTTCAAGAGGCGAGAAAAATTTCAGACATTCTTACAGTCTATCAGACATGGGATCAAATTATTTATATAGGAAAATCAAATGTTTGTTTTCTTTTGAAATTATGTTCAGAAAAGGTAGAAAATTTTTCTGATTTTAGAAATTCAAGAGGATCATTTTCCAACAAAGTACCAATGTTTTCCTCTTCATTTAAGGCCCTGTTGTCAACATGGAGTTGCGCCCTGAATCAAAGACGTGCATGAAATGGCCAATCCTCTATCCAGTTGAAACAATGGGATCTTCTCACGAGGGTGGGTGCCTCAATGGTGAGAAGAACCTCCAGAGAAGGCTGGTTCCTGTAAGATGTATCAATGAGGATCTCTACTCTATGCTGCGGACTACCATTGAAAACGGAGAAGGAAACTTTAAGGGGAAATCCTACCTAATAAAGGTGATACACCAGAAGATTGATCCACTCAACTTGGAACTTTGAACACTAAACAAACAAGGGAAAAGGAAGACCTTTGATTTCAATAAATCACTTATGCATAAATATTTCATGAAGAGGTTTGATTCAATGACCAAAACATGAAGGAAAGCGATGGAGAGAGGTCTGATACAAGACACTCTGCAGCCACCTAACATCCACTTACAGCTTCAGCAAAAGACATAAAGAACACTGAACATGACCTACATAATACGATAAGCTAGCAACTAGGTAGGAATTAGAATTTGGGAAGGGAGAGAAATCTACCACATATGCAAATTGTTGAATGAATATACACTATGCCAACACTTGAAATCTGAAAGTATAATCCTTCTATTGATCGAAGAGGTTACACAACTCACCAATCGCAGAGTCTGGTCTAGCCAAGGGAGGGATGATTTTTAATCAAGGCTGAAAGCCATTTTATAGAGAATTACAAGCGCCAAAGATTGGCATTGAAAAATTGAAGAGAAGGATTAACTTAGATTAACTCAACGCTAACTTGGCCTTTCAGTAAAATATGTTTTCTCTTTGTGTTTGCATGAAGCTTCTTGCGCTTGAGGAAGTGAACTTGTCTTTGTTCTGAACCACCCACCTCTCTTTGCATGGAAATCCATGCCAATGTCAGTTTTAGCACTCTACGTGAGCTGCTGGAACGTTTGAGATGATCGTCTGAAACGCTGAGTTGACCGTTTGATAAGCTGAGTTGGACGAAGAGATCATTCTCCTTTGCATGGGAAACTCCTGGTAGATGTGGCGTTTAACAATTAGTCAACTCTAAATCTAGAACAGTCAACTCGATGTTCGAATTTAGAACTCCAGTTGAAGCTGAGTTGGATCTTTGGATGAGTTGATCGGGAGATGAGCAGGACTTCAACAACAAGTCAACTGAAGCTTTGACCGGTCGATCGAAAATAGCCCTTGTTTGCATGTATTTTATCCTATTCTGGTCTCCCTGCTCATGTCTATCTCTGGCAGGATTCTATATTTGGATGTATTTTGTCTATATTTGGTCTATATTTCCTCCGTTTGGCCTTTTTTTTCAACTTCGCGTCGCTTAATCTGAGGTCAACTTCCCGTGGTTTAATTCTTTCAGAATTTTGGCTTTACCTTTGTTTCAACAGTTACTTCCCGCGGTCAAAATTTGACGTCTCACAGGACATCACCCTTTGGCATTTTCTCGGGCTTATTTTCTGTCAGGCCCCTTAGTCTTTTTATTTCCTTCGAAATTCTTGTTGACTTTACCTTTGATTTCCTTCGACTTTATTTCCCGCGGCTTTATCCTCCAAAGTATTTCTTCGGACAAAAAGTCCGAAGGAATTCCTTCGGACTTTTTTCCGAAGGATATACTTCTTTTCTTTTCCTTTGCTCGGGCTTTTGTTCTGTCAGGTTTCCTCTTTTGGCGGCTCCTCTCCAAATTCCTTCGGACTTTTTGTCTGAAGGAATCAATCCTTCGTCTTTGTCTTCACTTGTTTCTTCGGACTTTGTCTTCTTTGTGATTTTTCGAATTTCTTTGAACTTTTTGTCCGAATGAATTCCTTCGGACAAAAAGCCCAAAGGAATTAATCCTTTGTCTTTCATTTTTACCTTTACCTTCGAAACACCCTTCGGGAAAGTCGCAGTGGTCCTGTCGCCGACCAACTGCCCTCCGCAAGGGCTTCTGTCTTGCATCTATGCCCTTTTCGAAAAAATTGTAGGGTACTCGGGCTTTTTGTAGGGCACCCAAGTTTGATGTGTACCTTCCTGAGGGTAGGTGCCCTTTTGGATTGTTGAAAATGACCCTTTCGAAGGGCACCTTTCCCTTCGGGTTTCTTGTTTTGCCCTCTTCTGCCTTCCAGAGATACCCTTTGCTAAGAATGCCCTTTGGATTTCTTTGGACTTTTGTCCGAAGGAATTTCTTCGGATAAAAAGTCCGAAGGAATTATTACTTGGTTTTTCCTTGCTTTTTGGGTAGACTTTTGGATTCTCCGAAGTATTCCTTTGTCTTAGGCTCTTTCCTTCATTATTTCATGCAGACCTATGTCCTTAGCACTTCTCTGAAGTTGTGTCCTTAGCAGAAGCCTTCTTTGATGAACCATTCCTTCAGACAAAAGTTCGAAGGAATACCTGTTGTAGCAAAGGCCCTTACCAAAGAAAAAACAATGTATTCTTTCCCAATGTATTATTTCTTTCCTTGGATGGAGATGTAAATTTTCCTAATAGCAAGAGACAATATGTCCTGTGGAAGAAATGTCAACATTTCTGGCGACTGAGCTGGCTCAGCATGCCTACTATGCTTGAGAACTCAGACCATATATAGATGCTATCTGAATTCCCCAATGGTGAACCTGATTTCTGATTGAAAATCTCCTCTGATCATGGCTGAAGCAACCTTCTTCAAAATAAGAAGGAAAACACATGAAAGCAAAAAACTAAGAAGCAAATGTGCAAACAAGCACTTATTGGAACAAAACTTAAGCAAACTATTGTGCTTGAACAACACTTGGAGGAAAGCAAAAACAATTAAGTATGTACATAGAGTTTTGCTCTTCAATAGCAATGTTTCAAATGTATCCCATTGACTGGGATTGGAAGCTCTTGGCCATCCATCTTATCAAGCTGGAAGGCGTTGTGGGATTTGCAGCTGGAGATCGTGTATGGGCCACTCCAAAGGGAATCAAACTTTGTGTGCCTTCTTGGTTTGGCCCAATCCTCATCCCACTTGACGACCAAATCTCCTTCATTGAAGCTTCGTGAGGAAGCTCCTTTGTAGAATGTTCTTTTCACCTGTGCCTGATGACTTTCCATGGCTAGCATGGCTTGATTTCTTGTCTCCTCCAACTCCATAAGCTCTGCATACCTGATCTCCATAGGCTCATTCTCTAACAACTCAAGTTGATGCATTAGTTCTAAAGCTAGAAACTCGAGAGAAATAGGTAACCTTGCTTCCTTACCATAGACTAGCTTGTAGGGAGAGTTGGCTATTGACCTCTTGTAGGTGATCCTATCAGCTCATTGTGCTGACTTCAACTTGAGATGCCATGATCTCTGATTGTCTTCAACAGTCCTTCGTATGATCCTTAAGAGGTATTGTCAACCTGGAGCTGCGCCTGAATCGAAGACGTGCATGAAATGGCTAGTCCTCTATCCGGCTGAAACAATGGGATCTTCTCACGAGGGTGGGTGCCTCAATGGTGAGAAGAACCTTCAAAGAAGGTTGGTTCCTGTAAGATGTATCAATGAGGATCTCTACTCTATGCTGCGGACTACCATGGAAAAGGGAGAAGGGAACTTTAAGGGGAAATCCTACCTAATGACGGTGATACACCAAAACGTTGATCCACACTATTTGGAACCTTGAACACTGAATCATACAAGAGAAAAGGAAGACCTTTGATTTCAATCAATCACTTATGCATAAATATTTCATGAAGAGGTTCAATCCAATGACCAAAACATGTGGGAAAACGATGGAGAGAGGTCTAATACAAGACACTTTGCAGTGACCTAACATCCACTTACAACTTCAGCAAAAGACATAAAGAACACTTAACATGACCTGCATAAGGATAATCTAGCAACTAGGTATGAATCAGAATTTGGGAAGGGAGAGAAATCTACCACATGCAAATTGCTGAAGAAATATACACTATGCCAGCACTTGAAATCTGAAAGTACAATCTTTCTATTGATTGAAGAGGTTACACAACTCACCAATGACAGAATCTGGTCTAGCCAAGAGAGAGGTGATTTAATCAAGGCTGAAAGCCAATTTATAGAGAATTAAAAGAGCCAAAGATTGGCGTTGAAAATTTGAAGAGAAGGATTAACTTAGATTAACTGAAGGCTAACTTGGCCTTTCAATAAAATATGTTTTCTCTTTGTCTTTGCATGAAGCTTCTTGTGCTTGAGGAAATGAACTTGTCTTTGTTCTGAACCGCCCACCTCTCTTTGCATGGAGATCCACGTCAATGTCAATTTTAGAACTCTACGTGAGCTGCTTGATGTTGAATTGGAACGTTTGAAACGCTGAGTTGGCCGTCTGATAAGCTGAGTTGGATGAAGAGATCATTCTCCTTTGCATGGGAAACTCCTGGTAGATGTGGCGTTTAACAATTAGTCAACTCTAAATCTAGAATAATCAACTTGACATTCGAATTTGGAACTCCGGTTGAAGCTGAGTTGGACCTTCGGATGCATGAATTGATTCGGAGATGAGCAGGACTTCAACAACCAGTCAACTGAACCTTTGACCGATCGATCGAAAATAGCCCTTGCTTGCATGCATTTTATCCTATTCTGGTCTGCCTGATCATGTCTATTGCTGGCGGGATTCTATATTTGGATGTATTAGTCTATATTTCCTCCATTTGGCCTTTTTTTCAATTTCCTGTCGCTTAATCTGACTTCCCGTGGTCTAATTCTTTCAGAATTCTGTGTTTACCTTTGTTTCAACGGTTACTTCCCACGGTCAAAATTTGACGTCTTGCGGGACGTCACCCTTAGTATTCTTATTAATTCTTATTGACTTTACCTTTGATTTCCTTCGGCTTTATGCTTGCCAATTTTGCCGGACCTTCGGAATTTTTTGTTTACAACTTTTTCGAAGGAATCCTATGGCTTCATATTTCCTCGGCTTTATCCTCTGAAGTATTCCTTTGGACAAAAAGTCCGTAGGAATTCCTTCGGACTTTTTTTCAAAGGATATCTTCCTTTGTCATTTCGTTTGGCTCCGGCTTTATTCCATAGGTCTTTCTCTTTTGGCGGCTTCTCTCAAATTTCTTCGGACTTTCCTTTGTAATTTTCCGAATTTCTTCGGACTTTTTGTCCGAAGGAATTCGTTCGGACAAAAAGTCCGAAGGAATTTTTCTTTGTTATTTGCCTTTGCTTTTCTATTTGTTCTGTCAGCTTTGCTGGGGTCTTTGGCATGTACCTATTCGAATTCCATCCTTGTCTTTTTGACTTTGATTGCCTTCAAAAAAATTGCCCTTCGGGATAGTTGCAGTGGTCCTGTCACCGACCAAGTGCCCTGTGCAAGGGCTTCTGTCCTGCATCTGCACCTTTGTCGGAAAAATTGTAGGGCACCCAAGTTTTTGTAGGGTCCCGAATTTGTTCCTGTACCTTTCCGAAGGGTAGGTGCCCTTCAAGATTGTTGAAAATGACACTTCCGAAGGGTACCTTGCCCTTCCTTGCTTTTTTGGGCGGACTTCTGAATTCTCCAAAGTATTCCTTCGAACAAAAAGTCCAAAGGAATTACTTCCTTTGTCTTAGGCTCTTTCCTTTGTTATTTCCTGCGGACTTATGTCCTTAGCACTTCTCCGAAGTTATGTCCTTAGCAGAAGCCTTCTTTGGTGAACCATTCCTTTGGACAAAAGTCGTCCGAAGGAATTCCTGTTGTAGCAAAGGCCCTCACAAAAGAAAAACAATGTATTCTTCCTAATGAATTCTTTCTTTCCTTGGATGGAGATGTGAATTTTCTGAATGGCAAGAGACAATCTGTCCTCTGGAAGAATTGTCAACAAGAGGTTCTTGTTTGTAGACTTAGCAAGGCCATTTCCTTGTGGATAATAATTCGATGAAGTGCTGATATAAACTCCATGTTGGACGACCCATTGGCTGATCCTAGATCCCACGAAAACCATTGCATTTTCAAAAATAATGGTCGAAGGAACTTCAAACCTAGTGATCAAACCTTCATAGAAATCAAGGACGCTAGTTTCGTTTGCTTCCTTCAATGCAATTGCTTCTGTCCAACGTGTGAAGTAATCCGTAGCTGTTAGAATCCACTTATGCCCTGAACTGTAAGGAGGGTTAATGAGACCAATAAAGTCCAATCCCCACTGGACAAATGGTTGATCCACTGTAATTCGCTGAAGGGGTAGGGCTGCAAGTTTAACTTTTTCTACAAACATAGCACATTGTTTGCATTTCCTAAACTATGTATAGCAGTCACTAAATATAGCAGGTCAATAGTACCCACCTCTCATGATTTTAAGTGTTGTAGTTCTTGTAGAAAAGTGCCCTCCACCAAGTCCATCATGGAATTCTTCAAGTAATCTTTGAGTTTGGCTTGGCTCCACACACCTTAGTAACATTCCATTGATATCCTTTTTGAACAAAACACCGTCAACGAGCAATAATGGAATTGATTGCAATCTGAAATACATTCTTTTTGAAGCACTTAGGTGAGAAGGGTAACAACCTTTTTGCAGATAGCTTACCAGATCACAAAACCAGTTGGAAGGTGAGGTGTGAACAACAGCAATTTCTTCAGCATTTGACACTAAAACAGCTTCGTTAGTTTCTTGTAAGTCCTGAGCTAGATGCTCACAAAGTCCTTTGCCTCTAACCAGCTTTGTGATTTTAATTTCTATGTCATATTCCATCACTTTGGTTATCCAAACAACCCTCTTTTCATTTGTCTTTGTTCAGAAGAAATTCTTTGATACTTGGATGAGCAACCATTAGACGTATTTTATTATTAGACAACAAATGCCTAAATTTCTTCAGAGATCTTATAACTGAAAGGACGTGTTTTTCAACAAAAGAGTACCTTGTCTCATACTCTTGCAAGCCTTGGCTGTAGAAAGCTATTGGCTGCTCCAAATCTTCATGATTATGCTGCATAAGAATGCTTGAAATGGTGTCCACATTAACATATGTATACAGAATGAAGTCTTTCGTAAAATCTGGATTTAAAAGCGTAGGAGCACTTGCTATGGCTTTTTTAACATCTTCAAACCCTGTTATTCCCTCCTTGGACCCGCTGAAGTTCTGGTTTTTCTTTAACATGGCTGTAAGTGGTTTAGCTACAGTAGCAAAATCTGAGATGTATCTCCTTATAAAATTGATCTTTCCAAAGAACCTTTGCAAAGCCTTTTTGCTCTTAGGCAAGGAGAGTGCAAGAATGGATTGAATCCTTTCAGAATCTATGTTTAAACCGTGCTTTGAAACGATATGTCCAAAAAGCTTACCTTCATGAACTGAAAATACACACTTTTTGGGATTTAGAGATATTCCAAATTGCATACACCTTTCAAAAACATGTTGGAGGTGAACCATGTGATTTTCTGCATTTTTTGAAAATACTGTTATATCATCCAAATAGACAAGCACAAATTTGTTAAGAAGGCCTTTGAAGGCCATATCCATGGCTCTCTGAAAGGTTGCTCCAGCATTGGACAAACCGAATGGCATTTTTCTATATGAAAATGTTCCCCACTTAGTTGTGAAAACTGTTTTGAATTGGTCCTCTTCTTTGACCAAGATCTTATTGTAGCCACTATACCCATCCAACAAAGAAAACCTCTCTGAACCTGAAACAAGCTGTAAAATTTGTTCCATTGATGGCAATGGATAGTGGTCTTTAAATGAAGCCCTGTTTAAATCATGAAAAACAACACAAACGAATCTCACCATTCTTTTTTCGTACTGGAATAACGTTCACCACCCAAGTTGAGTGCTTGATTGGAAATATGAGAGCCGATTCTATGAGCTTGTGAAGCTCAACTTTCATCAAAGGCTCAAGCTTTGGATTGATTGGCCTCTGTCTTTGTCGTACTAGTTTAGTTTCGTCTTCTAACTCAATAGTGTGTTGAGCCAAACTTGGATCAAAACTTTTGAGATCACTATACTGCCATGCGAATATATAAGCAAAATTTGTGCATAATTCAATGAAAGCTTTCTTTTGTGGAGGAGTGCATACCTTGCCCAATTTCAAAATCTTACCAACTGCAATTTCTACATTGGTATAGTGCTTTTCCTTTGTTGACAAGGCTGGTTTCTCTTTCCTTAGTTCCTCATCTTCACTGAAAATATTTTCAACAGTGACCAATCCCTTGGGTAGCTTATTAGTTTTCAGTTGTACAATCTAATCACCATACTGCTGTAAGCGTTTTGATTGATTTTTTGAAGAAAACTCAACCTCTTCCTACAAAAATCTCACAATTTGATTGTCACTTTCAAACCCCTGCCAATTTTCTTGGTTATCCAGGACAAAAGGCCTCACAACTATCTTTATATGCGACTGAAAAATGTCACTTTTTGCATCAGCTGGGATATCAAATTGTGCCCCAACAGCAACTAACCTATCAACATGTTTATTCCTATCTCTTGGTATTGCTTGAATATTAAAACCTTGAAAATCTTCAAGTAGATCCCATACTCTGTCTATAAGATTTAAGCAACATATTCTTGCATATATTTAAGCCTTTTACTTGGTGAACTACAAGTTCATTATCTCCAAACACTTGTAAACAATTTACTTTCATCTTCCTAGCCCACTGCAAACCGTGAACTAGTGCTTCATATTCAGCAACGTTGTTTGAACAACCAAAATGAAATTTAATAAGAAGAAATACCTTTGTTTTGTAGGAGAAATTAACATCATTTCAGCTCCGGTTCCATGCTTATTTCTTGATCCATCAAAGTATAATTACCACAATCCTTCATTAGATTTGTCCTCTTTAACCATGGTTGGAATTGGTGCATCGTTCTCATGAAGACAATACACACCAAGACCTTCTTCAATCAGCTTGTAAGGATCATGCTCATGCAAGGTGGAAGCCCACTCATCAAGAAACAAATCTGGAACTCCATCCAAAGGTGAGTCCTTTTCTACATCACTAGTTTGTAGCATTTCATCTGAGATGATACAATTTGCATTGACCACAATTGGCGTATAAGGCTCCATGTGAAAACATGCAATAGGTTTTGAATGAATTGTTACCTTTGTGCCATTTCTGGTCTTAAACAACAAGTAGGTCCAATCAGCTGATAAATATCCCCCAATCTTTGAGATGAAATCTCTTGAAATACACATAGCGAAATAAGGAGGCAAGTCCACCACTACGTCATGTTGAATAGTCACGTTAGGACAGGGATGCAATGTCAATTTCAAATCTTTGATAATGCCTACCATTTTTGTTGGTGAGCCATCCAACTGCAATACCTCTTTAGTATTTAGTTCAATAAACAAGGCCGAGCTTGTCTGCAATCTGTTTGGGCATCACTGTACTGCTAGCTCCACTATCCACCATACAATTATGGACTAAAGTATCACCCACTATAAAAAAAGATAAAAATGGAGAGTTTTCTTTGTTTTTACCTTAGATTTTTCCACCTCAGATATCTTATCTCCTTGCTGTACATGTTGCTTAGTTGGCTGATCCGAATTTGTGAAGACAACACCTTCTTTATCAACTAATTTTGGAGACAATTCAAGAGCTGAAAGTTCTTGAGTGAGTTTATCCTTTTGGCCTGGAATTGAAAGAGTATCCCACATGCTAATGCTGATGTTAGACTTTTTCATCTGATCTATAATACTAAGCTGAGATGGACTAACCTTTGATTGCACCTTTTGTGGTACTTGCTGCTCACAAATTAGAGGTATTTGCTGCACTTTACTAACCTCTACATTCTGATTTTTTTGGGTTGTGGGGGCAGCGAGTTGTTCTTTTGTACCTTAAGCAATAATACTAGGAGCATTTGAAGTATTTGCTACTGCTTGGGCTTCCCCAACTGCTCTTCTTTTATTTCTTTGATAGGTTATAGCTGCAACTTGATCATTTGAAACATTAGTTTTAACATCTTGAGTAAAAGCGACATGATCATCTACCTGCCAATTTACATTAATAGCGTCAGGCTGCCCTTGGGTCGCTCCTTGTGATGCCAAACCTGTATCTTGATATTGACCCTCTTGAAAAGAGAACTCTTCTTGTGTCCTCTGTGGCATGATGTTGTTTGGTGATACCAAGTTCTGATTTGAATATCATTGAGATTTGAGGGCTGCCAACCTGAATCCTGCACCAAATGTTCGGAGGTGGGGTTGGAACAATGGTTTTTGAAGTGGAAGGAGCATTTGGATCAAGAGCAGCATATGGCTTAACTGGAGTTATGGCCCCTTCTGCTTGATAGGGTGGTCTATTTTCTCTGAAACCCTGATAAGGAGACCTTTGATCTTTGAAGCGCTGATAGTTGTTTTAATTTTGCTGTTGATAAGGCCTATTTGACTGAAATTGTTGTCTTTTGAGTTGTACAATTTCATTTCCAAAAGATTGTAACAAACTTTTCAACTCTCCTATCTCACTAGATTGACTAGTAGAGGCTGCAATAGGACGTTGAGGTGCTGGAAGTGGAGCCAAGGATGTAATTTGAGAAACTTGAAGGGCTGGTACAGAACTTATCTCTGGAAATATGGGCATTGGAGGTCTTGGAGAAAGCTTACCTGCTTGAATCAGACTATTTTCTGCCCTTATTGCAATTTCATAAGCATCTGGCAAAGTAGTACCACCCATTGACTGTATCATCACACTAATATCAGAATTGAGAGCTTTCAAAATAAATAGATATGCATATTCAGCTGATGGCCTAATCAGAACTAGTATCCTGTGCCATGTTTTCTGAAATCTGAGATTAAAATCAGACATGAACTCATGAGGAGCTTTCTGTATGGCAGTTAATTGCTTAACTAAAGATAAGTAATCAGATTTGTCCTCAAACTATTTGACCAAGGCAGCACCCAATTCATCCCAGGTGGAAACGGATCTAAGTGGGAGGGTTTTATACCACTGTAATGTTTTTTCTTTGAAAGAAGCAGCTAGTAATCTGATAGCGACATTATCTTCAACTACATTATGAACTGAACAAAGATTAGCTACATCCTAGATATGCTCAATAGGGGTTGTTTGATTTTCTCCTGAGAAGAATGGAATACTTTTGAGGGCAGATACATGTATATCATCTAATTGTGCTAGATTTAGTGGACTTCCCCTATTGAATGGAGCAAATACTTGATTTCTAATGGCCATCTAAATGGTGGGGATTGCAGTGTCTAGAACAATAGGATGAGGGGGAGGTAAATATTCCATTTGAGGATATGGATTTGCCCTCCTAGACCTTGCTCTTCTATAAGTTATAAATTCAAAAAGAATACCTTTGCTTGTTGATCTTGTGGTAACCTTTGGCATGAACGGATTGTCTGAATGATGCTATGAACTCTTCAACTCACTGTAAATGAATATCTTTCGCTGTTGCGAAGACTTTATGTAAAAAACTCTTTTCGTGGTCCCACCGGGTGTGCCAAAAACTGTTGTCAACCCGGAGTTGTGCCCTAAATCGAAGACGTGCATGAAATGGCCAATCTTCTATCCAGTTGAAACAATCAGAACTTCTCACAAGGGTGGGTGCCTCAATAGTGAGAAGAACCTCCAGAGAAGGCTAGTTCCTGTAAGATGTATCAATGAGGATCTCTACTCTATGCTGCGGACTACCATGGAAAACGGAGAAGGAAACTTTAAGGGTAAATCCTACCTAATAAAAGTGATACACCAGAAGATTGATCCACTCAACTTGGAACTTTGAACACTGAAAAAACAAGGGAAAAAGAAGACCTTTGATTTCGATCAATCACTTATGCATAAATATTTCATGAAGAGGTTTGATTCAATGACCAAAACATGAAGGAAAGTGATGGAGAGAGCTCTGATACAAGACACATTGCAGCCACCTAACATCCACTTACAACTTCAACAAAAGACATAAAGAACACTGAACATGACCTACATAATACGATAAGCTAGCAACTAAGTACGAATCAAAATTTGGAAAGGGAGAGAAATCTAACACATATGCAAAATGTTGAATGAATATACACTATGCCAACACTTGAAATCTGAAAGTACAATCCTTCTACTGATCGAAGAGGTTACACAACTGACCAATGGCAGAGTCTGGTCTAGCCAAGAGAGGGATGATTTTTAATCAAGGCTGAAAGCCATTTTATAGAGAATTACAAGCGCCAAAGATTGGCATTGAAAAATTGAACAGAAGGATTAACTTAGATTAACTCAACGCTGACTTGGCCTTTCAGTAAAATATGTTTTCTCTTTGTCTTTGCATGAAGCTTCTTGCGCTTAAGGAAGTGAACTTGTCTTTGTTCTGAACTGCCCACCTCTCTTTGCATGGAAATCCACACCAATGTCAATTTTAGAACTCTGAGCTGTTGGAACGTTTGAGATGATCGTCTGAAAGGCTGAGTTGACTGTTTGATAAGCTGAGTTGGATGAAGAGATCATTCTCCTTTGCATGGAAAAATCCTGGTAGATGTGGCGTTTAACAATTAGTCAACTCTAAATCTAGAACAGTCAACTCGACATTCGAATTTAGAACTCCGGTTGACGTTGAGTTGGACCTTCAGATGAGTTGATCGGGAGATGAGCAGGACTTCAACAAGTCAACTGAAGCTTTGACCAGTCGATCGAAAATAACCCTTGTTTGCATGTATTTTATCCTATTCTAGTCTACGTGCTCATGTTCATTTCTGGCGGGATTCTATATTTGGATGTATTTTGTCTATATTTCCTCCGTTTGGCTTGTTTTTTCAACTTTCCGTCGCTTAATCTGAGGTCAACTTCCCGTGGTTTAATTCTTTTGTAATTCTGGCTATACCTTTGTTTCAACGGTTACTTCTCGCGGTCAAAATTTGACGTCTCTCAGGACGTCACCCTTTGGCATTTTCTTGGGCTTATTTTCTATCAGGTCCCTTAGTCTTTTTATTTCCTTTGGAATTCTTGTTGACTTTACCTTTGATTTCCTTCGGATTTATTTCCCGCGGCTTTATCCTCCGAAGAATTTCTTCGGACAAAAAGTCTGAAGGAATTCCTTCGGACTTTTTTCCGAAGGATATACTTCTTTTCTTTTCCTTTGCTCGGGCTTTTGTTATGTCGGGTTTTCTCTTTTGGTGGCTCCTCTCCGAATTTCTTCGGACTTTTTGTCCGAAGGAATTCCTTCGGACAAAAAGCCCTAAGGAATTAATCCTTCGTCTTTGTCTTCACCTGTTTCTTCGGACTTTGTCTTCTTTGTGATTTTCTGAATTTCTTCGGACTTTTTGTCCAAAGGAATTCCTTCGGACAAAAAGCCCGAAGGAATTAATCCTTTGTCTTTTGTTTTTACCTTTACCTTCGAAATGCCATTCGGGAAAGTCGCAGTGGTCCTGTTACCAACCAAGTGCCCTCCACAAGGGCTTCTGTCCTGCATTTGTGCCCTTTTCGAAAAAATTGTAGGGTACTCGGGCTTTTTGTAGGGTGCCCGGGTTTGACGTGTACCTTCCCAAAGGGTAGGTGCCCTTTTGGATTGTTGAAAATAACCCTTCCGAAGGGGACCTTGCCCTTCGGGTTTCTTGTTTTGCCCTCTTCTGCCTTCCAAAGATACCCTTTGCTGAGAATGCCCTTTGGATTTCTTTGGACTTATGTCCGAAGGAATTCCTTCGGACAAAAAGTCCGAAGGAATTATTACTTGGCTTTTCCTTGCTTTTTGGGCGGGCTTTTGGATTCTCCAAAGTATTCCTTTGTCTTAGGCTCTTTCCTTCGGTATTTCCTACGGACCTATGTCCTTAGCACTTCTCCGAAGTTGTGTCCTTTGCAAAAGCCTTCTTTGATGAACCATTCCTTTGGACAAAAGTCCGAAGGAATTCCTGTTGTAGCAAAGGCCCTTACCAAAGAAAAAACAATGTATTCTTTCCCAATGTATTCTTTCTTTCCTTGGATGGAGATGTAAATTTTCCGAATGGCAAGAGACAATCTGTCCTGTGGAAGAATTGTCAACAGGCCCAACTTAGCTATTCTCTAGGGAAAATTGGCTTAGAAAATTAGGAATAAAATCTCTCCTTGGACAAACAGGTGGCTTACATTAGCAGGAAAGATACAGTTGATCAAATCTGTTCTGCAACCCATGCCAGTCTATCTATCGCCCATGCTTCCAACTCAATAAATGTTGAAGAGATCACTCTTTTTCAGCATACTTTTCTGTGGCAAAGAATAGAAGAAAAGTTCATGTACCCAATTATTTCGTGGAAGAAAATTGCCAAACAGAAAGCAGCTGGAGGCCTAAATCTTAAACATAATCAATTGTTTCAATCCATCTCTAGCTATGAAGCTCGCCTGACACCTACAACAAGAAATTGACTCCTCCTAGTGATCTATTCTCAGACAAAAGTATCTGCTTATGTCAAAGACAAATAATGTATTTACTTTCATCAAAGCTGATTCTGGTTATACCATTTGGAAGCATATTCAAATAGAAATTCAACTTTTACAGAATGAGATCAACTGGAAAATAAAGGTGATAAGGTAAGGTTCTGAAGCGACAAACGGAATGGAAAATGTTACTTGATTCATACTCTGAACTCCTTCTGCTTAAAGACAAGATTCTGCAAACAGGCCTTATTATGGTCAGGGATTATGCTGTTACATATTCTGCTAAATTCCAACACAATTAGAGTCAGCAGGAGTTTTACATATACCAATCAACACATCCAGTTTCTGTTCATCTGATAAATAATGAGCTAGCAAGTGTAAGTCCTAACCTTAACAGCAAGCAGGGTGTTTTGAGATGAGGAAGGGATTAAAATGGTCAATTTACCATTATGGTGGGAGTCCCTGTATATAACTGCTGTAATGGGAGATGAGGAAGGGATAAAAATGGTCAATGTACCATTATGGTGGGAGCCTCTGTAGACAACTGCTGTAGTGGTCAATGTATCATTATGGTGGGAGTCTCTGTAAACAACTGCTGTAATGGTCAATGTACCATTAATCTGTAATATGTCCTTGACCAGTTCAGTTACTAATCTAGATATTTTGTATTCAAAAGTATCAAGACTTTGTTGTTAGTATTGCACTAGAAAATACTAGCTTTGGAATTCCTATGAAGGAATGAATGGGTTGGTCATCTCAATGTCCTAATTGTGCTCAATCTGTCAAGACAATTTCACATCTCTTCTATCAGTGTTCCTTTGCACAAGAGTTATGGCACGGGGGGGCTCTTTTTGCCACTTAACACAAACCAGCTAGTCTCCGGGATTTGCTTTTCAAGTGGTCACATTTAGACACCAAGTCGCATATCCGGCATTTCTTTCACTGCATGGTGCCAAGGTTTGATTCTTGGACCCTTCGGATTGAGCATAACCAAAGACTCTTTAAAGGAATACAAATAAAACCTTCAAGATGTGATGAAGAAAAAATTTAAAATGTGTATTTTACATGTTTTGTAATCAGCAACCTGCTCCTCTTCTAGTTCACAATATGCCCGATTTGGCATTGTATCAGGCCTCAAAGCTTTTGTTTAAGTTTCAGTTCCCGTGTCTTGGAATTGTTCCTAAAGTTCATTGGCTACCTGCCTATGCTCCATTATCATAAACTTAAATTTTGATGGTGCAAGTTCACACAATCCAAGAGATGCTAGGAATTGGGGGTGTTACAAGAAATAATAAAGGTGATCTCGGTCTGGCTTATACTGAACACATCGGCATGAATATTGAATAATAAATTTTGGGGCCACACTTAATATTTTTGTAAATTTGTTGTCGAATTTTGTTTTGAAGGTGTGACGTGTAAAAAAAAATTAAAATGAGTCCTCTTGAAAATCCGTCTGATTGAAGTCATCAAAATCCTCAATGCAAGAGTCAAAAACTCTATGGAGTTTGTAATGTCAAGAGTATACCCATTCATTGCACAAATAAATAAGACACCCTTCTAGGACAGAGTGTTTATATAAGCAAAGTTGAAAATTTTGGGTCACTGTAAAGGTATGGGATTAAATGTATGTGATTTTAATTTTTACAAGCTCAACTAAATGTAGTATTAGATAAACTATGCACTTTTGCAATTACATGGCAAGAGACGTCTACCAATATAAAACAAGCACATTAGTTGTTGGATACAATGAGAATCCGTCTGATTGAAGTCATCAAAATCCTCAATGCAAGAGTCAAAAACTCTATGGAGTTTGTAATGTCAAGAGTATACCCATTCATTGCACAAATAAATAAGACACCCTTCTAGGACAGAGTGTTTATATAAGCAAAGTTGAAAATTTTGGGTCACTGTAAAGGTATGGGATTAAATGTATGTGATTTTAATTTTTACAAGCTCAACTAAATGTAGTATTAGATAAACTATGCACTTTTGCAATTACATGGCAAGAGACGTCTACCAATATAAAACAAGCACATTAGTTGTTGGATACAATGAGACACCATGTGACACCATAGTGAAAATCTAAGGCCTTCAAGAAAACCAAGAGTAAAAGTGAATTTAGAAACAAAACCGTAGCACGTGGATTACACCATCTTAAAGTATGTCATGGTCACTTCCCAGCAATGTATGACTATTTGAAAATTAAGTTGTCATTTTAAAAAAAAATGCATGTGAACGTGAAAATTAAGTTGTCCTTTAAAAAAAATTGAATATGAAAATTAAGTTGTCCTTCAAAACAAATTTGAATGTGAACCTACTGGTCAACTTCGAACTGAATAATTTGTGCCCAAATCAAGCAAGTCCAGCCAACAAAAGGCAATAATAAAACATAGAAATAAATAGTAATGCATACACTCAACTAGTGTCCATGTTTCCACAATTTTGCATGTTGGTTGGCTTGAAAAATTGCATCCTATGCTACAAAATCATAGTAACTTGATACAAAATTATAGAAATTCCAATTCTATGTGGACTTCTTACCTTCCGCCATCTATGTTGTTTGGAACCGGGTAAGGATATGGAAAGGGAAATGTTTCCAAAATGCGGAAACGTGAATTTTCAAAAACACTTGATTTAGAAACATCATGGAAAAGTATAAACAATGCATAATACTCATTTTTAGTCTATAAAAGATAAAACTCTTATAAATATATAGTATTCGTTCATTCATTACTTCAAAGACAAAATGTACATTCAAATCTAGAATAAATCATCTAGATTGTCCTCAAAATCATGAATGCCACTCCCACTATTTTTCAACTTTATCATTTACTGACTATAAATCATCTAGTTTGTAGACGCTCCCCGATGCATTGAAGCTCTTGAGTGCATGCCTTAAAGGGTGCACCTAAAATGGGGTGGGAACAGCTCGTAGCACTTTGCAAGAAATGTTTTCGAACTATTCTATCATACCTACATCCTGTCATGCAGCCTTCATACATACTATGATGTCTCCTTGAAAACTTGAAACCTTGAAATATGTCTAAGTCTGAAATCCTGAAACTCTGAAATCTGACTAAGTCTGAAAAACAATATGATCCTCCAAAACCTAAATTTAGCATTATAGCTCATAAAGGTCCAAAACCACTCTTAAACATCCTAAAAGTATATATAAAAAATATAACTTTAATGTTTATTTTATATATATATCATCTGGTTCATTCTTTTTTTTCAATTTTTTGTTGACTTTGACCCTTTTTTTGGCCGGAATCCCTTGGAAACGTTTCCGGACAGGAAACATAGGCGGGGCGGGGCGGGGCGGGGGTGGGGTGTTCCCTACAACACGGCCTTCTGGCCATATAGTTAAGCTATCTTTGTGGAATAAATGAGAAAATCATCGAATCAAGTTGACATTAATTTATTAAGGACTGGTTATCTTTCTACAGTGAAACAAAGGTTTACAGACAGAGAGACAGATAGGCAGACAGACAGACAGACAAACAGACAGATAGACAGACTAACAAACAAACATTTCATTACATGTGAAGGCAAAATGTTGGTATTATCTACTTGATTCTTTTTTAGTAACTCTTTGCATGGCCACAGGGTGTTAACATAATTTTTTTCTCTTTTTTTTGGTAACGATTTTGTAGTAGAGCTCAGAAATTCATTAACGTTATTTACGTATTTGTTCTTGAACAAGTTAGCACTTGGTGTTCCACAGTTATTATTTTTATTTATCTTTGAATAATGCAGCCAGTTAAAGCCCCACAAATATAGTCAGACTAGGTAGTTACTAGGTGCCTCATGACTACGAATTGTAGAAAGGGCCATAATCGTTTAAGGATTGTTATTTCATGGCTGACATAACATTTGATTGGAGCTAAAAACTAATGAGATTAACTCCCATAGGATATCAGCCATGAATGCCAAATGATACCTATTGAGGATCACCATTAAAGGTTAGTGATGGCCATACTCCAATCCTCATCTCGAGCATTCCCTATGATCATTCATGTATCTACACCCCCTTGAAAATTGGGTAGGATTGCATTGCATTTAACCATGTGAATGGAATTCTGTTGCTTTCATTTATGTACACAAGTATGATAGCGCAGTCCATAACAATGAATTATGGAGAATTTGTTGAAGATAACTTATTTGAAACAAGAAAAAATCAAGGAATCATATAATCTCGTATAAGAGTCTTGCCTTCCATTCTATATGATGCGTATCATAATCATTAGTTTCCTTACTAGTTTTAGGTAAGTAATTAGCTCTCTAGACTAGCAACAATTAATTATGTCAGAAGAATCTAAATGTTTTCAAGAATAACACCCAATGATTACATCCATGAAGTTCCATAAACCATCATTGGTGGAAAGGTTTGGTTTCATCTATACCTCAAATGTGCACACATAATAAGAGAACACTTCATGGTTTGAATCAACATACCACTTTTTCAACTATCCCAACACGATGTACCGTACTGACAAGTTCGCCCTTATCAAATGGGACAAATGCCTCTATCAAGACCATAGAATTCTGCATGCAAATGTGCTATGAATTAACAATAGATAGATAGGCCATCATTTAAACCATAAAATAACTTACAAGTATAGGACTCTATTCAATGAACATTAAAAATTCCTGCAGAAGAAATCTTTGCTAAACCTTCAACTTCATTTCAACAGCAAAGCAGAATTCTTGCAGTCCAACACCGTTCAAGGCTGAAATACAAATAACATCCCCTCTATGCTCTGCTTCTTCTCTGATTCTGTCAGGATTTGTAGCCCTATCTACCTGAATCACGAATCATTGCATTAAAGCATGATCAGTGCAAATATGCATATTTTTGTCCATTTGGAAGAAAAAATTAGAGTAAGGATGCATCACCTTATTCCACAGCGTCAATATTGGAATATGTTCAACATCAAGTTCTGCAAGCACTTTCTTCACAGCTTCTGTTTGTTGTGGGGCCATAGGATGGCTATATTTTAAGTAAAAACATATATATATTGCAAATCTTAGTGCCATGGCATTCCTCATATTTTACAGAATAATGAAACAAGAAGCATGAACTAACATGGACATGATTTCAGTTCTTCCTGCAACTGACTGGTTGTGAATCTAAGAAGAATTTGTCAAACGATAGGCATATACTAGTAAACAAAAATGGCGTAAAGTGAAAGCCAACCTGATGTCTACCACATGCACCAACAATGAGGAATCCCTTATTTCCTCCAATGTTGCCCTAAATGCAGCCACCTACAGGGAAAAACTAATAAGAAGCGCATCAAGAAAAAATCTTGAAACTTTGCCCAGCTCAAAAATAAATTGACATTGATAGAACTATTCAGCTTAATGCCAGCATTACTGAATAATTTTTCGTTTGTGAACCAATGAGTCTTTTTTAACTTGGGAAATTACTCTGGAACCAAGCAGCAATAAACATGTAAAAAAAATTTAAAATTTCCATCAAAATATTAGCACAAACATTTTTTCTAGCATGCAAATTTCCAAATAAAAATATATGTTATCTTTAGTAGGTGACACATTAATGGGTTAAAAGTGAAACATAACAGTCAAAACCCTTAGACATGATAATAGGCAACATTGAAAAAATCATGCAAGGATAATGTGCGGTGAATGCTAATAAATTAGTGATGTAAGAAAACCAAGTCTTATAACACTACTATTTTATACATTGCATACTGCCAGCAAGAACAAGCTTGCATTATATAGTTGCAAAAATAAAAATGTTTAGATACAATCAATGCAAAGCAATTCAACAAACTCTTCTCTAGATGACCAACAAATAACTAGTTATAAAGAGCTCAATGCAGCTAAATCCCTGTTTCATTAGGTGCTTGATTCACATTTAAAAGTTTTCCAGGTGGTATCATAGCCAAGGGTTTTGATCCCTTGGCCCTGCATATGAGGATTATGATTCTTAGTGCCCTAGCTGTTTGGTATTCCATATGCAGATTGTATAGGATTGAATGGCATTCAAATTTAAAAGTTTTCCAGGTGGTATCATAGCCAAGGGTTTGGATCCCTTGGCCCTGCATATGAGGATTATAGTTCCTAGTGCCCTAGCTGTTTGTTTTTCCATATGCAGCTTGTATGGGATTGAATGGCATTGTACCACCCTGTCAATATTTTTTTGCAGCATCATTGACTAAAAGAAGCATCTGAACCATTGTTTTAAAACTCAGCGAGTACCAGTTCAAGTGCCAAGTACTCACGGTTTTTTTGCTCAAATACTTTTCCCTGAATAACACATGGGTACTTGTGAGTCCCATGCAGAAACTTGCCAACCGGCAGGAAAATAAATCATAAAAAAAAATTCATTTTTTTTTTCCAATTTTTTTCCTTGCTATGGTAACTGGGAGGGGATGCCACTATTGGGGAGTCAGGTTGTGACTTGAACCTGTGCCAAAATTGGCAAATTCCCAATGATTTACCCCTGGAACACAACCTGCAGGAAAAAAATTGTTGTTTTTTTGACATTTTAGGCTCTGTTCAGCTCTGCAGAAGCCTACTAGCACACTTTCAAAATAAATCAGCTGTCACTAAGTGATCATCATCAGATTTGAAGGATTTTTCAGCTGCTGTGAAGTGATGATGTGCCTTGTATCCTTTTTATTCATAATCTAAAAGAAATTAGAAGTACGCATTCACTAAATTCATTTCTTATGCTTTTTACAGGTACTTTACATGTCATTTAAGTTTATTTTATGAATTCATACAATTTTGCCAAGTTTTTTCCGAGTCGGAGTCAGAGTCTGAATCAAAATTTTGGGCTGCCGAGTGTTTGGACTATGATCTGAATAGTGCAAATCCATTTCTATTATGCATCATTTGTGAGTATGCTATTTTACCATCATTTCAGAACCATGGCATAGTTCTTATCATGTTGTTTAGTTTGTTTTAAGGAAATTGCCTTTATTATAATGCAATCAGAATGGTCACTGCTATTCTCATATATGGAGTCACACTAATTGCCCTGTGCATATGGAAATATTAAGCCCAAGATTCTCTTTCTAACAAAACAAAACAGTTTTATGTAATAGTAGAAGCAGCCTCGTTTTCTGATGTAATGTACCTGCAAGGCTGCATCCATAGCAGCACAACTACACAAAAATATATGATGGACCCAACAGATGGATTCCACCTGCAAATCCAAGAAACCAATGACAGATACAATTCTCTAAAACAGTAATTCTATTGATATTAGAAACAAATGGAACGTTAACATAGAGTGAGGTTAATTTCCTATTTATAATAAAACGAGTAGTTTCTCCCTTAAGGCTCCTATATAACCACATGGACTACATACAATAGACCCATTAAGGGGCTCATCCCCACATTATATATACTGGGTAGTACAACATTTCTTGACACCATTACAAACATCAATCTTGATAGAAAAATAGCCCATTTACATTACATCAAAAAATATCGTGACTAGGTACACTACATGCCTTCTCATTGGAAACTTTGTTCAAAAAGCTACAAGACCCCACCATAAAGACACGCACAGGCAATACTGACAAGCCAAAATGAAAACACATATAAAAGTTACAATAGTCATTAAAACAAAGCCACATGATAGCTTTAAAAACTTAGAAAGATGTGGTCCTATTAGATAAAAATCCTAAATTGCCGAAACACTGTCACATCTGCCACCATTTCAGCTTGTGATGTTTTTTTTACTCAAAAACATGCCAAATTCTTAATCACACTGCTCAACCAAAATTAAGGCCCATACTTTGCTGAAATTGTGAAAAATGAAACACAAACATCGGAGTACCCAAGCACATTTATTTTGCAAATTATTACTCGTAGTGACATTCAAGGTTTGCACCTCAAACCTCCCAAGTCGTACAAATCATATTTTCTTAACTCTTCTAGTCAAACTATGTTACTCTGAGTTTCCAGGATAGAGGACCAAGGGCATAGGATGGCAAAATTTTTACCATATCTTGGGAATATCTGCGAGATGATATAAAAAAGTGTGTGTGATACAAGAAATATATATATATATATATATTTCTTGGGAATATCTGCGAGATGATATAAAAAAGTGTGTGTGTGTGTGATACAAGAAATATATATATATATATATATATATATATATATATATATAACAAAAGAGCTGAAATGAAATAAAATCCAACAATCCATGACATTATACAGCACGGAAAATTGAAATCCAAACACCATCCGTGTGGCATGATATTGCACATTGAAAATTAAAATTAGAGTCTTATTATCTGATATTGATATCACAATGGAAACAAGAATGACACAAAATCTAAACAGATTGCAACAAGGAGTCACTAAATCAACATGTCAGAATGCTTAGTTATAAGCATTGAGCAGCAAGCCCAAAATTAGAGTCATCATCAAACAGATATCCTCTAAGCACCCAAATTTCCTCATCACTGGCACCATTAGACTTGTTGGGCCCCTTAGTTCGCTAAATACAGGATTCGCGTCAGCACGACATACACATCAGCACGAGGCATCATTTTGCTTAATGATGACTTTTTGGCATCTTGGCACCAACTGGAGGGATTAGCACATACCTTGCGCCAACTGGCAGGGGACTAACCAATTCCAGGATTTCCGGAGCATCTTCGATGATTGGGTGATACGTGGCAACTGCAGCGTGAAGCTCGCAAGGTGATGGAGCTGGCGGAATGATCACCAAGGCTCTAGCTTGGCACTTAGCGTGTGCATTCCACCCTGGGGGAGCTCTTCCTAAAGAGCTATAAAAGGAGCTCGAACTAGTTGATCAGACGATGCGAAATTGGTGCAGCGAAGCTTTGGCAGATTAAAGATGATCTCTATGCATTGTTATGGCAGCCATTAGACTGAGGGATAGCATGGACGCCATTAAGGCTCCATTTGTAGTGCCCAAGCTCACCTGTGAGCCTCTGGGCCGTTAAGTAGATTAAGCTACGCATTCACTCTGTTCTAGACGCCATGAAATGTATGCTCTGTATTTGAACTTTAATTAATGACAAAGAATGGTTGCAATACACATGATGAATCTGGTGTATGCGTCTTTATATTGTTATTGGAATGCGAATGTAATGTTGTAATTTCATTTCGTTTTTGTTGAGTAGTGTTTGTGTTCTTTTGGTTCGCATCTTTAATGAAGTCCCTATGAGAAAGGATGACGTCAACTGTAACCTGTAGAAAGACTAAGTATATAGACCCTGTGCCAAGTGTTCCTATCTTTGCTAGAAGCGCGAGCCTACGATGAATACTCAAAATGAAATCAGCCCTATAACCCCTCAATCGCTGATATGATGCTAGGCTTAGTCTAACAAAAGCTTGTGCCAATATGACTCTAGAACTAGTTCACCAAAAAGCTTGTGCCTATAGGCCATCAGGCATGGCCTATGAAAAGCTTGCGCCTATGAATCTATCTAAAGCCTTCTCACAAATGACCAAGTCCTATAATTGATGCCTTGCACCATGGCACAACTAGCCAAACACGGGCTCCTGTCCCTTCTCAACTGCAGCTCGGGTGAGTGCATAAGGCTTGTGCCTTATGTGAAATGATGCCGGCACAATCGAGTGTAAAATGTTGAGCGCAAAGGGGACAACCCATGTTTGCCCCTGGTTGGAATAAGCCCAGAACTAACTAAAACAACCTTGAGCACCCTTTTCTACAACATTTTGGTTTCGTTGCCAGGAACTGTGTTGAATTTTGTTGTTGCAATGGTGCGACAAAATGATGTACTAACTCTCCCTCGAAAACATCCGGCATTGGTTGCAATAGGTGGAAGATAGCTTTGCGCTGAAGCATCCAACCTACAAAGGACAGAAGCCGAGAACATGGGTTTAGAACAACCTATATGATGCTCTGTACGAAGTCTTTTTCTGCGAGCTACCTGAGCTATGGATAGTGTTATGAGTGGACGAAGGAGCGCCTAGAGAGGCTTGAGACTCTAGATGCCACTTGGACTAGACCAATTGATAAATGGTAGCAAGTAGCACTGAACAGCTACATACTTGAGTTCGCAGTCTCAACATACTTGTGCCCTGAGGAGGTAGAGTTCGAGTTTCAGCACGACCCTAGAGGCATGTTTGTGAAGGAATTCAGTGCAGAGCTTAAAAAGCTAATGGTGAATTACAACTTTGAAACTTTGGGGATGGTAGGCTAAAGTCCTTTCACGTATGAGTAGCACAAAGGGGGAGAAGGGGTTGTGCAGGTGAGGTGCAATGGAAGGGGATGAGCAAATTGGCCCCTGAAAGCTAAGAAGACAAACCTATAATAAGAGACGGCGTAGACTAATGGAATATCTAGAACCTGGAAGTGTCGAGAGAAACCGTAATTAGTGGGAAGGGCATGGGGAAGGATCTCTTGAAATACAGCAACGCAAGGATGAGAGATATAATGAAGCCATGGATCGAGCTCAACACTTGACAAGTGTCAAATTTGTTGGGTTCCTACAAGATTTGGTGATTAAAGATACTCTTGACGTGCCTACCCCCTTTGAACCTGAGGTGCATGCTCATGAGCTAGATCCCACACTTGACAAAAGTACAGAAGTAATAATTGACCCTGGTGTCGACATAGATCTTCAACGTTTTGCAAACTTGGAGTTCAACTTTATGATTGAACAGATTATTCCATATGAGGAGGTGAGCACAACCCTAGACCATTGGGCGCTAACTCACCACAATAGAGCTTGAGTGCAAGTGTATCGACTTAGCCGATGTCAGCAACACAAAGTGGGCAACAGCCAGCAGGAAGTGGTCCGACACCACAAGTAGTAAAGTGCCATCAACATCAACTGCACAAATAGTAACAACAGGACCAATGCCTAACCCAGTGGCTAGAGGCATTGGAGGGCTGTCGCCAAGATAGACGTCAGGGGGCAAACGCCTTAGATCCCATCTTCCCCCCCATAGTAAATATACTATGAAATGGCCATGCACTTGCCAAAGTATCGCAACATGGAGAATGTCGTAGAGCATGTGCTTAAGTGTAAACTGCAGTGGCACACACAGGACATAACCCAAATCAGATTGCAAGGTGACCCAATTTGCAACCACTATTCTTGATTGCGCCCACACCTGGTACAAGAAATTCAACCCTAACTAGGCTATGGTTGACTATGATACCCTGAAGGAGGCATTCATAAAGGAATTGGACATTTTAGAATTTGAACAAAACATCAGCACGCTCAAGGAGATTACCCAAGGACTCTCAGAAGTGTGTGCCTATACGATGCAAGGTTCAAAACTCTTGTATCGAAGCTCCCATATGATATTCACCCTTCCCAGCATGCACAGTGGTTCATTGGAGGGTTGTTAGTGCCGTTCCGAAGAGCGCGTTCCATGAAGACTTTTACAGACCCTCGCAAAGCACTTGAAGCCATGCTCAAAGTCGAGGCAGTTGGAAGCACAAATACTGGGATCAACCCATTTATGGAGGCACAAATTGCATCTATGGCCTCCCAACTCCAAAATCTCACCGTTAGCTTGTCGCAAGACGCTCGAAGTGGATTATAGTGCATCGATTGTGAAGCGGATGGCCATAATAGGAGTAACTGCCCACGAAGGAATGTGTGCACCCTACTTCTAAGCTGCGAAGTCTGTCAAGAGGCGCATGATGTTCGCAACTGCCCTTTGTTGCTACGCACCAGCCAAGTCAACACAACCATCTATTGTTGATTGTGCAATGACTACACCCATACCACTGTTGATTGCCAAGGGATTGACGAAATGGGCAAGAACATGGAAAGAGACGCAAGACATGCCACTGCAGCAGTCGAAGGGCAAGCTAACCAAGGAAATGAAGGCTATGGTCAACAAAACACAGGCTTTGAAATGCAGCGAGGTGCTAGAGGGTGAGGTGGAGGATGCGGTGGTAGAAGGTTCCCATCCCGCTCATGTTATAAGTGTGGCTCGACAGAGCATTATAAACGCGCCTGCCCTACACATCCTACGTGTGGGTATTGTTGAGGGTCCCATAAAGTTGAAGAGTGCCCTGACTTGTACAAAAAGTTGACCAAAGGCAGGCCTGGTGTAGACAAGGGTGCATGAATGATCAGGCACGAGCCGAAGACGGACAAGTGGACCCCGAAGGTGCAACCGACCCACATAGAGATAGTCAAGGTGCAAGTAACTACTTGTAGTGGATTCACCACTCAATTGCCAGTTGCACCAATACCTGAGTTACGCTTAGAATATGAGGATAAGGGTTGCACTGAGTGCATAACGCGACCTAAACCCAAAGTTGTATTGTACCCAAACCCGGCGTGCCAAAAAGATGAATTGCAGCAAGCCATGAGTGTAATCCAAAACCTTCAATGCAAGATCCAATTAGTGCGAGGCCTTGAAGCGCAAGCTGCCGCCTCTCGAAAGAAGCAGGATAGCCAGGAGATTGAGATACAAGAATTAACTGAGATCTTGCACCTCATGCAAATAGAGGGAATGCTGCCCTTATTGAAGAACTTGCTCCTAAAGCATGTGGGTCAAAAGAAAGTTGAAGTTGTTGCACTATGCATGGAGAGGGCGCGAGAAATTCGACATACACAGAATGCGGAGTACGACCAAGAACTCCTCGTGAGTGCCACTATTGATGGATGGTCTATCTGTGAGGTTCTTGTAGACACAGGTGTTGAGGTCAACATCTTGACCAAGAATACCTGGGAGAAAATGGGTAGGCCAGCCTTGAGGCCTTCCCCTCGTGTACTTTTCATAGCCAATAAGACCCGAGTGCAGTGAATTTGAATTCTGAAGAGCGCAATTGTAAACATCATGGGTGCCAAATTCTGTGCTAACTTTGAAGTGATCGAGTTAGTAGAACAAGATGACTATCTAGCGCTTCTAGGAAGGCCATGGTGCTATGCAAACAATGCAGAATGAGGACCAAAGACATTTGAGAATGGAAAGGAGAGGGTAGTTATACCCCTCCCACAGGACCAAAGACCCCCCAATGTCAAGAGTGAGGACCTCGAGGATGAGATCAACCACATAGATAACATCACCGTGCAAGGCGCCGAAACTCTAAACCCTGATGATCAAGGAGTCCTCTCCTAGCAAGATGGACAATCAGCCTCAAACACCACCGACATTGCTTGCAACCATTGGGTCGAGGAAGCCTATGAGACCACTGGTCGAAGGTGTCGCTTGGTGTGTGCAAAGGCGCCAAAAGCAATAAAGACAAGTTAGGTCCAAAATGATCACACTTCAAAAATATGGGTCCCTTGTGCCAAGGAGGGAAAGAGGGTGTTTCGCCTAAGGGCAAACTTGCAGTGCTCCCAAGATATGAGGGGAGTAATCCAGTGGAAGATTATGTCCGAGACCTCGGATCATGCATACCAAAAGAGATAGAATGGGTGAATTAGTGTATACATTAAAGAGCACTGCTGCTCATTGGTGGGCAGCACAAAGGCCTAGCTTGCCAACCTGACAAGATGTGAAGGCAGCCATTTGCACTAAATTCAGAAAGAGCAATGAGGACCTGAACATTTCAGTGTACTCTGGCGACTTTGACCCTATAGCGCATGTGCGCCTTTGAGAAGAAACCTGGACTGTCTGCGGCAAAAATGCCCCAAGGTACCTATGGATGCACGCTTTCTATAAGACCTTAAAGACTTGGATACGGGCATGGTACGTTATCAATGAGATGCATCGCGAGACAGCGAACTGGGATGCACTAAAGGAGTGGTTTGTTCACACCTCCTTTTCTTTGCAAAACCTTGAACTGATTGAGCCACTGCATGTAGTACGAAGGTACGTGTTTGAGGACATTGCAATATTGGAGGAGCGCCTAAAAGACATGTTCAGTAAAAAAGGTTTAGCGCTCCCTACTTTCTTTGAAGAGCAAACCCTTAACAGTGACTCTAGTGAAGAGGATGATGAAACATGAAAGGCGCGCAACTGGAAGAAGACCCTATCCACCTTCGGATAGAAACAACCAAGGGCAGCAAACAGGTCGAAGATTCGCACCATGAGAAGAATGAGCCCTATCGTGCGTCGCTAAAAACTACTAAGGTAGATATCAGTTCAAAAGGTGGACCAAAGATTGCTACTCTGGGCACCTATTGGTTTGACATGGAGTTGGGGTGTATTGTTGATCTCCTAAAGGAATTCCAACACTTGTTCCCTTGGAATTATCGAGATATGAAAGGCACACACCCATCCCTCAGGAAGATGAGAATCAAGCTAGTTGACGACGCAAGACTTGTCAAGAAGCAACTTTACAGGATGAGCCCCAATCTTCACGCCAAGGTCAAAACAAAGATTGATGGTATGCTAGCCATAGGTGTCATCTACCCTATGGAAGAATTTGAATGGGTTAGCCTCATGGTCATCATCATCAAGAAAGATGGGCGCATCCAGATTTGCGTCGACTATAGATTGTTGAACACTGCCTGCATAACCGACCCTTCTCCAACTCCGATCATCGATGTCTTGGATGGCGTCATGGGTTGTGAAATATACACCTTTACTGATGGGTTCTCTGGATACCATCAAGTCCAGATTGAGGAGGAAGACAAGCCCAAAACTACCTTTGCAATAAAATGGGGTTGTTTCGCATACAACATGATGCCCTTTGGAATGAAGAATGCGCCAGCTGTATTCTCCCAAGTGGTGATCACTGCCTTCAAGGACTTCATTCACAAGTTCCTCCAAGTATACTTAGACGATTGGACTGTGTATGGGTTAGTGAAGGATCATTATGACAACTTGCACCTAATGTTTGAAAGGTGCAGGCAGTTGCAGATTTCTTTGAATCTAAAGAAGTGTGTTTTTGCAACACCATTTGGCACCTTGCTCAAGCACATCGTCTGCAAAGATGGTCTGCTCATTGATCCAGCAAAGATTGCCATCATCCTTCAGCTCTAGACCCCATCAACGCAAAACGACGTTCGCACCTTTCTTGGCCATTGTGGGTATTATAGGATGTTCAGAAGGAACTATGCTAAGATTGCAGCACCGCTCGAAGAGCTCTTGTGAAAGGATGGACCATTCTATTGGGGTGCGGCTGTGAGACCGTGAAGCTCAAATTGGCAAGCACGCTGATATTGCAATTTCTCGACTGGATGACTCCCTTCCATGTCCATGTCGATGCATCTAGTACTACGATTGGTGCCATTTTAGCACAACTAGGCGAAGGCAAAATGGACCATCCCATTTTTTTCGCAAGTAGAACACTGACCAAAGAATAACATAACTACACCACAACTGAGCGCAAGGCGCTTGCCATGGTCTATGCCCTGCAAAAGTTCCGGCAGCACTTATTGGCTACCCCCTTCATCTTCACCAATCATGAGGCACTTAAGTACCTGGTGAACAAGCCCGTTCTCCACAGGGGCATTTGTTGATGGATTGTTTTGTTTCAAGAATTCCAGTTCTCTGTTGTTGTAAACCTTGGATGACAAAACTCAGGCCCAAACTATCTGTCCCGCATCAACTCCGACGATGCGGCGGCGCCCATTGAGGATGATATAGTCCAACACATCCCGAAAGACTTGGCGAAGATTGTGGCATTTCTAACATCTGGATCTGTGCCCCAAACCATGGCAACTAAGGAGAAGAAGCAGCTCACAATTTGTGCCACCCCTTTTCAACTCATTGGTAGGGAACTGTACAAGTTGAGCCACGACGAGGTCCTGTGCTAATGTGTCCTAGAGTACGAATGAGACTCGGTCTTGCAAGAGGCCCACAAGGGGATTGTTGGAGGCCATTGTGCTGGAGACGCTACAGCACGCAATGTTCTACAATCAGGGTTGTGCTGGCCAACCCTATTCTAGAGCGCAAAATATTGTGCCAAAGCATGTGACATATGCCAACACATGGGAAAGCCCAACCATCGAGATGTGATGCCTCTCATCCCCATCCTTGCCCAGGCGCCATTTGAAAAATGGGCCATTGACTTTGTTGGGTTTATTACTCTCGCTGCGAGGCGCACTAGCGCACGATACTTTCTAGCGACCACAGATTATTTCACCAAGTGGGCCAAGGCAACGACAACTAAAGATGGTACAACTGCCACTGCAAAGAGGTTTATATGGGAGAACATCATTAGTCACTATGGATGCCTGCTTAGCTTGACCAGCGACCGTGGCGCGCACTTCATCAACGCAACCATTCAAACCCTGTTGACTGATTATATGGTGGCGCACCATAAGACGATGTCTTATCATCCCCAAGCGAATGGCACCGTTGAGGTGTTCAATAAGATATTAGGAACATGCCTCACAAAGATATGCAACGTTGGTCGCAAAGATTGGGATGATCGTGTGTCAACAGTATTGTGGGCCTATCGCACTACATATAAGTGCCTAAACAAGGCTACACCATTTCAACTGGTGTTTGGCGCAAAGGCCATTCTATCCATGGAATTTCTAGTGCCCTCATTGTGCATCGCATGAATTGGTTGATTGGATGACCAAGAGTCTTTGAATGCACGCCTGGAAGACTTGGAGCGCTTGGATGAGACACGCACCCAATCAAGATGGAGCCAACAAATGGAAAAAGGTGTGCAACAAATTATGGCATGACAAGTACATCAAGCACAAGGTACTTATTGAAGGAGCATTGATCTTTCCATATGACTCAAAGTACCTCAAGCACCTATGGAAATTACAGATTAGGTGGATGGGACCTTGTATCATCCACAATATATTGGAGACTAGTGCATGCAAGCTGCGCACTTTGATGGGTGAAATGCTCCCTGGGCATTTCAATGGCAATAGATTGAAGCCCTATAGTCACTAGGATGGTGCTTGTGCCATCAGACACTGACTTCCCGATCACAAGTCGGTTGCTTTGTGTTGACCATAATAAAATTTGGTGCAAGCCAAATCTTTCCTTATGTTTGTTTCGTTTGAGTTGAGGGAATAAGCATGGCACTTGCAAGCCCGCAGGAGAACTCTTATGGCGCTTACACGCATAAATCCAATCAGGTGAGTCGGGCACGAACACTCTTTAAGCACCTGAACCCAAACACCTAAGTTTTTGGGCACATGAAGTTTGCCAGATATAGAAAGTTGGGAGTACAAGGTGACAAAGGGAGGCGCACAAGATGCTAGTGTGGAAGAAACCAAGCAAAGAGAGTGAAGCACTAGGGGACCAGTGCAAGGATTTGTATGGGGTAGGGAAGGTTGAAGAACGAGACACAAAAGCGTAGAGAAATTGACCAAAAAAGAGAGGCGCACTTGTAAGGAAGCGCAACACTATGGAAATATGGAACCAAGGAGGCTGAATTGCATGCATGTGAAGCGCTGCACCTAGGTTGCCATAAGAAGGGGGAAGGTCGCGCTGAGATGAACAAAGCGCCAGAGAAAGATCGTCGAGATAGCTGGCACCCACCAACAGTCAACAGGTAGTGCCTTTTTGAATCATCGTCACTTCACCGAATAAGCCGTTATAAACATTTAATGTTGTGATGGCAGAGGCACAAAGATCCGCAATAAATGAGAATGTGGAGGTGGATTTTCACATATTTCACGGGTTTAGCTGATTTCAAGAAATCCACGTGCCACCTCATCATTAATCGACACCCATTAATGAGGTAGATGAAAATAAGGTATAAAGGGGCAAATGACAAGCTTTGACAGGTTACAAACCTTGAGAAAATTTGAACCAGACACAGAGAGTTGAACCTGAGCCGAAGCCACCCAAAACCTAGAAAACGCTACCATAGTGAAAACTAAAGCATCCACAGTTGCCAATCGAGAATGGTTGAACCGTGATAGAATTGCACTCCGCTTTGAACTAGAAAGGAGGTGAGTGGAGAGGAATTGAGAGAAACCAGGTAGTAAAAATCCTCCAGAACGTCAAGGCCACCATTAATGACACACAAAGCTCGAGAGCCGAAGACAGTCGCAGATCACGCGACTATGAAGAAGCACCAAGCATGATTAAGGGCTTCGGAAATATCAACCGACTGCACTTTAACAACAACTAGTTCAGAATGGGCAAAAGATTAAGGCCATGTCCACTGGAGGCATAGAAGGACGCCAAGAAGGCATGGACAGTAAAAGAAGCAGCCGCTACGAAGCGAGAGGCGCAACTAGTAGGAGTTAGCGTTGTTGTAATTGACTGTAAAGACCCTTGCAATTTTGGCCTTTAATTTTCAGTTTTGGCCACTCAGGAATTTCGTCAAACACTTGTCTTGCAATTTTTGTACTTGTTGATTGCTTGTTTGTTTTGTGTTTTCAAATGCATATAAAGATTATATAACTGAAAATGCATAAAATTGATTCCTAAAACTAATAGGAATTTTTGCTAACACTTGGTATGCAAACTAATATGCAGCTACAGCAGCTAGACTTTTATCAAATATTTTCAATGCAACCTATTTATACATAAAGTAGCTGATATGTTTCTAAAGCCAAGGGACATTTATGCAAACACTTGGCAAGCAACCCTCCTATTCAAAATGAACACCTACAGCAAAGAAATATTTTGACAAACACTTTGCATACTCATATAGAGCTGGGACAATGCAACTACAGCAAATGGCATTACATCAAACAATTGACATGCAACCCAAATCGCTTATATTGTTGTAATGAACTTCAATCTAATTACAATAGATGTCTACATCACTATGACATTAAGACAAACAGTTGTCATGCAAATTTTGGAATTTCGACACAAATGTAACTGATTACAATATCAAATAAGCAGATTGCAGTGACTGATTTTAAGATCAATTTCATAACATCTATGTAGAATGTATGTGATATGAATATACAATGAATAGAACCTAAAATATGGAGAAGTAGTACTCTGCTGATGAAGACTCAACAATCATAAGTTTGTAGCAGCAATTAAATGTTCTCTCAAATTAATTGTGTCATCCTCAAAGAATCCCACAAGGCAGCAACTAGGATCAAGGAGTGGAGCGCCCCAATACCCTCATGGAATTGATGCCAAATGAGGTCACTATGAATTAAAATCTGAATCTTCCAGTCTGCAGATCATCCCTCAAATGGTAGAAAATCTGATCTAAATATGCAAGCAAATCTCCAATAGAAATCGATCCCAAAATGCAACAATCTTCTTCAATAGAAATTTCTTTCACAACTGCAACAATAAATCAGCTGCTACAATTGTGCAAACCCTCAAACATATTTGCAACAATACCTTGGCTGCTACAAATGATGATGATGCAATAATAATCCAGCTATCACATCAATTCAGCTAAGGCAATAATACATCAACTATTGCACCTATCAAAATTCTCCAATGAAGCACCTACAAAAACCTTAGATGGATTCCTCAACAATTTTCAGCTATGGTTGATATTGCACAACCGAACCTGGTACTCTAGAGTCTTCAAACCCTCGAGCAATGAAAGCTATGAAGCTTCTACCAAACTGGTATGAGAAGAATAAACCAAGACATGATGAAAATGACTCGCATTGAGCTCCTTATAAATAATTCTCATCCCACTTCAAAAAGCTTATAGAAATAATATTATTTTATTCCTTTAAGTGACTTTATGATTTATTATTTATTAATTCACTTTATTAAATCAATTAAATATAAAGTCATCCTTTTGATATTAATTTATTGGAATAACTTTATAAATAATCAATTTAATAACTCCACTTTATTTTAATTAAAATAATCAATTAAGCTGTCCTTTTGAAATAACATTAATTTGGACAACTCAATTAATTAAATCATGATACCTCCAATTTGGGGACATGACACTCCTCCCTTCCCACAGATTGCTTGCCCTCAAGCAATCCGCAACTGCTAGTCCAACTCAACTGCAACAACACCTCGAGCCAGAATTAAAAAACAATTGCACCTGTCCACCAACCACCTGGATCCCAAATGATCATGCAACAAGTGCTAATCCATAACCTCTGTAGGCAATGGAAATCAAAGATACTGTCACTCTTTGCCAACTAATGAAGCCGACCATCCAACAATGAAATTCTTGGATCCCAACTCTGTAAATCATCCCTGTCATGCAAACTCCAAGCACTGTGCTGATACACCTCAGATATCATACTTGGATCCCCTGGATAAATTGGAAGTCCTTCAAAACTGACTGACATCTGCTGCACCACTCTGATAACCCCTAGAGTCCAATCGAACCAAATCTCAAACTCCTGCTTCTGTAAGCAACCGACTGGAAAGGACAAAGTGAGAGACTTGCCAAACTTGGACTAATCCCCTGAGATTAGGAACATATCATACCAGAGCAAAACCGAACTCTTATTCAACCCACCTCTCTGTGTCATCAAGGACATAGTCAAATCCTGTGTATGTGTGCTGAAGGTAAACGGATGAGCACTCCTCGTAATGCAATCGAGGTGAAACTCCCTTGACTGCGCCAGTGGGATACCAGAGTAGTCATGTGTGCTACCCCCTAAACTGCTATAATCAGAAGAAGACTCACAACTCCCAACAGGATGAGTTGGTCTTGCAGCAATATCATCATCAAGAGTACCAACATGAATGCCATCTACTACCTAGAAAGAAGTTGGATCAATATCAAAATCCAACGTGCAAGACCTAAAAGAAACCATTTCCTTCTGATAAAACTGACCAATGTCAACCTCTAAAGCACCGAAGTAAACCCTGGTGCTCAAATCTCCAATGACGCATGAACCTGCAACCAAGACTAGTGTCTTTGTATCATCAACGACCCATCCAACACCAAGAGGTCTCATGTGGATGTGAAGAATGCCAATCATAGGTGCATAGACACATATACCAACATTTGTCGAGTTGTCGGCATGAATCAAGACAGCACCATGTGTCCTGTGAATCAAGCCCATGATGGAGCGAAAGGTATCTTTGTTGCCCAAAGAAGATAACAGCACATCATCAACCAATCCTCTAACTCTACAGTGACAATCCCAACTCCCTCTATCCATCCCAACTGCTGCTGCCTTCAAAGTGTGCCCCGACAAAATGCTGTCCGGCAAAGTAGGACAGCCATCAATCAATGAAGTAGGAGGTAAAACCCATGAGGATGGTGCTAGGATATTGCTGTCAACATGTCTATCTCCAACCCATAGACTGAAATCAATGGACAACTCAATCATAAACCTCTTGAGATCAAATACAATGCATCCATCACCAACTGGATTCAACACAAGACCCACGACATCTGTACACGGAGTGTGAATGCTAGGAGAACTCACGCTACTATCCTCAACAAATGTCCTGACTGCCATAGATGACTGAGTCTCTGTTGAACATGATGAACAATGGGCCTAACTCAACTCTTAGCAGAGCTCGTCAACATGAATCTCGGATTCTTGAAGAGCTAAATACTCCTCAAGGAATCACTGGTAACCATAAGCTCGTGAGTAAGCTTATCTACTTCATCTTCTTTCCATCTCAAAGCATCTGAATAGACCTCAGCGAGGTTGAGAAGGTGATCACGGTCTGAAAGAAGGTGCAAATAGTTTTTATTCATTGTTCCCATACCTTCTTTGATCTCTTGCAGCTGTCATGAGAAGACTCTACTTCAACTCCCTTTTGTCTTCTCTCCAACTGAACCATCCAAAGGTGATTCTCAATCAGTTTGTGCAATTTATTGTGATGAGATAATGCTGCCACAATCCCATCCTCATTCACCTTCAACTGGTTCTTCAAAGTGTGCAGACTATGGGGTGTTTGATTAACTTCTTCACATGAATAAGCATCTAATTGTGCCTGAAATTCTTTTTCCGCAAAGTCCTGTATGCACATATTCTGATTTGGAATTAGGACAGCACTAATTCCATCGATAGAAATTTCCTCAATGCCCTGATTAGGTGTCACTACATAAGAGGGCTCCATTTGTTCTTTGAGTTCACCATTCCACACAATCGAATCACTAGATGATGGCATGCCAACCCCCTGAAGAGAAGGTGAAACCTGTATACCAAATGAAATCAAATCTCCTGCAGTCAGTTGCTCCTTGAATTTCTCAATATTATGTTCGACCAATCTTCTTGAGAGATCATATGCTGTAGTTGAAACATGTTCTCTTCTCCAAATGGCTAGCAAATCAGATTTCAATTGCTTGCAAACATCATCATTTTCATCTAGGATCATGGGCAGGTTGTTGACCATATTTGTCTTCATCTTGTTGGAATGACATTTCCTAATTACTGATATGAAACAATCGAACAACTGGAGAATGAGACCATTATAATCAAACATGAGAACACATGAATGCCCCTGTGCCATCAACTCTAGAATTTTGATCCTCTTATTGAAAGCTGGGCTTTTGATGTCACCTAGCCCATTAAAGCTTTCAATAATCAGCTGCATGACCTCTCTCATTTTGTCATCATCATAAGGAACTTCAGGAGCTACAATCCTCATAAGTTCACTTATATAAGAAACAACTGCAAGTCTTATCTCCTCATCTTGATGTCTCATCAACTTTGGGTTGACCAACGAGTGTACCAATGGAGACAAAGCTTTATCCATAGCTTGAGAAGGTGATTGACTAACCTTGGGTAAACGATCTTTAGCTTCTTCCAAAATGCTAAGAACAACCTTAGCATGACGTGGGTGTTCTAACTTCTTACCCACAAACTTGAGTCTCTCCTGAAAACCTATTTCAATGGAAATCTGATTTGTGTTCTCCTTAGGATCAACTATATGTTGGTCATTAACTATTGAAAATTCATCATAGAGACTTCTAGATATTTCACTTGTAGATACATCATGTTTCTCCTTTTTGTTTTGTGATGTAAGCCAATAGGATTCCCATACCTGTGATGATCTTTGTTGTGAGAGCATAATTTTTTTTAATCATTTTAATATGTCTTCTATCCATGGCCACTCACATGTCTTTGGACTTCTTGTCTACTTGCGATAATCTTTTTGATTTTCCATATAGCAAGGGAAGAAAAGATTATTTCTAATTCCTAGTGGAAGTGCAAAGTATTCTTGATAAGCAACCTCTATATCATCTTTGGAAACCATGATTGAGTGGCTCGCTGCCCACCACTGAAAACCAATCCACTGATGTTCTCCAACACGCTGACAAGATCCAGGCTTTGATACCACTGTAAAGACCCCTGCTGAATTGGCCTTTAATTTTTTGTTTTGGGCACTTAATAATTTTGTCAAACACTTTGCTTGTAAACTTGTTCTTGGCTGGTAAGTGTTTTCAGTTTGTCTTTCACCTTGAATGATGATGATGAAGTGCTTATAATGTATTTAACTAACAATGCACAATGTTTCTAAGTGGAATGAGAGTGTTATGCAAGATATACTTTGATTTGTCAATGCAATAAAATAGTTGATATGCATTGGCAGCTAATAGACATTTAGTCAAACATTTGATATGCATCCTAACTATGCAAAGTACACCTATAGCAAAGAAGCATTTTTGACAAACATTTCCCATGCAACCACCTTGATGAATATTATTGCAAATGAATAACCTCCAATCTGATTACAATCTTTTGTCAAATATGGCTATGACTGATTTACAATGTCAAATGTGATTGAATCAGCAAACTAGGCTACCTAATTGATAACTCCACCATATGCAAATTCTATTCTCATAAGAATGCAGATTTTACAATGTGAATTACCACTGTATGACAGCGATATATTAAAGACCAATTAGCAACTTGACAACTGCTGTAAGTAACTAAAATACAATGATTTTATATGAGACTACAACACTGTAATAGTGGTCACTCGAATGCATGAAGCTCAGTGACTCAAATGAGAATGATCTGATAACTATCAATGCAAACATCTAAAGAACCTGATTGGCCGAACTTCCTCAAATCGTCCCAAATTGGAGTCTAGGTGGTAGCGCATTAAAAAATCATGTAAACTATCCTCTTCAAATCGATTTTCCCTTTGCTCTCCAAATTTTCACAAACTAGGTCAAAGACCATTAAGTTTGTGCAAATCAAATCAACCAGTAGTGAATTCCTCTTCCAAATGAGATTTGCAACAATACATCAGCTACCACAAATAAAATGAAGTTGCAACAATACCTCAGCTGCTACAATTCAAGGATGCAATAATAAATCAGCTATTGCACTTCAATCAGCTAGGGCGATAATGCATCATCTATTGCACCTATCAAAAATCTCCAATGAAGCACATGTAAAAACCCTGGATGGATTTCTCCACAATTTTCAGCCAGGGTTGATATTTCACAACCGAAACCGGTACACTAAAGTCTTCAAACCATCAGGCAATGCAAGCCTTAGCGCTTACCACGCAGGTATGGAAAATAGAATAACTCAAAACATGAAGAAAATGACTTGCATTGAGCTCCTTATAAAGAATTCTCATCCTACTTCAAGAAGCTTCTAGAAATAATATTATTATTCTTTTAAGTGACTTTATGATTCATTATTTTATTAAGTCACTTTATTAAATCAATTAAATATAGTCATTTTTTTATATTAATTTATTGGAATAACTTTATAAATAATCAATTTAATAACTCTACTTTATTTTAATTAAATAATCAATTAAGCTATCCTTTTGAAATAACATTAATTTGGACAACTCAATTAATTAAATTAATTAAATCATGATACCTCCAATTTGGGGACAAGACATTGACCTTGAAGCAAACACAAAGCTTGCCTATAAAGATGTGCAGTTCCCTCAAGAAGTCATAGTGGGGGAGAAATGGGTATTGTTGACGCAGTGGATTGCACCCTGGGCAGGAGGTCGAGCTACTGCCTTCCACACGCAACAATGGAAACTCCCCTCTCGCCTGTGGGACCGGCAAAGCTAGGGGGAGAGTCTCTAGATAAGGGATAGCTCTCTCTGATGTATCTTTTAGGTCCTGGACTTCCTATAAATGACAAAAGCGGAGGGGATGAAAAGGGAGAAAGATGCTGAGAACAGAACCTAAACCTAAACTAAAAAGGTGATACACCAAAAAAGGTTGATCCACTCAGCCCGAACATACACTTTTCACCAAGAAGACGCTGGCATACACTTCATCTGACGTGGAAAACTCTTTTGTATCAGTGAGTCAGGGGTCCATAGGGATACAGGGAGGAAGAACTCTCAAAGGTGTTCTAATACACACTTTGACAGCCTGTTCACATGCACCTATATTCCTGCTAAAGACACTTCTGGCAGACCTGCAGAACAAGAAACCTCACAATGCACCAGACATGTTGGAATCGTTCTGTGAAAAGCATAAAAAGAAATGACTTAACACAAAAAAAAACATAGACATATGCGTGAGTGCAAGTCCAGATGGAGGTAAAAATGCTAAGTCTTGATTCAAGGTAAAATCTGGCAGAGTTCTTCCCTACAAGCCCGAGAGATTTTTGGGCAAAGCTTTGCCTTAAGGCTGAGAGATGGATCCCCCTCAAAATGAGAAGTTTTACAATATATAGAAAGAGGAGAAGAGAACTTGGCGCTTTTTTGGAAAAGACTTTGGCGCTCCTTTTGCAAGTGGCCCATGTGCATTTGTGAGCATCGGGAAGAAAAAGTCACTGTTGCTGATGTCATTCTTCTAGAAGAGGTTTGCTAGAACCATGTTGTGTAATCGCCGATCTTGACTTTGGCATTCAAACATTGATGTGAAAGCACGGGCCGTGCCTCTTTTCTGCAAACAAGACTGCTCTTTCCAGATATCACGTGGTTTGTCTACTCATAAATGCAAAGTGAAGAAAGCAAGTCGCGTTGCTTACTATTTGTGCCGTTTGATGACCACCTGGCAATAACTCGCCTTCCCTTTGCCACCTAGGCCGTCTTGTCTGTTTTTGCACTTTGTCTCTTCCTGGTTGGTCTCTTTTTGGCTTCTTTGGCCCTCGAGACTATCTTCTCGACGGCTTGTTGAGTTCCTTGGGCTCATTTCTGGTTGGCACTCAAGCATTTAAAAATCAAACGGCTATTCCCCTGCTGAAAAATTGACGTTCACGGGCCCATCACTGTTTGAAAACCAACGGCTAGTCTGTTTCCCTGAAATTGACGGCTTCGGAGACGTCACCGTCCTTTGACAATTTACTCAGCCTTTCCCTTTTCTTTCGGCTTCTGGTTGCTTTATGTCCTCCCGAAGGGGAGGTGACCCTTCGGCTTTGGAGAAGTGTCCTTTATTTGGCAGCCGAGAGTACCCCGCAAGGGCACCTGCCCTTCCGGGTCCTTCTGTGGCCTCTTTCCTCGAAATTTTTCCCCGCAGACTTTTTTCGCTGACTTTTTTCCCGCGAACAAAAAGTCCCCAAGAATTGTCTTCGACCACTTTGCTTTCCTTCGGAATTTCTCTTTCGGGTTTTTCTCCCGCAGCTTCCCCGAATTTCTTCGAACTTTTTGTCCGAAGGAATTCCTTCGGACAAAAAGTCTGAAGGATTTCTTCCTTTGCTTCTTTGATTGCGTTTGAAAAGTGCCCTTCGGGAAAATTGGAAATGACCATTCCGAAGGGTACTTCCTTTGCCTTAAGCAAATTTCTGAAAGAAACTTCCCTTTTCGGCTTTTCTCTGTGGCCTCTTCGCAAAAGTGTTCCCTGCCCTCAGCAAGGGCTCTTGAGTCCCGAACTGCGCTCCGAAAGGGCACTTGAAATGGTCCATTTTGCGCCCAAGTGTCGGGAACTCGTCTCTACCTGCAGAGTCCGTAGAAAACTTCATTGCAGAGTCCGTAGAAACTTCACCTGCAGAGTCCGTAGAAAACCTACAGAGTCCATATAAATTTCCAGACTTGTGCAAAGAATTAGATTTTGGACTGGTTCAGAACAGCAGGGAAAGAAGGGGACCGATTTTTGGCCTATTGGACCAAAAATGGTCAACAAATTGGCAACTCCCAGGGGAAGCATGCCTGCTATGCTTAGAGACCAATTGCTTTAAAGTCCATTGGGCACAGAGTCAGAATGCAGCTTTGAAGAAAGGTTAACAACCTTGAGAGATCCAAGAATCAAACATGAAGCTTTTACCCCACACACAAAAGAAAACACACACAAGGCTTAAAAACACTTCTTGTGCAAACAACACTTAGGGAAAGCAAGAAAGAAAACTAAAAGCAAACTACTATGTACAGCTAACCAAGTATATTTGCTTCCCTCCTAGATCAAAGGGAAAACTTCTTAAGTCCCCTTCCTGGTTAGGAAACTTACGGTGCCAGACAAGTGGCTGAATGGAATGGAAACTTGGTGACCTGCTCCTCTTGCCTGCCACCTTGATTGGCCTGCATTCAAGTGGATCAGAATTGAACATGCTCCCAACATATATGTACTTTTCTTGTCCTTGGAAGCTTGTTGAATGCTGGTCCTTCATGCTGGTGCGTTTCATCAAGAAATCAATGGCTGCTGGCTCATCACCATAAGCCCCTTGATCTGCACAGTCCCTCTGCAATGCATCATGGTTTGACTCATTCCCTTCTACTTCGTTGAAGACCCTGTCGAACTCATCCTCTGTTCCCTCATGGCCTTCTTGAAGAAAGGTGACTGTTGTGATGTCTGAAATGGAATCACAAATTGATTGCTCATCCCATAGAACATCACCTTCTTGTTCAAGGCTCTCTTCTTCAAAGCTGTTCTCAAGATGAACAGGCCTCTCCTCTTGCTCAAGGATCAGAGTCTAGTTGTTCAAAGACATCCATCTGATCCTCCTCCAACTCAAGCTCCTCAGCATAGTCGTCCTCCTCATCGAAGCAACAAGGAAGTTCATCAGACAAAGGAGGAGAGAGCTCACCATGCTTATGTTCCTCGTCGTATTGCTGAAACATCTGCATGTATGCATGCCCTGTACCTTCTCCATCGTCGATGATGTTTTCAACGGGAGCATCGATGGTCTCTTCTTCTTTGTCGCTCACGATAGCCTCTTGGGAAGCTACAAATTGGATCTTTTTTTCCTCACTCACCTCCTGCAAAACAGGGTCCTCCTTGAAAATGGGTGAAGTGACAAAACCATGTGGAAGAGGAGGCAGTCCTTGAGCTAGAATCGAATGATTCTCCTCCTTCCATTTGACCAGCACTTCATCTATATCAGGGTGCCCTGACAACTCTCTTGGGGGTGTGTTCAGACAGGTCCATCACACGTTGGCTAAGGAATCTCGCTTTGGATTCCAACTCTGCAACTCTCCTGGCTAGATCTTCTTGGAATAGCCTTTCTTGGAGGTCACGATCATCATCATGAGCAGGAGTAGCCTCATCTTCTTCAAGGTTTTGAGCAAAACCTTTCTCCTCCTCTTCCTTCCTGCCCCATGATTCTACTGTTTGCTTCCAACTCATGATCTTGGAATTAGAACTTTCCCCTTGTGAACAGGGAGTAACTTTATCCTCTTCAAGGTCCTGGGCTGGTTCATGTCTTTCCTTCTTCCAACTTGGAATTTGGAAATCATGTTGAAAGACTTGAGGAGGTTGGAAAAGATTTGGGAGGGTCTGCTCATGTACAGGAAGAGCTGTCTGAAGAGAGGCGTGCTAGAAAGCTAGGTGCACGGGATTAAGAGCAGGATCGATTGATGCATCAAATGAGCTAGAATGAGCAAGTGCCATCTGATAGAAAGGATTTGGTGCACAAGAGGGGGCTTTCTTTTGAATAGGAGGGGGCACACAAGGCTGACTGTCTTGAATGAATGGATTCCTTCATTTTGCTACCTCCTCCATGGATTGCAAGTCCTGAACTTGCCTGAACAAACACTCCTCTTTATACATCAGCTCCGGCTGATATCCATACTACTCATCCAGTCTGTCAATTTCCATTACCTGCTTCTCAAACTCTAGCGCCACCTCCCTTATCGTTGAAGGGCAACTAGGAGAGCTGCTTGAGGTGATTACATGAAAAACGTGAGTTTGATCATGGTAATATGAAGGAACACAAGGCCCATGATGCTGGGCGAAGGGATTATACATACAAAAATAAGATTTGTTGATGGCACCTAGACTGCTTAACCAGCTGATTCAACTCGAAGTCGCCATTGGTGTTGATGCAAAAGCCTCCAAATGCTGGTTGGTTGAAGAATACACCAAAAAAAAATTCAACTCCTTGGACACAACTTGTCCTAGTTGGTCCCACCGGGGGTGCCAAAAACTATTGACGCAGTGGATTGCAACCTGGGCAGGAGGCCGAGCTCCTGCCTTCCACATGCAACAATGGAAACTCCCCTCTCGCCTATGGGACCGACGACGCTGGGGGGAGAGTCTCCAGATAAGGGCTAGCTCCTTCTGATGTATCTTTTAGGTCCTAGACTTCCTACTGCTACCAAATAAATGAAAAAAGGAGGTGATGAAAAAGGAGAAAGATGCTGAGAACAGAACCTAAACCTAAACTAAAAAGGTGATACACCAAAAAAAGTTGATCCACTCAGCCCGAACATACACTTTTCACCAAGAAGAAGCTGGCATACACTTCATCTGATGTGGGAAACTCTTCTGTATCAGTGAGTCAGGGGTCCGTAGAGATACAGGGAGGAAGAACTCTCAAAGGTGTTCTAATACACACTTTGGCAGCCTATTCACATGCGCCTATATTCCTGCTGTAGACACTTCTAGCAAACCTGCAGAAGAAGAAACTTCACAATGCATCAAACATGTTGGAATCATTCTGTGAAAAGCATAAAAGGAAATGACTTAACACAAAAGAAAACATAGACATGCGTGAGTGCAAGTCCAGATGGAGGTAAAAACGCTAAGTCTTGATTCAAGGTAAAATCTGGCAGAGTTCTGCGTTACAAGCCCGAGAGATTTTTGGGCAGAGCTTTGCCTTAACGCTGAGAGATGGATCCCCCTCAAAATGAGAAGTTTTACAATATATAGAAAGAGGAGAAGAGAACTTGGCGCTTTTTTGGAAAAGACTTTGGCACTCCTTTCGCAAGTGGCCCATGTGCGTTTGTGAGCATCGGGAAGAGGAAGTCACTGTTGCTGATGTCATTCTTCTAGAAGAGGCCTGTTGGAACCATGCTGTGTAATCGTCGATCTTGACTTTGGCGTTCAAACATTGATGTGAAAGCACGGGCCGCGCCTCTTTTCTGCAAACAAGACTACTCTTTCCAGATATCACGTGGTTTGTCTACTCATATATGCAAAGTGAAGAAAGCAGGCCGTGTCGCTTACTATTTGCATCATTTGATGACCACCTAGCAATAACTCGCCTCCCCTTTGCCACCTAAGTCGTCTTGTCTATTTCTGCACTTTGTCTCTTCCTGGTTTGGTCTCTTTCTGGCTTCTTCGGCCCTAGGGGCTATCTTCTCGGCGGCTCGCTGAGTTCCTTGGGCTCTTTTCTGGTTGGCACTCAAGCATTTAAAAATCAAACGGCTATTCCCCTGCTGAAAAATTGACGTTCGCAGGCCCGTCACTGTTTGAAAAAACCAACGACTAGTCCGTTTACTTGAAATTGACGGCTTCGGAGACATCACCGTCCTTTGACAATTTACTCGGCCTTTCCCTTTTCTTTTGGCTTCTTGTTGCTTTACGTCCTCTCGAAGGGGAGGTGACCCTTCGGCTTTGGAGAAGTGTCCTTTATTTGGCAGCCGAGAGTCCCCCGCAAGGGCACCTGCCCTTCGGGGTCCTTCGGCGGCCTCTTTCCTCGGAATTTTTCCCCGCGGACTTTTTTCCCGTGGACAAAATGTCTGCAAGAATTGTCTTCGACCACTTTGCTTTCCTTCAAAATTTCTCTTTCGGGCTTTTCTCCCGCAGCTTCCCCGAATTTCTTCGGACTTTTTGTCCAAAGGAATTCCTTCGGACAAAAAGTCCGAAAGAACTCGTTTTATGCCTTAGTCTTTATACTTGTTTTTCTTCAGCTTTCTTGCTCGTTGCCCTTCCGAATTCCTTCCGAATTCCTTCGGACAAAAAGTCCAAAGGATTTCTTCCTTTGCTTCTTCGACTGCGTTTGAAAAGTGCCCTTCGGAAAAATTGGAAACGACCCTTCCGAAGGGTACTTCCTTTGCCTTAAGCAAATTTCCGAAAGAAACTTCCCTTTTCGCCTTTTCTCTGTGGAGTCTGTAGAGTTTCTGATGGAGTCCGTAGATCTTCTGAACTCATGCTTGAAATGCTTGAACTACTTGGTTTCGCCACGAAAACTGTTCAAGAACCTTTTTCTTTGCTCTGCAGACCTGTCCCTTAGAATTTGACAAAATAGGCTTTAAGCAATCTTAAAGTGTTTCAAAAGCTTTGTGAGAACTGGGAGATCTCTCTGGTCCACTCATTTCATCCGGGACATCTAATCATTTGCTCATCGATTAGCAACTTGATCCACCTGGGCGCAAATTGGTATATGGGCCAAAATTGGCCAACAGGTGATACACCTGTATTTTGGTTCATTCACTCAATTTAAGCTTCTAAAACACTGATTAGACAAGAAAACAATGAATCTTCAACTCCAATTGACTCCTATGCATCAATATTTCATGAAAAGGTTTTATCTGATGATCAAAGCTTGAGGAAAATGATGAAATAAACCTGATTCAAGGCACTAACAGCCACTTATATCCGCTCTAACTTCAGCCAAAAGATATTAAATATAGAACATGACCTGCATAATCTAATCAGATAGTAACTAGGTAAGAATCAGGACTTGACAAGGAAGCAAATTCTATCACATATGGAAATTACTGACATAAATACGCTATACCAGCATCTTGGAATCTAAAAACAGTCCTACTTATCTGAAAAAAGGTTACAAAACTCAATCTTTGGCAGAATTTGATTTTGCCAAAAGAGAGATTCTCAAAATCAATGAAAAAGCCAACTTATATAGAAAAAACATACATAAGCTAAGAGATTGGCACTGAAAATAGAAGAGGAGATCAATTCCCACATCACCCCAAGTCCAACTCTAGCTATGTCAAGATAACCAAGCCTTCAAATAATATCTTTTTGTCTTATGTCCTGCATGAAAAGCTCTTTCGCGTTTGAAAAGGATGGTGGGCCCAACTTTGAAAAGTCAAACTGTCTTGCATGGAAAACCATGCCACAATCTTCAAAGGAATATGCCTATTGATTGAACTTGAAGCTGAGTTGGAACATTGAATGCATGAGATGACTAGGAGATAAGCATGAATTCAACAAACAGTCAATTGAAGCTTTGACCAATCAACTACAAATAGCCTTTGCTTGCATGGAAAAGGACCTTGATGAGTGAGAGGTGCATGGAAACTCGAAGAGAACAGCTAATACATGGCATAAAAACTCAGATTGAACTCCTTGTTAGCTTATTCCAACGCTAAACTCCTTGAGCTCTTTGTGCATTCGAGTCTCCCTTTGGAACTCAGAGAGTCATGCTTGAAGACAGTTGCATGTCTTTTCCAAGTGTGGATGATTTAATCCTTGAATAAAACTCATTGCATGTTTGTGCTTGTCCTGGATGCATCTAATGTTGCTTGGGTCACTTTGCATGCTCTGCATGTGAGCTGTGAACCATGTCATAGGACTCAAAAGGAGAAGTCCTCGTTGTCTTTTGTTGATTGGCTGTCAAAATCCCACTAAGATCCTTTTGAAAACTTGGCCTTTTCTCATCCATTGATCTCCTTGCTAGATCTTGACAAGTGTCAAGCTCATAGCAATCTTGGTGAACCTTTTGAAATCTTGACCAACAGCTACTTGTCGGGGCTCAAACTTGGCGTTTGCGGGCCTATCATTAATTCCTTCGGACTTATGTTTTCGGCCACTTCGTTTCTGTCTATTTCCTTCGGACAATTAGTCCGAGACTTTTCTTTCGGGCTCTTCTTTCTTTCCTCTCGGCTTTTCCTTGGACAAAAAGTCCATGTTTTATCTCCTTGTTCATTTCCTTTGGACAAAAAGTCCGAAGGAATTCTTTCTGTTTATTTCCTTCGGACAAAAAGTCTAAAGGAATTCTGTCTTCAGCGTTCTTTTAATGTCCTTTCGGGATTGTGCAATGGGTTCTCAACCGAAATAAAATGACCTTCAGGCTTTTTGAGAAATCTTTCTTTCATTTCCTTCAGACAAATTGTCTGAAGGAATTGTTTCGGGCTTTTTGGCCTTAGGACTTTTCTTTCGGAGTTTTTTGCAATGGACAATTCCTTCAGACAAAAAGTCTAAAGGAATTCATGATATGAACTTTTGTATATTGCCCTTCGGATTCATGAAAATGCCCTTTCGGAAAAATGTAATGGACCATTTGGCAATTTTGAAACGGTCTCTCGAAACCTTTGAAATGGTCTCTTGCCCTTTGAAAAAGTTGTAGAGGACTTTTCCAAAGGAAAAGAACCTTTCGGAAAAATTGGAACGGTCCACTTACCCTTCGAAAAAGTTGCGCACTTTTGAAAATGTCCCTTTGGAAAAATTGGAATGCTCCTGTCTTTGAAAATGCCTTTTTTCCGAAGGGTATACAATGGATTTTCTCGAAAGAAAAGAGCCCTTCGGAAAAGTTGAAATGGACCTCTCCGAAAAAATGAACCCTTCGGCTTTCTTGCAAATGTCCCTTTCGGAAAAATTGAAATGGACCTCTCCCTGGAAGTGCCTTTCGGATTTCTGCAATAGACCCTTCGGACCTTCTGAAATTGTCCTCTTGCTCTAGAAAAGACCCTTTCAGAAAAATTGCAAAGGCCCTATTGCCCTTCGGAAAATGTGTAATGGTTCTTCGGCAAATTGAAATGACCCTTCGGACTATTTGAAAAGTCCCTTCGGAAAATTTGGAATGAACCTCTCCCTGGAAAAGTTGAAAAGTGCCCCTGCTTTTGAAGATGCCCTTCAGGGTTTATGTAAATGACTTTTCCGAAGGAAAAAGAACCCTTCAGAATTCTTGAGTGGACCCTTTTTCCGAAAGAATTGTACCTTTCGACCTTTTGGAGATGCCTTTCCAAAATTTTGAACTGGACCCTTCTTTGGAAAAGTTGAAAAGGCCTTATGGGATTTTGAAAATGTCAATTCCTTCGGACTTGTTGAAAAGCCCAATTCCTTCGGATTTGTTGAAGACACACCTTTGGGAAAATTGCAAAGACCAATCCCTGACACTTAGACAAAAGGCATGGTTATGCAAGTTTCGAATGGTAGAGGTGACAATTTGACCTGCCAGGTCAAAATTGTCAACAAGAACCAATCTACATGGATTTCATGTCAGGGTTGCCGATCACTAGGTTTCGTCATGAATTGGTCTTTGTTGTGGTTGACAAGGTTTCCAAGATGGCAATGTATACAAAGGGGACCAAATTTGAAAACACTATGAGACTCTTCGTTGAGCAAATGTGGGTCCAAATCGGTTTCCCAGACCATTGTGTTGTAAAAAAACCCTTCTAGATTCTATCCAAAAATTTCACAAATTCTAGGATTTTATAGTGCAGACATTTCATCAAACACCTTGCATTTTTGTCCAATAACTGAATTTTTTGAGTGAGTTTGGTGTAGCCTGATTTTGAAGAAGTTCAGACAATGCTTCATACATAATATATATCACCAAAGACAAATATAATGAAATGACATTATGTCAAACAATTTGGCAGCTTTGTCCTATAGAAGGAAAACGAATACATTCATACTAAGATTGTTGTTATAAATCAGAAATCACAGAAATAAGAATATCTTCAACATATTCCACATACATACCAAAACAGAATGTCAAATCATAGCATGTTGCTCCCTTGTCAAGAGAGGCACCTAACTCCAATCCACATCCAAAGCTTACATAAGCTCATACAAGAAATTGTGACCCAACAAGAAGCAATATAAGGTAAGAGGCAGCTCTTATTTCTCACACACCCATAAGTCTTCCCTCCTTTATATACTTACACACCCTTGATGACATTTGATAGGAATTGCGATGGTATTATGAGGAGCTATGGCTGTTATGAGATAGGTTGCAGCCCTTTAGGAATAGCTACGACTATTCATCTTAAGATTTGACACTTTATCACATTCACCATAATAAACAAGCGCTGGAATATTATAAGGGTTTTAAAACCCTCCAAAGTATGAGCAATATACAATTCTCCGATCTGTGTAAATCCTTCAATGATATCTTACAATTTTATATTTGCTTGCAAATCAATAAATTTGTCAAATAAATTCCCCATAAGCAGATACAAAACCCTCTGTAATGATTTATCTTTCCGCACACCAAAACTCCGAACTCTGCAACAATTTGCACACAAATCAAGGAATATCTCTGTAAACCCAAAACCCATAAGTGACAACCAAATACCAAGAACTCCGCAAAATAATAACCAATACTACAAAATCAAAATGGCATATGTGTTCAGTACAAATCCAATCTTTGTATGAAATTGCTCCAATCTTCTACATTCAACACAAGTGTGATTTATGTGTGAAATCACCAAAACTAGTAATTTTTGAAGAAATTAGGATAACACATGTTCTTTCTCACGAGAACAATTAACTGAAAACAATATTCAAGCATAGTCTTCAAAATGAGCCCAACTCCTCTTTTTAAAGACACTTTTAGGGTGACAAGAGGAAATAAAATAGTAATTTCAATTTTCCTTTAATTTCCTCCTCACATAAAAAAAAACTTTTTTAATTGTTCACTTTGTCTCCCTTGCCTAGCATCCAATTTTATGTGAGCATCAAATAACATTTTCCCTCACCTTTCCAATGTGCTATTAAACTTAAGTCATCTTTTTAATATTCCCAACTTTAGATAACTTAAACGAATAATTAATTAAATGACTTAAATATTTAACCTAATTTACGAAAAGTCCCAAAATGATGCAATTTGTAAATTTGACCATACCAACATGATCCTGAAGGTTTGGGATGATGATTGATGCCAACTGGGTGATTTATTATAAATAGACGTGATCTCCAAGAAGTTTGGATAACACCCCAGGAGTTTGAAAACACTTCTGAAAGTGTCATAGCGATCCTTAACACCAATTGAGCTCAATGCCACAAATAGAAACACAGAAATATTGAACTTGCATCCTCCAAGAAGTTTGGAGTTCTCCCCAACACCCCTGGAAGCTTACAGAAAAAATCGAAAACTGGCCAAAAGTTCACAAAACAATATTGCATAAAAATGGGGACATTACATGTGTTAGACAGGGATGCCAGGTTCCTTAGCACTTTGTAGTCTACATTATGGTCCATGATGGACACCAAGACCACCAAGTTCACATCTTTTCATCTACAGACAGATGGGCAAACAAAATTGGTTAACTATATGATGATGCAACTACTTTGGATTTATTACTCAAAACATCCACGAACATGGGATGATAGTTTACCATACATCTAGCATAGCTATAATCAAGCCCTCCATAGCTCCATAGGACAGTCCTTTTCACGTATCCCTTGGCTTTCAACCACTAGCCCTCATTAATGAGGCATTGTTTATTGTATTGGAGGAAGGATATCACCATCCACAAAAATTAATGGACAAGGCCACCAAATTTATTGAATGGATCTGGAAAATCCAAAAGCAGGGACATGAAATCCTATATAAAACTCGCCAAAAGTAAAAGTAATGCCATCACCAACATCGAGTCCCTCACTAGTTCCAGGTTGGTGATAAGGTATGGCTACATTTGCAAAAAGAACATTTGACAGGCCCAAATAATAAACTTAGGCCCCTCTGATACAGGCACTACACAATCATCAAGCAAGTAGCTATTAATGCGTTTGAGCTAAACTTTCCACCCTATACTGGGTTACATCCAATGTTCAATTTAGAACTACTCCAGCCATATTTTCTACCTCTCCTAAACACTTCAACAATTGTTGAACACATAGGTCACAGAGTTAAATCCTGACAAGTCAATGTCATTCACTATTGACAAAGTCATAGATACAGTGGTAAAAGATACCAAACATCAGGAAATTCCCCTATATCGAGTGATCAAGGTAGAGCAATTTTCTCACCAAGGAAAGTGGCTAACAAGGAGTTAGACTTAGCGAAAAATTACAAATTTGGTTAAAGACTTGGACATAATGGAGCCCATTGCTTCTCTATGGGGGAGGAATGATCCCGACAAAGACTTAAAACTACAAGGTAAGAGTAATGGTTTATTTTCATAAAGTTAGAATTTTTTGAAAAAAAATAGCACAACATAAATGTTAGATTTCATAGACCTTTGGAGCATTTTTGGAGCTCAAAATGCCTTTCCACACTACTTTAGCATATAGAATATGTTTGTCTGGCAAGCCAAACTTCTAAAAAGCATTATCATAGAAAATTGGAGAATACCCAAAAAAATTGACCCTAGCAAGGTGGTCAACCTGGTAGGGTAGTTTTAGTGATTCATATTCTAATAGATCTCTTATTGTTATGGGTTGTCCTATTCACATGCCTATGCATGTTGAAAGAAAACTTTTAACTTTTTTTAGCTTTAAATGAAACTCCTATTTGCATGCCTATGCATGTTGAGTGAATGTTATTAGCTTTAGTTATCTTTAAAGCAGTTTACTATTATTAGTTTTATTTAGCTATAAAACAAGGGTTTAACCTATTATAATTCAGAGTGAATAGTTGATATCTCTTCCACAAAGATTGATTTATTTTTAGAAACTCTCCTATTATCTTGCAATAAATATTTGTTTATTACTCTAGCAAATTTATGTCAATTTAGTATGGAAGAGGTTGGTTTCATTATAACACACTAATCCCTAGTAGTTGGTGTGTTGTCTTTTGGATTGAATCCTCAATCTAGATCACATCTTATTGAAGTGCATATGCACCCTTGGTACCAAAAGATGAATTGAAGTAGTGAAAGAGCAAGTAAAATTTACTAGTTGCTTGCATCTCATTGATAAGGGTCGGGATATTCATATTGCACTGGACTACTTGCTAGACTGCATGATTGTTGATTGGCAAACTATCTAAGAATAAGGGTTTGACTGAGGCAAGCCCCTCATGACTACCATGTAATGTCCCCTTTGTACTAAGTCAACACGTTGGGGACCCATGAGCCCATTTGTATACTTCTCGATGGGCAAGGAGTGATTCCTAAAGAAGTATATATTGGTGAGGATTGATTCCGTTCATTGGTCCCTAGTATTTTTACGAGTTTTGGACCATTTGCTATATTTTAGGGGCATTTCCTAAATTTTAAGAGGTCAGTTGGAGGCAAGACCCTCGCCATTAGTCTCCTCATGGGGGATTTAACCTAAGGGGCCTTTTTATTGTTGACATTGTTCAAGCCTTTGGAGATATTTAAGTGTACATGCCATTATAAGTGTTCTAGGGAAAACTTGTTCTATTTCTTAAGGGCTTTTGGAGGGCCATGAAAATAGTACCATGTCATGCAACCTATCATTGTATACGAGTGTGAGTTTTGTTCACAATGCTTTATCTCACGTCTTTTTGGCGAGTAGTTCTCAAGCTACAGTTGATTTATTGATGAGATGTTAAGCTTTATAGACTACTTGGGCATTTTAATGTTATTTCACTAGTGCCATGTCATGTGGTACTTGATTATTAAGTGATATTAGTGTCATATCAAATGGAAATAATTTTGATAATTTGACACTAAGGCTAGGCACCTAGGATTGGAAAAATGTCAATGAATAAACAGACGTTGCACTACCTTGAGAGAATCAATCTATGCTCATTTCATGTATTTTCAAACCTAGAGTGGGTTGCTATAGCAAGCAGAGCTCATCTGTAGATTCAAGGATGAAAACCATTGGATCCAAAGATCAGAGGACAAAACCCTTCTGGTTTCTTGTGGGCAATCTCATCCAAAGATTGCATTGGACTGAAAGCATTATTTTTTAATTGGAAATGTGATTTGTGGGGAGACTAGAACATCATTATATAACAGCATCAATTCTGATTCGGGAAAGATCTTTCATCAAGTGCTTGATTTCTAATTAGTTCCACACTATTATTATTTCTCTATTGATGTATTCCCACAGAATTTATCAATAAAATGTAGCTTCAGTATTATTATCAGGGTTTACTTTGTTTATGCAGTGCATTGTTCTTTTCTTCTTGGCATCATCCTGATTAAAAAATAAAAATAAAATAAAAAATTAGATAGAGGTCATTACATACCCCCATTTTTTATGCTCTTGCAAAATCTCTTGGAGTGGATTAGGGTTTGTGAGAAAGGAAAAACAATTCTGAAATATCAACTCAATTCATCAATCTAAGAGGGGTTTATGATCAATAGGCATATACAGAGGCACTCACAAAGTTTCAGTAAAATCTGACATCATCATCTGACCAGGATTGAACTCTATGATGGAAATCGAAATTTACCCTGCTAGGATCAACCCAAAAATTTCGATTATCACCAAAACTAAGTAGTTTGATTTTGGTTGCTTCTATACATTTCACTAATTTGTACCAAATTTTTTGGGTTTGCTCTAGGACTACTTCCAAACTTGTTTTCACTCGCTTTCAGCCTGTGACAGTGCATAGGTAAGTTAGAATTTAGGTATTTCTCTAAGGACTTTCTTTGTCAAATTCCAAACATAGTAAACCTCTATTTTACACATTTCAGATTTGTTTATCCTGCTACATTGTTTATTTATGTCATATTTGTGTTGTGCACCTTGTTCATATGGTTAGTGTACTTTGGTTAGCCTAGACCCTCATTTGTGCACTTTCCATTAAAACAATATGTTGCATCTATAACTAATTGCACAAAATTTGCGGGGATGCCCTCATCAACAAAATCCCTCAAAACCTACAGCTGGAATTTAAGTCCTTGCGCTTTCCAAAACAATCAACATCCATAAGGAAATAAGGGTCATTGACACATGCGATGATAACATTGATAAGTGGGCAATGCCAATTGTCCACCCATCCAATCATATAATAGAGGAGCTTGACTTCACCCATGTTGCCTTCATCTCCTCCATCAACAAATTAACTTTGAATAATTTTTGTCATGATTGGTTGTTCTCAATCTAATTTCTCCATGAGGCACATAATATGAAACTTCTTTACAAGTCTTAGAGAATACCTCCCTATGATAAGGAAACCAAGCAACATGAAATAGGATACCATTCACAAAATAATTTACCCATAGCATCGTTTGCCTCATCGCATACCCACACATTAAGCATTTTGTTAACCAGGTTTGATCCTATGGCCTTCCTTTTTCCCTTAAATGAACCTTCCATTGCATCTGTCAGAAATTTTGGAAACCCTAGGAGCTGGAGAAGGATTCTAGAAGCATCCCAGTAGTTTTTGATGTAAGTGTGAGCCTAGTAGCAAATGTAGGAGTATAAATATCTTCATTATTAAACCCTAGTATTTCAACCCTCTGCTCAAGTGTGAATGCAAGACAAGCACCAACCACTTTATGTGGTATGTGCAATTGGTGTGCATTTACCCTAGTAATGTTGTGCTTTGAATCATACCCGCAAATATTGCATTTCCAATGGTGATTCCTATAGCAATTATTTTCCTTGTTTGTGTCAAATGGCATTGCAACCCGCAGTAATGGATTTTTTACTTTGAATGGCCCCTTTGCAAATGGGTCCAACAAATTTGATAAGTAATCAAACATGTGACCACTCCCAACTGAACTTTCTATTTGAGAGCCATTGTGTCCTTGTTCCCACATTCATTCTATTTCTCTCAATTAATCCTCCTCGTCACTACTAAAACTCATATTGCCCTAGCTATTGCTGGAAAATAAAACTAAACAAATTTACAAAATGAGAATGTATAATGGAAAGAAAACAAAAATATTGATATTAATGATTCCATGAAAATGACACATGAAAATTGGAAAAACAAAAGAAAATGAAAATCTTACTAGAGATTTCTTTTACACATTGAATAACAGAAATTGATCAAAAATGCAAAACGAATAAAAATGCATATACCTTGTTCAAAATTAAATATGATGCATGCAGCAACAGCAATTCCCTCCCTCGACTGAGAATTTATTGTTCTTTCTTCCTCATTCCTCTTTTTCCAAAATGTACAAATGATTTTTTTGAGATTTGGGGACTTGTATTATGATAGGAGCCTTGGTAGGCCCCTATATGGTATTTTAAATAATTTTTTTTTTTTTTAAATGTTTTTTTCTTAATAATTTAAGGAGATTATTCAAAGATTTAATTCATGCATAATATTAAAGCCGAACACAGTACACAAATATATATTAAACACACAATATATTACACACCTCGCATACCCATAGGTATATACAAAAAAATAGGAAAACCATAGCCTATGAAAAGGGAGTCAACAACCCATGATTCTCTCCTAGAATCATGCGATTGTTAGACCATATAAACAATACCATATTACAAACTATAGTTTATAATATATTAAACTAACCACATAACAACCATATTAACCATACAGTAAATAACAAATAGTAAATAGTATTTTACCTAATGTAAATACTTCTTCCCAACATTCCCCCCCTTGGTTTTTAAATGGTATCTCATCTTACATTGCAATGTATCACCAACATGCGCATACAATCGTGTTGCATGGGCTTGCACGAAATCCATGAGTGTTACAGTACATTTTGAGTAACATTCTTGTTGACAATTTGAGTGTCATGGTGTACAAGGAGATTGTTGACTGTAATATTGTCATTGATGTCAAATGATGAATGTTCTATCAAACATTAATAACAAAGGTGTTCAGTTATGCTGAGCTGAACAGATCGGATGTAGAGACCTCATGGAGATTGTATGTGCACCTTGAATTCCCAGAATAGTCATATGAATGCCTCTGTCAGTTTGTTGAGTATGGCTTAGTACACAGTTTGTTGGTGACTACATTTGTATATATGGCAGCATCTGGAGGAAACAATCACACCAAGCTACTCAGGTTTGTACCTTTCCTTGTGGTCCAAGTTCTAAGTCATGCGGATGGAAGGAGCAAAAGTTATAAAGGTGCAAAGTAGGACTCCCAAGCAGTTCAACGGTATCTGAACACTTAGTCGATTTTACAAGCTTGGGAATTCTTTCGGGAAAGTGCTTGGGAATTATTTTGAGAGAATTGACTCGAGGAATTCTTTCGGAGATATTGGTAAAGACAATTCTCTCAGACAAAAAGAACGTAGCTAATAAAGGAATTCTTTAGGGAAAATTGGCTTGGCGATTTATTTCAGGAAAATTGGATAAGACTTTGTTGGACAAATTGTCTGCAACAAAGTTTCTGAAGGAAAAGAGTGCCACTTGGAATTCTTTCGTAAAAATTGTCCCGAACAAAAACTCTGCAGGGCACTTTGCAAAAAGTCCGAAGGGTATGTAGACCTTTGTAAGTGGACCTTTACAAAAATGCCGAAAGGTATTTTGCAAAATGCCTAAGGGTATGTGTCCTAAACAAATGAGCAAAGAATTGTAGGGCAATTCAAATGTCCCGAAAGGCACTTAGACAAAAAGCCCGCAGAAATTGTCCCGAAGAAGCACCTCGACAAAAACCCTGTAGAAATTGTCCCAAAGAAGTACCTTGACAAAAAGCCCACAACAATTTGTCCGAAGGGTAGTCCGAATGAAGAAGGGACACTTGCAGAGTTTTCGAAGGACACTTGCAAAGTTCTGAAGGACAGTTTACAAAATCCCGAAAGGTAGTTCAATTGAAGAAGGGACATTTGCAAAGTTCCGAAAGACTATTTACAAAATCCCAAAGGGTATTTCAAATAAAGAGAAAGGGCACTTGAAAGTGCCAAAGGACAATTGCGGAGGACGCAAGCCTTCCATGACAAACTCCTGAAAGGCATATAGGCAAAGATAAAGATCGAGCATGTCTAAGACAATCGAAAGGAGCGAAATCGAACCAATCATATAGGAAATATCGAGATGCGAGAAAGAGCTCAACGGTTAATGCAAGAGAGATCAACGGTTCAAGATAGACGGTGAATGGCGCCAATGACAAGATCAATAATCCTCATTTAAAGACATGACTAGACAAATGGTTAGCTCAAAAGGTCTACTCGGAGCCTGAGATTGATCGATCCAACTGATCAATCATCGATTAAGGAAACGACGCAGTAATGCCCTGAATCCGACAGTTGCCAAACATAGTAAAAAGACATGACCATTGCAATGTGATGCATGAACCGAAACATGGGAAAGCGTATAAGTCAAAGTCACATTGAATGAGAACCAGAAAAGGGGAGTTGAAGTGTGAACACGTTGCAGAAATGAAAACCTAGACTCATTTCTCCATATATGCATCATCTAGAACCTTGCATGTGGGGTTGTCACTACTGCTGTTGCAAATTTGAGAGTGACTCAAAGGTTGTCCATTGAAGACATATGCAGACAGAGTAAAAGGCAAAGAAAAACAAAAGGGAATGAAGAGTGTATGAATAGAATATATCTAGATGTGTGCAGACACAGAGTGAGAGTCAAAGGGACAGAGATTGAGCAGACAGAAAGAAAGGACACAGAGAATGTGTAGAGACTGAGCAAAAAGGAAGAAAGAGCACACTGAGAATGAGCAGTTATAGACTAGACTTGTAACAAAGAAACTGAACTAGATTCATTTGTGAATCTATCTTGTATACTGGAGTTGTAGCTTCATAAGTTCTGATTGGTTGTTGCCATTAGAAAAACTGAGTTGGTGCTCAGTTAGGGGATTGGTGTCTCCTTAGGATGGGTGTCGTTAAATGTAACCTGTGAGGTTTTGCCAGTGAAGTGTTTTACTATGAAGCTAGACTAAAACGTTAGATTCTAGCAGCTATTCTCGCCGTGGTTTTTCTCTTTGAGTTTTCCACGTATAAATATGATGTAATGTGTTTGTGTGTGTGTGATCTTTGCATCTATTCTTTGATTTGCATATGATTTTGTATTTCCTCTAAAAGTTTAAATCAACTAGTTTTAGTTCATCTACTGATTCACCCCCCTCTCAGTAGATAATTGTGTTCAACAATTGGTATCAGAGCCTAGGGTTTCTTAGGAAGAAGCTTAATTGGCTCAGGTAGATCTTGGTTAATGAACACAATGGCCAATCAAGAAGGATCCTCCTCAAACAAAGCACCTCTCTTTTATGGATCTAACTATGTTTTTTGGAGCATAAAGATGTAAGCATATTTGTCCTCATTAGGATTTGATGTATGGATGTTTGTAGTAAATGGATAAACAACTCATGCTGTAGCTCCTACTGATCAGGCTACCAAAAAGGCATATGAAAACAAAGCCAAGGCAAAGAATGTTATTCTTTGTGGATTGTCAAACTCAGAGTTTGTCAAAGTTATGCACTGTCAGAGTGTAAAAGATATCTGGAACAAGTTAAAAAGCATCTATGAAGGAGATGACAAGGTGAAGCAGGCCAAGCTACAAACATACAAAGGGAATTTTGAGTCTTAAGATGAATGAAGAAGAAAACATTGCCGACTACCTCCTTAGAGTAGATGAGATAGTGAATGATATCAGAGGACTTGTAGAAACAATAGAAGAGTCAACTATTGTTAAGAAGGTTTTGAGATCCCTACCATCAAGATATGACCCCAAAATCTCTGCAATTGAAGAAGCAAGAGATTTGGACAAGCTCACAGTGGATGAGCTACATGGAACATTCACAGCCTCTGAGATAAGAATGGGAGAGACTGACACGTTTAAAAGAGAAGTTGCATTCAAAGTAGCAAAGCAAGCAAAAGAAGAAATATCCACGTCTGAATCTGAGGAGACTAATGGAGAAGCTAACTTTGTCAGAAAATTAAAGAGAGGATCAAGAAAATACAAAGGCAAGCTACCGTTTAAATGTTTTAAATGTGGAAAGGTAGGACACTTTGCTACCAAATGTCTTTATAATAAAAAGGACAATCTTGAGCAAGTAGAGAGCAACAAAAAGGTGAAACCTCACTATGCAAAAAGGAAGAACTACTTCAAGAGCAAGAAAGGTTTATATACAAAATAAAACAGTGACTCAGTGAAGCGTAGTGATAGTGATAGTTTGGATGATGATCATGACTGTGCTTTTCTAGCAAAGGGAAAAGAATTCATGTTCATGGCAGAAGAATCCACTCCCATAAATCAAGAACAGGACGAAGATGAAGATTGGGATGAAGAAGAGGAAGGTGAAGTTGATCTAGAAGGTGAACTAATTTGTGCTCTAGAAGAGATTGAGAAACTAAGGAGAACTCAAAACAGAAGAAGCTTGGGAAGAAGGAACTTGGCAAATCTAATCAAATGATAGTGACTCTAAAAACTCAACCTGAGTAGGCTAAAAGAATAGAAGTAGTTAAGGTTGAACTACAGAGAAAATCCAAAGAATGCATGAAGCTTGAGGCAAAAATAGTAGCTTTAAGGAGAGAACTTGAGAAGGCAAAAAGTCAAATAGACAAAAGTCTAAAGTTGACAAAAGGATCAGACATTCTTAATGAATTAATCAGTGGTCTAAAGTCTAGAGAAGAGTCGTAATGAACAAGGAGCAAGTAAGCTTTGCTCTATTTTTAGAAATTGAGCCTAAAACCTTGAGTGAACCCAGCAAGTATGAAAACTGGTTAAAAGCCATGGAAGAAAAACTGAGTCAAACAGAAAAGAACAAAACATGGGAATTAGTTCCTAGACCCTCAAACAAGAATGTGATAGGAACAAAATGGGTTTACAGAAACAAACTCAATGAAAATGGAGCTGTGATAAGAAACAAAGCAAGATTGGTGTGCAAGGGATATGCACAAGTAGAAGGCATAGACTTTGAAGAGACATTTGCTCCAGTGGCAAGACTGGAAGCCATAAGAATGTTTTTGGCATTTTTTATTCATAAGAAGTTCAAAGTATATCAAATGGATGTAAAGTCAGCCTTTTTGAATGGAAACTTAGAAGAGGAAGTCTACATTGAACAACCAGAAGGTTTTCAACTAGTGGATGAAGAAGATTATGTGTGCAGACTGAAGAAGGCATTGTATGGTCTGAAACAGGCACCTAGAGCATAGTATTTAAGATTGGATCAATACCTGCAACAACAAGGTTTCAGCAAAGGATGTGCAGACAGCAATTTGTACTTTAGATCAGAAGGTAAGCATATGTTGATTATTGTTGTCTATGTAGATGATATCATCTTTGGATGTGGCGATAGTAATATGTGCAAAGAATTTGCCACACAAATGCAAAGTTGATTTGAAATGTCTATGTTGGGAGAACTTTCTTTGTTTCTTGGTCTACAAATTGCACAAACCAATGAAAAGATATTCATATCTCAAACCAAGTATGCAAAGGAGATGCTCAAGAAATTCAAAATGGAAGACAACAAATTGGTTAATACTCCCTTGATAACTAGATGCAAACTGAGCAAAGAAGATGAGTCCCCTGATGTGAATAATACTATGTACAGGTCACTGATAGGTAGCCTGTTGTACCTAACTGCATCAAGCCCAGACATCATGCAAGTTGTATGCATGGTTGCAAGATTTCAAGCAACTCCCAAGGAAACACATGTCAATGTTGTGAAAAGAATCTTCAGATACATCAAGAGCAAAATTGATTATGGTCTGTGGTACCCTACAAGTGAAGATCTCACTTTGATTGCATATGCAAACGCTGATTGGGCAAGAAGTGTGGATAACAAGAGAAGCACTAGTGGTGGTGCATTCTTCCTTGGAAATACACTTGTGTCATGGCTAGGCAAAAAGCAAGAATCGGTTACGCTTTCTATAGCAGAATCAAAGTATGTAGCAACAACATGTTGCACCCAAGTCTTGTGGATGAAGCAAACTCTCAAAGACATCAAGGTAGAATACAAAGAACCTATTTCTATTTTTTGTGATAACTCAAGTGCCATAAATATATCTAAGAATCCAGTGATGCATTCCAAAGCCAAGCATATATCCATCAAATATCATTTTCTAAAAGAACAGGTTGCAGATCAAGAGGTCAAAATTGAGTATGTGCCAACAAAGGACCAAATTGCAGATATTTTTATCAAGCCTCTTCCCAAGAAGCAATTTGTGTATCTAAGAGAGAAGTTGGGAGTAGTGGCTCCCACACCACATCACTAGTTTCTAGTGATAGGGCATGGATCCAGGGGGAGCATTGCAAGATCATTATTAACTCCTCAATTAAGAGTAAAGACGATCTGGTGACAGTTGCAGTTCCGTTGTCAAAAGAAGTGATAAAGGTGTGTTGCTTCCAGTTCATTGTGCCCATCTATATAGAGATATATAGATTTTTTATTGGTCTTTCAGACCAATGCTATATTTATGATCTTTTGAACGGTAAAGGAATCAAGGGAGCTAGATCTAAAAGTCTCCGAGTAAGAGTTTGGGCAAATGTGTCATTGCCAAAAGGGGAGTTTCTATCAGCAATGCTGTAACTAGCCAGGTCCAAGGATCAAAACAACCAAACAGTAAAGGCGCAGCCCGTTTCCATTTTATGGCAAGGACTCTTTGTGATTAATGTCAAAGGAGGAGTAAGTAGAATGATGAAGGAATGAAAAAGGGTAGTCATTCTAAGGATGTTTTGCCATCAATAACAAAGGGGGAAATTGTTGGCAATTTGAGTGTCATGGTCTACAAGGAGATTGTTGTCTGAAATATTGTCATTGATGTCAAATAATGAATGTTCTATCAAGCATTAATCACAAAGGTGTTGAGCTGAACAGATCGGTTGTAGAGTCCTCATGGAGATTGTATGTGCACCTTGAATTCCCAGAATAGTCATACAAATGCCTTTGTCAGTTTATTGAGTATGACTCAATACACAGTTTGTTGGTGACTACATTTGCATATATGGCAGCATCTAGAGGAAACAATCACACCAAGTTACTCAAGTTTGTGCCTATTCTTTGTGGTCCAAGTTCTACGTCATGTGGATGGAAGGAGCAAAAGTTATGCAGGTGCAAAGTAGGACTCCCAGACAGTTGAACGATATCTGAACACTTAGTCGATTTTACAAGCTTGGGAATTCTTTCGGGAAAGTGCTTGGGAATTATTTCAAGAGAATTGATTCGGGGAATTCTTTCGGAGATATTGGTAAAGACAATTCTCTCGGACAAAAAGCCCGCAGATAATAAGGGAATTCTTTCGAGAAAATTGGCTCAGCAATTTTTTTCGAGAAAATTGGCTAAGTCTTTGTCGGACAAATTGTTCACAACAAAGTTTCCGAAGGAAAAAGTGCCACTTGGAATTCTTTCGGAAAAATTGTCCCGAACAAAAAGTCCGAAGGGTATGTGGACCTTTACAAAAAACCTGAAGGGTAAGTGGACCTTTACAAAAATGCCTAAGGGAATTTTGTTAAAGGCCGAAGGGTATGTGGACCTTTACAAAAAAGCTGAAGGGTAAGTGGACCTTTACAAAAATGCCAAAGGGTATTTTGCAAAAGGCCGAAGGGTATGTGGACCTTTACAAAAAAGCCGAAGGTAAGTGGACCTTTTCAAAAAAGTTGAAGGGTATGTGTCCTAAACAAACGAGCAAAAAATTGTAGGGCAATTCAAATGTCCTAAAAGGCACTTAGACAAAAAGCCCGCAGAAATTGTCCCAAAGAAGCACCTTAACAAAAAGCCCACGGAAATTGTCCCAAAGGGCACCTTGCCAAAAAGCCCGCAACAATTTGTTCGAAGGGTGGTCCAAATGAAGAAGGGACACTTGAAGAGTTTCCGAAGGACACTTGCAAAGTTCCGAAGGACAGTTTACAAAAACCCGAAGGGTGTTTCAATTGAAGAAGGGACATTTGCAATGTTTCGAAAGACTGTTTACAAAATCCCGAAGGGTATTTCGAATAAAGAGAAAGGGCACTTGAAAGTGCCGAAGGACAATTGCAAAGGACGCAAGGCTTCCATGACAAACTCCTGAAAGGCATATAGGCAAAGATAAAGATTGAGCATGTCTAAGACAATCTAAAGGAGCGAAAACAAACCAATCATATAGGAAATATCAAGATGTGAGAAAGAGCTCGACAGTTAATGCAAGAGAGATCGATGGTTCTATTTCAAAAGTGAACATATCTGACGGTTCAAAATAGATAGTGAATGGCACCAATGACAAGATGAATAATCCTCATTTAACGACATGACCAGACAAATGGTTAGCTCGAAAGGTCTACTCGAAACCTGAGATTGATCAATCCAACCGATCAATCATTGATTAAGGAAACTGCGTAGTAATGACCTGAAACCAACAATTGTCAAACATAGTAAAGAGACTTGGCCATTGCAATGTGATGCATGAACCGAGACACGGGAAAGCATATAAGTCAAAGTCGCATTGAATGAGAACCAAAAAAGGGGAGTTGAAGTGTGAACACGTTGCAAAAATGAAAACCTAGACTCATTTCTCCATATATGCATCATCTAGAACCTTGCATGTGGGGTTGCAAATTTGAGAGTGACTCAAAGGTTGTCCATTGAAGATGTATGCAGACAGAGTAAAAGGCAAAGAAAAACAAAAGGGAATGAAGAGTGTATGAACAAAATATATCCAAACATGTGCAGACACAGAGTGAAAGTCAGAGGGATAGAGATTGAGTAGACAGGAAGAGAGGCACACAGAGAATGTGTAGAGAGTGAGCAGAGAGGAAGAAAGAGCACACTAAGAATGAGCAGAGAGTGAGCAGTTACAGACTAGACTTGTAACAAAGAAACTGAACTGGATTCATTTGTGAATCTATCTTGTATACTGGAGTTGTAGATTCATAAGTTCTGATTGGTTAGTGCCATTAGAAAAATTGAGTTGGTGTTCAGTTAGGGGATTGGTGTCTCCTTAGGATGGGTGTCCTTAAATGTAACCTGTGAGGCTTTGCCAGTGAGGTGTTTTATTGTGAGGCTAGATTAGAACAGTAGATTCTAGCAGCTATTCTCACCGTGGTTTTTCCCTTTGGGTTTTCCATGTATAAATCTGGTGTAATGTGTTTCTGTGAGTGTGTGTGTGTGTGTGATCTTTGCATCTGTTCTTTGATTTGCATATAAATTTGTATCTCCTCTAAAAGTTTAAATCAACTAGTATTAGCTCATCTACTGATTCACCCCCCCCTCTCAATGGATAATTGTGTTCAACAATTCTAAAATGCTTCCTCAATAGAGGTTACATAGGGAATACTTGCAACATAATAATAAAAAATAAAATAGTATGGCTAAATCCTCATTGTCTTCTTTTGTACCCTGTTTCCATGTTTGTTGCCACCCAAACAAAAACAATATAAACAATCTTCACTGCCACTGAAAAATTGTCCTTGGCTTTAGCCGATTTGGTGCAAAACACACCACACAACTAAAAAAGACATCACCACATCACATGGGCCCTGTCATTGGTGACTGATGAGATGCCTTAAAAGCCTCCTTCCTTCAATGCCCCCAGCCTCCTGCACAGGTCACATATTGTACTTATTCTCCATCACTTGGGTGAAAAGAGTCTTCTTCCCCTGAGTGAGTGTTCTGAGCAAGTAAGCCCTTTTGATATAATTTTCCATTTATAAGATCATTTGCTCTTTTTATACAATTTATCATCGTATGCCTTGACTACTTGCAATAATAACAAATGTTTCTGATCTTTGAACATTTAGACTTTTGCTTACATTTCTTTTGATCTTGTAAAGAACAAAACTCTTCTTTTTCAGGGTCAAAGTTTTTGATTTGATTCCTTTCATCAGGCGGAGTTGAAATCACTCCAATACTTATTTTCAATTTGTTTGAAGTAAAGACAAAACTAAATTTTTCCATTTTTGTACGCCACAATCAGGACGTCCCGTACAAGCGATAATGTGGCTGAATACAAAAGATTTTAAATATGACTCGAGTATGATGACTCTAGACAAGACAATTTTATGACACAAAAACTCTTGGACAAAACCTAAATCTATTTCAAATGACAGACTATTGACTTTAATTCATAATAAAACAAACTTGATTTACAAAACTATTACTATGTTTAATTACCTAATAACATTAATGGGCACAAAAAGACTTCTGACATTTTTAAATTTTATTTTTACATATGTAAAATCTTGGTGACTTGGAAAGACTCACCCTAAAAATTACCACTTGATAATAGACTATGACCTAAAAATATAAATATTGACCGAATTACGAGCTTTTTGTATGCCGATTATTACACTTATTTGTTATGCATTAAGCTGAGTTGACTGGCGAGCTCCAAGGAGGAAGCCGTGGAGGGAACCACCTTAGTTGAATGGTGATTTGAGGAGAAATGTTACCAGATGTGGAACAACAGGGTCCAACTCAAGCCATTCATTGCAAACGAGTCTGAAGCAAATCTAACAGAGCACTAATTAATGATGTTTTTGAACGTGCATGCAAATCAAATCAATGTCATGAGTGCACTGGGCTGCAAATTAACATCAAAAGTATGCAACAAATGGATGAGGCCAGGCCACGGCAGATCAAAATCATATCTATAGAGTTTAGACTAGCTGATTAAAACCAAAGCATTAGAATCAGTACTACTATAAAAATGACTTCAACATGATCTAATTATGCATAGACATTTTATGATCCCCTAGTGAGTGAATTAGAATGAAAGGTCAATCAAGATAAAAGAGGATGAGTTGGCAGGTTCCACACAATCTTTACAGATGAGACAATGCAATATTCTGCAGGGCACTATCTGTCATAAATTGAATGCATCGATAGGTGCAAACAGAATAATAGTTCTACACAGCATTGAAGAATCCTTAAAATTACTCCCAAAGGAGCGTATGACATCCTTTATAAACTCTCATGATAAATGGAATACACCTGCTCTGATACCACTGCCAATAATCTAAGGAGATTATTTAGTGATTTAATTCATGCATAATATTAAAGTCGAATACAGTACATAGAGATATATTAAACACAATATATTACACACCCCACATACCGTAGGTATATACAAATAAATAGGCAAACCATAGCCTATAAAAAGGAAGTCAAAAACCCATGATTCTATCCTAGAATCATGCGGTTGCTAGACACGTACAATCAATAATAAATTACAATAATCAAATAATAACAGTAATAACCATATGGTAAATAACAAATAGTAAATAGTATTTTACCTAATGTAAATACTACTTCCCAACATTTTTTACTTAGTGTTACCTTTGTCATCAGGAAGAATGATCGAGAGATGTTTGACATCCCCTTATATGTGGGGGTAGTTCCTAAAGATCTGAACATCCCCATTTCCTATCAAAATGGGGGGGGAAATCTCTTGGGATGCCAAGGAAACTCAAACCCGTCCTAGAGAAATACAAAAATGTAAATATAATAAATGTGCAAGTCTTCATCCCCAAAACATCCTATGCGTCCAAGACACCTTGCAAATATCAGGTACACATCCCCATGTATCATTGTTTTCAAATGACTTGTGTTTGTTCCATGTTCGGTTCTTTGATGCCAAAATATAGACCAAAGAGTGACCTTTCTATGAAAAATCTTCTATTTCGCTTCACCATTATTCATGAGCTTTATTACAATAACAAATAGATCCTCATGCCAAACTCTAACATCATAGTTCGCATAATCGGTTGGGGCAAGCACTCGCCAAAGGGCCAAAATGGTAACTGATGATTATTCGACCGAGCACCGACACTAACTGACAAAGGCAAAAAATACTTGAATTTATCTATAAAAAAAATTGCAAAAACAAAATAGATGGAGTCTGTAAAACATTAAAAAAGTGTTTTCTATTAGATTTGAATACAAATAAAGTACAAAATTGCACAAACATGCGAATACAATAGAATCACAAGCTATAGTGATACTTATAGTCTTATACAAGAATCTACAAGTACAAATTACAATCATCTATAATTTTCTCTTCCCTGCTCTCTGAAAAACCAAGGGAGACTAAGAAACTCTAGTCTTCCCACTCAACTGCCTAAGACCTAGAAAGAACAACAACCAACAACCACCTTTGAAAAGAGGACAAGCCCTCTTTTTATAAAACTTTTTCACCCAGAATATTCCAGGAATATACTTCAACTGGAAGATGCCCTTGATCACACCTAGAAACTTATGCCTTGCAAGAAAATTATTCTGGTAACTGCCTATCCTTGTCATGATGAAGATTTCAAACAAACCCTTGATCTTCTTGGCTAGAAATGCGCTACACTTGGGCTTGAAGGAGAATATTCCCTTGGGAGCCAAACAAACTCCTTGTTTTCATGTGTAAGCGCTTGGCCATGCCTTCAACTAATCATTTGCATAGCTGGAAACTTCTAGACAGCTGCCCTTCTCCTTGTGCAAGCCAAAGAACAACCCTTGCCTTGTAATGATTTCACAGGAATATTCTAGTTGTGATAGAAGCAAAGAATGATCCATGGCCGTTTGAAAAATATGCTTGAAATGGCCCACCTTGGCCTCATAAACCCTGCAAGATATTTTTTCTCCAAGGAGGTCTTCAACACAAGCAAAATATTAAAAATGGCAATATTTAGCTTTGTTTTACCTTTTTGCCTTTTTGTGGTCAATGCCAAACTTTCCCATGCCTTTTCACATTTCTATTTTGCCTTTGACCTTTTTAGCGTTGCCGCCAAATGTTATAATGCTTAAATGCATTATTTTACCCTTTTAAAAGTTTGGCTTCGCCGTTTGACCCTCCACGTGGATTGTATTAATAGGATGGCTTTATTCTACTTAAAAGCTCGAGCTTTGAAATTGTTTACAAACTTAACTTCCACTTGGATAGGGCATACATTTTGGAATGAGCAAAAATACTGGTGTTGCCTCTTGAATTCTTACACGGCCTTATTTATTTTTCCACGTCGACCTTTGATTTCCTTTGAAACTTTGTTGCTTCCCTTTTGGAACATCTCTCTTTTGACTGCATATTGACTGGGGGGTGGACATTGGGTTGAATCAAAGGCTCTGAGCATACAGTGTCGAAACAAAAAGTCCAACACAAAAGTTTCGAACAAAAAGTCCAACACAAAAAGCCCGAACAAAAAGTCCGAAAACCAAATCCTTTGAAGCAAGGGAAACTCAGAATAAAATGTTCGACCAAAGATTCCGAACAAAATGTCCGACCACAAATTCCGACTTGCAAAATTTTCAAAAAATCAAATTTGAGAATTTTTTCGAACAAAAAGTCTGAAAATTCAAACTTAGAATTTCAGAACAAAAAATCCAACCAAAAAGTCCAACCAAAATTTCTGAACTTAAGAATTTTTCAAAAAACTTAAGAATTCAAAAAGTCAAACCTGCATGTTTTGCAACTTGTTTTTTCGCCACATATTCCCGTGGACCTTTTCATCCCAACTGTAATTTGCAATAATGCAAACTTGCATTTAACCTTAGAAATTCTACCGAGCTCCAAAACCTTTCGAAGACGGAAAACATCATGTTTAGCATTATTTGATCTTCCCATCTTGATTTTTATCACAAACCCTGCACTCTCATTAAAACATGAAAACGTTACGCCTTAACTGGAACCGGGATTACACAGGGTTTTCACAAGACAAAAGTTGTATTTTTTAACTCAGGTGAACACTTGCAAATAGGAGGCAAATAGTTAGATATTCATGCACTAAAATTTCAGAACACAAATTGTTAAGTGCAAGTTTGGGCACTAACACTAGCTCTCATTCGAGGATGTACACCGCCTACGGGTGTGTAAAAAACCCCAGAAAACAAGACTAGGTGCCAATCCCTTGGACCACGAAGTCAAACCTATAGCAACTTCTAAGCAAACATCCATGTAAACTCGCTAGACAAGGGCAGACCGACAAAAACAAATCAGGAGGATCTAAAAACAAACACAACAAAAAACACCAAAAGGAATTGTACAAACAAAGACCCAGCACAAAGGGGCAACAAAACTATGGAACTATACACTATACAATACTTTACACAGTCATGGACTCAGTCAAGGAAGTGTTTCAAATGTCTTCTATTAACTAGCAGCTCTAGTATCTCGCCATCCAAGTCTCTCAAGAAGAAAGTGTGTTCCCCAATTCTGCAATCAATGGAATAAGGGCCCATCCACAAGGCGTCAAATTTTTTATGCTTGCCTTTCTCTTCATGCCTATTGTCCCAAAGTAAAACTAGATCACCTACTTGAAAAGTTCTCGGAGCAACCTTTCTATCAAATATTCTTGAGTCTTTCCTTGAACTTGAGGTGTCTTTCATGAGCTTGTCTTCTAGTTTCATCAAGCTCAACAATCTAGTTTATTCTGCTTTCATAGTGGTTGATTTCATCATTTTCTTCTAGCTACTGCATAAACTGATAGGTTGGAAACTGCAAATTCATAGGCAAAACAACTTGAGCTCCATAGACAAGCTCAAAAGGGCTTTTACCTGTAACTTTCTTAGGTGTAATCCTATCAACCCACAAGGCAAACTTCAGTTGTTCACCCCACTTTTTCTTGGTTGCTTTCAAAGTTTATTTAATGATTTTGAGCAAGTTCTTGTTACTAGATTCCACTTTCCCATTCCCCTAAGAGTTGTAGTTGGAAGCATAAGCTAATTCGATCACGTACTCTTTGCACATTGCCACCAAAGGTTTAGCTTTGAAGCTCATGGCATTATCAGAAATTACCTTGACAGGGACACCAAATCTACAAATAATATGATTTAGCAAAAAGTTCACAACTACCTAGTGTGTAGCCTTCTTTGTAGGGACCGCTTCAACCCATTTCATGAAGTAGTCAGTTGCAAACAATATCCATCTACGTCCAGCGCTTGATGAATCAGTGATTTTCCCAACGAAATCCATTCCCCATTGTCTAAATGGGCCTTCAATCGTCATAGGCTGCAAGAGAAAAGAACCAAAAGCTTTCAACCTTCTAGCAAAGCGCTCACATTTCTCGCATTTCCTAACCTTCTAAGCAACATCTTTGAACAACGAAGGCCACCAATAACCAACTCTCAAAATTTTATGAGATGTGGCCTCAGGTGCAAAGTGGCCACCACATACTCCACTGTGAAAGTCCTCAATCATATTAGTAGTTTGTTCCTGTTGTAGGCTGAAATTGCACCCTTTGTGGGGCAGTTTTTTCGGCTCTCTCACTCCTAGCTACAAGCGTGGGAACAACCTCAGGCTGTGGGTATCCTGTAATGAAGTTGAACCTCCGAAGTAGGTCAGTTCCTCTTTGATGCTCACCTAACTAAAAAGCTAAACTAATGCTCCACAGGGAAAAGGGTTAGAAACGGGATAAGGGCTCCTATGAAAGCTAACCAGGGGATGCACCAAAGTAAGATGGACACTCATCTATGCTTGAACCCACACTAGATCAGTCATTGGACAACCACAATCTCAAGATCAAGTTAACACAGTGAAACAAGTTCAAGCAGAACACTAATCCAGACCTACAAGAGCTTGAAAATACATTAAAGAGACAAGCGGAACGCTGATAGATTAGGAAGAATCTCCTTCGAATCCACCAAGCACAAACATACTAAGGCACTAATCAATGACAAAAGATAGGCAAAGAAATCATTTTATTACATCAAGAGGTAGTTCTTACAATAGACTTGACAAGGTCGAGCCTAATCAAGCAGAGCATACTTTGCACTATCTCAATGAATGTCTGTCTCCCAGAAATATGAAAAAGTTTAAAAACTGGGAACCCTTTACAAAATGGAAGACGTGAGATATATAAAAAGGGGGAGAAAGAAGAGGAAGAGCTTTGCGTGGAGAGAGAGGAGAGAGGAAGTCATCGATGACTGACACCAATGCTTACTCTACTCGAGCTCTTTTCATTCAAAGCATGCAACTACTTTGACCACTGGATGAACTGTCCAGAATCGCCATCCATCTCCTTGAGCTCCTCATGCATTCAATTCTCCTGTTTGGAACTGAGCGAGCCATACCGATGGTAGCTGCATGTCCCTGCCAAGTCCGAGTCTTTTTATCTTTGCATTAAAGCTTGGCATGTTCTTTACTGCAACTTGGACTATCCCAATCGATCATTGCATATTCGTTGCTCCACCTGGACGCATCCAGTCTTTGTTTGACCACTTTGCATGCCGAAGTCAAAAGGAGAAGTCCTTGTTGTCCATTGATCTGTTGAGCTTGTTAGATGCGCTTGTGCCACTTGTCCTTGACTGATTGGCCCTTTGGATTCGCTGACCATTGACCTTGATGTCCCTGGGCCTTTCTACTTTCCTTGGTCTATTTTTCCCCAGACTATTTTCTATAATTTTCCTTTCGAAACTTTCCTTTTTAATCATTCCTTCGGACTTTTTGTACTTGGTTTATTTCCGGGATGGCTTATTTCCACGGATTTTTCCTTGTAACTATCCCTCGGACTTTTCTTCCGCAACTCCTCCGAACTTTTACTTTCGAACAATTTTCTCTGATCTCTTTTTGTCTTTTGCCCTTACTGCTTGCTGGTGCCCTTTGGAATTTATGTAAATCCCTTCAGATTTCTTGACTATCCCTTTTAGCTGAGAAAAGGCCCGTCGACCTTGTGAACTGGTACCTTCGGATTTTCTTTAAAAGTGCCTTTGGTTTTGTGAGTGCCCCTCAGAGAAAGGTAATGACCCTTGGAGAAGACTTGTCTTTCGAAGAACCCAAAGACTTCTATGAAAGAGAACCTGAAATACACTATCCAAGACCAAATCGGGTTTTCCAAGCCCCACTACTTGCTTCGGATTTGTCATTACTTGCTACTTATAAAGTAAAATAAGTAGTGCACCTCCAAAAACCCGATTTGCACTGCCCAAACCAAATCGGGCTTTCCAAGCCTTTCTACTTGCTTCGGGGTTTTGACTGCTGATTACTTATAAAGGTTTTTAAGTAGTGTTCCTTTGGAAACCCAAAGTTGTCTGAACTTGCCACTTTTGCTTGAATGTCCACCTTCTCACTCTTTGGCAAAATTTTGGTATGTGGGCCAAAAATGGCCAACAGTTCCTCTACCAGGCATCTTAGGAGAACCCCATCTGGATTCTTCCATGCCAATCTACGTTCAATCAAAAGGTATTTTTGGGAAACAAGTTTGAGAGTTCTCCTTTGGTTCTTGTCCAAGTCAAGAGGACAATTCAAATTTTGCAAGTAGTAAACGATATCTTTAAACCACGGAGATATACTAATTTGACTCAAAGAATCATCAACATTAAAAACAGTGTTTACCTCAACGGCTTGCAAATTGGTCTCAACCATGAGCTTGGCTAGACCAATCCCTCTCACTAACTTGGTGGTCTGAATATCAATGTCGTACTCTTGTAACTAATTTGACCCATTGATGGATTGAATGCAGACAATGACTGGAAGACACCGACAAAGAGTATGGTTAGCTCCCTGCTACTTTTGGCTCTGCCTGAACCCAGATGAGAGAACCTGAAAGGTAGCTTGCTCACATGGAGGGATACTGCAATTCAATCTCCATGGGGATTATTGGCACACAACAAACACAAATCTGACCAAAACATAACCAAACTTGCTCACTCCACTCAATAAGAGTTGTCACATGGAATGAACAAATGCTCTAGGCCAGAAACAAGCTACTAAAGACAGATGTAAATATGATTACAACCTTCATTTTAAACAAATTTTCAACAACAGAGGGACAAATGGAAGACGGCAATGCTGAGATTTAAAGCACAAAACACAGATACATTTCAAATATGCAATATTTAAGAATCTGTATGCAAATAACACTGAGTATACAACAAGGTGTATTATTTGCAGGGTAGGACGAGTTAGTAAATATAAAGAGTGGTGTGGTGTTGTGGTTTCTTCAACAGAAAATGACATCATTTATTTACAAAGATGTTGAAAGACTGAAATAAAAGCTAAGGAAACTAATAGGAATGAGTTGCATCCATTGGTGCCAACATAATGCAAATATTCAAATGATTCTTGAAATCCTAAAACATACACTGCAAGTAAAATTTCAAATGCTTTCTTTCTCCTATCAAATCCATAAACCCAGGGTGCCCTTAAAAGGTTATCAACAACATCTCCCTAAATCACAATGCATAAAGGAATTTACAACTTAGATATATGCCCAAAACAACTACCACCATTGATAAGCATTAAACTAAATACCCAATAAGCAAAGCATGATGAATATTTCATTGCATTTCATTGATAAAATACAACAAAAAATCACAGCTAGTTTCTATTAACTTGCAAACAAATCTTACATACATCATTGTTTCAGAATGCTACCATGGGGAAAAGTATAGTGAGTTTGCTCTTTTAACAAGAGAGACATATACAATGCTCTCAGAGCTTGCTAATGGCTGTACAACTGCAACCACCTTAGCAAGAGAGACAAAAGACACACACAACAAGGATCCCAAAATTTAAAAGAGCCTAAGACTTAAAAAGAACAACAACCAACAACCTTTGAAAAGAGGACAAGCCCTCTTTTTATACAACTTTTTCACCCACAATATTTCGGCAATATGCTTCAGCGAAAAGATGCCCTTGATCACGCCTGGAAGCTCATACCTTGCAAGAAAATCATTCTAATAACTACCTATCATTGTCATGATGAAGATTTCAAACAAACCCTTGATCTTCTTGGCTGGAAATGCGCTACACTTGGGCTTGAGGGAGAATATTCCCTTGGGAGCCAAACAAACTCCTTGTCTTCATGTGTAACCGCTTGGCCATGCCTTCAACTAATCATTTGCATAGCTGGAAACTTCTAGGCAGTTTCCCTTCTTGTGCAGGCCAAAGAACACCCCTTGCCTTGTAATGATTTCATGAGAATATTCCAGCTCTGATAGACGCAAAGAAGGATCCATGACCATTTGGAAAATATGCTTGGAATGGCTCATCTGGGCCTCATACACTCTGCAAGATATTTTTCCTCCACGGAGGTCTTTGACACTTAAAAATGGTAATAATTAGCTTTGTTTTACCTTTTTGTGGTCAATGTCAAACTTTCCCATGCCTTTCCACATTTCTATTTTGCCTTTGACCTTTTTATGATTGCCGCCAAACTTTATAATGCTTAAAGGCATTATTTTACCCTTTTAAAAGTTTGGCTTCGTCGTTTGGCCCTCCACGTGGATTGTATTAATAGCATGGCTTTCTTCTACTTAAAAGCTTGAGCTTTGAAATTTTTTACAAACTTAACTTCCACTTGGACAGGTCATACATTTTGGAATGAGCAAAAATACTGACGTGGCCTCTTGAATGCTTAAGTGGCCTTATTTGTTTTTTCTATGTTGACCTCTGATTTCCTTTGAAACTTCGTTGCTTCAATTTTAGACCATCTCTCTTTTGACTGCATGTTAACTGACGGGTGGCGGACATTGGCTTGAATAAAAGGCTCCAAGCACAAAGTGTCTGAACAAAAAGTTGAACAACCAAATCCTTTGAAGTAAGGGAAACTCGGAACAAAATATCCAACCAAAGATTCCGAACAAAATGTCTGACCAAAAGTTTCAAACAAAAAGTCAGACTTGCAAAATTTTCAAAAAATCGAACTTGAGAATTTTCGAACAAAAAGTCCAAAAATTCAAACTTTAGAATTTCCAATTCAAAAATCCGACCAAAATTTTTGAACTTAAAATTTTTTCAAAAAACTTAAGGATTCAAAAAGTCAAACTTGCATCTTTTGCAACTTGTTTTTTCACCATATATTCCCGCAGACCTTTTCATCCCAACTGTAAATTGCAATAATGCAAACTTGCATTTAACCTTAGAAATTCCACCGAGCTCCAGAACCTTTCGAAAACGGAAAACATCATACTTAGCATTATTTTATCTTCCCAGCTTGATTTTTATCACAGAGCCTACAATCTCATTAAACATGAAAATGTTAAGCCTTAGCTAAAACCGAGATTACACAGGGTTTTCACAAGGCAAAAGCTGATTTTTTAACTTGGGTGAACACTTGCAAATAATAGACAAATAGTTAGATATTCATGCATTAATATTTTAGAAAAGGGCACAAATTGTTAAGTGCAAGTTTGGGCACTAGCATATGCTATATTGGTTTGTCTTTGATGAAGCCTCTCATGGTTATCAATGTGCCCTCAAAAGGTGTTTCCAAAACTTGAAAAAAAATAACACTAAGCTCACATTGAAACATACTTTGAATGAAAGTAGCACATAGATGCAATCTCCCTTGAGCGTGTCTCAAAACATGTGGCATGCAATCTCCCTTTGACTTCCCTTTATCAAATCCCTCATGCATAGAACGAACATCAAAGTGATCAAATAAAACCCTCAACCTACTTACAAGATAGGATTGTACTTCCCTCATGCCTTCCCATTCTCTGTCAAGACAAAAGTGTGCCTCATCATGAGCATTTTCAGAACATACTGTAGGTTTGAATTTATTAAAAAAAATAGATTTTTTACCTTCCAAATGCTGCTGTACCTGCCCTTTAAAATCAGAATTTTCTGAGTGGTTAATTTCAGAATTTACCTTGGCATATATCCTCCCAAACATGGGCTGTAGCATGCCCCTAAAGTGCAATTTTTTTATCATTTTTGGTGGCTGGAATTGTCTTGTTGCCTCAGAAATTTTTAAGCTCTTCCCCTTGGCTGCCATATGTGAAATAAGTTGCGCTTGATGCCCAAAAATGTCCATTGGTAAGCTCAGTTGATTCTAACATTTTCTGGCAAGAGGACCATCTTTTCTTGCAATTTGAAACTTGTGAACAGCTACCTTTAATTTTAGCCCTCTCTAAAATCAAAAAAGGTTTCATGCTCTTTATAACACCCTCATTTTTAATCTTGCAAGATGGAATAGGATGCTTCCCAAGGCAATTTTTGGGCCGCCCTTGGAAAATCAAATTGCTCAATGAGGATCTATTTGTCTCAATTGAACAAATTCTCTGAACTCTGAAGTGTAGTTCCGGATCAGCCCTATCAAACCTCTCAATGATCCTTTTACTGAATTCTTCATAAGATTGTATGAGTTGATGCCCTTCGGCAATTAACCCATGATACCACCATTCATGGGCAGTCCCTTCTAAATGCAAGGTGGCAAATTGAATAGCCTCATTTTCCATCATAGGTCTAAGGGAAAAGTAGGTGTCTACCTTCTGAATCCAAGCCCTAGCCGAGCTCTTGAAAGAACCATCAAAGTTGCAAAGTGAAAGCTTCCCCAACACATGATGGAGTTTTCCTTGGCTGCCCCTATGCCTTTGGCCAGCCCTATTGCCTCCGTGTTGCCCATGCTTCCAAGATGTGAATGCGGAAAAATCCATTTGATCCCTCAAAGGAGCAGGATAAATCATGTACTCATCAAAATCCTTCAATAAGCTATCTTTCAAGGTGGGTTGCTCCTTCCTTTCCGGAATGGCAACTTCTTCTTGCAAAAAAGTAGGTTAGGCCTACGTGTGTAATGTCCCCCTTTTGGTATAAACTTGCATAAGTCCTTAGCCTTGAATTGTTCCTAAAAAGGCTATGGGAAGTAGATAAAAAGGGGAACATTTGTGAAATTCAAGAGCATTTTATGATAAAGCATTTTATTATCTAATTTGGAGACCTTTTTAAGGGTCATGGTCATGATCACTTAAGGCCTAAAGTGTTTTTATAAGAAAGTTTTTTATAACATCTTTTTTAAGGAAAAAGGTAAACTCTCCCTCCTTATTTTGGGCACCACACTTGGAGGAGAGATATAAACAGAAAGGAATGGCTCATTTGAAAAGGTTATGCATTTTTAGATATTGAAATTGATGATCAAGTATGTCAAGCTTGTTCACCACAACTTAAGGACGAAAACCTTCAAGTGTGACAAGGGTTTGGGGATGAAAACCTCAATTCCTACATTCAAGGCAGCTCTATTCAAATGATGTAATTGTGCTTCAGATTTGGATGGTTGCATGCAATTGTACCTACAAGGGTGTGTTGTCAACCTAGAGTTGCACCCTGAATCGAGGACGTGCTAAAATGGCTAATCCTCTTTCTGGTTGAAACAATGGAATCTTCTCACAAGGATGGGTGCCTCAATGGTGAGAAGTACCTCCAGAGAAGGCTGGTTCCTTTAAGATGTATCAATGAGGATCTCTACTCTGCGATACGGACTACCATGGAAAAGGGAGAAAGAAAATTGAAGGAGAAATCCTACCTAATGACGGTGATACACCAGAATGTTGATCCACCCTACTTGGAACCTTGAACACTGAACAAACAAGGGAAAAGGAAGACCTTTGATTTCTATTGATCACTATGCATAAGTATTTCATGAAAAAGTTCAATCCAGTGACAAAACGTGAGGGAAAACGATGGAGAGAGGTCTAATACAAGACACTATGCAGCCACTTAACATCCACTTACAACTTCAGCAAAAGACATAAAACATTAAACATGACCTACATAACATGATGACCTAGCAACTAAGTATGAATCAAAATTTGGAAAGGGAGAGAAATCTACCACGTATGCAAATTGCTGAATGAATGTACACTATGCCAGCACTTGAAATTTAGAAGTAAAATCCTTCTATTGATTAAAGAGGTTACACAACTCACCAATGGCAAGAGTCTAGTCTTACCAAGAGAGGGATGATTTTACCACGCTGAAAAGCCATTAATATAAAAAATAGAGAGGGAGTAAACTCAAACCAACTCAGCATTTACAAAAGTCTATTTTGTCTTGCATGAAGATTTCTTGCGTTGGAAAAGAAGAAGAAGAAGACAAGCTTTGGACACATGAAATTTACGAATAGATGTCTTGACTTGAAAACCAGTCAACTTCAAAACAAGAGTAGTCAAATCCACTTGAACTGTTGGAACGTTTGAAAGTCTCCCCTTTGCATGAAATCAATGCAAATGCCAAATTAAGAATTACGTTTGAACCGTTGGAATGTTTCAAGCTTTGAGACAAATGAGAGTGTGTGCATGGAATTTCTGATTGCTTGAAACGTTCAACACTTTGCTCATTCATCATGCAAGACAACTCTATTTTCAGAACTGAAGCATACTTGTTTTCTTAAATGTGTTCACTTTGTTGGAGTCACTCACATTAGTCTGTGCATGATCTTTGTTCATCCTGCCTTTGTCTTTATTCTGCATTTTTTTTATTCACTGTTCATGCTTATGTCCATGTTCAGTTTTGCTTCAGTCTTGTTTGTGCTTACGTCTCTGTTCATGCTATTGATCATGCTCAGTTCACTTCGTGTTTTCTCTAGCTTTTCCCGTGTTCTACTTTAATTTGGGATTCAGGCTTTATTTTGGTCGGGCCTTTGTGTTTTTATTTTCCTGTGCTTGGCATTTTCTTCTCTCTTTTTGACCTTTGCTTACGTTTTAGCCTTCGGGCTTTTGTTCCTTGCTTGTGGCCTATGGCGTTCATTCGTCCTTTGGGCTTTTTGATCCCTTTGAATTCCTTCTGTGCCTTTCACTTTTATTTCTATCAGGCTTTTGTCCTCCCAAATTCCTTCGGACTTTTTCTCCGAATGAATTCGTCTCCTTTGGCTATCTTTTCCCGAAGGGCAAGTGCCCTTCGGGAACTTTGTTTTTGTCCTTTGCTTTATGAAGGTGCTCTCTGCAAGGGCTTATGCTTCCCAAAAATTGCCCTTCGAGTTTTTTGATTTGGCCCTATTTTTGGTTTTGGTGCCCCCCACAAGGGTATGTTCTTCCAGAAGTGCCCTTCAAAAGAATTGTAAAGGTCCACTTCGCTGCAAAGTGCCCTCCGCAACGGCTATTCGTCCTCAAAAGTGCCTTTCAAAGCTTTTGAAAGAGTCCTGCCACCGACCAAGTGCCCTCCGCAAGGGCAGATGTCCTTCGGAAAAATTGATTTTGTCCTTCGAAACTTTTGCCAAGGTCTTCTTCGTGCTTGAAGTGTCCCCCGCAAGGACACATACCCTTCGGGGTTTCTGAAAATGACCCTTCGGGAAAAATGAAAGGTCCACTTGCTGCCCGAGTGCCCTCCACAAGGGCAGTTGCCCTTTGGGCTTTTTGAAGGGCACCCGGGGTTTTTGAAATTGTCCTTCGGATGAATTGTCTTGACTTGAAATCCATAAAGTGAACCAACCCGAAGGGTACATACCCTTTGGGACTTTTGAATTGGACCTTCCCGAAGGGCAGGTGCCCTTTGGGTCTTTTCAACTGTGCTTTTCCTTTTCCTTCGGACAAAAAGTCCGAAGAAAATAAACTTTGAACGATTGCCACTTGGTCATTTTTTTGGACTTTTACACAGTTCTTTGAAAGCTCTTTCTCTCAGACAAAATGTCCAAAGAAATAGTCCACCTCTTATAGCCCGAAAAAATCCTTGGGAAGACAATAAATAAACTTACAGCTTGTATGTCTTGGCTTTTGGCTGTACGTGATGCTTAGAAGAGGAGGAAAAACCCTTTCAAACTGTTGTAGATGGCCACTTGGGTGGCTGCAAATGCACATTTAAGAATCCCAAAACTGATTCACAAGACAAACTTGGCACCATAGCAAAGTTCTGAATAGTAGGGGTGATAATTTGCCCTGTGGGGGCAAAATTATCAACAGGGTGTTTTTGGACACCACCTTCATCAAAGATTGTTTCAAACCCTATAGAGAACTGGAAATTCCTATTTTGCAGGTCAAAGAGGTGGGCAAACTTAATTTTGAGAATCTGGTTGATCTAGGAAGCCATCCCTTGGGTGGCAACTTGCTTTAGGAGAGTAGCGACCCCTCTCAAGAGAGCTAATTGGCTTCGGAACCCTCTTCTAGGGTTTAGAGGTATTTTTAGCAATTTATTCCAACTTGACGAATTAATTTAGGGTTGATTTGCACATGATTTAGGGTGATTTTGTGCCCTAGATAATATTATAGATTTATAATATTATTTCAATAGTGGACTAAGGTTTTGAGAATTTTGGGGCAACTTTTGGTGGGCTTCAGGTGATGGGAAAATTCTTATTCTAATTTTGTTTGATAGCTAATATTTTTGTGATCATTTTGAGTTATCACTTGCATTGAAATTCCAAGTATTGTGAAAGTTGTGAATTTATGAAATTCCACTATAATTTTGTAATAATAAATTCCAGAATTCTGAGTTTCGACTTTTGAGTGAATATTTTGGACATCTATAACTAGTGGCTGCAATATAAAACTCAGTTTATATTTTTTGGAGGGTTAGAAACATCAAATTTGATTTTTGCCCTAATCGCCTAAGGGTTTGGTGGAGGAAATTGTTGAATATTGATTCATTTTTCGAAGTGTGTTATTCGCTGAATTTGTATTTTCAGATTCTTTGAAGGGGTTTTGTGTTAGGTAGGGTTTGTTGGAAAACCCCAATTTTGCCTAATTGTCCCATTTGGGGACATTACAAGGTGTGGCTCCCTCATTCCCCTTTGGGGGCTGATCTGTGAGGTTGTGACTTCCAAAAGCACTACCATCCCCATTGGATGGTTTGTCACTATTCAGCGCCTTCATAATGCCGATAAATTTCGCCATAACCGTTGTCATTTGTTTTTGAGCTTGTGTGTACCTATCAAACCTTTGCTCCTCTCTATTTTCATCATCCCTTGGCTGATCCAAGTGAGCCATTGGTTCTTACTGATTTTTCTCAACCTTTTTCTTACTTCTAAGGTAGTACCCTAGTTCTTTGTCACCCTTGTGCATAAATTACTTCAGAAACCCACAGCTAGCAAGATATGGCTCCGATACCACTAAAATATCCCAAAATAGGATAAATTACTGAATTTTGGAATTTATGCAAACCCAACTACAAATACTATTTTTTCTGATTTTATGGCAACAAACCCTAGCTGCAAGTAACCTTCCAAAATTAGTAAAAATTAGGGCGAATACCAAGGTCCCACTTGGTAACCCTACAACAAGTTAGAACCCTTCAAAATATTATTATACTTTTGTAAACCCTAGAGGCCACCCTAGGGAAATAAATACAAAATTTAGGTCTGCCTTGCAACTCCTACAAATAATAATTCCTCTTTACAAATCATATTAAAAACTGTGCAATTAATTTCTGAATTTATTGCCTAACTAATATGCCAAAATTTAGGATTCAATTCAGATCTGCAAATGGAACAAATAGTTGATTACCTTCAATCAATAAATGTTAGAAAAATCATATAAAAATCAGATTGGGGTTTGGGCATAAAAAAGCCCTCAAACCCTAGCAAACACTCTCAATTCCAAGTTGCCCAACCTGGGAATTATTGCAATAAAATTAAGAATATCATTAGGGCAAGAAATGACCCTCCCACACTAGCAAATCACTTCCCAATCAAATCGCCAACCTCCACAAACAAGTTGCCTAACTAGAAACCCTTCTTTTTTGTCTTTTTCTGAAATTGATGATCTATGACAGCGCCTAAGTGAAGTTGCCCCACAGAGGAATGAGGGTTTCTGTCTTCAATCCCTTTGCTCGAAGGTTTTCATCTTCAAGACAAATGGATCAAGCATTTCATGCTCAAAATCCAAGATTTGAATATCAAAATTAGCATGCCTTCAAATGATCCTCTCCTTTGCTTTTATACACCATCCCCAAGGGGTACGCCCAAAAGGGAAAGAAATACCATTTCAAAAATATAAGAAAGAACACCTTTTACAAATCTACTTAAGTGGATTGGCGCCCATGACCCTTAAAAGGCCCCAACATAAGGGAACTTTTATAACATAAAGTACTTTTTACAAATGTTCTTTAAGAAACCAATTGTTCCCCTTCTTTTCTCTCTTTTCCCTTAGCCCTCAGGAAACGGAATAAGGCTAAGGGTCTTCAAGGATGTCCTGATCAAAAGAGGGACATGACAGAGGCATGGCCATATAGTTAACATCATGTGTAGAAGGGTAGGAAGTCCCACTCGGGGAAGCTTGGGCAAAAATATTTGAACATCTTATTGTTTGATTTCTTCTTAAACAACCTAAAAAGGATGCAACGATTATAGTTCATAATGAGTATTGTAAGGGACTAGTGTTATGGTTCCTAATGCACCTATATAAGTCTTGTTAGTAATTCTCAAGTTTATCATTAGTGGGGGATGCTTTGCAATGATTAATTGACTTGTGATTATATTGGCCACATGGTGTCTTAAGAGGTCCTAGATAGTGGCCTAGGAGAGGGACCATAAATGTTGTGTCCTTGTAAGTGGAAATTCAAAATTGTACCATTGTGAGAGAACATGAATAGACCAACTTAAGAGGTCTAGATAGTAGTTTAGACAAGGGGCCATGGAAGTCATGTCCGAGTGAGTAGACATGAATGAACCATTTTTTTAATCACAAAACCCCTTTTGAAGACTAGAGAGGGCTATTAACTCCATTTACATTTGACAATAGTATTGTTATCGAGAGCAATCATGTTAGGTTTGAACTCAGAACATTGTAGTGATAAGTGCTCCAACTTTCCACTAGGCCACAACCCAACAGAGATGTTCAAACCAAGTTGGTAACCATTGAATGCATAGAATTAGATTATCATTGATTGGGGATAAATGTTAGTGTGGTAATGTCAGGCACCTGGAGATGTGTGGGTAATCCGTGCATAGCTGAACACACTCATCGTTTGCTCTTCTGCGTAGAGCTCACACTTCACACAAACCTGCGCACTCCTTTGCCCGAAGTTTGCTCACAACATTACACACAAGTCCCGTACCTACTGAGAGAATTTTGTGTAACAATCATCTCAAATCGTAGCCTACGCGCTCCAGACTTCACACAACCACGCATCAGCCTGCCCTAACCGCATGGCACAAGTGATCCAACTAGCCAATAGCTGCCAATCGAGGATCACAGGATTGAGAATCTTTAAAGACAACCTGGACATTAACTGTTCAGATCATTGCCAATTACCATATCTGACAAGAAGATTCAAACACCCTCCTTGATAGTTGTGCAACAATTAAGACTATTGTTGTATTATACATTTTAAATAATATGTAATATATGCATCTAGCCACAACTAGCAAACACAGTTGGTCGGGTTGATGCAACACACAAGCATAACACAAATAGCGTGCTCTGCATAACTATCATGCAACACATTGTACCTATTCCCTATTATTTGCTATTGAATAGAAGTTGCATTTCTACTAATAAGACTTCCGCTCCATTGAATGTGTGTTCGATTTTTCTATCTGAATACTCTCCACATATTCGCACTGCACAACCAAGCTCGGTTGTCCCCTGCACACCAAATTCTGGGACTTGTGGTGTGGATCATTGATATTAGAGCTTTGCTCTGTTCCTTTCTATGCCTGTAACCACATGAGCACAATGAGAGAGAAGGTTTAACAGTCGGTTTTGTTTCAGCAATTCCAGAAGAACATCGTAGCAATAGCAAAATGGCTAATGCCTAGAACCAACCTAAGGCAGCCCCAAAAGTTTGTACCAAAATTTTGCCTAAGTGTGAGAGGTTGGGCATTCAAGCAAGACTTCGAGTTTTACACAGCAGAAGACTTTGGGTTTTTTGGATGGAGAAGTCTTTGGGTTTTCCAAGAGACACAACTTATTTCACTTTATGAGTAATTCGCAGTTGAAACCCCTCAGCAAAAGTAATCCAAGTTGGAAAACCCGAATTACTCTTGACAGTGCAAATCGGGTTTTGAGAAGTGCTTTGCTTATGAAAGTTTTATCAATAGAAGTAATTTGGGTTTAGAAACTCAAAAAACTCAAGGTAGTGCATTTCGAGTTTCCCAGGGTGAATGACTTATCTCTTTTTATAAGTAACAAGCAATGAAGAATCCGAAGTAGGTGTCAGTGAAGAGTCCTAAGGATTCCTTTGGAATAATTGTCAAACACAGAGGAGACTGACATTTTTTCCACAAGATAAAAGTCCAAAGTAAATAATAAACCAAGGGTCAACGGAATTCCAAAGGAAATGGACCAAACAAAGCCCGCGGGAAGTCAAAGCGAAAAAACCCGAGGGAATAAAGAAAGAAAAGAAAAATTTAGAAGGAAAGATATCCTTCGGACAAAAAGTCCGAAGGAATTCCTTTGGACTTTTTGTCCGAAAGATTCCTTCGGAGAAAATGCAAACAAATCAACGAAAAGGGGCAGAAAATAATAAAGCCAAGGAGATAATAAAAGTCCACAAGAAAACCAAAGGTAAATCCGGGGGGCAAGACATAAGAGCCAAAGAGAATAAAATCGTTAAAATTGGCAAGAAAGAAATCCGAATGAATATAAGACCAAGGAGATAGCCAAAAAACCCGAAGATAATATATATAGGCAAAGCAGAATATCCGAAGAAAATCCAAGACCAAAGGAAATTCGTGGATAAAAAAGAATATCCGAAAGAACTAGGCTAAGGGAATAGCTAGGAAATCCGAGGAAATATAGACCAAATATAAACAAAATAATCCAAAAATAGAATCCCACCAAAAATAGACACAAACAGGCAGACCGAAATAAAAGAAAATACATGCAAACAAGGGCTATTTTTGGCAGATTTCTAAGTTTCAGTTGACCCACAGTTTGACTAGTCAAAGTCACGCTTCTCCAAACGTTCCAGCAATCCAAGTAGAGCTCATGTATTGACTTTTAACATGGATTTTCATGCAAAGAGACGTGGGCGTTTTAACAAGCCCAGCCATCCACTTTCAAACGCCAAAGAGCTAGTCTCTAATTTTAGACACGGCTCAACTGATCATGCATAAGCAAAGTCAAACGTTTGAGCCCACCGTCCACTTTTCAACGTAAGGAATTTTCATACAAGACAAAATAGACTTTTGTAAAGGCTGAGTTGGTTTTGAGTTTACTCCCTCTCTATTTTCAAATGTCAATCTCTTGGCTTTTTGTAATTTTCTATATTAATGGCTTTTCAACCTTGTAAAAATGATCCCTCTTTTGGGAAGAAAACTTCTACCAAAGATTGTGGTGTAACCTCTTTCAAAATCAATGAGAAGAGGACTGTGTTTTTTCAATTTCCAACAGCTGGTATAGTGTACTTTTGTTATAGATTTGCCTAAGTGATAGATTTTCCTTCTTCCTTGTCAAATCTAGATTCATACCTAGTTGTTAGTTGGTCATTTATGCAAGTCATGTTCTGTGTTTGAATATCTTTTATTGAGTTTATAATGGATATTAGTGGTTGTTTAGTGCCTTTCATCAGGTCTATTTTTCCATTTCCCTCAAGCTTAGATCATTAGATAAAACTTTTTCGTGAAATACTTGTGTATTGATCAATTGGAGTTGAAGTTCTGCCTCTTCCTTGTCTGAATCAGTGTTCTCAGAAGCTCGATTTGAGTGGATCAAGCAAATTAAGTGTATCACCATTTTAGCTAGGAATTCCCTTCAAGCTCTTCCTTCCCTTTTCCCCAGACAGTTTGTAGCGTAGAAGTTGAGATCCTCATAGATACATCTTACAGGAACCAACCTTCTCTGGAGGTTCTTCTCATTATTGAGGCACCCACCCTCGTGAGAAGAACCCATTGTTTCAACTAGAGTGAGGATTAGCCATTTCAGCACGTCTTCGATTAGGGTGCAACTTCGATCAGGATGCAACTCCAGGTTGACAACAGTACCTATTCCCTATTCTTTACTATTGAATAGAAGTTGAATTTCTGTGAATAAGACTTCCGCTCCATTGAATGTGCGTTCGATTGTTCTGTCTAAATACTCTCCGCACATTCGCACTGCACAACCAAGCTCGGTTGTACTCCACACACCAAATTCTGGGACTTGTGGTGTGAATCATTGATATTAGAGCTTTGCTCTACTCCTGTAACCACATGAGCACAATGAGAGAGAGAAGGTTTAACAATCGGTTTTGTTTCAGCAATTCCAGAAGAACATCGTAGCAAAAGCAAAATGGCTAATGCCTAGAAACAACCTGAGGCAGCCCCAAAAGTTTGAAGGCTCATCACCAACACACTAAAGGCATAGTGCACCAAACTTTTTGGCCAGTTCCACGAATTGATGATGCAACTCAACCCAACGCCTTCCCATCCATCTTAGCAATACGCTCCACAAGGTTTCAGCAACAAACCCCCTTCAAAGCACAAGTAAATCTCGACATCCCTCTCTTCGAAAGCAAGATCGACGCCAAAGCATTGGATGCCTGGATTCGACAACTCGAGGCGTACTTCTCAATCAATTGTTTCGTTGATACTGAGAAGATCAGCTTTGTAATACTGAAAATGTCCATTCCAATCGTTCACTAGTGGGAGACCTTTAGTGTGCAGGAGTGCGTTACAATTGAATCATGGAAAACTTTTGTCGATGCACTGAAGGAGGAATACTACCCTCTCTGACATCTTGAAGATGACTACATCAAGTTCCAACAACTATGTCAGTGCAAGGACCAGTCATTGGAAGACTACACAACAACATTCCATGACTACTCTACGCGCCTGCAAGAGAACTTGAGTGAACGACATAGGGTACTGAAGTACATCAACAGACTCTCACCTTATATCTGTGTGAAGTTGGAGTTCTTGACTTCTGACACTTTGGGACAAGCATGTAATATCCCCAAACTCAGCCTCAATTAACTCATTGAAGGGTTTTCAGCAATTGACCATCCAATCATTAAACACTAGTAGTAACTCAGCTATCAGCAAATCGCAACCCATCAAGCAACCCAATGCCAACAACAAATCGCTAATATGCAATAAAGTCATTAAATTGTAGTCAGTAAAGGAAATTGCAGCATTTGGAAATGGAACGCTACAATTAACAAAGAAACCGCAGGTCTGTAATCTACAATTTACAAGTAGAAATTGTCACAACCAAGGAAGTCACAAGTCTATACTGAGAGCAAAATACAGTAACAACAATAATTAATTAAGTGGATAACCAACCTTACTCTTTAATTAATACATTGTTAACCAGCATTCATTAAGACAAAGGATGCCACCCTTGGGATTATACCTTTTGGGACAAGACATTTGGAAAAGTCATGTCTCTTCGATGGAAGGATTTGAAGATATAAATAATCCATTGTGGGAATGGAAGAAGACATTCAATTATGTTTTCAATCATCTAACTTCGTATAACCGTCATGCTATACAACCACTCTCAAGGACGAAAACCCTTGTGATTATAAAAGTCCAAGGACGAAACCCCTTGTGGACTTATATTCTATTTAAGTTATTATTTTAAATGCAATATTTATATTTATAAAAAAAAAGGATTTCCGAGAAAACCAAATTAATGTAAAATATTCCGATTTGGAATATTACAGTGGTACAAAGCTGTTTTTTCTTGCCAACTTGTGAACCATGGGGTCACTACATAAGGAAATTATGGACAATTTCGAGTCATACAACATCATTTCAATAGAGATTTAATAGACATCTCTTTTTCAGACTTTTTGGAGTTGAAAGTGTTATGGAATGGAAACAGACACTATGAGGAAGACGAGTTCATGAATCATAGTTATGGCAGCTCTGAATATGAAGAGAAATTCAATTTTCAAAAGGTCCCAAAAGAAAGGAAGATGACAAATGCTAAGACTTACTTCCCTATCCAGGAGCAAACGAATGAAGCATCAAATGTTGAACTATGAGAATGCTCAAACATGCGTATTTATGAAGTTGATATTTATGGAGACTCGTCTATTGGGAATAATGACATAAAAACTTTAGATATTAGAGATGAACACGATTTATTTATTGAAATCACTAATGATGATGATGATATGCGTTGTTTGCATCAGAGTGAAGATAAACTTCAATGTGTGCAAGAGAGAGGTCTTGAGGATTGTTCCCCGAACACAGATTCTAAGTTTGATAAACCAGTTGATTGTCTAATTAATGCTCAGTCAACAAGATATCATGGCTACAGTCTTAAAAATAAAGATGGAGAGCCAAACAAAATGATTGATAGAATATGGGAAAATCAGGAGTCGGAGTCACAAAATACTAGAGTAGAAAAGTTTATGAAGTTAATAAGAAGCTTAATTTTAGCCATGATTCTCAGCTCTCCATAGCAAAAGTTGAACGAGAAGCTGATTCCATGCCTGTTTCTTTGGTAGGAGCTCAAGTGGTATTGAAAGAGATAAAACATGATGATGGGCTATTAAAGGATGTTGATGAATGGTATGCCAAGGAGGTTGTGAACCTAACAACCGGACTAAAAAGTCCAAATTTGTTCATATTAAATATAAGGGTTGTGTATCCATACATCAAGCTATTAGAGGATGTAGGTCCTCAAGCGTGGACTTTTAATGAGCTTGAAGTTATCAATTATTCAAACTTCATATTTCTGGAGGTACAATATTGTGAGTCTCAACAGTTTGAACTGGTCTTTGCATCTAAAATGGTTAAACCTTTGTTAGCGTATACACAAAATGGCACTCTTCATGGGAAGATTGTATTCAAAACATGGGACCCAAAATTGATATTAGAAAGTTTAAGTTTCTCAAAGCCACGTGAACCATGGTTTGGTGCCCCTTACCTTGTTGAAGACATTCCATTTCCTATTTTAGAGGAAAGGAAAAGGCCTTTATTGAGAGACTCCACTCTACATCTGCCACTTAAACATTATTATATTTCGGAGCACTATTGTATAACAAACTTAACTGGCTTCAATAATTTCGAATAGAACTTGGAAATTCCCAAATGTGTAGTAGTTGATCATTTGATCAAAGTATGGCCTGAATAGCAAGAGATTGCAGTTTCATCAAGTGATTGTCTAAAGATAAATGTGAACAAAATAGATGAACATAATGGCAATCATACTATTGTTAAAGATGAAGATAAAGCTATTCAACCTATTCGTAACATTTTCCGAAATGGCAGGATTGGAATTGATGGACAATTACATACAATTGCACCTATTGACGAGACCACAAACATTTTTGTTGGCCTTTTGATTTCCTTGAAAAATTGGATGAAGGGTTTCAAGAACTGGTTTACAAGGATGGGTATTGGATTAATTGTGAAGCTGGGTATACCATGGCTACAAAAGGATTGTCGCTCTACTAGTATCAATGAAGTTGAGTTATCTACAAAAGACCCTACAGATATAATATTACTTCCACACCAAATCATCATCTATGTGTTGTTTATACATAGATCCTCATTTTGTATACTAAAGTACACTAATAAGTTGAATGTGCAGGAGTGTCTTTATGCATTTGTAATTTTCTATTACTCAAAACGAGAGAACAACTTGGATCAACGAAGGGCCATTGAAGAATCTATGTTTGCATTCCATGGAAATTCTACATGTACTTGGTACTCTATCATAAGGAATGGCTTAAAAGGTTTGCGTAAGATAAAGTTCATGTCTACTAGAAATGTTTGCATCCACCTCTCAATTGACAAGAGCTATTTATATTTTTTCTGCTATCCTTCGTTGTTGAGTGAAAACAAGAAACCTAAAGATTATAGAGTGTTGGTTATTTGTAAGATTTTCTCATGGAAAAAGTATGCATAACCACCTGACATTTTGGTTGTTCCCACTCAGACTGTTGTTGTTTTACGGTATTTAATCACATTTGTGAGATCACCAATCAAAGATACAATGAGGGAAGGAGCATTAATTCTTGAACATCTCAATTTACAATTGTTTGAGGACAATCAATTTGAGGAAGGGAGGTCTGTAATATCCCCAAACTCAGCGTCAATTAACTCGTTGAAGTGTGTTCAGCCATTGACCATCTAATCGCTAAACACCAGCAGCAACTCAGCTATCAGCAAATCGCTACCCATCAATCAACCCAATGCGAACAGCAAATTGCTAATATGTAGTAAAGTCATTAAATTGCAATCAGTAAGGGAAATCACAACATTTGGAAATGGAACGCTGCAATTAACAAAGAAACCACAGGGCTATAATCTACAATTTACAAGGAGAAATTGTCATAGCCAAAGAAGTCGCAGGTCTATAATGAGCGCTAAATACAGCAACAACAATACTTAATTAAGTGGACAACCAGCCTCACTCTTTAATTAATAAATTGTTAACCAACATTCATTAAGCCAAAGGATGCCACCCTTGGGAATATACCTCTTCGGCCAAGACATTTGGAAAAGTCATGTTTCTTCAATGTAAGGATTTGAAGATATAAATAATCCATTGTGGGAATGGAAGAAGGCATTTAATTATGTATTCAATCATCTAACTTCGTATAAGCGTCATGCTATACAACCACTCTCAAGGACGAAAATCCTTGTGATTATAACATCCCAATGACGAAACCCCTTGTGGACATATATTTTATTTAATTTATTATTTTAAATGCAATATTTATATTTATAAAAAAATAGGATTTCCGAGAAAACCAAATTAATGTAAAATATTCCGATTTGGAATATTACGGCATATCACAATGCCGCCAAGATCGAAGCCAAGGCAAGGATGAAGCAGCGTACCAACTCTTCATCCAACGTGGTGCGCAAGGCCCAGTCCTCGGACAAATCCACATTGCAACCTTCTATGCAGAAGCACGACACTTCTCACAAAAGTGAGCCGTCTCAAAAGACCGCTCAATACTCGAAGGCTCCTCCGCCTTCTGTGTCAAACAAAGGAAAGAAGAAGTCAAGTGATAAGTGGTGCCATCGCCATTGCTCATCCACCCACAATGACTCCAAATGTCGTGCACAACAATCCTTATTCACACACTCTACATCAAGACCCACACCAATGGATAGCACTGATCCAGATGCCTCTTGTCTAAGCACCAACACCACTGCGATCGACATCTTTGAAGACCAGAACACCTCTTCCACACCAAATTATGGGTGAAGGGTCAACCTCTCCACATCGTCAACGATAATGGTAGTCAAAAGAACATCATTATGCAATCAATAGCTCAACGCCTTAGTCTTACCACTACTGCGCATCTCAAGCCATATTCTTTGGGGTGGTTGCAGTAGGGGAAAGATATAAGATTCTGGTGACAGTGCACTTTTTAGCACAAAGTCAAGCCCATGGAGGATAACATCACTTGTGACATCACACCTCTAGAGGTCTGCGACATCTTGCTGGGGAGACTATCTGTACGACCGCGAAGCTACATATCAAGCCAAGCCACAACATTGGACTATTCGTGCACAAGATTGTTTTTACCACCTCGAGTCAGCACCCACGACGAAAGTTACCTTGGTCTCTGCAAAGCAATATCACAAACTCATCTCATATGTGCAGAAGTTCATGTTGCTCATAGTTCACCCTAACACACTTGTGCAGACAACAAAGCACACTTTGGCAATGCAAACCACTCACACAACATCGTAGTAGCAGCAGCTTGACAAGTTACTGGAGTAGCGTAGCAAAGTCTTCGCAAAGCCTAAAGGCCTTCCAACACAATGCACAGTAAAGCACCACATCAATTTTGTCCCTAGATCTCCTCTTCCAAATAGCCCCCTATACTGCAAATCAGTTTGGGAGAATGACGAAATCTGACACTAGATACAAGAGCTCCTTGATGAGGGCAAGATCAGGCCTAGCTCTTCTCCTTGCGAGAGTCCGATAGTCCTCACACCCAAGAAGGATGGGTCTTAGTGACTTTGCATAGACTATCACGCACTCAACAAGATCACATTGAAGAATCAGTACCTAGAACCATGCATTGACGACCTCCTGGACCAACTCCGAGGCGCTCAATACTTCACCAAGGTCAACTTGAAGTCAAGTTACCATCAAGTTCCAATCCATCCTAAAGACGTCTGGAAGACAACATTCAAGACACGGGAAGGATTGTATGAATAGTTAGTCATGCCTTTCGACCAAACCAATGCGCCAACCACTTTAATGCACTTGATAGATGATCTACTCAAACCTTTCCTCAACTCCTTCGTCATCATCTACTTGGATGACATTCTCATCTTCAACAAGACTTGGGAGAAGCATATGGAGCACATCTCGCACAACTTCAACACCTTGTGTCAACACAAGTTGCAAGCCGACTTAGCAAAGTGTACATTCGGCGTTGTGCATATCTAGTACTTGGGCTACATCATGGATCGCATAGGTATCCATGTAGACCCAAAGAAGTGTTGAACACAACTATCTACTGAGAGGGGGGGGTGATTCAGTGGATTTTTCTGAAGGCACCAACCAATTAGAACTATGGAGCTACAACTCCAGTGTACAAGACAAATTCACAAATGAGTCCAATTCAGTTTCTTTGTTACAAGTCTAGTTGTAACTGTTCACTCACTACTCATTCTCTTTGTGCTCTTTCTTTCTGTCTACTCAATCTCTGTGTCTGGATTTATTCTAGTTGGACACACTTCATTCCCTTTCCTTTCTACCTTTTACTTTGTCTGCATACGTTTGGTCATATTCTATTCAAACATGTTTCAATCCCCTTTCTCTCTTCTGCCTTACTGGTTCTATGTTATATCTTTTGTTTGACACAGTCCATTTACACCTGTTGCTTCAGCCTCTCTTCCTTTGTGTCTTTTATATATTCTTTGTTTGACACATCCACGTCCTCTTCTTGGTCTCTATGCCTCTGTCTATGCTATCATGGTCTGTGTTTGTATATTGTATTTTACACACTTCGTATTGCTCACATGCTGAGATTCAACAATAGTTTGAGCAATGCAGATGACAACCTTTTACTCTATCTACATATATCTCTCATCGATAGCCTTTGACTCTCTTGAAATTGCAATGGTAGCAGCAGCAAAACAATGTTTTTAAAGTTGTGTATATACAATAGATTTTTTAGGGTTCCATGTCTCCAATTGCGTTCATACTTCAGTTGCGCTTAACCGGTTCTCATTCAAAGCTTTGACTTGCACGCTTCTCGTGTCTCGGTTCATGCATCACATTGCAATGGTCAAGTCCCTTTACTATGTTTGGCAATTGCCGAATATAGGGCATTACTGCACCATTTCCTTAATCGATGATTGATTGGTTGGATCGATCAATCTCGGGCTCCGTGTAGACTTTTCGAGCTCACTATTTGTCTGGTCATGTCTTTAATCGAGGATTATTCATCTTGTCTTTGGCGCCAATCACTGTCTATCTTGAACCGTCCGATGTATGCCCTATTTCAACAAAACCGTCAATCTCTCTTGTATTAATCGTTGATCTCTTTCTCGCATCTGAATATCTTCTACATGATTGGTTCGCTTTCGCTCCTTTCGATTATATTCGATATGCTCGATCTTTATCTTTGCCTATATGCCTTTTCAGAAATCTTTGCAAGTGTCCTCTATTCATTAGAACTATATCCTTCAGACAAATTTGTTATGGCCTTTTAACAAAGTCCCCTTCGGAATCAATTTCCGCAGACTTTTTGTCCGAGTTCCTTTCGGGACAATTTTTGCGGACTATTTGTCTGAGTCCCCTTCAGGACAATTTTTGTGGACTTTTTGTCTGAGTGCCCTTCAGAATTCTTGGAAATGTACTTATACCCTTCGGCCTTTCTTCAAACTACCCTTCGGCTTTTCTGTAAAGGTCCTCATACCCTTCGGCCTTTCTTCAAACTACCCTTCGGCTTTTCTATAAAGGTCCTCATACTCTACGGCCTTTCTACAAACTACCTTTCGGCTTATTTGAACGGTCCACTTGCCCTTCGGACTTTCTACAGACTACCCTTCAGCGTATTTACACGGTCCACTTGCCCTTCAAACTTTCTATAGACTACGCTTCGGCTTATTTACATGGTCCACTTGCCCTTCGGACTTTCTGCAGACTACCCTTCAACATTTATGCAAGTGTCCACACCCTTATTTGTTGCAGGTTTTTTGTCCGAGAGAATTGACTGAGACACTTTTTTCGAAGGAACAGACTTAGACTCTTTTCCGAAAGAATAGACATATACTTTTCCGAAAGAATAGACTTAGACATTTTTCCAAAAGATTTGACTTAGACATTTTTGAAAGAATAGACTTATATACTTTTCAAAAGAATAAACTTGGACATTTTTCCAAAAGATTTGACTTAGACACTTTCCGACAGAATAGACTTAGACACTTTTCCAAGAGAATAGACCAAGCTTGTAAAAACGACTAAGTGTTCAGATACCGTTCAACTCGCTGGGAGCCCTACTTTTGCACTTGCATAACTTTTGCTACTTCCATCCGCATGACTCAAAACTTGGACCACAAGGAATAGGCACAAACCTGAGTAGCCTGGTGTGATTGTTTCCTCCAGATGCTGCCATAAAAGCAAATGTAGACACCAACAAACTGGTAGAGGCATTCACATGACTATTTTAGGAATTCAACACAACGCAACACCTTTGTCATTAATGCTCGATACAACATTCATCATTTGACATCAATGACAATATTACAGACAACAGTCTCCTTGTACACTATGACATTCGAATTGCCAATAAGAAGATCGAAGTGATCCAAGATTGGCCTACTCCACACAATCTCATAGAATTGAGGAGTTTTTTTGGACTTGCTAACTTCTACTGTAGATTCGTCCTTGGTTTCTTGCACATCTCTTGGGCTCTCAACCAGATAATACATGCAAAAGCCGAATTCAATAGGACTCAGGCGCAACAACATGCTTTTGAGGCACTCAAGCAATGCCTCTATGCAACACCTATTCTCCCATTGACCGACATTGCACATTCCTTCGAAATTCACACTAATGCATCTGCCTACACACTCGTTGCAGTGCTCATGTAGCATGGACATCCGGTCAGCAACACGCTGCAAAGGTACTCCACCTATGAGAAAGAACTGTATGCTATTGTGCAAGCAATCAAGCAATGGTGACACTACATTATGGGGAAGGAGACAGTTGTTCATTCAGATCACAAGCCACTTCAATTCCTGCAGACGCAAAACAAGCTGGAGAACGCACAGAACATGAAATGGATGACTTACCTAAAGCAATTCCATCTAGTGATCAAGCACAAGAAAGGGAAGGACAACAAGGCAGCAGAATGCCTTAGCCGACCACCGGTTCACGCGCTCATCACAGTGTTGGACACGTGCAGCCACAACTTCATAGACTGGGTATCACTCTACTCAACTGATCAAGACTTCGCAATGACTTACACCAACTTAGCGCAAGGTAAACAAGTTCAGGAGTTCTACTTGTCTGACCAACATCTCTATAAGCTCAAACATCTCTGTGTTCTTAATGGCACACCTCGCCAAAGACTCATCTAGGAGGTGCACTACGCCAAGACCTCAGGACACTTCAGCGTGACAAAGACTCTAGCCGCATTGCAGTTGCACTTCTACTAGCTGCACATGCGCACAGACGTGAAATGCCACATCAAGTCATGCATTCCTGTTGCATCACCAAGCCCACGAACAGGAAGCCAGAACTTGACACACCTCTATTGGTTCCATCCAAACCATGGGAATCTATCAGCATGGATTTCATGACTAGGTTGCCTGCGACGAGACGCCAGCATAATGTTGTGTTAGTTGTAGTAGATAGGTTTTACAAGATGGCTATCATGGTTGCTTGCGAGAAAGACATTGACATAGCTGGCACTATGCAAGATTTCTTCAACCAATTTGGGTTCATTTTGGGCTTCCAACATCCCTTGACTCCAATCGAGATCCGCACTTTGTAAGTCACTTTTGGCAAGCATTGTGGGATTGATGGGCACGCAGTTGGATTAGTTGACAGCTTTTCATCCACAAACAAATGGGCAAACCGAAGGGGTCAATTGCACACTAGTTCATCTTTTGCAAATGTACAACCGCGCACATGCTCACACTTTGGATGTGTTGGCACGAAAATTTGTCGAGACACAAATAGACGTTTTTCATCAACAGTCAGGGGACAAAGTGCCTCTCCTATTAGCAAGCAGAACTACCTTTTATTGAAAGCCAAAACTATGTTGTAAAGTAAAATATTTACAACAAAATTGAGTTTCACCAAGGTAGTGCTTTTAACTTGAAAGTACGAAAAGGCTGGAGAAAGGAAAAGATGATAGAGAGATTTTACAAGGGAAGTATATCTTGAAAAGCCAGGAGAGATAAAACAACCAACAAGATGAATCCAAAACCCTATTGGAAATGTCAAGGGATTTGGAGTGTAATTTCTAACGGAATATCTCTCTCATTCAATGGGTAGGAAATACAAAAATATGTTTATACAAATGCATAACATACACCCAAAGGACTATATAACTGATAGCAGAAAATAATGATCCCTCTGTATTTCCTTGCTAAAAAAGTAAAGTGTTTACTTTCTAACCCCACTGAGATTTCTCCAAATACAAAAACCACAAATATAGATTCAAAAAGAAATGCTATAATAAAATTCTTGTGATTAATGACTAGTTTGTAACAACTTTGATAACATTATGAAGATAAAGATTTGAATACATGCAAATAGTAAATACATACATTATCTGCATAGAAAACCTTGAACACAAAGTTTGCAAAAGATCTCCATTGTATTTGATCTTCAATGGATTACAAACGTAATTTCCACTTTCATAAGTTTGCTTAGAAATTTCTAACTGTCAAGACCTTTACAAATGAGCCCCTAACTCATATTTATAGTTTGAACTAGGTGGTTACGGTGCGTAACCACCTTCTTTGCATATTAGGGACTTGTAAAAATACATTAATGATTTTGCACATTTGAAAACTTGTAAAAATGCATTAAGCAATTTGCACAACTTGCAAAATTGCTTTGGGATTTTTGCAACTTGCAAATGTACGTTAGCAAATTTACATGACTCAAAAGAGTGCAATAGCAAATTTGCACAAATTACAACTTGCAAAAAGACCTTTGTACAATTGCAAAAGATACAATGTGCAAACCAAAAATACATAACATGATTTGAAAACCCTAAGTTAGGGCCCTGATCAAATATCTTTGATGAATCAACCCATTTCTTCGTTGAGGACAATAGGAATTTCTTCTTGTTGTTGGAGCTTCTTTTTTTCACTTTGATATTTTTCAAATCTCTAATTATCTCAGAAACTTTTTCTTCGTCTGGACCATCTGAGTACATGAAACCCACCTCTGCATCACAATGTTGCCCCACCATTTTGTCGGTTATGGCATAATATTTCTTCACTATTGCATTGAGATTATCTAAGTTGCATTGATACTTGACCAATTGACGAATTGATTCAGAATTGAAAGCAGACTAAGGAGTCAAAATCTCCTCAATATTCTTCTTAAATTGGTTGATGACAATTTATGGTGAGATCACATTACTATCATTGTTGGTGATTGTACAATTCAATTTTTCAAGTACTCCTATTATTTCAAGAATAGCATCCCCTTCCATGGATTTGGAAATGAAGAAACTCTTGATAACTTCTCTAATGATACAAATTTTGAACCTCGTAGCTCCAAAAAACTCGGTGAGATAGCTTTATTTTTCTCAATCACTTTTTCTCAAACAAGATCATTTGAATCAGCGTTATAGAATTCTTTCAATTTAGGAAGCAATTCTTCCCATTTCTGCACGTCTTTATTATACTTATCTTCTGCTTTTGATGCATCATCATACTCTAGATCTCAAAACATAGATCCATTGCAGTTCAAATAGAACTGATTCCTAATTGTAAATCTTCTTGCGACCAATCTTTTGTTGCTTTACCCATGGTTCCATGTAATGTCCCCATTTCCGGTTCATTAGTAAACAGGTATTAAAGACTGTTAGTCTACTTTTCTCCATAGACTAAGGGTTAACTTTTGGGGATTTTATTTTATTAATTGATTAAGATTGTCAGAATAGTGATTTTGATCATTTGACCATATAAGACAATTTTAGTTAGTTAATAGAATATTATTAAAAAGTGGTTTTTACCACTAAAGCATTCTATAAAAGTGGTTTTAACCACTATTGCACTTGAGAGGTCGAATAATATTTGGAGGAGATATTTTAATTAATTGTTTGCCCAAAAGTGATTTAATCACTCTTGTAAATTGGGTAAATTAATTAATTAATTATTAAATTATTGCCTAAGAAGTAATTTTAATTACTATTTCTATTTAAGGCAATTAATTTAATAATATAATTGAAAAAATTTAAATATCAACTTTGGAGATAAACAAAAGAGGGTAAAGATATTTCAAAAGTCGGCAATTGTTTTTAAAAGGGTATTTTACCCTCCCAAGGTGGTTCACCCCTCTTTTGGAGAGTATAAATACACATGAACTTTTATTTTTGGCATTCTAAAATTAAATATTGAATCTTCATGCTTAAAGAATGATTGGGATGGATGCCCAATGAATACTATTGTTGTTTGAAGGGTGATTTCATTCGAAAATTACATTGAAGACATTATACTATTTGTTGGTTGCTGATTTGGTTAAGTACTTTTCAGTTTTCTGCATTTTAGGTCATCATTTCCAAGCAAGATTGAGCAAATATCAGATCGAAAATGTTTTGATCAGTTTTGAGGCATTTTTGGACTATTTCCAAGTGTGGCGAGCTTCTCTAGGGTGTGATGTCACACCCCCAAGGGGTCACATCACCCTTCTTGGGTGACTTTTGCATTTTTGAGGGTGCTCAGAAAAATCTGAAATCCATGTAATCTAATCCTCCATATTTTGATGATCATTTTGAGTATTTATTTGGCTCAATACATTCAATTTTGAAGGAGTTTTGCAATTTTTCAGTTTTCAAAAACATCTGGTAAAATTAATTATATTGAGTTGAAAAATAAGTATTTTTGCACATTCAGATTTGGGAGAATAAATGCAATTTTTTGAAATTTATTTGGAATTTTCTGAGTATTTTTTAGTGAAAAAACATTGATTTTAGTCCCCAAACCCTAGCGTTAGGGCAAGTGAAATGATTTGTTCCTAGGGCTTCAAAGTTAGATTTTTGGCATATTTTTTTATGGATTTTCAGTTTAGATCTAATTGGGATTTGTAGAGATTTCTATTTTTGCATATGCAGCCCAAAAAGTGAACATTACAGTGGTATCAGAGCACCAATCTTGTCCACCTGTGAGGTTTGGTGTTTCATATTTGGATGCAAGAGGGTAGAAAACTTCTACATTATCGGAGAAGAGGAAAAACCATGGGTGATCAAGATCAAAAAGGGTTTACTTCAGAGCAAGTGAAGTTTTTACATGATTTGATCACGCAAAGACAAAGTGGCCTTCAACATACCTTGAGTATGCAATTGGTAGCTATGTTGAAGACCACACAAGATCCAAGCAAAAGCCATCGCTACACAAGAGAGGGAAGTTCAAATAGCAATGCGAGGGTTTCTATCAACCCCCCTCATAAGTTCTTAAAGGTTACATTTTTGCAAAGAGAACCAATAGTTGAGATTGAGACATCGATGTGTGATCCACTTGATAACGTCAACAAGAGTATGTGGTCCTAAGCTTTGACATGCAAGCACTCTCGTCATTTCGTAATTATTGTGTGATGAAAGATGGATCAAAACTAAGAGTACCAAGCATGCAACCCCGTAGAGACTTGCAACAAAGGTTGGGTAAGATTTCTCTTCCTATTTTTTATGGTACTGATAAACTTCCAATGAGATCATGATTGCAGAAATTGGAGACCTATTTATCACTCAACCCCATGTTTGAAGATGAGGCTCTCAAGTTTGTCACACTACACTTGGAGAGTATTGCTCATGAGTAGTGGTTTCATGGCTTGATCACACAAGGCCACGAATCTATTACTAACATTGGAGGAATTCAGCAAGAGCGTAATGGAAAGAGTTGATAGAAGAGATTCGGAGATCCACTTTTGTGAGTTAGCACAACTCAAACAAAGCTATGATGTAAAGAGGTATGTGGCAAATTTTCAAAAGATTTCAATCAAGGTACCGGATGTAAGTGAAATAAGGTTGGTTGTTCTATTTATTGGGGGTTTGATTGAGCCTTTAAGAGGTTTGGGAAAAACTTTTAACCCACTTTCCTTGCAAAAATCCATTACTAAAGCATTGGATCTAGAGTGTTCTGCTTTTAGGAGTAATATGTGGCCAAGAGGACAGCAAGGGGCAGCCACTAACTTGCTGCCAAAAATAGGAAATTCAGAAAAGCAAAGGTCTGATTTTGGTGAACAACCAAGGGTACCAAGTGGACAGCAACAAAGCAAGCCATCTTCACCATATGTACCACCACATAGAGCGTTGTCATATAGCAGCAATCAGAGAGATGCAAGAGATGAATTGAGGAAAAAAAGTTTGTGTTTCACATGCAAAGAACCATGGACTAGAGGCCAACATTGCATGGGCAAAGGGCATGTCCACTACATTGAGGTGATTGATGATGATTCAGATTTTGATGTTGTTGATTCTAATGTTGAAAAAAATGAAATTGTTGATGATAGGCATGTGCATGAGGATGACAACAAAAAAGTGGGCGACATAGTTGCTTCTCTTTTCGGAGCTTCTAAGTATCATGCATTCCGAGTGAAGGGCATATTGAGAAGACAAAGAGTGACTACCATGGTTGATAGTGGAGCCACTCATAACTTCATTGATGAGGACTTAGTAAAGAAGATGGCATTGGAAACCATGGATTGCAATGGCTTCAATGTGACTATGGCGGATGGTTTCACCATTCCATGTTCCAAAAAGATTCAACAACTTCAACTCACTCTCAAGAAGCACAAGGTAATAGATGATTTTTATGTTGTTGGCATTGGTGAGATTGATGTTGTGTCGAGTGTTCAATGGTTGCATTCATTAAGTGAATTCACTCAAAATTATAAGACTGTGGAGCCAAAATTCTTCAAAGAAGGCAAGGAAGTGGTTTTCAAGGGTCTAGCTAATGGTGCTCCGCAAGAAGTGTCCATGAAGAGGATGGAAAGACCTTTTAGGAGAGGTCAGATTGCATGGGCAGCAAGTTGCCTTATCACAGTAAAAAATCAAAAAAAACATAACAGTCGCCCCCTCAGGTTGAGTTACAAGCTATTTTAGACAAGCATGTTCATGTTTTTTATGATTTGCCTTATAAGTTGCCACCGGATAGAGATTTTGAGCATAACATTGAGCTAGAAGTGGGTGCCAAACCGGTTATTGTCACTCCATACCATCATCCAAGAGCATTCAAAGAGGAATTGAATGACCAACAACAAAAGTGGGTAAGCAAAGTGCAAGCTCATGATTTTGACATTGAATATGTGAAAGGTACAAACATTGTGGTAGCAGATCCACTACCAAGAAAGCCAAATAGTTATGTGGAAGAGAAGGATCAACCATGTTCAGAATTGCTTGAGGGCAAGCAATTTTAGAAAGGGAGGACTATAATGTTGCCATTTCCGGTTCACAAGTAAACAAGTATTGAAGACCGTTAGTCTACTTTTCTCCATAGACTAAGGGTTAACTTTTGGGGATTTTATTTTATTAATTGATTAAGATTGCCCAAATAGTGATTTTTATCATTTCACCATATACAACAATTTTAGTTAATTAATAAAATATTATTAAAAAATGGTTTTTACCACTAAAGCATTCTATAAAAGTGGTTTTAACCACTATTGCACTTGAGAGGTCGAATAATATTTGGAGGAAATATTTTAATTATTTGTTTGCCCAAAAGTGATTTAATCACTCTTGTAAATTGGGTAAATTTATTAATTATTGAATTATTGCCTAAGAAGTAATTTTAATTACTATTTCTATTTAAGACAATTAATTTAATAATATAATTGAAAAAATATAAATATCGACTTTGGAGATAAACAAAAAAGGGAAAAGATATTTCAAAAGTCGGCAATTGTTTTTAAAAGGGTATTTTACCCTCCCAAGGTGGTTCACCCCTCTTTTGGAGAGTATAAATACACATGAACTTTTATTTTTGGCCTACTAAAATTAAATATTGAATCTTCATGCTTGAATGATTGGGATGGATGCCCAATGAATGCTACTGTTGTTTGAAGGGTGATTTCATTCGTAAATCACATTGAAGGCATTTTGTTGTTTGTTGGTTGCTGATTTGGTCAAATATTTTCCAATTTTCTATATTTTAGGTCATCATTTTCTGGCAAGATTGAGCAAACATCAAATCAGAAGTGTTTTGATCAGTTTTGAGGCAATTTTGGACCATCTCCTAGTGTGGCGAGCTTCTCTAGGGTGCGACATCACACCCTCTAGGGTGACATCACCCTTCTTAGGTGACTTCTGCATTTTTGAGGGTTTGTCTTGCTCATAAAACTCTGAAATCCATGTAATCTGATTCTCCATATTTTTATGATCATTTTGAGTATTTATTTGGCTCAATACATTCAGTTTTGAAGGAGTTATGCAATTTTTCAATTTTCAAAAAAATCTAGTAAAATTAATTATTTCTGAGTTGAAAAATAAGTAATTTTGCACATTCAAATTCGGGAGAATAAATGCAATTTTCTGAAATTTATTAGGAATTTTTTGAGAATTTTTTAGTGAAAAAGCATTGATTTTAGTCTCCAAACCCTAGCGCTAGGGCAAAGTGGGATGATTTGTTCCTAGGGCTTAAAATTCATATTTTTGGCATATTTTCTATAGATATTTAGTTTAGATCTAATTGGGATGTGGAGATTTCTGTTTTTGCATATTCAGCGCAAAAAGGGAACATTACTTTCCAGTTTCTTCTGCTACATTCAATGTTTCAATATCTGATGAAAAACTGAAGAAGATTGAACTAGGTCGATCAATTTCTGAACCACTAATGTTAATTGTTCAACTTTCTTTTTAAGTTGATCTTTGGTAACTTTATCATGGTCCATTTTCTCGAACAAAGGGCCAATAGCAGTTTGAACATCTTCCTTCATTCCTTCCCTTGTAGCTTTCCCCAAATGTATTTTTGTTGTTTGATAATCGGAAGTGTCAACACTATCTTTGTTCTTTTCTGTAGGGGGAACAACTACTTCTGCATATCTTTCTCCATTTTCCTTGATTATTCTTGTCACATTCTTAGGTTTTTTGATTACCCGTGGAGGAATAGAGGCTATTGCACTAAAATCAGTTTCGTGCGGTTGTACAACTTTCTTCCTCTTCAACTTTCTTCCTCTTCACCACTTCATCAAGCCAATTTGGGACTTAGACATTGACAAGAGATTGATGCATCTGGATAGATTCAGACTTTGTGAAAGTATCAAGGGGAAGAATATTTTTCAAAGGTTGGACCTCTTCTGATATTATTTCATCTTTTGCTTCTTCAACCAAAGGATTTTGGGTTTTTGGTGAAGGTTCAAGAATCAATTCAGGATATGGTGGAGGATGGACGAGGTAGAGAATCATCATGTTGAGTTGAGGATGTTGGTAACAATGAGAAGCCGGATGCGAGGAGTTGTTTAGTATTTGTCACTAACATCTGAGGTTGAACAAAACTATCAAGAGGAACCTCTTCAGCAATAGAAGTAATTTAAAAACAAGAAGATTTCTTTCCTAACCTTTTGATCTTCAACTTGAGAGGTTTGGAACTTGAAGCATTTGCAGAGATAGTTTGTTTTTTTGTCTCTTCTGTCTCAAGAAGATTCACTTTCTATTGCTTGGGATGTTCTGCCTTTTGCCTATTGCTGTTTATGGAAGCCTCCTAGTTCAGCGTCTGTTGCTGGTGGTGGTGGAAAACCTACTTGATCAACATTTACTCTGATTTTTAACCACTGTAATGTTCTCTCAAGAACACCCTGAGTTCTACTTACAAGAGAAACAGACTCTTTCTTGCTCCAATCAATCTTTAGAATTGGTTCCGATTAAAGTTTTTCTCTCTGGAAATTGGGTCCAAAGTATTTTCATCATCAATTATTTTCTTAGGGACCTTTGCAATCCCAAATTCAACAACCTGTTTCATAGTGAATCGTGAGCAATCCTTGATTCTCACATCCTTATCATCATTACAGTCCATTCAATAGTCCTCAAAATGAGGAACACGTTGATATGTAGCTCCCAGAATGTGTCATCAAACCTCTTACATCAAATGAAGCCTTGCTTTCAAAAGGTCTTATAGTGACACGTGTCATTTCTTCTTCAACTATCTTTGCCTTATCCAATGATGAGCACATGTATCTACAAATGGAAATAGGAAATTTTACTCCTACTTTATGTTTACTAGCTATGGATTTATGAGTCTCGGTCAGTTGTCTTACCAACTCCATTAAGGCCCATTTATCATCAACATACTTAGGGAGCATGTAATGTGATAGCTCACATCCACAAACCCTTAAATAAGAAAAAGTTGGGAACTGAATGAACCAAGTTCCCCACCTAGCAATTTTTGTTGTTGCTTCTACAAAAAATCTCATATTATAGGGTTCACTTGCAAACATTTGAATCACATACTAAATAAATGCATCATTCACCCTCCAAAAATGACAAGCACTTTCTTTCAATGTGAGTTGAGGGTAGAATTCATATATCTTGGCAGTCTTGACACCTGATTCAGTCCACCATAGAATCTCCTAGCAATTACGTAGACCAAATATGAAGTCATATAGAATTTAGACATTGTCTTAAATTTAATTAGTTACTTATGAATTGAATCACTAGTCAGTTCACCCCAATTGATATATTGTTTGTTTTGATGAATGATCCAAATGTACCTATACATCCAGTTCTGGAAATATCTTGCCTCTGGGCTTCCAACTACCCTATGCAGGAGTGTGATCATATCATTTATTTCATTTATGAAATCAAACCTATAAATGTTCTGTGGAAGTCTGGTTGTTGAATGTTTGGGTCTAGTGAGTCATTGTTTATTTACCCATTTCGCACAAGAATTAGTATTATCATCCCGAAACTATTGCGCTGAAGTAGTAGATAAGGTCACATATGAATCTCGTTCTCGGAGTTGTAGCAACTTGTCAATATGTTTTGGAGATAAACATATGACATACTCTCCTTTAGGGTTTAACACTTGCCTCTCTTTGGGATCATAATGTTCAGCTATGGTTAAGACCAATTTTGGGCTCTACACTAAGGTCGGAAAAGTAGTTGCATTTGCCAATCCACTATCATGAATACTCTGACCATAGTCTATTTTGTGTACCCCGTTGATTCTATTTAAGAAATCCTCCATATTGATATGACCTATATTTGTGTCTATTATATTTTCAATATTCGACTCAAGACTTGATGGAGGAATGACACCCTGAAACAAGTACTTCATTTTTGTTTCCTCTTCTCCTTGCAGAATCTTCGAAGGGGGAGTTTTCTTTGGGGTGCCCTTGGTAGGAGTCTTGGATATTGACATCAAAGAAATTTGCACCTCCTAGAAGATGAACACCCGCACTAAAATGCAACTACGAGAATCCGTCAAGAAAATCAATGGAAACACTGCTTTTCAAAAAGTGTATGCAAGATATAGGGAACCCAACAAAGTGATTGCAAGGTATTCGGGGTCCCAAGGGTAGTGCAAGCACTACCATCGGGTTCCAACGGTGGTGCAACCACCTAGAGTCCGACAAGGTGTCTGCACTCCTTGTGGGATTCGCCTAGGTGTTTGCACCTAGTCCAGGGTCCACCTTGATAGTAGGCAAGATTTTGGGAAAAGCTAGAGGTGCAAACTAGTTTTTTTCAAGGCTAATGAGGAGAATAGGCCTTTTTAGGAAAAATTAGGGTTTTGAAATAAAATCTAGGGTTTTCAATTTATTTTAGAAAATGATGCAAAAAAATTTATGAAACTCTAGGCAAAAGAGAGCTTGTAGGATAAGCAAAAGGCAATCATGAAATTTTGACTGTGAATGAAAAAGGAGGATTAGATGACTTACCTATGCAAGCTCCAAACCCTAGAAAAAGGCAAATGGGTGATCTGGTGAATGACAGGTGACTACAAGCACACGAGCAAAAAAATCAAACAGGAGCAAGCAAGAAAGTGTGAGAAAGTCCCAAGTTCATAGCAAAGAGGTGAGTGTCAAATGATAGATTCAAATGTATTCAAAAGGCTTGGCACATGCAAAAGAGAAACGCCATTAATGGCTGAAAAGGATGAAAAACTCAAAAAAATGCAAGTTTAAAACATGTGTAAGAAAGGTATTCAAGGCCCGACAGGGTGCTTGCACACACGTCGAGATCCGTCGATTGTGTTTACATCACTGGTGGGTCCTGACAGTGGTGCTTACACGGGCTGCGGGTCCTACCCTTGGTGCAGATAGGGTGCTTAGACCCCGTCAGAGGTGTTAGCAACATTGGCAGGGTCTGTCGGGTGTGCAAGCACGCCTCTAGAGTCCGATGGGGGTTTGAACACTTTAGCAAACTTGAACTTCAAAAAGCATCTTTTCAAATTTTTCATAAGTCCTTTTGCATTTCTCGATTTCACCTCGATCAATTTTTCTCAAAAAATGAACACATTTATGAGCAATTTTGACCTTCACTATTTTTCAACTTTTTGACCATTTTCAAAAATCATGACAACAGGATGACAATCTCTTATACATTTAACATGCCTACAACAGAGTGTTGCATAGCTCTACAAGTCATAGTTCATTCCAGACATATCTTGGATTTCAACCTCCGGCACCTCTAGACATCTCCTACCGTGCACTAGCTAACACTAAGTCGCACACATAGGGACGAAAAGTGGACAAAGCCAAGAAGTTTCTATGACACATCCAGTCTGTTCATCAACAAGTTCAGTAGATCCTCTCTCACACTCGAGCAAAGTACAAGGAGCGCCACGATGCACATCGCACACCTCATGAATTTCGAGTTGGCAATAAAGTTTGGCTTCACGTTCAGAAGGAATGCTTCAAAGGTCCACACCGGAAGATCAAGCCTCTGCACTATGGCCGCTACTCCATTCTGCGCACAGCTGGAAAGAACACATTTGTTCTTGATCTACCTCAGTACTTGGGCATGCACCCAGTCATCAATGTGGAACTTCTCAAGCCTTACACTCTGCCACTTCTTAAGCCAACAATGACACAACATCCTTCTGATTTGGATCCTGAACACTTGCACCCCGCAAAGAAGGACCATATCATTGAAGTGATAGACACACGCACCTGCCATGGCACACATCAACTTTTTCGGGTGGTCAAGGTTGGACAATATGTTGATCAAGCTAAGTGGTATACTTCGAGTGCAGTTTCCTCAACAGCACACCAACACAATGGAGACCATTACTCTTCAAGAAAGGGCAAATGATCCGTGCGCAACCTCTGTGCAGCTGAACACACTCCTTGTTTGTTCTTCTTCATAGAACTCGCACTTCTCACACAACCCCGCACACTCCTTTGCCCGAAGTTTGCTCATGGCCTTACGCACAACTCCCGCGCCTGCTCATAGACTTCTGTGCAATGATCGCCTCAGATTGTAGCCTGCGTACTCCTCATTGCGTATCTCCGCACACTTCATAGGCATATGCTCGCGGACTTGTTGACTCCTTTGGGTCCCAATTCAGCACAACCACATGTTGGCCTACCCCAATCATGTAGCACAAGTGGTCCAACTAGCCGTTAGCTGCCAACCGAGGATCACGGAATTGAAAATCGTTGAAGACAACCCAGACATTAACTATTCAAACCATTGCCAACTACCACATCTGACAAGAAGATTCAAACACCCTCCTAGGTAGTTGTGTAGGAATTAAGACTACTTTTGTATTATACATGTTAAATAATATGTAATATACACATCAAGCCATAGCTAGTGAAGAGAGTTAATCGAATCAATGCAACACATAGGCATAACACAGATAGCATGCTATGCTTATCTATCCTGTAACACATGCACTGTAACACATTGTACCTATTCCCTAGTCTTTGCTATTGAATAGAAGTTGCGTTCTACGAATAAGACTTCCACTCCATTGCATATGTGTTTGATTGTTCTGTCTGAATACCCTCTGCGCATTCGCTCTGCACAACCAAGCTTGATTGTCCCCCGCACACCTGGTCCTGTATGCATATCAGTGGGTGTACGACGCCATTTCAAATAAGGGTACAGGAGTAAATGAATAACGGTATGGCTATATTATATATAAATAGTCACCAAAAGATTTGGGTACGTGGATAGGGACGGTGTCCTCGTCCCTATACTAGATTTTTTTGGTGAGCATGCATAACTTTTATTGGTTCATTGATTGAACCACAGACTGATAATGTTGACACTAATGCAACTTGTAGGCATCCTGCCAAAAGTAAAAAATGACTATAAAATATATAAAATGTATGACCTTATGCCTTTTCATGTATCATTACTAGGCAATAATGAATAGCCTTCATGAAAGGTTTTCCACAAAGCGTATCTCATACACCAAATTGGTATCTCGCTTGGTGGCGACCTATACAAATACCTTTACCTTTACATTAATGCACCCAAAGTTGTGTGTTATTCAGTGTATGAATTTTATCTTCCACTAAAGCTTTTCACAGTTTGAAAGTTTTAACTCTTTCACAAAAGAAAAAACAAGTTATGAAATAACATAACGAGAAAAGGAAATGAATAATTTTTTAACACAAAAAAATACTAATATTGGAAAAGCTTCGGAAAGGAATGATATTCAAAATAATAGTGAGTGAACACTAGGTGGTTATCCACTTTTTATCTTTGTTTGTCATTACATCAAAAGATACGTCTTTGAAATGTCAGTGTAGCCTAGCCTCCTACGTTCTGAGACTCATGCATATTCCATATATTATAATTTATATCCATACAAATATTTGTCTCTAGTCAAAATATAAATTTCAAAACTCTCGTTTTAACGTAGAAACACTGTTTATGCAGTGATAAAGGGGAAGAGTCATTACAAGCTGTGTAGGAAGCTTTTGGATAAACCCGACAGTGTCCGTAAGCAGGCACTCCATGCCGTTGGCTAGCTGTTCCATACCAAAGACAACAGATCTGATTTTAAAATCAAACGCAATAAGTTCATTCCCACAAAAGCACATTCTTTGAGTTCTTCATCCCTTAAAAGAAAAAATGAAGCTGTTTTATGATACAAAACATAGGCTACAAACATAATGTTAGACCCAAAAGTAAGCAGCGAATCAGATGACTTAAGCCTAAAAGTTGACAACTGCAGCACTAACTCCTAGAATGTGATGTGTATACAACCACACAAACAACCTTAAACTGAAGATATAATATGCTGGTTTTAAAATTCATGGGAGAGAGACAATCTACAGCCCTTTGGCTGGAAGAGCCCACCTTCCATTCAAATCAGATAAAATGAAACTACATATTCTTGATATAGATATATCATAACAGTATGTTGTATATTTCCATTTCCTTATTGTACTGTCATACTCATTTGATTTTGAAGAAGCCTACCAGAAATTATGATATTCTTGAATCTCAGGAAATCATTACTGTGCATTTCAAACCTGACCTCTATCCGTCTTGTAGTAGGATCAAGAGTAGCAAACAAGCGATCCTCAGAAAGAACATTGGCTCCACTTAAATGATTTAGAAGTGTGCTTTTTCCAGCATTGGTGTAGCCCACCTGCAGCAGCACATACTTTAACATTTACACGAAGCAATAACACTACCATGAACTTATACAAACGGCTGGATATACACATGGAAATCCACTCCTGGTGAAGGTGGATTGGCAAGGCCCAGTGTACACCTGAGCTTGGTAAGCAAGTGAAAACCAAGGGGTATAATTTGAGAAACATATAGTGTAAATGAAAAAAAAAATCCCGTTGTAGGCTTCCACAAGAAGGGTCTCATACACCAATTTGGCATGCTGGTTTGACTGCGACCTAAAAATTTGCCTTTACCCTTTTAGCTAGTGACTATGCTTTACATGCAAGATGTCTATGATAAGCTACATGTTCAAATTTTATTCACTTGAAGCTGAATCTATATTAGACCATGTTGTGGGGATTTGAATGCTGAGATATGTACCAAAGATACAACTGGTACAGGAACAGATGAACGATGATCTCGATATTGTTTGCGATGGTCACGCACTGATTCCAATTCTTTTTTCAAAGAGCTAATCTGCAAAGACAGCAAATGTAGATTATAGCACAAGATACATCATTCTGGAAAATGATATGTATTGCTAATCATTAATATGCATCACAAAACTCATCTCCAAAGCCCCAGTCAAGACCTGCAAAAATGGTAAATTATATCCACTTCCTTTATAAAGCCTAAAATTGATTCAACGCAACTTAAGTCTTTAACACATTTTAACCGGTAAATGTAGTAATGTAAAAGTTAGATACTTAAACGACCACTTTAGTTAACATACTTATGGGAATAAATTTCATCAGTAAAGGTAGTATTGATTTTTTACCACACTGAGTTTTGACGGTTAAAAAAGTTATACAGAGGCAGCAATGATGAAGACCCAGTTTACACTGCAAAATGTGCAAGATGATTTGTACATCTGATGCACAACAGAGCAAGGCTTGTAGGGTAAGAGCTTTTCTTTAAATTTAAGAGACATGGCTAATGAATGGTATAAACAACTTCATGGAATTCATTTTTGAACAATGGATAAACTCAGATAAGTTTAAATTGCTATTAGACAATAGCAAAGTAATTCATGAAATTTGCAATTTGAAAAAGAAGAAGAATCAGTGTCAAAATTTATATATTGAAACTTAAGCTCTTCTTAAGAAGATGCATATCAAATCAGCCAATGGTCCATTGAAAAGGTGACTCCTTGAAGGACTCATACCAAAATATTTCTAGAAGATGATGCTTGTACCTCTCATGATGTACACTGATGTGATGATCTAAGCCCTTAAGTCAGGCAGCAATGACAAAAAAGCCATAACACCTATCTGGGAGAATAATAAAGAGTCATCCATGGTAGAAGCATTGTGGGAGGATATGGTTAGACTCACGGGAGAAGGTAAATCGTGCAAAGGGCAGGAAAAATCTCAGTGTACCTGTTGTAACTTGGAATTGCACCCTTGTGGGAGAGTTTTTCAGGCTCTCCCACTTCCAGCCACAAGCGTGGAAACAACCTCAAGATGTGGGTATCCTATGGTGAGGTTGAGCATCTAGGCTTTTTAAAGAGGCTAGTTCCTCTTGGTGGATCACCTAAAACTACTATTAAACTAATGCTTCACGGGGAAAAGGGTTATAAGGGAGATAAGGGCTCCTAAGAAGGCTAACCAAGCGATGCACCAAATTTAAATGACCACTCATCTATGCTTGAACCCACACTAGATCAGTCATGAGACAATTTGGACTTGCACTATCTCAAGATCAAGTAAACACACACTGGAAGAGGTTCAGGAAGAACACTAATCCAGACCTGCAAAAGTTTGAAAATACTACAAAGAGGCAAGCAGAAGGCTAATGGACTAGGAATACACTCATTCACGAATCCACCAAGCACAAGCATACTAAAGCACTAATTGAAGACAAAAAATAGGCAAAGAAATCATCTCATTACATTCAAAAGGTAGTTCTTATAATATCTCAACAGGGTTTAGCATGGTCGAAGGAGCACGTTTTTGCAAACGTCTCAATGAGCAACCATCTCCCAGCAAGATGACAAACTTCTAAAAAAACTGGGGCATTACAATGGCAAATCGCAAGATATTTATAGAGAAAGGGGGAGAGAAAGGTTCGCGTGAGAAGACAAGAGGGAAGAAGTCAATGAGTCGTTGATGACTGTTGACTACTGTCGCCACTGCCTTGACCATGAAAATGTGTTGCCTAGGATCGTCACAAAATCTTCTTGAAACCCTCCCTCATTCAAGTCTCTTTTTGGTGGATATTGAGTAGCCATGTCACGGGCAGCTGGAACATCACTTCGTTGCATAGCTGAATTGATTTCTACATTAAAATCGGCATGGCGTCTTCATTTGCACGTGTCCTGCCTATAAAAGGACGCGGTCTTCATGTCTTTTTAGCTAGCTCGAGCCATGATGCTTCTACGTTGAACGGCAGTTTGTCAAAAGCGATCCCATGTCGAAGGACGAAAACCTTCATAAATTTCCAACTACCAGCTTACGCCAGTCGCCTGGACTCCCCCCCCGTGCTCTAATTGTTCGTCCTTGTGCCACTTGTCTTTTATTGATTGGCTTTTTCTGCTCCAGCTTACGCCACAATTGTTGAACACACTATCTATTGAGAGGGGGGGTGAATCAGTAGATGAGTTAAAATCCGGTTCTTAAACCTTTTAAACAAGATACTTAAAGTATATGCACAGTAAAGAACAAAACAGAGATCACATGCACATACAAGAATGCCCACACTAAATTTTTACGTGGAAACCCAAAGGGAAAAACCACGGTGAGAAACGCTGCTAGAAGCTACTGTTGTCAACTAGGAGCTGCACCCTGATTCGAAGACGTGCGCTAAACGACCAATCCTCTATCTGGCTGAAACAATGGGATCTTCTCACGAGCGTGGGTGCCTCAACGGTGAGAAGAACCTCCAGAGAAGGTTGGTTCCTGTATGATGTATCAATTTGGACTTCTACACTACACTACAGACTACCGTGGAAAAGGGAGAAAGGAAACTTAAAGGGGAAATCCTACCTAAAAGGGGTGATACACCAAAATTTTGATCCACTCAATTTGGAACCTTGAACACTGAATGAACACAGGAGAAGGAAGACCTTAGACTTCAATTAATCACTTATGCATAAGTATTTCATGCAGAGGTTCGATCCAATAACTAAAACCTGAGAGAAAACAATGGAGAGAGGTCTAATAAAAGACACTTTACGGCCACCTAACATCCACTTACAGTTTCAGCAAAAGACAATAAAGAACACTTTAACATGACCTGCACAAGGATGATATAGCAACTAGGTATGAAATAGAATTTGGGAAGGGAGAGAACTCTACCACTTATGCAAATTGCTAAAGAAATATACACTATGCCAACGCTTGAAATCTAAATGTACAGTCCTTATTGATCGAAGAGGTTACACAACTCACCAATGGCAGAGTCTGATCTAACCAAGAGAGATTGAATGATTTTTAAACAAGGCTGAAAGCCATTATATAGAAAATTACAAGAGGCCAAAGATTGGCGTAGAGACTTGAAGAAAAAGATTCACTTTGGTTAACTCAAGGCTTTATTTGGCCTTTCAATAAAATATATTTTCCCTTTTGTTCTTGCATGAAGCTTCTTCGTTTGATGAAGCGAACTTATCTTTGTTACGAACTGCCCACCTCTTTTTGCATGGAAATCTACGCAATTGTTAAATTTAGAACTCCATGTGAGTTGTTTGATTGCCGAGTTGTAGCGTTTGAAAACTGAGTTAACTGTTATTTAAGCTGAGTTGGACGAAGAGATCATTTTCCTTTGCATGGAAAGCTTCTAGTGGATGCGGCGCTTCAATCAATTAGTCAACTCTAAATCTGGAATAGTCAACTCGTCGTTCGAATTTGGGACTCCTGCTGAAGCTGATTTAGACCTTCGGATGCATGAGCTAACTGGAGATGAACAGAACTTTAATAATCAGTCAACTGAAGCTTTGATCGATGTTGGAAAATAGCTCCAATGTTTGAAAATAGCTCCAATATTTGCAGGTATTTCATTCTATTCTGGTCTGCTGTTCGTATCTATTTCTGACGGGATTCTATATTCGGATGTATTTGTCTATATTTTTACCCGTTTGGCCTTTTCTTTCAGAATTTTGGCTTTATCTCTGTTCCAACAGTTACTTCCTGCGGTCAAAATTTGACGGCCTGCGGGACGTCACCCTTAGTTTTCTTATTTCAGACTTTTCTGTATATATTTCCTGCTTCCTTTGGACTTTATTTCCCGCGTCTCTCTTCGGACTTCTGTCTCACCTTAGTCTTGTTTTTTTGCTTTTCTTCGGACTTTGCTTTGTGGCCTTCAAAATTTCCTCGGACTATTTGTCCAAAGGAATTCCTTCGGACAAAAAGTCCGAAGGATATCTCTTCTTCCTTCGCCCTTTAACTTTTCCGAAGCCCTTTTGATTTCTTCTGTTGGCTCTTTGTCTTTGCTATTTTTTTGAATTTCCTCGGGATTTCTTCCGTCGGGTTTATTTTACGGGCCTTTGTCCTAATTTCTTCGGACTTTTTGTCCGAAGGAATTGCCTTTGTCCTAATTTCTTCTGACAAAAAGTCCGAAGAAATTAGGACAAAGGCCCGTAAAATAAACCCGACAGAAGAAATCCCGAGGAAATTCAAAAAAATAGCAAAGACAAAGAGCCGAAATTCCTTCGGACAAAAAGTCCAAAAGAATTCATTGTCTTTGTTCCTTTTCTTGTCTTTTGTCTTCGGACTTGTCTCCTACGCCTTCCGAATTTCTTCGAAACTTTTGTCCGAAGCATATGTCTTCCCGTTGCCTTTCCCTCCGAAATGCGCTCTTCGGGATTTCAAATGTGCCCTTCCGCCGACCAAGTGCCCTTCGGCATAGACCAAGTGTCCTTCGCCCGTGCCCTTAAGAAAAATTGGAGGGTACCCGGGCTTTTTGCAAGGGTCCTTGAATTTGGTCTTGTGCCTTCCCGAAGGGTGGGTGCTCTTCGGGAATATTGAAAGTGACCCTTCCGAAGGGTACCCTGCCCTTCGAAATTCTTGAAAATGCCTCTTCCAAATTAATTCCTTGGCTTTTCCTTGTGCGGGCTTTCTTTGTCTGTAGTCTTCCGAATTTCTTCAGACTTTTTGTCCGAAGGAATTCCTTCGGACAAAAAGTCCGACGGATATCTTCTCCTTTATCTTTCTTCCCCCTAAGTGCTTTCCTGCCCTCCGCAAGGGCTACTTGGCTTTTGAAACTGCCTTTCGGAGAAGTTGTAAAGGCCCTTTTGTCACCTAAGTGTCAGGAGAGTCCGTAGAAATCCTGCAGAGTCTGTAGAAATGACCTGCAGAGTCCGTAGAAATGACCTATTTTGGTCAAAGAAAACCATGCATTCTTCCTTCCTTGGCTAGAGACGAGAACTTTCCAAGTGGCAAGAGAAAATCTGACTTGTGGAAGGTTTGTCAACATTCTGGCGACTCAACTGGGAAGCATGCCTGCTATGCTTGAGAACTCGGACCATGTATAGACGTTATTCGAATTCCCAAATGGTGAACTTGATTTCTGATTGAAAATCTGCTCTGATCATGGCTGTAGTAACCTCCTTCAAAATAAAAAGGGAAACACACGAAAGCGGAAAACTAACTAAAAAGCAAATGTGCAAACAAGCACTTATTGAACAAAACCGAAGCAAACTAGTGTGCTTGAGCAGCACTTAGAGGAAAGCAAGAAAATAACTAAATATGTACATAGAATTTTGTTCTTTAATAGCAATGTTTCAGATGTATCCCATTGACTGGGATTGGAAGCTCTTGGTCGTCCATCTTAGCAAGTTGGAAGGCATTCCGGGATTTGCAGCTGGAGATCGTATATGGGCCACTCCAAAGTGAATCAAACTTTGTGTGCCTTCTTGGTTTGGCACGATCCTCATCCCACTTGAGGACCAAATCTCCTTCATTGAATCTTCGTGAGGAAGCTCCTTTGTCGAATGTCCTTTTCACCTATGCCTGATGACTTTCCATGGCTAGCATGGCTTGATTTCTTGTCTCTTTCAGCTCCATAAGTTCTGCATACCTGATCTCCATAGGCTCATTTTCTAACAATTCAAGTTGATGCATTAATTCTAAAGCTGGAAACTCGAGAGAGATCGGTAACCTTGCTTCCCTACCATAGACCAGCTTGTAGGGAGAGTTGGCTATTGACCTCTTGTAGGTGATCCTGCCAGCCCATAGTGTTGACTTAACTTGAGGTACCATGATCTCTAATTGTCTTCAATGGTCCTTCGTATGATCCTCAAGAGGTTCTTGTTTGTAGACTCAGCAAGGCCATTTCTTTGTGGATAATAATTTGATGAAGTGCTGAGATAGATTCCATGTTCGACAGCCCATTGGCTGCTCCTAGATCCCACAAAAGCCATTGCATTGTCAGAAATAATAGTTGACGGGACTCCAAACCTAGTGACCAAACCTTCACAGAAATCAAGGACGCTAGTTTCGCTTGCCTCCTTTAATGCAACTGCTTCTGTCCAACGTGTGAAGTAGTCCGTAGCTGTTAGAATCCACTTATGCCCTGAACTGGAAGGAGGGTTAATGAGACCAATAAAGTCTAATCCCCACTGGACAAATGGCTGATCCACTGTAATTTGTTGTAGGGGCAGGGTTGCTAGTTTAATTTTTCCTACAAACATAGCGCATTGTTTGCACTTCCTAACCCATGCATGTCAGTCACCAAATATAGTAGGCCAAAAGTATCCACCTCTCATGATTTTGAGTGTTGTAGTTCTGACAGAAAAGTGTCCTCCACCAAGTCCATCATGGAATTCTTCAAGTAATCTTCGAGTATGGGCTGGCTCCACACATCTTAGTAACATTCCATTGATATCCTTCTTGAACAAGACGCCGTCAACAAGCAAAAATAGAATTGATTGCAGTCTAAAATACCTTTTTCTTGAAGCACTTAGGTGGGAAGGGTAATGACCTTCCTGAAAATAGTTTACCAGATCATGAAACCAGCTGGAAGGCAAGGTCTGTACAGCAGCAACTTGTACATCATTTGACACTAGAACAATTTCGTTGGTTTCTTGTAAGTCCTGAGCTAGATGCTCACAAAGTCCTTTGCCTCTTAACCAATTTCTTGATCTTAATTTTTATATCATATTCCATCACTTTGGTTATCTAACCAGCCATTTTCTCAATCATGTCCTTGTTCAGAAGAAATTCTTTGATGCTTGGATGAGCAACCATTAGAAGTATTTTATTAATAGCCAATAAGTGTCTAAATTTTTTCAGAGATCTTATAATTGAAAAGACGTGTTTTTCAACAAAAGAGTACCTTGTCTTATACTCCTGCAAACCTTGGTTGTAGAAGGCTATTGGTTGTTCCAAGTCCTCATGGTTCTGCTGCATAATAATTCCTGAAATGGTGTCCACATTAGCATATGTATACAGAATGAAATCTTTCTTGAAATCTAGATTCAAGAGCGTAGGGGCACTTGCTATGGCTTTCTTAACATCTTCAAACCCTGTTACTCCTTTGGACCAGCTGAAGCTCTGATTTTTCTTTAACATGGCTGTAATTGTTTGGCTACAGTAGCAAAATCTGAAATGTATCTCCTTATAAAATTGATCTTTCCAAAGAAACTTTGCAAAGCCTTTTTGCTCTTAGGCAACGAGAGTGCAAAAATAGATTGAATCCTTTCAGAATATGTGTTTAAACCGTGCTTTGAAACTACATGTCCAAGAAGCTTACCTTCATGAACTGAAAATACACACTTTTTGGGATTTAGAGATATCCCAAACTGTCTACACCTTTCAAAAACATGTTGGAGCTGCACCATGTGATCTTTTGCGTCCTTTGAGAATATTTTTATATCATCTAAATAGACAAGCACGAATTTGTTAAGAAAGCCTTGGAAGGCCATATCCATGGCTCTCTGAAAGGTTGCTCTAGCGTTGGACAAACCGAACAACATCTTTCTATATGCGAATGTTCCCCACTTGGTTGTGAAAGTTGTCTTGAATTGGTCCTCTTCTTTGACCAAAATCTGATTGTAGCCATTGTACCCATCTAATAAGGAAAACCTCTCTGAACCTGAAACAAGCTGTAAGATTTGTTCCATTGATGGCAATGGATAGTGGTCTTTAAGCGAGGCCCTGTTTAAGTCACGGAAATCAACACATAAACGAATCTCACCATTCTTTTTCCGTACTGGAACGAGGTTCGCCACCCAAGTTGAGTGCTTGATTAGAAATATAATAGCCAACTCTATAAGCTTGTGAAGCTCAACTTTCATTAAAGGCTCAAGTTTTGGATTGATTGGCCTTTGTCTTTGTTGTACTGGTTTAGTTTCGTCTTCTAGCTCAATAGTGTGTTGAGCCAAGCTTGGATCAAAACCTTTGAGATCGCTATACTGCCATGCGAATATATCAGCAAAATTTTGGCATAATTCAACGAAAGCTTTTTTTTTGTAGTGGAGTGCATACCTTGCCCAATTTCAAAATCTTACCAACTGCGATCTCTACATTGGCATAGTGCTCTTCTTTTGTTGACAACGCTGGTTTCTCTTTCCTTAGTTCATCGTCTTCACTAAAAATATTTTCAAGGGTAACCAATCCCTTGGGTAGTTTATTGGTTTTCAGCTGCACAATCTGATCACCACACTGCTGTAAGCGTTTTCCCTGATTTTTTAGAGAAAACTCAGCTTCTTCATGTAAAAATCTCACAATTTGATTGTCACTTTCAAATACCTGCCAATTCTCTTGATTATCTGGGACAGAAGGCCTTACGACTATCTTAATATGTGACTGAAAAACGTCACTTTTAACGTCAGTTGGGATATCAAATTGTGCCCCAACAGCAGCCAACCTATCAACATGTTTATTTCTATCTCTTGGTATCCCCTGAATATTAAAACCCTGAAAATCTTTAAGTAAATCCCATACCTTGTGTCTATAAAATTTAAGCAGCATATTTTTGCATACATTTAAGCCTCTCACTTGGTGAACTACAAGTTCACTATCTCCAAACACTTGTAGACAACTTGCTTTCATCTTCCTAGCCCATTGTAAACCGTGGACTAGTGCTTCATATTCAGCAATGTTATTTGAACAGCCAAACTGAAATTTAATGGATGAGAAATACCTTTGTTTCGTAGGAGAAACTAACATCATTTCAGATCCTGTCCCATGTTTATTTTTTGATCCATCGAAGTATAATTGCCACAAGCCTTCATTAGATTCGTCTTCTTTGACCATAGCTGGGATTGGCACATCGTTCTCATGGAGACAATACACACCAGAGCCTTCTTCAATCAACTTGTAGAGATCATGCTCATGCAAGGTGGAAGCCCACTCATCAAGAAATAAATCTGAAACTCCATCCAAAGGTGAGTCCTCTTCTACATCACTAGTCTGTACTACTTCATTTGAAATGATACAATTTGCATTGACTACACTTGGCGTATAAGGTTCCATGTGAAAACGCGCAATAGGTTCTGAACGAATGGTTACCTTTGTGCCATATATGGTTCTGAACAGCAAGTAAGTCCAATCGGCTGATAAATATCCCCCAATCTTTGAGGTGAAATCTCTCGAAAGGCACATGACGAAATAAGGAGGTAGATCCACTACTACAACGTTCTGTTGAATAGTTACATTAGGACAGGCATGTAATGTTAATTTCAATTCTTTGATAATCCCTACCGTCTTTGCGGGTGAACCATCCAATTGCAGTACCCCTTTAGAATTTGGCTCATAAACAAGGCCAAGCTTGTCTGCAATCTATTTAGGAATGACTGTACTGTTGGCTCCCCTATCCACCATACAATTATGAACTGAGGTGTCTCCTACTATCAAAGAAAGATAAACAAGCGGAGTCTTCTTTACTTTTACCTCAGTTTTGTCCACCTTTGATATCTTATTTCCTTGCTGTACCTGCTACTTAGTTGGCGGATCTGAGTTTGTCAAAACAGCACCTTCTTTGTCTACTAATTTTGGGGACAATTCAAGAGCTGAAAGTTCTTGAATGAGTTTGTCTTTTTGCCCTGGAATTGAAAGAGTATCCCACATGCTAATATTGATGTTAGACCTTTTCATCTGATCTACAATGTTGAACTGGGATGGACTAACCTTTGATTGAACATCTTGTGTTACTTGCTGCTCACGAATCAGAGGTATTTGCTGCACTCTGTCGATCTCTACATTCTAATTTTTTGTGACTGTGGGGGCAGCAAGCTATTCTTTCGTACCTTGAGTACTAGTACTAGGAGTATTGGACGTATTTGGCACTGCTTGAGCTTCTCCAACAGCTCTTCTTTTATTTCTCTGATAGGTTAGAGCTGCAACTTGATCATTTGAAACGTTAGTTTTAACATCTTGAGTAAAAGCAATATGATCATCTACCTGCCAATTTACATTAACAGCATCAGGTTGCCCTTGGGTCACTCCTTGTGATGCCAATCCTGTATCTTGATATTGGCTCTCCTGAAAAGAGAACTCTTGTGTCAAATGTGGCATGGTGTTGTTTGATAATACTGAATCCTGATTTTGAAAATCATTGAGATTTGAAGGTTGCCAACCTGAATCCTGTACTAAATTGTTCTGAGGTGGAGTTGGAACAATGGCTTTTGAAGTGGAAGGGGCATTTGGATCGAGAGCAACATATGGCTTAGCTGGGGTTATGGCCCCTTGTGCTTGATAAGGTGATATGTTTTCTCTGAAACCCTGATAAGGAGATCTTTGATCTTTGAAACGCTGATAGTTGTTCTAATTTTGATAAGGCCTATTTGATTGAAATTGATGCCTTTTAAGCTTTACTATTTCATTTCCAAAAGATTGTAACAGACTTTTCAGCTCTCCTATCTCACTAGATTGACTAGTAGAGGCTGCAATAAGACGTTGAGGCACTAGAATTAGAGCCAAAAATGGAACTAGAGGAACTTGAAGGGCTGGTACTGAACTTATCTCCGAATATATGGGCATTGGAGGCCTTGGAGCAAGCTTTCCTACCTGAATCAGACTATTTTCTGCCCTTATTGCAACTTCATAGGCATCTGGCAAGGTGGTGCCGCCCATTGACTGTATCATCACACTAATATCAAAATTTAGAGCTTTCAAAAAATATAAAAATGCATATTTTGGTGATGGCCTAATTAGAACCGGTATTCTATGCCATGTCTTTTGGAATCTGAGATTAAAATCGGACATGAATTCATGAAGAGCTCTTTGTATGGCAGTTAATTGCTCAACCAAAGATAAGTGGTCAGATTTGTCCTCAAATTGTTTGACCAAAGCAGCACCTAATTCATCCCAAGTAGAGATAGATCTAAGTGGGAGTGTTCTATACCATTGTAATGCTTTTCCTTTGAAAGAAGCGGCTAATAATCTGATAGCGACATTATCTTCAATTACATTATGAACTGAACAAAGATTAGCAACATCCTGTATATGCTCGATAGGGGTTGTTTGATTTTCCCCTGAGAAGAATGGAATACTTTTGAGGGCAAATATAGGTATATCATTTAACTGCGCTAGATTTAGTGGGCTCCCCCTATTGAATGGATCAAATACTTGATTTCTTATGGCCATATGAACGGTGGGGATTTCAGTCTCTAGAACAATAGGATGAGGGGGAGCTAAATATTCCCTTCGAGGATATGGACTTGCCCTCCTAGATCTTGCTCTTTTATAAGTTAAAAATTCAAAAGGAATACCTTTGCTTGCTGATCTTGTGGTAACTTTTGGCATGAACTGATTTTCTGAATGATGCTATGAACTCTTCCGCTCGCTGTAAATGAATATCTTCCTTTGTTGCGAAGATTTTCTGTAAAGAACTCTTTTTGGGTCCCACCGGGCGTGCCAAAAACTGTTGTCAACCTGGAGCTGCGCCCTGATTCGAAGACGTGCGCTAAATGGCCAATCCTCTATCCGGCTGAAACAATGGGATCTTCTCACGAGGGTGGGTGCCTCAACGGTGAGAAGAACCTCCAAAGAAGGCTGGTTTCTGTATGATGTATCAATTTGGACTTCTACACTACACTACGGACTACCGTGGAAAAGGGAGAAAGGAAACTTAAGGGGAAATCCTACCTAAAGGGGGTGATACACCAGAATTTTGATCCACTCAATTTGGAACCTTGAACACTGAACGAACAAAGGAGAAGGAAGACCTTAGACTTCAATTAATCACTTATGCATAAGTATTTCATGCAGAGGTTCAATCCAATAACTAAAACCTGAGGAAAAACGATGGAGAGAGATCTGATAAAAGACACCTTACGGCCACCTAACATCCACTTACAGTTTCAGCAAAAGACAATAAAGAACACTTTAACATGACCTGCACAAGGATGATATAGCAACTACGTATGAAACAGAATTTGGGAAAGGAGAGGAACTCTACCACTTATGCAAATTGTTGAAGAAATATACACTATGCCAACGCTTGAAATCTGAAAGTATAGTCCTTATTGATCGAAGAGGTTACACAACTCACCAATGGCAGAGCCTGGTCTAACCAAGAGAGATTGGATGATTTTTAAACAAGGCTGAAAGCCATTATATAGAAAATTACAAGAGGCCAAAGATTGCCGTAGAGACTTGAAGAGAAAGATTCACTTTGGTTAACTCAAAGCTTTACTTGGCCTTTCAATAAAATATATTTTCCCTTTTGTTCTTGCATGAAGCTTCTTCGTTTGATGAAGCAAATTTATCTTTGTTACGAACTGCCCACCTCTTTTTGCATGGAAATCTACGCAATTGTTAAATTTAGAACTCCATGTGAGTTGATTGCCGAGTTGTAGCGTTTGAAAACTGAGTTCACTGTTATTTAAGCTGAGTTGGACAAAGAGATCATTTTCCTTCGCATGGAAAGCTTCTAGTGGATGCGGCGTTTCAATCAATTAGTCAACTCTAAATCTGGAATAGTCAACTCGTCGTTCGAATTTGGGACTCCTGTTGAAGCTGATTTAGACCTTCGGATGCATGAGCTAACTGGAGATGAACATAACTTTAATAATCAGTCAACTGAAGCTTTGACAAATGTTGGAAAATAGCTCCGATGTTCGAAAATAGCTCCAATGTTTGCATGTATTTCGTTCTATTCTGGTCTGTTGTTTGTATCTATTTCTGGCAGGATTCTATATTCGGATGTATTTGTCTATATATTTACCTGTTTGGCATTTTCTTTTGGAATTTTGGTTTTATCTCTGTTCCAAAAGTTACTTCATGCGGTCAAAATTTGACAGCGTGCGGGACGTCCCCCTTAGTTTTCTTATTTTGGACTTCTCTGTATATATTTCCTGCTTCCTTCAGACTTTATTTCCCGCATCTCTCTTCGAACATTTGTCTCACCTTAGTCTTATTTTTTCTCTTTTCTTCGGACTTTGCTTTGTGGCCTTCAGAATTTCCTCGAACTATTTGTCCGAAGGAATTCCTTCGGACAAAAAGTCCGAAGGATATCTCTTCTTCTTTCGCCCTTTAACTTTTCCGAAGCCCTTTTGATTTCTTGTGTCGGCTCTTTGTCTTTGCTATTTTTTGAATTTCCTCGGGATTTCTTTCGTCGGGTTTATTTTACGGACCTTTGTCCTAATTTCTTCGGACTTTTTGTCCGAAAGAGTTCACTGTCTTTGTTCCTTTTCTTGTCTTTTGCCATCGGCTTTTGTCTTCGGACTTGTCTCCTGCGCCTTCCGAATTTCTTCAGACTTTTTGTCTGAAGGAATTCCTTCGGACAAAAGTCCGAAGGATATGTCTTCCCGTTGCCTTTCCCTCCGAAATGTGCCCTTCAGGATTTCAAATATGCCCTTCCGCCGAGCAAGTGCCTTTCGGCATAGACCAAGTGTCCTTCACCTGTGCCCTTCGGAAAAATTGGAGGGTACCCGGGCTTTTTGCAAAGGTCCTTGAATTTGGTCTTGTGCCTTCCCGAAGGGTAGGTGCCCTTCGGGAATATTGAAAGTGACCCTTCCGAAGGGTACCCTGCCCTTCGAAATTCTTGAAAATGCCTCTTCCAAATTAATTCCTTGGCTTTTTCTTGTGCGGGCTTTCTTTGTCTATGGTCTTCCGAATTTCTTCGGACTTTTTGTCCGAAGGATATCTTCTCCTTTATCTTTCTTCCCCCTAAGTGCTTTTATGCCCTCCGCAAGGGCTACTTGGCTTCTGAAACTGCCTTTCGGAGAAGTTGCAAAGGTCCTTTTGTCGCCTAAGTGTCAGGGGAGTGTAGAAATCCTACAGAGTCCGTAGAAATGACCTGCAAAGTCCGTAGAACTCCTACAGAGTCCGTAGAAATGACCTATTTTGGTCAAAGAAAACCATGCATTCTTCCTTCCTTGGCTAGAGACGAGAACTTTCCAAGTGGCAAGAGAAAATCTGACTTGTGGAAGGTTTGTCAACAGCTACTATTCTAATCCAGCCTCACAGAAAAGAAGTCTCACAGACAAACCTCACCGGTTACATTCAAGAGCACCCACTCTAGGGAAGCGTCAACTTCCTAACTGAGCACCAACTCAGTTTCTCTAATGGCACCAACCTATCAGAGAAATGAAGCTGCAACCTCAAAATACAGAAGAGATTCAGAATGAATCTTGTTCACTTTTCTGTTACGAGTCTAGTCTGTAACTACACCTTCGTTGTGTGTCTTCTCGACTTCTTTGCCTTTATCTCTTTGTCTGGATATCTTCTGCTTTGACACACCTTATTTTCTTTGCCCTTTTCACATTGATTGCATATGTCCTCATCGACAATTTTGAGTTAACACTCTAATTACTATCGCAGCAGCAGTAAAAAGATAGCATTTGTCAAATGATATGTTTGTAGCATATATAAGGGTTGTCTATCGTAAAGTGTTCACACTTCCAAACTTGATCTTCACAGTGACCGTTGGCCTCTTTCTGGAAACCCGAAGGCTAGTCGGAAGGTACAAATTAGGGTTTCCTAGTTTTGAGGATGTCTTTGCTCGGAGTTGGTGGTTTTGATGGCGGATTCTTTCTGGGTTTTCAGAAAGCTTCGCAGGGGTATGTTCGTCTCGGCTTTCTGAGCATTTCCAGGAATTTACTATTTTTAGTAAATTCTATTTTTGGCAGCTATAACAGGTTTGTCTCAAGCAGTTGACTTTCCCTTTCAGTTGACTCATTCAGTTTCGGGCTTCAGAATGCAGTTTTGGAGAAATGAGATTATTTCACTTAAAAATAACATTATATTTTAAATGTTATTTTATGACCTTGGCCTAGTCGAATAACTTAATGTTATTTTAAAAGGTGGACTTGAAGGGTGGCACCATCATTGCTTGGAAAAGGACGCCATTACTTGGGATTAGGGTTTTGACTTTGGAAAAGGTGTTAGGGTTTCAAGGAAGGTCAACAGAAGCTTATAAAAGACAGCCTTGAGTTCTCATTTGGGGGATCTTTTGGGTCTACTACACTGTTATGTTGCCGTATTGGCTCTGGAATCGCTTCGAGGAATGAAGGCCTCCTAGCTCGAGCATCGCTTCGTGTTTGCAAGACAACATCTAGTGGTGATTCAGTCTTTGAGAGTTGCATTTAGTTGTGCATTGTTCTCAGTTTATTGCATTGTTAGTTTTATTTAGCATATTAGTGTTTTCAGTTTATTGCATTCTTGATACAGCAAATCCGTGTTTTTTATCATAAATCAGAAAATACCAAAAACAGTGTTCTGGGTAATAGCTTATTGTCTTTGCTAGGCTTAGGCGCCACTATCCTCAAAGTTGTAGAATTTTTAGAGATTGCATTAATTTTTAAAAGAAAATCGCCCCTTTCAGCTGGCCGTACCATTTAGCTGCATTAAAATTCGTGCATTAATTATTGGTTGCATTTTGGGTCTGTTTTTGGGTGTTAGTTTGGGCGCCATCATAAGAAAAGTATTGTGCATCAGGAATCATGTCAATTGAACAAGTTGTTAGTGAGATATGAGCATCTGAGCAATTCCATAGGTTGCTGGTTATTTCTTTTAAGAGCAGATTTGTATCAGAAACAGAAATTATTGTATTGCTCTTTGAATGTATCATTGTTTGGGCATGACTATCCAAGATATGGATAGTACTCTATGATGTAATGCAAATCTTTCAGCTTCTTAAGACATTGGCTGGCGAATCCTCCTTATTTTGTAGAGCTGACAGTAGTACTGGCAATCATTCTTTGCTTGTTCAAATCTGGTTGTAATTCTCAGTTTCAATTAAAGTCATTGTAATAGTTATAGCTCTGCCCTATGGTAGCTACTTTCCCTCTTTGGGTTAGCAAGCACATTCTGGGTGTTGAGCTCTGCCCTATGGTAGCTACTTTCCCTCTTTGGGTTAGCAAGCACATTCTGGGTGATGAGTAGTTTCATCTTTCAGCATTTCTCTTTCAAGCATTATTATTGTAATCACTCTATCATATGGTCGCCCCTCACTCCGCATTGGATTGGGTAGCACATACTTGACGTTGAGTTCCTTTTCCAGCATTTAGAGTAGCAGATCCTCTGACCAATGCTCGCCATCATCGGCGCCATACTGGTTAGAGTTGTTTCAGTATGTTTGGGTTTATCTTCTAACCTTAACGGGTACTTGATTGTAATGTTGTAATCTGATAATTGAAAATCAAAAAAAAAAAAAATTGGCTCGGATTCCTCAATCACTTCTGATCTGCATTTAATGTGACTCTGACTTCGTGTCTCGATTCATGCTTCAAACGACAACATTCAAATGCCTTTACTATCTTTGGCATTTGCACTTCTACTTAACTGTGCTGCTTCCTTGATCACTTCGATTGAATTATCTCGAGCTCCGTGAAGATTATATCGAGTTCATCACCAGTTCCAGTTGTTCCTTTACAGACAGTTAGAAGACATTGATTGCGGGCTTTTTAATTCTTTTGTCATGCCAAGTTCACGTTCTTTTCTTTGTTGGATCTTTCCTTATGACCTTTTGACACTTGTCAAATGCGCGCACTCTTGGAGGATCATATGAGTTTGCTTTGCACCATTGGATCTAATGCACCAATCAGACATGAACCGTTGATCCTTTAACGTAGCATTAGTTGTAATACTTGCTTTACCATTAACCATCGAGCTCCTTTTCTTCCGTTTTTGCATCTCGTTGCTTTGTATATCATGGGTTCGCTTCCGCTCCTTTCGATTATCCTCGATATGCTCGACCTTTATCCATTGTATTTAGCGTTAAGCTTCGGCATGTTGGCGTGATCTCATTTTCTTCGGCATTCTTGCAATGCTTTTGGACCATTGATCTTTGTAGACTTGCTCGATCTTTAACATGCCTTGTCCCTTTGAGAATGCCCTGTAATACTTCCACACTTTATCTTTGGCAAAGTTGCAAGTGACCTTTCTCTTCGTACAATTTGTTGCGGGCTTTTTATCAAGGGCATTTCGAGACAATTTCCGCGGACCTTTTGTCCGAATTTATTTCATCATTTAGTGTCCTCCAATTTCTCTGAAAGAATTTGTCATTGGCTTCTAATAGGAGATGTCCTTCGGAAATCTTTTCTTCGGACTTTTTGTTCGCGAGGCATTTCTTCGGACTTTTTCCCTGTTAGGACTTGTTCCAAAGTCTTAACATTAGGTTACATTTTTGATAGGTAATAAATAATTATTGTAAATGGGGCATGCATTTTTTAGTAAAGACACCCCCATAAAATAAACTTAGTTTAATTTTAGGTAGTTTTCATGTTTTATATTTATTAATTAGAACTACCTTACGGGTTGTTTTCCCGTATTTAGTTGGTTATAGGATTAGTTGTTTTTACCGATCATTGGTAAAAACTATATAAATCCATGTTTGCATTGTAAAAGGGTTAACGGAATAAAGGCACCCTTATGTACTTATTTTTTGAATATTAATAAAATACTTGTGCACTCGCACTAAGCGAGGACAAGGTTCAACTTATTTTGGTTCAAGGAGTTATCAATGGTATCAGAGCATGGTTATTTTGGGAGCTTGGTGAATTCGAAAGAGCAAGGTGAAAAGTCAATTCAAGTGATATCATTTTGGCATGAAATAAGGTATGCCATATAAAATGAAAAAATTTAGTGGTTTAAATGTTTGATAAATTATTAAATTATTTTAATTTTTCAAATATTATTTACATTTAACCCTGTATTTTCCATATACCACAGTCTGGGCTTTTTGATCATTCATACTCCACTAAAATTGTGTTCAAACCTCCTCATCTAGGAAAAAAAATAAATTTTTTAGCATTTAAATGTTATTAAATTCATTATTTTTTGCAAAAACCAGATTGTACGGCCTGTTTTCTGTTGAAAACCTCTAAAATTTTCCATTAATGGTTGCCTTTGTTATTTTCATTCATTCTCAGGGCTCTTAAAAGCTAAAACACCTGCAAATATTATTAAACACCTATTTTTTGCATTTAAAATGAAAATCTGACAATTTTTTGGAATTGTACGCCCTGTTGTACGGCCTTCAAATGCCCTGGCTTTATTTTGAATCCATTCCCTGCAAATATACCTCAAAACATATGCCAAAACTCAGTGAAATTTCATTTTATCCAGCTTGTATGGATTTCTACGACCTATAGGAGAGAGAACAGGGGCAAAAATAATTACCAGGAACAGCGATGGCGTCCCAGGGAAGAATGGCGCAGGTATAATACTCAGGTAATTATTTTTTGCTGTTTCTAAAGTTTGCATTCATTAAATTTGTTGTGACTGGGTCCCACGGGAGGAAGCTTGGAAGAAAACGTTGTAAAAGGTAAAAAATTTAAATTTATTTACACAATTGTTTTCCCTCATAAACAAAATCTGGAATAAATAAAAATTCCTGAGTGTAATGTTCTGAAAGTGCTCTTAGAGCAATTGGTTAAGCTTATATTGTAAGAAGGTTGCAAAGGAGGAGGTCAAGGGCTCAAATCCCTTCTTTTTGGAGAAAGTTCTTTTTGTTTTGGAATATGTTTTTTTTGTAAAAGGAATATTCCCATTTTAAATTTGAATATTGTAAAACACATTGTATTGTGTTATTTTAAAAATTGAAAAAGAGGGAATTCAATCATATTTCTTTTACATTGTTGTGGTGATATAAGGGTGTAATTGGTGGAATAAGGTTGTAATTTGGCGAAATAAGGGTGTAATCATTGATTTTTGGTGAGGTTAAGTGCAAAACCCATCAAAAATATTTTTTTCTTTTACGCTCTACGCGGAGATTAAGTGCAAAACTCCGTAGAAGCAGTGTCTTGTGCAGTGAGTGTGATATTTGTTTCATCTCTTTTGCATTTTGTTGCATTTTTCTCTACTGCACTTGCTTTCATTTCAAGATGCCGAAAATTCAAAATTTGCTTTCAGATGGTGAAAGATTAACAATTTCAAATTATTCAGATTGGAAATGATTGATGGAGGCTTCACTAGTTTTTAATGAGTTATGGGATATTGTTAAGAATGAAAATCCCACATTACCAACAGAGCAAGGTAAATTAGATATATTCAATTTGCGTGATTCTAAGCCCTTAGCTCTCATTAAATGCTGTTGTACTCGTGATACTTATGTTCAAATTGAAAATTCTCCTCATAGTTACACTGCATGGAAAACATTGTCAGATTTGTATGATAAAAAGCCTAAGAATAAGAAGATAGATATTCATATGCAGTTGTTTACTTTGTCATTAGATGAAGATGGGGATATGCGAGAATATATGTCTAAGTTGAAAAATATCACTACTGAGTACACTAAGGCTGGTTTTGGAAAACTAGATGATGACCTCATAATTACTGCTGCTTTGAAAGGGACTACTAGGGTCCTATAGAAATTTTGTTGAAATGTTGCATGTCTCTGACAAGATCACAGGCATTACCTTTAATAAGTTCGCTGAGTTGTTCATCCAACATGACCTCTCTCTACCCAAGAAATCCAAGAAAACCGAAGAAGCCCATGTTTTAGAGTCAAAGCCTAGTTCATCTTCATCTAGGCATCAAAACAATAGAGGAAACAGTTATAGAGGGGTCGAGGTTACAGAGGAGGCAGATATCAAATCAGAGGTAGGGGTCATTCAAATAATCAACAATCTAATCAATCACATTCACATGAAACAAGTGATCGAGGACATGGTCACAACTCATATAGGGGCAGAGGTCAAGGTAGATCAGACATTCGGTGTCATAGATGTGGAAAATTTGGTCACATTGCCTCACAATGTAGGATTCTTTTTGATAAAATTTAGAGGCTACAAAAAATGACTAAGTCTAACTCTGCTCAGTATGCTGATCATGACTATGATGAATCTAGTAATGTTGCCCATGAATCTGCATTCACTACTTTGGGGCACATTGATTATACTGAATATGAGGCTAGAGATGAGTTCACAGATGTATGGGTTTTAGACACAGGAGCAACCAAACACATGACATTTAGGAGAGATTTCTTTTGGTCTTTCAAGGAAGCTTCTCTCTCTCCAGTTGCCTTAGCAGATAAGTCTATGCATACACCACTAGGACTTGGATCTATTCGGATTCTTCTTCCTAATGGGTCTATAAAATACTTGGAGGATGTTTGGTATGTTCTCACATTGAAGAAACACTTACTTTCTTTGATAACTATTCGAAAGAAAGGATATCAAATAGTGCTTGAAAATGGGCTCATTTACATCAATTCAGTGAAGGATGATATAAAACAATGTATACAGGATATGAAGATGGAATCTTGGTTAGATTGCATTGTAAAGTGCTTCCTCTTACTATAGAACTTGCGGCAGTTGTTGACACAAGTACAGGTAGTATGTCTACATAGCGGTTATAGCATCTCCGCTATGGACATTTGAATATCCACTCTTTAGTGGATTTGCAGAGATATGGTATGGTGAGTGGGTTGCCCACTTTTCGCAAAGATAGTATTCTTTGTGAGTCGTGTTTTGGGCAAACAAAATCGGAAAATTTTTCCTAAATAGTCATCTTGGAGAGCTAACAGATGTTTACAGTTAGTTCATAGTGATGTATGTGACATGAAAAAGTCATCCATTGGTGGGTGTAGATGCTGTCTTGTTTATTGATGACTTTTCTCGGATGACTTGGGTATCTTTTATGAAAAACAAATATGAAGTTTTCGCTAAGTTTGTTGATTGGTTACACTTAGTCGAAGAAGAAATAGGTTCACATTTGGCCACTCTTCGTTCAGATAATGGAGGTGAGTATAAATCAAATGAATTTTCAAATGATTGTCGAGAACATGGAATTCATCGACAATATAGTAATGCTTATACTCCACAGCAAAATGGACAATCTGAAGGGATGAATAGAACTTTAGAGGGCACAGCATGTGCCATGTTGCACTATAAACAGCTTGATGATAAGTTTTGGGAAGAAGCCATTGGTACTGCAGTGTATTTGAAAAAACAGGTCCCCCACAATTGCACTTTTAGGACAAAATCCATATGAGGCATGGTATGGGTTTAAACCAAAAGTTCAACACTTCAAAGTGTTTGGATGTCTTTGTTTTGCTTTGGTTCCTATTAAACACATAACTAAGTTGGAACCACGAAGTCGAAAATGCATCTTTCTTTGTTATTATGAAGATAGAAAGGGGTTTCGTTTGCTTGCACAGGATTCAGGGAAATTCATAGTGAGTCGAGATGTAATATTTGATGAGTTTGGGACTATGAACACTGCAGAGAGTGATTTTCAACTTGATAGATTAGAGAGGAAAAATACAAAAAGAGATAAGGGTTTGAATAATGGGGATAACTCTTTGAAGTTCTTGTATGAAACTCAAATTCCTTCACTTTCCTCTCCATCTACAAATTCACAGGCTGATGACTTAGAAATTGTTAAAAATTCTCTAAGTCCCCCTTCGAATGATGCACATGATGAGAATTCTGGAGTCCCTGATTTGAATAATTTGTCTAAGTATCCAAAATGGGCTCAAAGTACTTTTTCTAACTTGAAAGCAAATGAAGTTGGTTTAACAGGGCCCAAGAATTCTCGAAAACAGGTAAACTATGCTATGGTTGTTACTACTTCCTCTGAGCCATCCACTTTTGAGGAGGCATCTACTGAACATGTTTGGCAACAGGAAATGAAAAATGAGTATGATGCCATACTTAGCAATAATACATGGGTTTTAGTTGATCCTCCTCCACATGTTAAACCCATCGGTTGTAAATGGGTTTATAGGACTAAGTATAAATCAGATGGCTCCATTGATAAACATAAGGCACGACTTGTTGCAAAAGGATATGCGCAACAAGAAGGTATTGACTATGAGGAAACATTTGCACCAACTGCCAAATGGCACACTATTCGTATGGTACTTGCCTTAGCAGCACAAAATGGTTGGAAAGTACATCAATTGGATATTAAAAGTGCTTTTTTAAATGGTGATTTACAGGAAGAAGTGTATATGAAACAACCTCAAGGTTTTGAACAGGTGGGTGCTAAACACAAAGTGTGTAAATTGATAAAAGCTTTGTATGGGATCAAACAGGGACTCAAGGCTTGGTATGAGAAAATGGATTCATACTTGAAATCCATTGGTTTTCATCGCAGTGAATATAATGATACTCTCTATTTTCGAGTGCAGGATAAAAAAATGGTGATACTTGTTCTCTATGTTGATGACTTGTTTATCACAGGGAATGATGAAAACCATAACAAATCTGTCAAGAAGGAATTAAAAGATGGGTTTGAGATGACAGATCTTGGACTTCTTCACTACTATCTAGGCATAGAGGTAACTCAGAAAGAGCATTGTATTTTCAATTCACAAACTAAGTATATTTCTGAGTTATTAGCTAGGTTTGGCATGAGTGATTGCAACCCTGCCCTCACTCCCATGGAAAGTAATTTGAAATTGTCTAAGAATGATAGCAGTGCCTTTTTTGATGGCACCACATACAAACAATTGGTGGGAGGTTTGATATACTTGATGACTACCAGGCCCGATATTTCATTTTCAATTGGAATTTTATCTAGGTTTATGCATGAGCCTAGAGAAATTCATTGGCATGCAGCAAAATGAATACTTCGTTACCTTTAGGGAAAGAAAACATATGGCCTTGAATACCGCCGCAACAAGAACTTCAAACTTGTTGGATATTGTGATGCAGATTTTGGCGAATGTATCGATGACAGAGTGTCAACCACATGATACACTATGCATATGGGTTCAGCTGCCATTGCTTGGTGTTGTAAGAAGCAGGATACAGTGAAAAATTCATCAACAGAATCAGAGTATATTGCAGCGTGGGATGCTTCCAATGAAATTTTTTACCTTCGTCGTATTCTTGAAAATCTTCAGGTTTCTCTGTTTGCTCCTACACAGTTATATATTGATAATCAAAGTGCAATCAAGATGTCCAAGAATCCTGTGTTTCATGCCAAAACAAAACATAAGGATGTCAAATACCATTATCTACAAATGCTGGTGGCAAAGAAAGCTCTTGATCCAATATATTGCCCAACTGCCGATCACACAACTGACATCTTCACAAAACCCCTTGACATAATCAAATTTGAAAAATTTAGAAAAGTGTTTGGTATGTGTCCAAAGACCTGACTTTGGATCATATGGGGGTTTGTTAAGACTTGTTCCAAAATCTTAACATTAGGTTAGATTTTTTGGTAGGTGTTGTCAACCTGGAGCTGCGCCCTGATTCGAGCACGTGCACGAAACTGCCAGTCCTCTATTCGGCTAAAACAATGGGATCTTCTCACGAGGGTGGATACCTCAATAGTGAGAAGAACCTCCAGAGAACGCTGGTTCCTGTATGATGTATCAATGAAGATTCCTATTCTACGTTGTTGACTACTGTGGAAAAGGGAGAAAGAAAACTTAAAGGGGAAATTCTACCTAAAAAAGGCAATACACCAAGATTTTGATCCACTCAATTTGGAACCTTGAACACTAAACGAACAAGGGAGAAGGAAGACCTTAGACTTCAAATTAATCACTTATGCATAAGTATTTCATGCAGACGTTCGATCCAATAACTAAAACCTGAGGGAAAACGATGGAGAGAGGTCCGATACAAGACACTTTGCAGCCACCTAACATCCACTTACAATTTCAGCAAAAGACAATAAAGAACACTTTAACATGACCTGCACAAAGATAATATAGCAACTAGGTATGAAATAGAATTTGAGAAGGGAGAGAACTCTACCACTTATGCAAATTGCTGAAGAAATATACACTATGCCAACGCTTGAAATTTGAAAGTACAGTCCTTCTATTGATCGAAGAGGTTACACAACTCACCAATGGCAGAGTCTGGTCTAACCAAGAGAGATTGGATGATTTTTAATCAAGGCTAAAAGCCATTATATAGAGAGAATTACAAAAAGCCAAAGATTGGCGTAGAACTTGAAAAGAAAATTCACTTTGATTAACTCAAGGCTTTACTTGGCCTTTCAATAAAATATATTTTGCACTTTGTCCTTGCATGAAGCTTATTCGCTTGATGAAGCGAACTTATCTTTGTTATGAACCGCACACCTCCTTTTGCATGGAAATCTTCTAGTGGATGGGGTGTTTTAATCAATTAGTCGACTCTAAATCTGGAATAGTCAACTCGTTGTTCGAATTCGAAACTCCTGCTGAAGCTGAGTTAGACTTTTGGATGCATGCGCTGAATGGAGACGAACAGGACTTTAATAATCAGTTAACTGAACTTTTTTACTTTTAGCTCTTATGTTCGAAAATAGCTCTTGCTTGCATGTATTCTATTCTAATTCTGATCGTGTCTATTTCTGGCAAGATTCCGTATTCAACTCCTTCGTCGGATTATCTATTTTCTATTCTCTTTTGCACAGTCGGTCTCCATTTATTTTGGATCTCGTCTCTTTATTCTCAATGGTTACTTCACGCAAGCAAAATTTGACGGCCTGCGGGACGTCACCGGAAGCTTTATTATTTTCTTCGGCTATATTTCTTCGGGTTTATTTCTGCCCATTTTCTTTTACTCTTTTTGTTCGGGATTTTTTCCCGCGGTCTTTTGCTCTGTCGGCCTTTTGTATTGAACGCTAATTCATATTATCGCGGACTTCTTTTGATTGTCTTTGCCTATTTCCCGCGGGTTTATTTTCCTCGGAGTTATTTGTCCGAATTTCTTCGAACTTTTTGTCCAAAGGAATTCATTCGAAAAAAAGTCCGAAGATTCCCTTCGCTTTATTTCTTGTAGCCTTTTTGACTTTTCTAAGCTTCCAAATTCCTTCAGAATTTTGTCTTGTGCCAGCGTTTCCAAATTTCTTCGGACTTTTTGTCCAAAGGAATTCCTTTGGACAAAAAGTCCGAAAGAATTCATTCCTTCTTTTGCCTTCACTTTTTTGCAACTTTTTTGACTTTTCTCAGGATTTCTTCTCCGTGTAAGTCATTTCCGAATTCCTTCGGACAACAAGTCCAAAGGATTCCAATATTGCCACTCCCCTCGAAATGTGCCCTTTGGGATTTCCAAGTGTCCTCCGCCACCGACCAAGTGCCCTTCAGCGCTGACCAAGTGTCCTCCGCCAGTGCCCTTTGGAAAAATTGGAGGGCACCCGGGCTTTTTGCGACAGTCTGTGAATTTGGTCTTCCTCCTGCCCGAAGGGTAGGTGCCCTTCGGGATTGTTGTAAGTGTCCCTTCCGAATTAATCTTTTGGCTTTCCTTTTGCGGACTTTCTGTCTTGTGGTCCTCCGAATTCCCTCGGACTATTTGTCCGAAGGATATCCTTCGGACAAAAGTCCTAAGGATATCCCTTCTTCCTCCTAAGTGCTTTACTGAGTGAGTCCGTAGAAAATTTTACTGAGTCCGTAGAAAATTTTACTGAGTGAGTCCGTAGAAAATTTTCTGGTGCAAGAGAAAATTTGATTTGTGGAAGATTTGTCAATAGTAGGTTAATAAATATTATTGTAAATGGGGCATGCATCTTTTAGTAAAGACATCCCCATAAAATAAAGTTACTTAGTTTTAATTTTAGATAGGTTTCATGTTTTGTATTTATTAATTAGAACTACCTTACGGGTTGTTTTCCCGTAAATAGTTGGTTATAGGATTAGTTGTTTTTACCGATCATTGGTAAAAACTATATAAATCAATGTTTGCAATGTAAAAGGGTTAACGGAGTAAAGGCACCCTTATGTACTTTTTTTTTCAAATATTAATAAAATACTTGTGCACTCGCACTAAGCGGGGACAAGGTTCAAACTATTTGTTCAAGAAGTTATCAAAGAGCCTTCGGTCTCAATGATCAAATGAAGAAAAATCGCAAAAGCCCTAAACTCCACAATAAAAATCAACCAAAACAATATTCATCAACTCCTAGAGAATGAGCTCTTAAGTCCCTTTTATTCTTTCTTTGTGAGGGCTCAAACACTTTCCCGGCCAATGTAGGATAAAAAATATATTCCCACTTAATATTTTCACTTACCACTCTTTATAAAATTAAAGTGACTTTATCATTATAAAGTTACATTATAACTTTATAATAACATTTAAATATTTAAATATTTAAATAAATCCTTAGTCACTTTAGAAATTAATAACTCCTGGAATAATTGTCCATTTGAGGAGCCGTATGAAGCAGGAGTTAACTCTGTCAATTCCTCACGTGACTAGGTGTCGGTCTAAAAATAGTGACCTGGCAAAGTGACTTACTATAAATAGTAAATCCTCCAAACTGAGCTAGGAAGGGGACATTACACATTCCAAATCACACAAAAACTTCATTGAGTTTAGAGAGCTGAAAGTAGAGGCAGCAAACTAAGAGGGAGAAGTTTGCAAGAATGATAGAGCAAAGAAGAAGATAGAGAAGCCATTGCCAAGAAGATTCAAGCCTCTTCAATTTCATCATTTCACCCACAAGGTAGGCCCTATGATTCTTTCAATTTGTAATTTTTTATTGTTAAATTTTATTGTTTTTGTTTCATTGAATCATTATTCATTTGTAAATTGTTTTGTTCTACTTCTTTCCATTCATGTCATTGAATCATTTGAATTTCAAATTTCTAAATGAAAAATTATTATATTAAAATATTTATTTGTGATTCTCATTCATTCAAATGCTTGAAAATAAATTTTAAATTTTTATTTTTAAATTTTCAATGTTCAATCAAATGATAAATCAAATGCTTAATTTTATATGTTTAAAATTAAATCTTAAGAACAAAGATTTCTATTTGTCTATCCTCTGCTTCCGCGCTTCGAGCAAACTGAAGAAAAACAAAAAGAAAATCCTTCTCTTAATTTTAATTTTAAAAATTTAATCCCTTAAAATTATGCATGGTTTGAATTTTATTATTTAATTTTTTAAATTATAATTTATAAACTTACAAAATGAAAAAAAATTATCATTTTGATTTCTTGCAGTGTCATTATGAATTCTCAATCTCATAGCATGAGTGAGGAGGAGGTTCAACCTCAAGGGGTTGGGGTTGAAGTTGAAAGTGACAATGATTCGGATTATGCACATGACGATACTAGTTTAGGAGGGAGGAGTGACCGTGAAAGACAAACTAGTTCTGTTGGGTGTCCCAATTATAGTTGCCCTTCACAAGCCCTTCAAATGCTAAGGGTCCCTTTGATCCAAAGAAACTTTTACAACAATTTGCAAGCAAAGTACCTTCAAAGCCTAGGTCAGCTAGGGGCACTAGGAAATGGAAGTACAATCTATGCAACATTGAATGGTTTGGCAGCATGACCAGAACAAATGCTCACCTCCTTATCCGAGGCAAAGGCGTAGATGTATGTGAAAAGGTGGAAAAGAATATGAAATTGAGCTCTGAAATATGTAAATTATGGGGTGCCAATGAAGAAGATGCACCTTCATCTACTACTTTGCCACCCAGGGGGAGGGGTCATCAGAGACAAAGTTCTACTTCTAGTTCTTTGGAGAGGCCAATGGCAATGAATCCATCTAGTTCAGGGGCAGCAGGGCCTAAGGGGAAACGGAAGATGACAAGTGATGCTTCAAATCCACTGGCAGATTTATTCAATGTGCAAGCAAAGGATGAGGCAGATCATGCCATTGGCAAATTCTTATTTGCCAATGGCATTCCATTCCATGTGGCTCGCTCTCCTTATTATAAGGAGGCCGTGGCAAAAATAGCAAAAGCAGGACCATCATATGTGCCACCAGGAGAGACTAAATTGAGGACAACAATCTTGGATAAGAACTATTCCAAGATTAATGTTTTAATGGAGAAAATGAAGCAGACCTGGGTCTCTAGTGGATGAAGCATTGTCATGGATGGGTGGACGGACATTAGGCATCGTCCCCTCATCAATATCATGGTTACAAATACAGCTGGCCCTTATTTTCTTAAGGCTATTGATTGTTCAGGGCATCGCAAGGATGCTGATTTTCAGTTCCAAATCCTCAAAGATGCTATATAGGAGATTGGGCCACATAATGTAGTGCAAGTAGTGACAGATGCAGTCCATGTGTGCAGAGCAATAGGGAAGTTAATTGAGGCAGCCTATAGACATATTTGGTGGACTCCTTGTTGTGTGCATGCCATGAATAATGCACTAAAGGACATGGGAAAAATCAATTGGATCAAAGCAGTGGTTAATGATGCTAGAGATGTGCAGATGTTTATCTGCAACCACCACACTTCACATGCACTCTTCAGGACCTTCTCCAAGAAGGAACTTTTGAACCCTGTAGAGACTAGGTATGCATCATACTTTATTCTCTTGGAGAGGATGCTTGAGTTGCAAGAGGCATTGCAACTAATGGTTATGATAGCAAAATGGTGGTGGCCTAAGTCAAAGACAGAGCAGGAGAAGAGGGTGAAGGACGTGGTGAAGAGTGATGCTTTTTGCGCTGATGCCAAATATATTCTCCATCATTACTCCAATCTTCACAGTGATTAGATATGGGGATGCTAATGCACCTACACTTGGAGAGGTGTATGAGTGCATTGATAATATGCTTGATCAAATGAAGGTTGTTGTACGAGAGGAACCCACATTGACATTCTACACAGAGCATATTCAATCGATCATTCATAGCAAATGGGAGAAGCTCAACACTCCCTTGCACATGGTTGCCTATGCATTGAACCCAAAGTGGTATGTGCAAAGCCCTGGTAGACTTACACCCATACAGGATGTTGAGGTGAAGGCAGGGTCCATGAAGGCCATTCAGAAATGTATGATTCTACAGAGGCCAGCATCATTCGTACCGAGTGGACAAAATTTGCCACTCTTAAGGGATATTCACAGGAGGCCGAAATAGATAGGGAGACAATGGCACAGGAGGAACCAATTTTGTGGTGGACTTTGCATGGGCCTGCTTCTTTGATTACCAATCTAGCCATTCGTTTGTTGTCCCACATTTCTAGTTCTTCTACTACTGAGAGGAACTTTTCTACTTATAGCTGGATCCACTCCATGAAGAGGAACAGGCTTACCTCTAAGAGGGTAGAGAAGCTTGTGGTTGTACATAGTGCCTTGCGTCTCATTGACCACAACACACTTGCGTACAAAGAGAGTCCAGCAGCCAGATGGGATGTAGAGCTCGAGGAGCCAACACAGATTAATGATGATGCTACACAGACAACACTAGTTGGTATTAGCTTGGAAGAGCTTGAGAAGTGTGGAGTTTAGTAGTTCTAGTGATGGGGAGTTCCACATTGGGGATGATTAGCCATTGACTCATTGAGTCATTTGTATTTACTATTTACTTTTAGTATTTCACTATTTTAGTATTTTGTTTTTTTAACATTGTTGATACTTGATTGCAATCATGAATCATTATTATGAAATTTTAAAAATTCAATGTTCAATCATCAATGTTTATTGTTAAATTGTTAATGTTCATTGTTCAATGGATCAAACTTGAAATGTAAATGATTAAATCACAATGATAAATTGTTGATGTTCAATGCAATATACTTAATCCTTATACATCTTTTTATAACTAATTTTTCAAGTACTATATGTATTTCAGCAATGCTCCCCCACCATCGTCCCCCCACCGTCCCCAAACTTAGGCCCTCCGTCCCCCCGTCTCGAAAACCCGTCCCCCCATCCTGAAACGTCGTGGAACTATTAATAAAATCAAAAACATTTTTAAAAGTTTGAATCATGAAAATCACTCCTATGTTGTATCAAAAGTCTCAAAGGTACTGAAAGGGTTGTAGTCCAACTAGTAAGGATGATGATTAATTATATCCATCCACCAAGGTACAAATCCCTCTAGATACCCAACACGAAAAGTCAAGAGGTTAAAGCTAGGATTGTGCCTTGAGTGATTTTGATGGCGTGGATGCCCCTTATTCATGGGTGCTTAGCAAAATGAGCTCATTGATTTAGATGTATGCTTACTCAGCATTGTAAATACGCTCCATGTTTATTTCCAAAATATGAGTAGAGATGCCAACATTATATGTAATTCAGTGATTCCATGTAATGCCTTCAAACATATCAAAAAAAAATCTTAAAGGTAATGGTATATGTAATATCCTTATTTCCACATCATTTATGAGCAAGTATTGAAGACCTTTAGTCTACTTTTACCATAGACTAAAGGATTTTTTTTGCGGTTTTATTTTATTAATTAATTATAATTGCCCAAATAGTGATTTTAATCATTTATTCATATAAGGTAATTTTAGTTTATTAATAAAATATTTTATAAAAGCGATTTTTACCACTAAAGTATTTAATAGAAATAATTATTGGATTATTTCCTAAAATTAATTTTAATTACTATTTATTATTTAAGCAATTAATTTAATATTATTTTTGGTAAAAATGGAATGTCGGCTTGTAAGTGATCAAGGCAAAGAGGAGATATTCAAAAGGTCGACAAAGAGAATTAAAAATAAGTATTTGGACTTTTCAAGGTGGTTCGCCCCCCTTCGAAGGGTACAAGTACATGGAGTTCTCCTTTGAAGGATATGCTGAAATTTGATATTATAATTCTTCATGCTTGAAGAAATATTGGGATGCATGTCCAATAATTGTTTGCAGGTTTTTGAGTTGATTATTAGACAAAACGGTGTCTTTTAACACCACCTTTGCAAATGTGGATTTGATAATTGTCATAGAGTGGAGCGACTTGCTTAGTGACTTGTTTGTGTGGATTTCATGGACAATTTGAGGTCCGATTGACCTAGATTCAATGTTGGAATTTATTGATGAATATTGTTGAAGTGTGGCATTGACTTTCTATGTGATTTGGCAAGGTTTTCAAAGTCTTTTTGAGTAGATAAATAATCAATAAATTTTGATTTATTTATTTATATTTTTGGACAGATTTTATGAGGGTTTGACTTCATAAACTGTGGATTTGTGGCTAATATTTATTGTGTGAATTTTCTCAAGTGTGGCGACTTGATTGGGATTGAGGGTTTGATGTTTGAAGGGGTCTAAAACCCTAATTGAAAGATAAATATTAATTTTGATTTTTATATGCAATTTTAAACTAGGGCGACTAGGTTTGGAGTGGTATTTGATCACTTTGAAGGGCCAAAAATGGCGTTGAGTTTGTGGCTATTTTTGGTAATTTATTTATGATTTTTGACAAAAGTTTGAATGAGAATTGGTAAATATTCAGGTGTTGTTTTATGTATAAAATCAGAAATTTTTCAGTGAGGTTAAATCTGATTTTCATCCACATTCAAGGGGTAAAAAGGTACAAAATTTCTATTTTTAGTTCGTGGTTTATTTTGGATCAGTTTGAGGTGATATTTGTTCAAGGTAATTGCTAGAAATTGCCTATTTATTTATTGCACATTAGTGCCTAGGGTTTGGAAGCAAATTGCATGTTTTTGAGGCATCTCTTTGAACTAGGGTTTGCTGATTTTGTTAATTTTAGAATTCATAATTTTGTGAATTTTAGGAGAAACCCTTATTTGGTCATTTGGCCCAAAAAGAAGACATTACAGTGGTATCAGAGCACCGACCTTGTCCACTTGTGAGGTTTGGTTGCAAACAAATAAAAAGATTCGGTGTTATCAAGGAAGAGGAAGAAGCCACAGAAAGAATGGAGAAAGAATGGCTCTACAATGCAGGTAGAAGGCTATGGAACCTATGCCAACTGGTGGAGGATATAATCAGTACCTTGGAAGAAGTATAAAAGCAGTTATCCAAGGTAAATCAATCACATTATGAGTCCATGAAGTGGGCAGTACAGTCCTCAAAGATGGACTTGGTTCAACATGAATTTTTGAGAGATACAGATATAGTTGTATTAATGAGGTTTTAAGACTAACGGTTCCCGAAGTTCCCTACAGTGATAAAATCATCAGGAAAATATTTTCATTGATTGTGGAGAGCTTCCAAGGTTTCAAAGAGGACAAAGGACACTCCTTAGCTAGAAGGGTCAACATATGGCTTCAACCAAGGCATGAATTTTGATGTTGGATATGGAGTGTGATGAACTTATTGTTAAGATGTTTCAACATTTCCTTGCAATTACTTGTAAGAATCCTACCAAAAATGTTGTCGCTTCTATGCAAAGAATCTTGACCTTGACACTCAATGAGAGTGATGATCTTTCCAAGCCATTATTATCTATCTTGTTGACAAATTTGAGGTTAAAAAAGAAAAAAATTCAATTGCACATATGTTATTTGAAAATATTGCAATTAATTGTGAGGGAAAATTGAGGCCTTATTTGATAGTGGAGCATGTAGAGGAAGAGAGGACCGAACTACATGGAGAGTTGGAGGAAAAGAATGAAGGGACAGCCCTTTAGGAAGACTCCTGTGAAGGAGCCAATGAAACAAAAAAATCAGAATTTGATGGGCAGCCCATAGGGGTGCAAGTGGATGATAAAAGAGAAAAGAAAATCAAGGAGCATGAACTAAAATAAGTGCAAGATAAGGATCATACCAAAGAAAGAGACAAGGTGTAAGGCAAGTTAGAAGGCATGCAAACAATCCATAAAATTGGTAAGCATCACAATTTATTTATTGAATGTTATATGCTACATGAAATGGTTGTGACTAGAGGAAGAACACAAGGTGCAAATCTTGCAAGGTATATAATATTGTTTTGGACGGAAGAACAAGCAATTCATGGCTGTTATAGTCCTTATATAACCCACCTATATTGTGTTTTATATGGACTTACCAGAGGAACGACTTGGCTAATCATGAAGGTGGTGATAGGTGACAAATGCTATGACCCATGGGGCATTGCAAGGGCTGTTGGTAATTCATTGACTGCTGTTTTTTATTTTTTATTTTTGTTTTCTCCAAAGTTGTTTGTTGCCATGATGAATATTGACCCTAGAAGGTGTGCCTCTCACACCTCAAGACCATGGAAATGGTTCAGACTTATATGAGTGGATTTCCAGCCACTATAAGGGGAAGGTTTAGGAAAAAAAAGACTTGCTACAGCCATGACAAGATCAATGTGAACACACTTGTTAGATTCTGAATTGAAGGAAATTGCAAGAAAGGATCAAGGCCTCAAGAAGTGATACACTTCATGATCCTAGAGCTTGATGAGGGAATCAAAAAGGTGTTATTAAACACCAATGATTTCCCTAATTTGTTTGTTCCATGTGTACGTTTATTTGGGAGATCCCTTGTAAAGGCGGCAAGCAAGGAAGTCATTTGGCATGGCTTAAATGATTAAGTGGGTCCCACATCTTCATCTAACATTATGTTTGGTAATTTTGGTGTGAGCAGGAGTTTGGGAGGAAGAGGTGGAGCAAGAACCACCATGACTTCATGACCAGCACTATGACAGATCCGTGTTCCCATTGGTAAGCATGTCAAAATCTAAATTTTGCCATTTATGTCTATTACCACATGAGAGGGAAAGGTATATGAGGCGGCAGCCCCCTACATGCTTTGGAAGGCACCCCATGCCAAGGATAAGGGAGAAAGGAAGTGTGCATATGATGATTTTTATTTGTCTCAAAAATCAGACTTCTATATGCAAATGCAGCAGGCTTATGAAAGGGAAAACGTGAGAATTTTGAGCATAAACCAGCACACAGTGAGAAGGATGAAGGTATGTATATATTTTGATTTTTATTGCTCAGAAAAATCAGACTTGCAAAAGCTAAGTCAGCCATGCATTAGAGGGAAAAATTCTGAGTTTTGTGATATATTCCAGCCCCTAGCATATTTTGAAAATGTTCATGGTTGGGAACTCTTCATACACGATAAAATATGAGAGAACATAAGAAAGGTACAACACCCTCTCATGGTTAAAGGGAAGGTTTTGCTTGACTTACAATGTGTTCTTTATATGCACAAAGATATCGATAAAGGAAAATTAATGAGAGGATACATGGCACACATAAAAAGGTTCATGCAAGGAGGATTGCATCTACATGACACTCCTATCCAAGGTTTGATTCAAAGAAGTTCGTTACTGTTTCAGTTCTCCAAACTTGGGTGAATTTTTGGGGCATTTGTAGGCTGGAAAGTCTAATTACAGCCCTATAATCATTAAGTTCAGATTTCAGTATGAAGAAAAGTATGCATATATCAATTTCAGATTTAGTCAACATGAAAAATCTGGGATAAACATGCATGAACAGCTATTTTTTATGAGTGTTTGGGAGCTATTGAGGAGCTTTTGGAGTGTCTCATGCATGCATGGGATGATTGGTACGTCTTTGAGGTCTCACATCATGGTAGATACCTTGCTGGTTTCTTTTTGCATAGTTAGATAGTGATGACCCGTCATTTGGGAGGTCTTTGCCCATGGGGCAGCAAGGTAATCATATTCTCTCATGTTTCTTGTTGCTACTTTGGGTCACATAACACCCCCTTTGAAGGTATAAGGGAAAGGAGTTTGCTTATCTTCCACTTGGTATTGAAAGAGATGGCTGATTGGGAACATATGGAGCCTTTGGAAGGCTATGAGGGCACTTCTAGCATTTGAGGGCAGCTCCCGAAGCACAAATACAGCAGTATGAAGAAACCATTTGAGGATTTCTTACATTGAAAAATAGGTAAAGGTGGGCATTGCATGATAAAGTGTGTTGGGACACCTACTTGGATTTTGCAATTGCTTGAAAACAAGCAATTTTGGATGAGGAGGACTATAATGTCCCCATTTCCACATCATTTATGAGTTGTTATTGAAGACCTTTAGTCTACTTTCCCCCTAGACTAAAGGATTCCTTTTGGGGTTTTATTTTATTAATTAATTATAATTGTTTGAATAGTTATTTTAATCATTTGCTCATATAAGGCAATTTTAGTTGATTAATAGAATATTTTATAAAAATGGTTTTTACCACTAAGGTATTTAATAGAAATAATTATTGGATTATTGCATAAAAGTAATTTTAATTACTATTTATTATTTAGACAATTAATTTAATATTATTTTTGGTAAAAAGGGAATGTCGGCTTGTAAATGGTCAAGGCAAAGAAGAGATATTCAAAAAATCGGCAAGGAGAGTTAAAAAGAAGTATTTGAACTTCCCAAGGTGGTTTGTCCCCCTTTGAAGGGTACAAGTACATGGTGGAGATCTCCTTTGAAGGATACGCTGAAATTTGATATTGTGATTCTTCATACTTGAAATATTGGGATGCATGCCCAATAATTGTTTGCAGGTTTTGGAACTAATTATTCAACAAAACGGTGTCTTTTGACACCACCTTTGCAAAGATGGATTTGATAATTGACGCCACCTTATCAAATCACATAGAGTGGAGCGACTTGCTTGGTGACTTGTTTGTGTGGATTTCATAGACAATTTGGGGCCCAATAACCTAGTTTCATTACTAGAATTTATTGATGAATATTGTTGAAGTGTGGTGTTGACTTTTTATGTGATTTGACAAAGTTTTCACAGTCTTTTTTAGTGGATAAATAAATAATATATTCTATTTTATTTATTTATATTTTTGGGCAGATTGTATAAGGGTTTGAGTTCATAAATTGTGGATTTGTGGCTAATATTTATTGTGTGAATTTTTTCAAGTGTGACAACTTGATTAGGATTGAGGGTTTGATGTTTGAAGGGGTCTAAAACCCTAGTTGAAGGGTAAATATTAATTCTGACTTTTATATACAATTTTGACCTAAGGCGACTAAGTTTCGAGTGGTATTTGATCACTTTGAAGGCCCAAAAAGGGTGTTGAATTTGTGTGGCTATTTTTGGTAATTTATTCATGATTTTTGGCAAGGGTTTGAGTGAGAATTGGTAAATATTCAGCTGTTCTTTTATGTATAAAATCGGATATTTTTTAGCGAGCTTAAGTCTGATTTTCATCCACATCCAAGGGGTAAAAAGGTACAAATTTTTTATTTTTAGTTCGTGGCTTATTTTGGATCATTTTGAGGTGATATTTGCTCAAGATAATTGTTGGAAATTACCTATCTATCTATTGCACATTGGCACCTAAGGTTTGGAATCAAATTGTGTGTTTTTGAGGCATCTCTTTGAGCTACGGTTTGCTGATTTTGCTAATTTCAAAATTCAAATTTTTGTGGATTTTAGGGGAAACCCTTATTTGGTTTTTTGGCCCAAAAAGGGGACATTACAGTATATGAATCACTCTTCACACACATTGACTTCTTGAAGGTATTAAAACTTAGTATGTTGTATGCTGAAACTAACCCAAATGTCCCACTTTTTCTCAGCCAAAATGAAATTTTCTCCCATAATCTATTTTGTGTGTCTCACTTCAAACCATAAAATCTGAATTCTAAACACTTGACAATGTTTTCCCTGCATTGTTGTCATTTGTTGTGGCAAACACACCCCATTCCTCTCAATATGGGGGTCCCCTCTTTTTGATTTAAATGAATCTCTCTTATCAATTGCATGTGGTCAAAATTCGAATCGAAGGATGATATATCTTTCATCTTCCATTAAAAATTTACAGCCAAATTTCTATTCAAGTTTATTTGCTTCTCTTTTGATTATTAATGTTTCATTCAAAGTGCTTTGGATGCAGAACTTAGGTGCATTGATTGAAAGACTTAACGCATTAAGTCATTCTATGGTCTTTGAAATTGATGACAAAAGAGGGACCCTTTGGGAATTTGTTCTAACCATTTCATTTATTATTTTCCCTTTGAAAATCCTATCTTACGTTTGTCCTCTTATTATGCAAGCTTAAAGGAATTGTTCGTGGGCTTTCACAACCAGTCACATGGCATCTAATTTGGCTTTGTCCTTTCTTTTGCACTAGGTCATCTTTTACTTAGTTGATTTTCAGAGTATTTCGTCATTAATTTTGTCCTTTTGACATGCAAACTCAAAGGACTTAGTCGCATGTTTTCACACTCCGTTGCAATACTTAGAAACATTCGCAACTTTTGAAGGCAGTGACTTGACTCTTCCAGCCCACGTGACACATATTTGCGGCTTCATAGTGTTCATAGTTGAAACCAAAAAGGGCAAGTTGCGAAGGGTTCGAGTCTGCGAGCAGTGCCACACGTCATGTTTTCACGCCCTCACATCTTCATGACTTATCAAAGGAAGTTTGCAATGAACAAGCCCTGCAAAGCTACAAAGCAATTGCAACTTGCCACATGTCAATGTCGTGTTCACTCGCGCTTTTGCACTAGTAACGAACCATTTTCAACAAAGGTGGTTCATAGGGTTGCAAAGTAATTGCATGCCGTCACATGGAATGACCTCACATTCTTCACAGTACAAAGGTTTGTTTGAGACCATGCGGGGATGCAACTCAATCAACGAATGCCACTTGTCAGCACCACAGTTTTTGCAAAAGAAAAGTTGTATACGCAAATTCCCAAAGCCAAGGCCGCAACTATGTGAAATAACGATGCATGATAAGAAAATGAAAAAAGGACATAGAAGAACCTAGTTTTCAAACACAATGGCCACATCACTCACAGAGCACATAATCAAATTTGACAGTAGCTTTTGCCCATAAAACCATCAAATCCATAGGGGTTGAAACATCCCACAATCATCCATTGTCAATATTTATGGCATTGGAAGGTGGACACATTTATCTAGCATCAAGTAGCCATGCTCTCCTTGATCCTTTGTAAGAGATCAGTATGGGTTTGAAAGAGAATTGAATGCATAGGACACATTTATTGGGCTTGGGACAGCCATGTTTGCATTGAATTATTTGTAATAAGATGAGTAGTGTTGTAAACCTGGAGCTGCGCCCTGATTCGAAGACGTGCACGAGACGGCCAGTCCTCTGTTCGGCTGAAACAATGGGATCTTCTCACGAGGGTGGGTGCCTCAATAGTGAGAAGAACCTCCAGAGAAGGTTGGTTCCTATATGATGTATCAATTAGGACCTCTACTCTACGCTGCGGACTACCGTGGAAAGGGAGAAGGGAAACTTAAAGGGGAAATCCTACCTAAAGGGGGTGATACACCATAATTTTGATCCTACTCAACTTGGAACCTTGAACACTGAACGAACAAAGGAGAAGGAAGACCTTAGACTTCAATTAATCACTTATGCATAAGTATTTCATGCAGAGATTCAATCTAATAACTAAAACCTGAGGGAAAACGATGGAGATAGGTCTGATAAAAGACACTTTGCGGCCCACCTAACATTCACTTACAGTTTTAGCAAAAGACAATAAAGAACACTTTAACATGACCTGCACAAGGATAATATAGCAACTAGGTATGAAACAGAATTTGGGAAGGAAGAGAACTCTACCACTTATGCAAATTGCTGAAGAAATATACACTATACCAATGCTTGAAATCTGAAAGTACAGTCCTTATTGATCGAAGAGGTTACACAACTCACCAATGGCAGAGTCTGGTCTAACCAAGAGAGATTGGATGATCTTTAATCAAGGCTGAAAGCCATTATATAGAGAGAATTACAAAAAGCCAAAGATTGGCGTAGAACTTGAAGAGAAAGATTCACTTTTGTTAACTCCAGGCTTTACTTGGCCTTTCAATAAAATATATTTTCCTTTTTGTCCTTGCATGAAGCTTCTTCGTTTGATGAAGCGAACTTATCTTTGTCATGAACTGCCCACCTCCTTTTGCATGGTAATCCGTTCAAATGTTAATTTTAGAACTCTACGTGAGTTGCTTGATGTCGAATTGTAGTGTTCAAAAGCTGAGTTAAACGAAGAGATCATGCTGAGTTGGACTTTCAGATGCATGAGTTGGCTGGAGATGAACAGGACTTCAGCAGCCAGTCAACTGAAGCTTTGACTGTAGTTTGAAAATAGCCCTTGCTTGCATGCATTCTGTCCATTTTTAGTCTACCCGTTCGTGTCTATTTCTAGCGAGATTTTGTATATTCGGATGTGTTAGCCTAATTATATCTGGTTTATATTTTCTCCATTGGGCTTTCTTTCGGAACTCCGGCTTCACCCCTGTTCCAACAGTTACTTCCCGGAGTCAAAATTTGACGGCTAGTGGGACGTCACCTTTAGTCTTCTTATTTCCTTCGGATTTCTCTACTTGGCAATTTCTTTCGGGTTTATTTCTGCAGAATTCCTTCGGACTTGTCTCTCTTCGGATACCTTCCTTTACTCTTATTTGTTCGGGCTTTTTCCCGCGGTCTTTTGCTCTGTCAGCTTTTTGTATTGAACGCTAAGTCATATTCCCACGAAAAAAGTCTGCAAGAATTATCTCGGTTTATTTGGGTTAATTTTATCGGGCTTATTTTGCGTGGCCTTTCTCCGAATTCCTTCGGACTTTTGTCCGAAGGAATTCCTTCGAACAAAAGTCCGAAGTATATCTTTGTTGCGTCTTCGTTTTACTGCGGCCTTTTTGTTTTGTGCAAGCTTTCGAATTTCTTTGGATTTTTTGTCCGAAGGAATTCCTTCGGACAAAAGGCCAAAAGAATTCATTTTCTTTGTTTTGCCATTGTCTTTTGTCTTTTGGCCTCCGTGGACACTTCCAAATTTCTTCGGACTTTTTGTCCGAAGGAATTCCTTCGGAAAAAAAGTCCGAAGGATATGTCTTTGCCTTTGCTCAATGTGCCCTTCGGCAAGATAAGTACCATTCGGCACCGACCAAGTGTCCTCCGCCCGTGCCCTTCGGAAAAATTGGAGGGCACCCGGGCTTTTTTCAAAGGTCTCTAAATTTGGTCTTGTGCCTTCCCGAAGGGTGGGTGCCCTTCGGGAATATTGAAAGTGACCCTTTTGAAGGGTACCCTGCCCTTCAGAATTCTTGAAAATGCCCCTTTTCCAAATTAATCTTTGGCTTGCCTTTTGTGCGGACTTTCTTTGTCTCTGTGATCTTCTGAATTTCTTCGGACTTTTTGTCCGAAGAAATTCCTTCGGACAAAAGTCTGAAGGATATCTTCGCCTTTGTCTTTCTTCCCCCTAGTGCTTTCCTGCCCTCCGCAAGGGCTGCTTGGCTTCTGAAATTGCTTTTCGGAAAAGTTGCGAAGGCCCTTTTGTCGCCTAAGTGTCGGGAATTTGTTTCTTTCCTACAGAGTCCATAGAAATTTCCTACAGAGTCCATAGAAATTTCCTGCCTGCAGAGTCCGTAGAACTAGCCAAGGAAAACAATGTATTCTTCTTTCCTTGGCTAGAGATGAGAACTTTCCAAGTGGCAAGAGAAAATTTGATTTGTGGAAGATTTGTCAACATTTTGGCGACTCAACTGTTAAGCATGCTTGCTATGCTTGAGAACTCAGACCATGTATAGACATTCGAATTCCCAAATGGTGAACCTGATTTCTGATTGAAAATCTGCTCTGATCATTGCTGTAGTAACCTCCTTTAAAATAAGAAGGGAAACACACGAAAGCGGAAAACTAACTAAAAAGCAAATGTGCAAACAAGCACTTATTGAACTAAATTGAAGCAAATTAGTGTGCTTGAACATCACTTGGAGGAAAGTAGAAACAACTTAAATAACCTAGTTAACCATGATAAGGCATGATCCCCCTGGATCAAATGGGAAATTCTTGAACTCACTCCTTCCGAGAGATGGTACAATTTGCAAAGCAGGATGTTTATTAGTCATAACCATAGATGAGGCATTTTCCTCGTCTACGAACTGTATTAGCATCTTCTTGAATGAGTCATCAACAGTAAACCAGTCACCAACAAAGATGAACTTACCAAGTATTTCCTGATCGTTTTCAGATTGCTTGTCATCTACCACCATGTCAAGTGATACCTCATTTATGCATGTATTTTGGGTGACCATATCCTTCTTATTGGCTGTTGCGAGTTCATCCAGCTCTTCAATCTCTTGTGGAGATTCAAGGTACAGTAGCCAATTATCTTTATGTTCCTCATTTTGATCTATTTGAACTGAATCAGCTATAACACTATTTGGATCCTTCTCAATAGGAGATACATGTAACTCATGTATGACTTCAATTTGTACCAGCGCCTCTTGGAGTTCATCTACATCAAGATCAGTCTTTTCACTCTCAACTATAATTGGATGCTTAATTACAACCTCAAGTGAAGTGTCAATAGAAAATTCTTCTTCAGACACTTCTAAAGCATCCTCTACACATTCTATAGGAACTTGTCCTGTATTTGCAACCTCTTTCTCAATACTCCACAGAACAGGATCCTCCTGAGGAAGGGGGATGGTGGGAGGGTGATAAAATTCATTTGTTTGAGAGGGAATATGAAGCATGGGAGGTCGATCATGATCGGATTTTGGAATCTTGAGGGAAAAGGAATTATCTAGGGAGTTTTGGAGAGAAGGGAAAGAGAAACTCTTAAAGACCTCTGTATTTTGTTCCTTCCACTTGGCCATTACCCCATCAAAGTCTGAAACCTGCTTTTCTTCCTGGATAACCTGAGATTGAAGGATGATTGGTGAGGGAAGGGGACTATAAGAAGGTTTAGTCTCATAAATAGTCACTTGAATAGGCTTTTGAATAGGCTTTTGACTCCAACTAGGAAGCTCCCTTGGCGCACACTGGGCATGGTTAAGAAATTCATGAGAATAAGGAGCACAATAGCCCTTTGTAGACAATTGGTTTAAATCGATTTTCTGCCTTTCCCAAGCCTCCATTCTTTCCAATGCAAGAATACATAGTCCATTTATCTCTTCTAGATCATTGGACACATTTCGAAATAGACCATTCACTTCCTCATACTGAGAGTTAGAACAAACCTTTCTTGCATGTGCTAGTATTCTGAGCTCTATTTCATTCATTTTTTCTTGAAGGCAATACTGCTCATATGCAACATCATAGCCATATGGGGAAGATGAAATCCGGTCTTGAGACTGATATGGCTCACAAGGAAGGTAAGAGTCATGCTCTTGATAATAAGGATCATGAGAAACTCGATAAGGCTCAACATAGCTTTGATAATAACCTTTATAAGGCTGATTAGGCTCATAGATATCATGACTAGGCTGGTATGATCCATCATCGGGCTGATAAGGAAACATGGAATAGGAATTCTCTCCATACACAGCCATCAAAATTCATTCACGATAATTCAATAAAAATAGACTTACATGGAAGCTGTCCTAAACTATTAGAAGCAACTGCTTGAGCTTGGAGTCACCGAATATTTTGAAGAACACTACTACAACTGTAATTTCATTAAAACCAGAAAAAAAGGGTCCCACCGAGCGTGCCAAGAACTATTGTCAACCTGGAGCTGTGCTCTGATTCGAAGACGTGCACGAAACGGCCAGTCCTCTATCCGGCTGAAACAATGGGATCTTCTCACGAGGGTGGGTGCCTCAATGGTGAGAAGAACCTCCAGAGAAAGCTGGTTCCTATATGATGTATCAATTAGGACCTCTACTCTACGCTGCGGACTACCCTGGAAAAGGGAGAATGTAAACTTAAAGATCCTACCTAAAGGGGGTGATACACTAGAATTTTGATCCACTCAACTTGGAACCTTGAACACTGAACGAACAAGGGAGAAGGAAGACCTTAGACTTCAATTAATCACTTATGCATAAGTATTTCATGCAGAGGTTCGATCCAGTAACTAAAACCTGAGGGAAAACGATGGAGAGAGGTTTGATAAAAGACACTTTGCGGCCACCTAACATCCACTTACAGTTTCAGCAAAAGACAATAAAGAACACTGAACATGACCTGCACAAGGATAATCTAGCAACTAGGTATGAAACAGAATTTGGGAAGGGAGAGAAATCTACCACTTATGCAAATTGCTGAAAAAAAATACACTATGCCAACGCTTGAAATCTGAAAGTACAGTCCTTCAGAGTCTGGTCTAACCAAGAGAGATTGGATGATTTTTAATCAACGCTGAAAGCCTTTATATAGAAAATTACAAGAGGCCAAAGATTGGCGTAGAAACTTAAAGAGAAAAATTCACTTTGGTTAACTCCACGCTTTACTTGGCCTTTCAATAAAATATATTTTCCCTTTTGTCCTTCAGCAAGATAAGTACCCTTCGGCACCCACCAAGTGCCCTCCGCAACCGACCAAGTGTCCTCCGCCCGTGCCCTTCGGAAAAATTGGAGAGCACCCGGGCTTTTTGCAACGGTCTCTGAATTTGGTCTTGTGCCTACCCGAAGGGTAGGTGCCCTTCGGCTTTTTTGAAAGTGACCCTTCCGAAGGGTACCCTGCCCTTCGGAATTCTTGAAAATGCATCTTCCGAATTAATTCCTTGGCTTTTCCTTGTGCGGACTTTTTTGTCTCTGTGATCTTCCGAATTTCTTTGGACTTTTTGTCCGAAGGAATTCCTTCAGACAAAAGTCTGAAAGAATTCATCTTTTTTGCCTTCGCCCTTTTTTCGAAGCTTTCGGATTTTCTCATCGGCTCTTTCTGTCTTTTCTGCCCTCCGCAAGGGTCGTTTGGCCTCTAAAATTGCCTTTCGAAAAAGTTGCAAAGGCCCTTTTGTCGCCTAAGTGTCGAGAGAGTTCGTAGAAATCCTGCAGAGTCCGTAGAAATGACCTGTAGAGTCCGTAGAAATGTCCTGCAGAGTCCGTAGAAATGACCTGCAGAGTCTGTAGAAATCTTGCAGAGTCTATAGAAATGACCTATGTTGGTCAAGGGAAACCATGTATTCTTTCTTCCTTGGCTAGAGACGAGAACCTTCCAAGTGGCAAGAGAAAATCTGACTTGTGGAAGGTTTTGTCAACAAGTAGTATAGCAGATCTTTTGAAAAGAATTGTAAAAGAGGAGATTCTAATAGAAGGCAAAAAATAAGATTTTAGAAATTTTCGAGGAATGTTCGCAAGCACTTTTCTGCTTCCTTGTGTTAAATTTTCTCAATTCTCAATCTGGATGTGGTAGATGCAAATTGCTTATTTGGGTAATCGTATGAATTTTGATCGACTCTTGTGGATTTAGTAAGGCTGAGTGAATTACGAACCTAACCATCTTTTTTTTTATTGGCTATCACAAAACTGATTATTATAGATGAATGTGTTGTGCTGACAATTCTTTTGTATTGATTCATCTTATAAAGCTATGCTAAGAAGATTATATCCATTAATAACTTTCCCATAGACTCTATGTTGCGTCTATCTTAGTTTGAGCTTAAGCTAAACTATGTAGATATAGGTAAACGTCAATCAAATTCATAAACTTCCATGCAAGCATCAATGTCTCCACTAAGTCTGAGATCCTCTTTTTCTGCCCTGCCCTTCTCTCCCTTTTTATGTTTCTTTTATTTGATTTTCACTTAGAACTTAGGTGTCATTGTGAGTAATCATTTGGAGAATTGGTGGAATTCCAATATATTGTGGAGATTTGAATGTAGCATTGATTTCCTTTGGTGGTAGTATCTGGGTTGTTCACAGAGTTATTCCAAGCAGACTACCTAGGAGAGTCGAAACCTATAGCTTGTGCCCTAGATTGTTTCTGACAATATTAAAACAAGCGGGATTTTATCCCATTAAATTCCCCTCCGGATGTTAATGAAATACACATCAACACTTCCCTTGTTTTGAATGTTTTCTTCCAAACATCCTCATGATGGACTAGTACTTGATGATAACCTGACTTCAAGCCAATCTTGGTGAAGTATTGTGCACCTCATCAATGCATGGTATTTAGTATTGGTTCTTCACTTTTATCTTATTCGGCGCACAGTACACGATGCACGTTCACTAGGTACCATCTTTCATTGGCGCGAGGACTATCAGAGTTCCACAAGGAGAAGAGCTTGGCCTAATCTTGCCTTGATCAAGAAGCTCCTAAATCTAGCACTGAACTTCATTATTCTCACAAATGGACCTGTAGTACAGTGGACAAATTGGAAGAGGGGATCTAGGAACCAAATTTATGTGATGCTTTACCGCATAATGTGTTGGTAGACACTTTGGCTCTTCAAAGAGGTCCCCATATCGTCGTAGTATCTTATAAAGTTGTTTTGGCAATGTTTGTGCAGCTTGGCAAGTTGCCAATACACACTTGTTCTCTTGCACTAGTGCTTTTGGGCGGACCATGAGTAGCATGAACATCTTCGTGTGCGAGAAGAGCTTGCGGCATTGTTTGGTAGGGACCAAAGTGATTTTGGTTGTTGCAGGTGACCCCAAAAGGTTGAAGAAGCGATCTTTGATGTGAATAGTCCACCATTGCGGCTTGGCTTGATATGTAGCATCACAGTCATACAAATACAACCTTCCAATAAAAATGTCACAAACCTCAATTAGCACGACATCATCAATGACTTTGTCCTCCATGGGCTTGTCTTTATACTGGAATATGCATTGCCACTAGACCTGGATATCCTTCCCTTGCTTCAGTCATCCCAAAGGGTAGGTTTATGATGTGTGGCAATGGCAAGGCCAAGGGGTTGGGTTGTACCTTGTGCAATGATGTTCTTTTGGCTTCTACTGTCAATGATCTCTTGGAGAGGCTAACCCTTTACCTAGAACTTGTTGTGGAAGAGACACTCTCGTTCCTTAGAGGTGTCAATGGTAGTGGCATTGGTGCTCAAACAAGTGGTGTCTGGATCAATGCCATCCATTTGTGCAGCACTTGATGTAGACTGCGCAATGAAGGATTGTGAAATGTCCCCAAATTGGGCGAATTCCCTGAAAACTGATTTTTTATGTCAAACCCTAGCAAAAGAAGGAATTCTGATTTTTAGAACAGCAAACCCTAGCTGATCTAATATGCCAAAAAAAAAACATAAATCACGCTGACACCAATGCAATACTTGGACAACTCAAACTTGACAAAATAGCCCTTCAAAGGGTGAATTGAAATTCCAAACCCTAGGCATCCCCCTCTAAGAAAATAAGATTTATTTCCTACTGATTATAACCACTTCCAGAAAAATATATTGCCCCAAAATCACCTAAAATATTATTCAAATATTCAAAAAATATTATAGAAAATTCAGAATCATGCAAGGGCATAAAAAGATCTTCAAACCCTACTAAACCACCTCCAAAGAAATTTGCCATATGGTGGAAAAATATATAAAATATTTTGGGGCAAAGATGACCCTCAAAACATGCCAAAAATCCTCTCAATACAAGTCGCCCAAGTGCAGAAATATTACAAATAATTCAGAATATTAGTTAGGGCACAAAATCACCCAAAATTGGTGTAAATCAGCCACCAACCCAATCGCCAACCTTCCCAAGTAGTTTGCTGCCCTAGGAGATAACTTTCTACTGAAAATCTAAATGTTTAAGCACAAATACAGCACTTGGATAGAGTTGCCCTATGAATAAAGATGGAGGTTTTTGTCCCTAACTTCTTTGTACACTTTAACAGTTTCATCCTCAAGTCACGAATTCAAGCTTGACATACTTGAGCATAAATTTCCATCTCCAAATTAGCATGCCTCCAAATGAAACCTTCATTTGCTTTTATACAACTCCCCCCAAGGGCACGCCCAAAAGGGAGGGAAACATATATTCAAATCATAAGGAATATTGCTTTTAAAACTCTTACTTTAGTCAAGTGACGCCCATGACCATTAAAGGGCACCAACTTAAATGACTGTTATAACATAAAGTACCTTTTACATGTATTCATTCAAAATCACTTATTTCCCTTTCTTTTTTCTCTTTTTCCTTGGCCCTTGAGAAACAAGTGAGGCTAAGCGTCTTCAATCGTTTCATGTCCAAAAGGGGGACGTGACAGATTGTTGTGCACGCCATTTAGAATCGATGTGTGAGCTTGTGTGATGTCGATGGCACCATTTGTCACCTGGGTTCTTCTTATCTGTTTGGGGTAAAAGACACTGAAGTCTTTCGGTTTTTCACAACCTTCTTGCGTTGCTTGCCCTTGCGTGGCATGTTCTACTTATACGCAACAAGGTTGGATGGTAGATAATGGTGAAGAACCAGTTACCAATACCGTGTGTTGACGACCTCTTGGACTAGCTCTGAGGTGCACAATACTTCACCAAGATCGAGATGGGGTCAAGTTATCAGTAGGTACCAATCCATCATGAGGATTTTGGAAGACAACATTCAAAACAAGGGCAGGATTGTACAAATTGTTGGTTATGCTCTAACACCAAATATATGCACCACTGGGCCGAGGATGCCAATGCGGTGGACAAAGAATGCACAGAGGTAAACTTAAAACAATGATAAACCAAAAACACACTCAAATGTGGAAGCTTGATATGCAAAATAATACAACTTCAATCAATATGCAGAATAGGGAAAATTACTTATGTGTACAAGATTCAATAAGACTAGGAATACAAGTTCCTATGATCAAAAGGTGGATGCCTCCTTACTAATTTGTCTAGACTGAATGATATAATGTAGAGCCACATATGTGGTTGAATGCTAGATACACAAAGCATGCTAGCAAACTCCTCTCTAGTTTGTGTGTGATCTCTCTCGTCTTTGTTCCCTTATGGGTTGGATGGTTACAATATATACATTATTACAATAAGTGGTTGCAACTAACGACGGATACGGAAATGCGGTAGTTCATCTTCTAGTCAAGTGATGGACCTTTCTTAAAGGGCGCAATTGGCCTTCCGGTTGTGCGGTTCCACTCATAAATTCCCTGGCATGCCATAGACCTGAAGGATCCCAGTTGGCATGCCATGTGCCATGAGGAACCTAAGACGTGGATGTTTTGTGTGTGTGCTTGTGTGCACAAGAGACGTGTGGCTTGAGTTCATATGTGGCAGCTTGGAGAGGTACCATCAAGTTGCACGTGTGCTGCAAGATATGGTGCATGGGGAACCCAAAGTCCATGTGAGGAGTAGACACACCCGCACGGAAGTTGCGCATGGATCATAAGAAGACCATAATCAGCAAGAGTGACCGATCACAGATCACAAGTATTGACACAATTGCAATATTTCTCATGATGATATATCTCAATGCATATGCAATGAACAAAAAAGAAGCCATTTAGAAATAAAATCTATGTTCAGACATTTTCATGATTCAAGGTGTTGAAATGTCGAGTAAAATTTGAATTGGAATCAGAACCATGGGCCCATGGAGAGGCATGTGGGGACAACTTATCTCCAAATGTTTCAAGTGTTGTAAGTTCAAACATGATTTTGAGTAAGATGCAGACATTAAGAATTTGTGCGAAGAGTGTGGTCCAAGGGATTACAATTAACGATGAGTACCCTAACCACATGCCAATTCACTTTGTCAAGGACACGTGAATATATGTTTGTGCAAACAACGAGTCAAAGTATGAAAAAAGTGTCTCCCAACCTAGCAATTGAGAAGGCTCTATTGAAAGAAGCTTTGCAAGCCATTAAGGAAGCCCAAGGAAAAGAGGTGAATGATTGAATTTAAGGAATAACTTTGACAAGTCCGTCCAAGCTAAAGGACTCCCAAGTTCAAATTCAATTAAAAGAAAAGAAGATGGATAAGATACATAAGACAACTTATTATAAAATGATAGTAACGAAGCACAAAACTCTTCCAAGGAGGTACAATGGCAAAGATGTTACAAATTTGATGTGACCAAGAGTTTGGAAATACTAATTGCATGTCATATGTGCTGCAATCCCTATGCAAAAGTGGTGTTAGAGTGTTCAAGAATTAGTAATCCAATGATGGGTGGTGTGAATATGGAGAAATTGGTGGAGGATGGAAGCAGCCTTCTTGCTAATTGACTTAGGAAGTCTGATAGATAGGGCCACTAAGATGACCACCCAAATAAAGGATGAAAGTTTGCATAAGATAGTGATTGATCGCCATTTAGCTTTCAACAGATTCTCAATATAGATGGTAAGCCAAAATTGGGTGGAACCAAGGGGAATTTTAATGGGGAAAGAAATTGTAATTGGGATTCCTCTTCAAAACTTGTTTAATATGTTAGATCCATAGGTGTCAGCATATAAAAGGTTGTACCATTTGACAAATGTTTTTTAATGTAGTTGGACTCGAACTTTGTTTTGAGTCACATGCATACCAAGCCTTTTGGATCATTAAATGACTGGGGTCTTATTCACAACAATTGTAATGTCCCCCTTTTTGGCATAGTTTGCTTTTGGAGTCCTTAGCTTGGTTGTTCCCACAAAACTAAGGGAAGAAAGAAAAGGGAACATAGAGGGAGGCTAATCTATGAACAAAAAAGTAAAAAGTACTTAAGTGTTCTAATTTTCAGTTGAGTTTGCAAAAAGGTAATTTTAATCTTATGTTCACATAATCTGATGCAGAGCAAAAAGGTAAAAAAATTTGATTTATTTCCTATATTTTTCTGAGGTAAGGCGAATCAGTTGGGAAAGAAATTGAGCATCTTCGGAGGGTTTTTAGACTCCGCTTGACAAGGTACAAATTTGATGTGACCAAAAGTTTGGAAACACTAATTGCATGTCATATGTGCTGCAATCCCTATGCAAAAGTGGTGTTAGAGCGTTCAAGAATTAGTAAGCTAATGATGGGTGATGTGAATATGGAGAAATTGGTGGAGGATGGGGCTCAGCCTTCTTGGTAATTGACTTAGGAAGTCTTATAGATAGGGCCACTAAGATGACCACCAAGATAAAAGATGAAACTTTGCAGAAGATAGTGATTGATGGTCATTTAGCTTTCAACAGATTCTCAATATAGATGGTAAGCCAAAGTTGGGGAACCAAGGGGGACTTTAATGGGGAAAGAAATTGTAATTGGGATTCCTCTTCAAGACTTGTTTAATATGTTAGATCCATAGGTGTCAACATATAAAAGGTTGTACCATTTGGCAATTTTTTTTAATGTAGTTGGACTCGGACTTTGTTTTGAGTCACATGCATACCAAGCCTTTTGGATCATAAAATGACTAGGGTTTTATTCACAACAATTGTAATGTCCCTCTTTTTGGCAAAGTTTGCTTTTGGAGTCTTAACTTAGTTGTTCCCTGTAATGTCCCAAATTCCGGATCATTTATAAACAAGTACTAAAGACCTTTACTTTCCCCATACACTAAGGGATCAGTTTTAAGGTTTTATTTTATTAATTAATTATAATTGCCCAAATAATGATTTTTATCATTTATCCATATAAAGCAATTCTAGTTGCTTAATAGAATATTTTTAAAAGTGGTTTTTACCACTAGTAATTAAAGAATAAATAATTATTGGATTATTGCCTAAAAGTAATTTTAATTACTAACTATTATTAAGGCATTTAATTTAAATATTATATTTGGAAAAAGAGGAATGTTGGCTTGGGAGATGAACAAAGAAAAGAAAATATATTTTAAAAAAGTTGACAAGGAGGTGTTATAAGGTATTTTACCCCCCCAAGGTGGTTCGCCCCCTCTCGAAGGTACAAATACAAGTTGGAGATCTTATTATTAACATGCCAAATTTTATATTGTGAATCTTCATGCTTAAAGAATGATTGGGATGTATGCCCAATAATTGCTCCCGCGGTTTTGAGCTGATTTATTAAAAAAATGTGTTTTTAACACCACCTTACAAAGGAATATTTTGTTGTTTGCCCTAGGAGTGGGGTGATTTGCTTTGGTGATCTTTGGAGAGGGTTTTGAGGACAAATTAAGTGTCCAATTGCTCAAAACTAGTTGCTAGAATTTATTGTTTTTCTGTAGTGTGATGTTGGGTTTGTTGGATGATGGGCCAAGTTTTCAAGGGTTATTTGATTGAGAAATAAATAATTTTTTGAATTATTATTTATTTATTTGTCATAATTTTATGGTGAATTCGACTTCATGAAATGATGATTTGGTCTTAACAAATAATTTATGATTTTTCCTAACTGTGGTGATTTGGTTAGGCAAGCTTGGAAGGCCCTTGAGGGTGCCCTTGCCTCTAGTTTGTGAATAATATTTAATTTTGATTTTATTGCAGCGATTGACTTGGGCGACTTCACTTGGGAGGTTGTTTGGTCACTTTGGGTGCCCTAGAAAATAGCTGGAAGTATTCAAATATTTTTGGCATTTTTTCTATGATGATTGCAAGGGTTTGAGAAAGATTTTGGACGGAGAACAACTATTATTTTTCTGAGTAAAATCAGATAGTTTCCAGCAAGCATATTTCTGAAATTTATCTTCATTCAAGTGGAAAAATGTACACTTCATTAATTTTCAGTTGTTCATATTTGCATGCTTCGAGGTGAATTAAGGTTGAATCAATTGTTAGAAATTGTCTATTTATCCCTTGTACTTTAGCACCAAAGATTTGGTAGGATTAGGTGTGTTGAAGCTTCATTTTTCAGCTAGGGTTGGTTGATTTTTCAAATTTCAAATTTCAAAATTTATTTGCATAATATTAAGATTTTAGGGAAAACCCTTATTTGGTCTATGAGCCCAAAAAAGGGACATTACATTCCCACAAAGCTAAGGGAAGAAAGAAATGGGAACATGCAAGGGGTCTAATCTATGAACAAAAAAGTAAAAAGTACTAAGTGTTCTAATTTTCAGGTTGAGTTTGCAAAAAGGTACTTTTAATCTTACGTTCACATAATCTGATGTAGGGCAAAAAGGTAAAATAATCTGATTTATTTCTTATATTTTTCTGAGGTAGGGCGAATCAGTTGGGAAATAAATTCGGCATCTTTAGAGGATTTTTAGACTCTGCTTGACAAAGTATAAATTGTTATATTATTTTTTATTTTTGTGGCAATTAATCTTAAGGGTTTGAAGGAATTTTGGAAGGGAAAGGCAAGGGTTTAATTCTGAAAATTCTATCCTTATTTTTTGAGTGGGGCGATTCACTTTTGAGGGGTGTGCAAGAGTTAAGGGTGCCTTGTTTGGCCCTAAACAATAGGCCATTAATTATTGTTAATATTGATGAATTTTATTAATATTTTTCTAGTGGGTTATGGCATGAATACAAGTCCAATTTGTGAAGTTATTACATGATATTTATTCCTATTTATGGAGACTTGGTTGTGAAAGAAATTGATCATGTTTTAGGCCCTAACACTGGCCAATTTTGACATAATATGCATGCTGGAATTTGTCTACAATTTATCTTCAGTTGTAGAGAGTTTTTCAAAGTGGATTTGGTGCCAGTAAAAGGATATTAAAATCAGCTTTGGGACGTTGGCAATTTGGAGGGGAAAACACATCAATTCAGCTTCACTTCTTCAATCAGTGTGAGCCATTGTGGGCTAAATCTCATAAGGGATTTTTTTAATTATTTTTGAACATTTGAAAGTGTGAGATTTTCAGTTTGGTGATGCATATTCAGCCCCAGGGTTGGCTGGTTTTAAATTTTCAGAATTCACTTTTTGTTTGAGTTTGTTAAGGGTTTGTTGGAAAACCCTCTTTTTTCATCATTGTCCCAATTTGGGAACATTACAACAATTCAACATACATCTTCCAGATTTTGCTGGCAAAGAGCAATAGAGGAAAAGATTATTTACTCTTTCTCATTTAATTGTATAAGAGTTTTCATTACTTATACGTCGCCACCAAGCTCATTACTCTCTTATTCTAATCTTTTAATCTTTGTTTAAGGATTCTAAATCTCCCTACAAACCTAAACATTTCATGTCCTTGAATGGAGCGACCTATGTTCCATTGTTCTTCAATTTTCTTATCAATTTCAGTGATTTGAATCCATTTGTTTAGATGGATGAATTTCCAACTGAATCACCCTGCAATCTGAGAGATTTTGATAATACATATGGAGTATTAAAATCTATCGGCAACTGTGGCAACTTCTCTTGAATTCCATGATGAAAGCATTAGCATGGCTTTGGATATTCACCACCCTTAACACGGGAAAAAGTATCATAATTCAAAAACATAATGGTGCACTCCATGAATAATGGGCCGTTGCACCTTCCTCCAACTTTATAAACTTGTGATATTTATTGTGCAATCTCTTAAATTGCAAGACTTGGACATCTAGTCTTATAGACAAGGGGTCATTACACTGATTTATTTAACACTTTGGGGTCCCACAAGGATTATATGCAAATCAAGGGCATCAGCAAGCTGTCCTCCTAGAAAGCATTAACTCGTTCCTTGTGGTGAGATGAACAAGATAAACTAAGAAACCTGTTAAGTCAAACACTAACTAAAAACATAAAAAAATATACATTTCTTTGGTTTTAAAACACTTAATCAAATGAGCAGCAAACTCATCTGATTTTTACTTCTGTCTTCTTCATTTCCATTGTCAAAACTTGAGTTTCAGAATCCAAATAGGTTCATCATTTATATCTTCTAGTTGCTTGCTTTGTTGCCCATTCCTTTCTCGACAGATTACTTTGATCACTAGTAATAAGGTCTCATGAATTATTAAACATCACTCAAAATTACAAGCAGCAAAAAATATGAACCAAACATTCCAGAGTAAAGTTGGCTTGCAGAATATCCTTTGGCCAGCTATCAATTGCTGCATTTACTGATTTAAATGGTTGGAAAGATGAAGCATGGAGCCCCACATTAGCTGAGAATATTTTCACAAAATCGGATGAAGTTTGAAAGTGAAAACATAGAAATTAAAACTAGTTTCTATAGTCATCTGATTGGTCAATATGCGTATGAAAGTAACCTATTATAGGTTCCTATGCATGAAATACTTAAACTACCAATAAATTAATGCTCTTCCCTTACTCTTTGTGCAAAACATTTATATGGAAACTACATCAAATAGATGCTAGATGGGTGGTTGACATGTGAAAATCATCTAGATATCTGAAGCAAAAATGAGGATTGGACAGCTTCAAGAGCCAAAATGAAAGAGATCAGATATATGGAACTTTCGATTAAATTTACAAGGCATTACATACACCAAAAGCTTTGCCAATTGAGTGTAATGTCCCCAAATAGGATAATTTCTGAATTCTGGATTTATTTGGAAACCCTAACAAAAAATGTTAAATTTTGATTTTTGTGACAGCAAACCCTAGCTGCCAAATAACTCCAAAAATAGCATAAATTTATACTAAACCCTAAGCAACAATTGGCTGATCCAAACAAACAATTTTATCCCTCCAAAAGCAATGAATAACCCTCAAACGCTAGACACCTCCAAGCTGGATTTAAATATCAATTTGTAGCTAAATTATTCCAATGAAACCCTCATAAATTTGCATAAAAATTACAAAATTTATGATGAAAATCTGAATGTATTTGGAGCCACAAGCCCCTCAAATCAAATCGCCAAAGCCAGAAAAATACATATGATATTTATTGAATATTTTTAGAGCAAGATGACCCTCAAAATATGCCGAAATACCTCACAAAGCAAGTAGCCACACTGCAGAATTATTGGAATAAAATCATAATATATTTTTTACCCAAAATAGGTCTCAAAACCCTCTCAAACCCTATAAACCATCTCTCAAGTCAATTAGCACTAGCTGAAAATAATCAATTCCAGCACCACAATCCATGCAACCCTCCAATGAGGGGTCTTAATCCTTTTCAAAATAGCTCCCAAGGTTCCAAACCCTAGTCGCCCCACTCCAAGTGCAATATTTTTGTATTTTCTAAATATTATGTGCAAATACAACCTCAAGGTGAATTTGCCCTAGTTGAGAAATGAGGATTGGCATCCCCACTCCTTCCCTGCTTGAAGGTTTTCGTCTTCAAGGCAATGGCTCAAGTGTTTCGTGCTTAATAATCAGTATTTGAATATCAATAATAACATGAACCTCTCTAAATGATTCATCTTTTACCTTTATAGCCTTCTAAGTGTGGCGCCCAAAAAAGGGAGAATAACTCAAATAATTAAAAGACCTTTTTCTTATAATCTTTTTTAAATCACTTAAACCTCCATGACCCTTAAAGGTCCCCTCTTTAATTAAAATAAGAAACATAAAGTAACTTTCAAAAAGGTACCTTTTACATATATTCAATAAGAAACACTTAATTATCTTTCCCTTCTTACTTGTCCCTTAGCCCCAGGGAATTAGTTAAGGCTAAGGGTCTTCAATGATGTCCCTATCAAAAGAGGGACATGACATTGAGAACAGGGTTTGGGGTGAAAGTATGCAAGCTGATGTCTTAGCATCCTCCTCCTCTCTAGTACTAACATCCCTTAAAGGTGCTTGTGTGCTTTGTGGGTCCCTTTGCCTTTTGATTACTACCAATGTATGTGAGAGTAAGGTCATAAAAGAAATGAATACTCCTAAAATCCCACAATTTTTTAAAATGTCTAATTAAAAAGAGACTAGAAGCTCCAATTGATTAACAATTTTAATTTAATCTTTTATAACTATTTTCTTTCTTGAGCCTTTTTTTATATCGTTGATTTTTGTGCTACTGAAGTGGTGCAAGTTTACAGAGATCTATTTGAAAGGGTTCTCCTATAGCCCCCTTCCTCTATGTCATTGCAACAAATGCTCTCAATTACTTGGAGGCAGCTAGAGTGCAAACACAAATTCTAAATATTGTCTTTACCAATAGGTAACCACTTAATTTTCATTTTGCTGGTCATTTAACTCTCTCACTTAAAATTGGATCAGGATTCTGTAAAGGGACCATGCTTCTCTTAGACACTTTTGCAAAATATGCTGGAACAATGGTGAGGGAAAAACAGAAATTATTATTATTGGTCAAGAAAAGTCCCCAAATTGGCCAGATAAAAAATAGAAGCTCCTAAAACAAGAAGAAATCATTTGTCATTCCTTTTGGTATTCAGCTTTCCATTTTTTTTATCAGTGGAAGTGGGTAGTGGCCAAGTTCGGAAAAAAAAACATCATGCTTGAAGTAGCCTCGACCTCCCCCTAGCCATGAAAGTTACATTTTTAACAAACTTCTTTTAGTGGTGCATATCTACTACTCTTGCGTGGGCTCCTCTCAAGTCTCCTATAAAATGCTGCAAAAGGTAATCAAAAGATTTCTTTGGGGAAAACATGGTGGGGTGAAAGGGATACCACTTGTAGCTTGGGATTTCTGCACTTTAGCGAGGAATCAAGTGGGGTGGGGTATCTTGACATAAGGGTTCAAGATGCTTCCCCTGTAGGAAAGTGGATGCTTAATAAGAGCAATAGAAGGGAATGCACTATGGCAGATTTTATTTCTTCATCATATCCAAGCTGGATAGCATATTCAAGGTATTAGGGATCTTTCAAACTCTATGACATTATTGATAAGCCAAAGGCTTTCACACTTTCAAGTTGAGCAATTCTTAGAAGTGTGTGGGTTGCTTGGAAGATAGTGTAACTTTTTCTAATGAAAATTTGAGGGGCTACAAGATGTTTGGGATCTTAAGGCATGTCCATTTGGAGTTTTCATTCTCCAAGCGGGCAGTTTGGTCTCTTGCCAAGTTTGATGGTTAAAGATTGCCTAAAAGGGGGCCTCTTCCACTATGGAGATGAATGGAATCAAGAGCGTCAGCAATGGCACAATTGGTGCAACTCAAATTGAGCCCAAAAGTTGAAAAGAGGAAAAGCAAGCCTACCAAAACCTTTGTAGATAGATCCCTTGAAGTTAATTTTTTGAAATGCAACTCCAAGAAATAAGACATTTTTGGAGAGATTGGAAATGGAGTAGTGGGAATTCCTTCAACAGCTATGGGACAAAGGATCGTTATGAATGAGTTAGGCAGGGTGAGGGACCATTAAGTGCGCTAGCAAAGGAGGTGCCAGTTCACTTGGAAAGCACAATATTATTTTAAGTATTAATTTTTTGAGTTGCTAATGCTCCACCAAGGATTAGCAGTCAAAACAAGGCTTTTGTAAGTTGATGCTATAGATTTTGCTTGTAGTTTGTGTCATAGAGATGAAACAGTTGACCGTGTCTTTTGGAAATGTTCATTTTTAAAGACCTTTGGGCTCGGATTCAAACTGAATTTAATTAGTTATTCACTGCCCCGTCTTGGAAAGGTCCTTTCCTTGGGGATACTTATAAGATTAAGGACAGATGCAAACTGTTATGGTATACAATTCAGTTGGCTACTGTTGGATTATTGTGAAAATTCAAGTGTAAGGCTACCCTTTATGAGGAAACTTCCCCTTGGTCTAGGGGAGTTGAGAGTTTTTAAACAGGGTTGGCTTTGCTAGTCAAATTCAAATTCAAGTGTTTCCATAAAGGGGTGGAGACCTTGCCTCTTCGGGCACACATGCAAATGTTAGCTTTGCTAGCATTCTTGTATATCTGTTGTTGGGTTTGCTAGCATTCTTAAGAAGAAACATTTTCAGCCAGCATAAAGGTAACAATCTAAGTCAATGGAAGATTTTTGCAAGTAATGTTCCCATTAAAGAAACATTAAAGTTTAAACAGTCCAATGAGAAACTATATCACTTCAATTAGCAATCCAAAGCACATCAAAAGGTTCTGCAGCTTGTTTCCATATCACAGTCACTTACCCGGTCACGTAAGATACGTTTATCTACTTCAATTTGTTTTTCACCCATTCCTTTCACCATGCCTCCTGCCTGCCTTTCAAGATGAGTCCACATTCGTGTCAACCGGGGTAGCTGATACTCCATCTGTGCTAGTGTGACCTGTTTGGTAAGAACAAGAACAATGTTAATTAGTCCCATAGAATATCAAAAATCCAGAGCATTGGTGCCATAAGCTCGTGCTACAGACAACTTAGTAATGCCATCATTTATTGAAAAACTCAGTACATGCCATATTCAATCCTAGGATATCTTTCAAAAAACAATTATGATCAACCATAAATGCAATAGTTTTTTCAACTTCAAATTTCAATAATGGGGGCCTGCATTATTTTTCTACAACATAGGTTAGCCAGCATGCAATGAAATATGCAATCTGAGCTGCACCCAAGTGACAACCGTAACCTTTACCAAAAATTATGCAGTTGCAAGTAAATACAATGGCTGGGAGCACATATGTCATACAATAAGTCTTCTACTGACTTCCTTTAAAAGACCAAAATCAAGGCAGCCTTTCACAAGGATAATTCTAGACTCCGCTTAGGAGACTTGAATATAACTTGCTTATGGATGGATATAGACTCTCTACCCCTTAGGAAAAAGTCTCAGATGTTGAGCTTTCTAGCTTTCAAAGGAAAATATTTCCCGTGCTTTTATTACACAGCTGATTTAATCCTCATTCTTTTGTGTAATATAAGTTGCATTTATATCCAACATAAAAGTAAATGTGTAGGGTAGTAAGATAGAAAGACAAACAGAATACGTAAATCCATGATCAGACGAAACACTGCAACCAACATGCAACAAAACCAGCTATGAACTGAAATTCAACAATGAATTTAATTGAGACCAAAATTGACTCACTGAACATTCATAGTAATTTCAGCCAATTAAGCCAAAAATGAAAGAAAACAGTAAAAAAAAGCACAAGAATATCCAATTGAAGTGCAGGAATTTTCAGCTTGATAAGTTTTTTGGGTAGACTTTAGAGAAGTCTTGTCAAAATATCATGATATTAGATGGTAAAGGCTGCTTGAAGCTCAAATATGTACATATCAAACCTCTATCCTTCTAAAAATAATAAAATGTAAAAGCTTGAGGAACGATGTGCATAAATTGCAAATAAATGGAAAGCAAATGCCTTTCCAATTTTGAAAATGAGAAAATCCCATGACTTCATTATTAGAATGTTCTTTGAACTAGAAAAGCATCCTCAAACTAGAGAAAAAAATATATTATTCTAAAATGTTCTCCAGGTGTCCCACAATAAAGGGGTTGGTGGAAAGAGGCAGGAAACTCTTGAGTGTATTTAGAGAAGACTTTATGAAGGATGCATGTAAACTTTGATGAAGCAACAAAAGGAAATTTGGACAAAGGAGGAGGCAGTGGCATGTTTAGAGTTCCTCAAGATCGCCATAATCATCTATGCCATCTATGTTGGTAAGGATGCAATAAATCAAACCGAAGCTTTAGCTCTACTGAAATGTAATGTCCCCTTTTTCGAATAAACTAAGGAAATAATAAAAATAATATTTTAAGTTTTTCCAGTGACTTACTTTATTAAAGGACAGATTAATATTATTTAATTATTAAAAGTTCAAGTTTAGTAAAGTGTTTTTCCAAGGGAGCCTAAAATGATGTTATTAAGTGACATTAGGCATGCGGATTTTAAAAGGTTCCTAAGTCACTTTGAATTATATTTTGGGGAAACGGAGAAAATAGAAAATAATATTTTATTTTCCCAAAAGTGTCTATAAAAGAAGGGCATTGAGATCATTTGGAAAGTATTCTATTTTGCCATTCATTTTTTCAACTTGTTAAGTTTTGAACAGTTTGCTTTAACTTTCAACATCAAAGGACAAAAACCCTCTAGTGGATTTAGACTAGAGGACGAAAACCCTCCAGTCTTCTGTGGTGGTTCCATTTAGGCGCTGCAAATGGGCATCAACCATCAAATTTCTGTGTTTTCAACACAACCAAGGAAGCATTGAATATTTTTGGGTCAGTGATATCAGCTAGGGCATCATCTACAACAACTAGGGTATAATTTGAAACAATTGGAAAATCATCACAAGGGCTGATGTCACCATCCCTAGGACTGAAGTCACACTTTGGAAGGGCAATGCCATCATTTGGGCTGCTTTTAGGCCAGTATTAATGCTGGTACAGTCTGCTGTAATTTTCTGAATTTTCAATTGAAAAAATAAATAAAAATACTGATCTTTCCTTACCTAAAATTCCATAAAAATTATAGTTTATAGTATTTATTCTTGGCTGAAATTATTTATTAAAACTCAAAAATTTGCAAGGGTTTTATCAGTAAAATACAGCCATTTGATTTTCAGTTGTAAGGGTTTTAAATAAAAATTCAGAATTTATTTTCTATTGTAAGGTTTTTTGTAAGGGATTCCAGTAATCCGAAATTATTTAAAATATCCATTTAAAGATATTTCATGAAAGGACTTATTTCCAAAGACAAAAGGATGGATCAATATTTGGGTGGAAGATGACTCGATGATCTTGATCAATGCAACCAAAAATCATAGATGTCCATCCTGAAGATTGAATGAGATTCTTAAAAAATCCTTATTCCATATAAAAGATATAATTAACCCTTATTAAACAATGAAAATAAAGTACTAGATAAAGATGTTAACGTTGGGGTGTCCTTGCCAAGTCCATAAATGAAAAGACCCAGCATCCCCCTTTCTCAAATGAGCTCCAACACCTAGTGGTATCTGACTTCCAAGCAAATATGGAGTAAGTCCAATAATTGTGAGGGGTAAGGGCATAGGGGAATTGGAAATTTACCTATGAACCAATAAAAGGTCATTTCATAAGATATGTTGAGGAAAAATTGTAAAAACAAAAGGACAAAAAAATTAAAAAGGAGAGAAAAGAGGGGTTAATGATTTGAAGGCCATATTTGAATGATGTGCAATCAAAGCAAAAAAAAGGCAGGTTCCTTGTTGATCATTGATTGGACTGCAGTGACATCACTACTTCTAGTGAAGGTAAGGGGGATTAATAGGTTCATGGTATACACATTCTTTCAATCCAGAAGCATAACATTGATCAGGCAGTAGGAGAGGTAAAAGAGTGAAAATTGGTTGCATTAAACTAACGAAGAAAGCTAAGTAGCGAATCCTGGTATCAATGTGGGTGCAGGGTTCGGGTATGCCGGTAGGGCAAATTTTTGCCCCAGGTATGGATTGGGTACGATTGTAAAAATATATAATCAATCGTACCCAATCCATACTTGGGGCAAAAATTTGCCCTACTGGCATACCCAAACCCTGCACCCACATTGATACCAGGACTGGCTAAAATATAAAAATTATATCCAAATAAGCAAAATTAACCACATAATATGCATAGAATAAACAAAATAAGTTAAATAATAATTCATAATTTAATGTTAAAAGTTATGATAAATCCAAGTATATTGATTGAAAAACCACACTCTAGCCAAAGTTGGGGTCTACACCAATATATGTTAGTTGCATTACTTGGCCCGCACACCCTAACCGTGACCCAACCCTTCAATTACAAGGTGTTTCACTATCAATCATGCCTTAAGTGTTATTAGTCACCCATGTTATTGTTACCCAAGTCTTTTTCCCCTCCACACCTTTTCGACCCTTTTATTTTTTAACATACTCTCTGCTAATCATTTCCTAGCTCTTAAAGCTCTCTCAATTATTTATTTAATTCCTCTTACTTTTTTGTTTTCCCTTCCAACGTTTTTCACAATACTTACCAAGGAAAAATATATCACAAAATACAATCACCTCCGTAGTTAACCGAAAACACAATCACCATTAATAAGGCATTTATAATTGTTATTGTTCTATACTAATATTCCATATCATAATTAGTTCTTACATGTTTTATTTTCCACGCCAAACCGGTGTCGTTTATCTCACACTTTGTCTCTGCCCAAACAATTTCCACACAAAAGCTACAATAAATAATGTTTACAAGCACCATCTCTTACGACTTCTTATGCAATGTCACAATCATGACCTTACATATCTTTAGTCAGCAATTCAACACATAAAACAAGGTTGTGCACTAACAACTATCAAATATGTTCTCTTGCTTCATCAACAAGCCCTTTCATCATTTTCAAAACAATGGTTATGTGACGTTTGCAAATTTGTAAGGTTTCAATTTGCATATCTAGGGCTTGCTTTGTGGGTACACCCTTCGATTTGGCTTGGGTATTTCCCAGTCAGCCCAGGTAAACTTGTCCATCCTTGGACAGTCCCAAACGTACCCAGGCCAAACTAGAGGCTATATTGGAATAGGATTGGTCCCCCTATGGTGAAGGACCCAACTACATGGGGAGAAAGGAAGCGGTTGCTCTTTGGTAAGGTTGAGAAAGACATCGAGTAGGGGCTCAACTTGAGTCCCCCTCTAGTGTTGAAGACCCAAACAAGGGCTCAAATTGAGTGGCCCTCTAGTTCTAAAGACCCAAATATTATTATCGCAAGAGTAAGTTTTCCTATCTACCTCAAAGGCAAGAGCTTCAAAAGCACAAAAAGGAGATTATAAAGGTGGGAAGGATAAAGGAAAACAAACGATACAAGTAGTCTTTTTTTTCCATTTGTCTATGGCCCAAAAGCAGAGGGATGACAAGGTATATGGCAAAGACATGGACATGGATATCTCATCTTTCATCAATGTTGGCCCCAAGTTTTGAGTGTAGGGCCTCAATCCGTGAGTTTTGGCCAAGTGTAAGCTATTAGCGTGTGGAATTAAAGCAAAGCAGTGGAAGGCACGCGCGTAAGAAGAGGGATTTGAGCATACAAGCAAAAGACGAACTAATGAACACCCACACAAAGGCAGGAGAGCAACTAAGGAAGAAGAGTTGCACGCAACTAGGGAAAAAGAGTTGTGTGTGGCCCCAAACACTTATCTACAATGAAGCAGTTAGAAATTTGGGATTCACAGGAAAAAAACAGGTGCATGGAGCAACATGTAAAGCACAAATGGACACTTGTTCAGCAATGAGTGATCCACCTATCTTGTAGAGTAAGGCAGTGGAGTGTCAATATAAACCCACCCCTACCATTATAATAGGGACTATTGAAGTTGTCGGATTGATGCTATTATGTTTTATCGAGAGGACTATTGTTCTCGATGTATGCATGAGGATTAGTTGCAAGCTATGGAAACCACTTCTGCTTTGAAACATGATGTATATCTGCTCAAACTATATATAGAAGATCTTGTTAATGGTGGATCTGAGTAGTGTGTTTGAGATTACTATTGCATGTATTATTTGATTAGCGTGAATTAGGTTGTAGATTTGTGTTTGCTTTCTTGTATGCTCATGCATTCTGTAAATATAATGGCTGCCATGATAGAATGGATTCTCCTTAGCCGACTATAACAAGGGTTCGGTAATCTCTCTTTGTGCCTTGAGTAAGTGCTTAAGTGATAGGTCGGCGTAGGTAGTGTATGTGTTGGCTTGTATTGTGGCAAAGGATGACATAGGAAGTGCATAAATTAGCCCAACAATCAACAACTTCTTCCACAAGCCTTGAATGCACATTTGGGTCAACCATATACTGAAGGTGGCAAGAGAGATATGGAAAATTCAAGGTTGTTGAGCTGTTAAAAACCTGATGTTGGACCATAAATGCACATTCGGGAGGTGAGGTGTGTTTGGTGTGACACCAAACTTCTATTGCTGGGATTCTCTTGAATGCAAGAGGCACTTACATTTTCCAGCAGCACCAACTAGACTTACAAGAATCTCTTATAGCCTGAGCGTGCTTGATGGAGAAGGCTTTTGTATTCCATAGAGGAGGAACGAGTTCAATCCAATGAAGTATGTACGCCTAGTATGAACAATATCATAGTCACAAGGTTCGGAAAGCCGAATCCATTAGGGAGGGCAAACAAATCCGAAATCCGAAATTCTGGAAAAAATTCAGAAAAATCCGATATAGAATAAATAAATATATATATGTGAGCATAGTTTTATAAATATGTAAAACTAACAAATACAATGAAAAGCATTAATAAAATAATATAAAATATTAGTATTATATGATTTTCGGGCCTTTTTTTGTGCATAAAACCTAAAAAATAAAAAATAAAACAAAATTATTTTTTTGAAAAAAAACAGGGGCAACTCAAACGAACTTATTTGGGTTGGCCAAAAAATCCGGATCCAGCCGGATTTTGTGCAGATTTGGCCGAACCTTGTGACTATGAACAATATATAAGGTAACAGGAAAAAGTAACCCTCTTGTGGGTTCACAATGGAGGCGTCTAACTTAGCAGTGACCTAAAAAACTACCTTTACCTTTGTGTATCCCAAGTGAGCCTAATGGTGAAAGCTTGCGTACTCGATATAGGTGGCATAGGTTCAAATATGGTTGAGGGTAGGGTATGTACCCCAAATATGAAATAATATATAAGGTAAATGGAAAAACAATCCACTTGAGAGCTTCCACACACCAAATTGGTCTTGCTTGGTGGTGACCTAAGAAGTACCTTTACTAACCGTCACAAGGATTTCAAAGTAGTGCTAGAAGAGGTCTCTACAAAAGATCATCATCATCATTGCAAAACACATGAATGTGACTTTCCCAGATCACTTGGTGGCCCGCTTCATTCCTGCTTTGCCAAACCCTCTGATGAGGATCCCATGGACCATATTCAAGTGGACTCCTTTGATGAATAATATAAATGGTGAACTGTTATAACATCCTGCATAAGACTTAAATCTGTGGGATGTTTTTATAATTAACACAACAGCACTATTTCACTATCATAAGGTAGCAGTGCAATTCTGTTGTAGTGGGTTGTTTTGAGAATTTTGAAAAACTTATGTGAATCTTGACAAATCTTCATAATATATAAAGACTACTAGGTAATCTACGTTTGTTCTACAATTTTGATGCTGAATTCTTTATGCTTTCTGGTTCTCATATAGAGGGTAACCCATGAGGCCCAACATGGGTTGTGGGAAACACAATGGATTGCTCAAAGTGGAGGGAAATAAGTGACAGTGAGAGTGCATAGAGGGAGGCTGCAATACGCTCACTACGATGAGTTTCAGGATTTTGCACTTTAGATTGGTCTTTGTTCTTTTCTCTTTATGTAGGAACACCGATGAACTCTTTATGAAATCTTATGAGGGTTGTGTTTGGCATGAGTTGTATCTAAGGCTACTTCCAAAATGATTGAGCTTCCATTCTTAGGTCATTATCTGCATGAATCTGCTACCTCTTCATCTTGGTTTGGGTTCAAGAATAAACTTAATTTGAATATCAGATTGGGATTTGACAGATATTGGGTTTCTAGCCTTTGGTAAAATCCTCATTTACTAAGCGTGGGATCCAAGGATATGGTTTTTCTGATAAGAACTAAGCATGTAATTTTTCTCTCCCTGGTGGTATAGGCCAGATTTCATCAAGGCACTCCTTGAGTAAATGGGAGTGACCTTTGGGTGACCCCAATGGGCTTCCCTTTTTACTTGGTCTTGCCCCCCCTTAACCTTGGTTATACCGAGCGAAAACAAAATGTTCTCCAAATGTAAATAAATCTAACCGTCACATCCAATTCCGCTCTACAAAACTATTTAAGCATTAATAGTGGATTATGAGACTAATGATTTGTAATCCCGATTTTTAAGTTTGAGTTGGATGTGTGTGTGTGTGTATGTATGTTGTATGAATGACAATTATATTATTTGTTTCGTGATCAGTATCTTGATTGGATAGAATTTGCATATGTTATACTATGCTTTATGATCATAATGATTGATTTCATTTGCAGGTTATTTGCATTCAGCAGTTTATTGATGCTTATATATTGATTATTGTGCTAACTACCCGTTTGTTGGATTGAAGTGGTTGCAGAATTGCCCTGCCCTCATAGGCAGTACAGAGGGAGAGTATCATCAAAGAGGGAGGTGCAGATACCAGCTTTGGGGGTTGAGAGATTTCCGCCGAACCCGCACACACCACATCTAGTTGCTTGAGTGAAATGAATATTGCTTGCTTTGGTTGTTTTGACAGCAAATGAGTCGTGTTTGCATTGTATGGGTACAACATTTGTTGTGATTTGATTAGCATGTGAAATCCTTGCATTGACTGGATGTGTTCTTTAAATCTCTATAGGAGCTAAAACCGTATTGTGGTAACATAGAATGCATTCTAGTCGGTTGAGGTATGAGTATCATTGGTCTTGTTTGATTGCTTGATTCATCTTGTTTGAACTGGTCACAATATACCTTTTTGATGACTTATTAAGGAGGCAAAAGAGGCAAAAACACCCCAAAGCAAATTGATTTAAATAAACCTTGAAACGTTCTATGTTGTTTGGTTGTTCAAATCCATTGGCATCTATTACAATGTTGAAAAGTAATGCAATTTAGGTTATTTTGAAATTTTGAAAAAGGTAAAAAGGGATTAGGTTTTGTTTGTTGCTATCATTAAGGGAGTTGACTTTGATTATGGAGAGTTGGAGGGTTTTCTCACAGCTGCCATGCCAGAGATAAGGGAAATGACTGCAAGCTAACGGCAGAAGGGTGGAGTTCGAGCATTGATTGATTAGAGTTGCATAATGGCATACTTGCAGGAAAGAAGAGTTCCTGGACATGCAAAACGTGCATGAGTTTTGGAAAAAGGATAAGAAGAGGAAAAAGGAGGACAAGGGACGGCAGAAGGAGAAAGGATAGCTCGGCAATTGGGGAGTAAAAAGGGTCTATCATTACACTTTTTGATCAGCAAAACACCCTATAACCAGGTCGGTTTACCTTTCTTTCTTGTCTATTTGAATAGCAGAAAAAAAGAAAATTACGTGAGTTTTGATATGGGTTTTATTATATTCGTTGAATGCATGAAATGATGGATTTTGGCAAAACTTTTAATCTAAATCCCTAGTTTCAGGTCTATAGACCTCGGGATGGAACTCAATTCCATCCTCAGGCCCATAGAGCTGAAGGTCAAGCCAGACTTAAATGAAGAACAAGCCTAAAAATTGTATCCAATACCTTTCCTTCAAACCCACAAACCGCTGTAAGTTTACAGAGCTTGTCTCGACTTGTTATAATCCTGCATACTTGTACATAATTAATTGTTATATAAATTGGGGGTTTTAACTATATAGTCCTGCATGTTTTCAACATGAACCAAAGAGGAAAAATCTGGGTATGTTTTGTTATAATTTGGAACCTGTGCTAAGATTTGGTTTCCCTTTTGTAATGGCCCTAATGGGGATAAACGTGTATACATATACATGTGTATATAAAAATATATACATATGTATATATATAATATACATATATAAATAAATATATATGACTGAGTAAAAGAAAACGTGACCAGATTATCGTGATTTGGTTGAGTTTGGTAATCCATTTTCATGGTACGCATAAGTGGATATATATATATATATATATGAACAAATACATTTACATTCACTTATGTTAGCGAATACTTGTTCCTTTTTGATGATTTAATACAGCTATAGGATATAGTAAGGTAATTTGGGTTTGTATAGACGGATTTTATGACCAGCTTCTCGTTTGATTAGATTGATGTGACCTGGGTTCTTTTATTAATTGTCAAACGGTAAAGGGCGATAGGAAATGAAGAATATGAATATTGATGTGTATATATATGCACAAATATCCCTATATTTGTATGTGTGTGTGTGTGTGTGTGTGTGTGTATAAATATATATATAAACATGTAAAAATGTTGCAGGCCCATGTACGGACTAATTGAATGATAAAATCTATACATGTATAAATGTTAATATTGATTTGGGGAAAACCATTTCTTTAATAGTAATTACAGATGAACAAGTTCTATGTGTATACCTTGATATATGGAATGGGTTTGCACTTATCCAACTAGAACATGCCATGAGGTATTAGAACTAAATTTATATAAATTGTTAATAAGGTGGTAGTTTGTGTTGGATATTGAGGGACTAAGCATCCAGGTCATTAAGCACATTTGGGTGAACTCAAAACCGAGTAAGGTGGTAGTAGAAGCCTTTAGGTGTTATAGATATTTAATAATGTTCTTGGTAACTATTTCTTTTATGCATGAAAATGAGCAGTCAACCATTATGAGCTAGTGACCCTGAACCTTCTTTTGATGGTATTAATCTATTAAGGCTATAGGTTATGATTCTGAGTATGAAATGCATAAGTATCTATACATTCATTGATGTTGATGACTATCCATGTATTGTATGATTTTGAAATAGGATCTTAAGAGCAACTTATGTATGTTATATACACATTTTGCATTATTGCAATGGCTCTTTATTATATAGGACATATCTTGTTAGGAAATCTTTACAGGCTGTGATTTGATAGCAATTACTGTTGACAATTTTAATCCCATAGGTCAAATTGCCACCCTTGCTGAAAAATCCTTGAAAATCCATGGTTAAACAGGGCTTGAGGTTGTCTAAGTGATTTAGGGGTTTTTTTTTCACTTGTCTTGTTCTTTGCAGGAAAGAACAGATGTTGACTAGCGCAGTTGAAAGGAACAAATTCTAAAAAGAACTTTGGGCTTTACAAGAAGGGTCCTTTATAGGTTTCCAGAAGGGTTCTTTCCCTTTGGGAAGGTTTTTCACATAATTCCGAAGGGCAGAAGCACCATTGCAAAAAATCTGAAGGGTCGATTACTGAAGAAATGGTCCATTTGCAAAGTTTCGAGAAGGTTTTTTTCTCTTCAGAAGGGTTCTTTTTCACAAATCCAAACGAACATTACAAGAATTCCGAAGGAAATAAAAGCCGAAGGATTCTTTCGCGTAAAAATCCCAAAGGGTATCTACCCTTTAGGAAAGTTCACTTCCAACAATGCCGAAGGGCACTTTCCCTTCGGGAAAGTCAATTGTCAAAATCAACAGGGACATTTCATTAAATTCTGAAGGTTGAAGACAAAAAATCCCGAAGAGATGAATTCCTTCGGACTTTTTGTCCGAAGGGAATGGAAAAAGAAACAAACGAAAGGACTTTTCAAAAAGTCCGAAGGATTCCTTCGGACAAATTGTCCGAAAGAATTCCTTTGGAAAACCTGTCCGCAAGAAAAAAACCATTCGAAAATTCCAGAAGGGTATCTGCCCTTCAGGAAAGTTCAAAGGAAAAAGTCCGAAGGGTTATTAGCCCTTCGGAAAAGGTCCTTTACAAAATCCTGAAGGGTATCTACCCTTTGGGAAAGTTCAAAACAAAAAAATCCAAAGAGTTTGTGCCCTTTGGAAAAGGACTTAATAGAAAGGCCGAAGGACCATTTGGAAAAATCTGAAGGGTTAGTGTCCCTTCAAAAAGGTCCACTTGGAAATTCCGAAGGGTCATATGCCCTTTGAAAAATGGCATTTCAAAAATCCCGAAGGGCTTGTCAAAAAGCCCGAAGGGCAATTTCGAAAGACCAAGGGGTAACCTGCATAAGGCCAAAAGAAAACCCTAAGAGACAATTCCCACGGACAATTTCTCCGCAGAAAAATGACAGGAAAAGCCGAAGACCTAATTCCTTCAGGGTTTTTGTTTGAGGGAATAAACAAGGAGATGGGCCCGAAACAATTCAAACAGCAAAAAGTCCAAAGAAATTCCTTCAAACAAATTGTCCAAAAGAATTCCTTCGGAAGGTTTACCAAGGGAAAAGCCGCGGGCAATAAGCCCAACGGGAAAGAACAGAAGCAAGATCCGAAAGACAAGCCAAAGGAAAATGTCAGCAGGAAAATGCACAAAGAGGAACGTCTATGAGAAATATTGGATCAAGGAAAGAACAAAGACAAATAAGCCGGATAAACAAATGACCCAAAGCAATATATGCAAGAGTTTGACTTGTCAAACTTGGATCCACCTCATCCCTTCAAAGACCAACATGGCATTGATTTCATGCATGTGCTCTTGTTTATCTTGTTAAAGCTTCAATGTTCCAGTAGTTCAAACGGAATTCTAAGTTTAGCATTAGCGTTGATTTCATGCAAAGGAGATTGTTCTCTTGTTTCAAGCAGTTCAAGCAGAGTTCTTTATTTGGAGATTGGCGTAGATTTCATGTATGAGGAAGATTAGTCCAAGCTTGAGCCCACTGTCCATTTTCAATGCCAAAGATCTTTACATGCAAAGCATAAGACAAAGGAATTTATTTTTAGATCTTTGGATAACACAAATTGGACTGAGTTGACCTCATTTTCTATTTTCAACGCCAACCTCTTGGCTGTTGTATCTTTTTCTATATAAGTTGGCTCCTTAGCCTTGAATTGTATCCCTCTTTTGGCAAGACAAAAAATTCTGCCAAACACTGAGTTTGTAACCTTTTTCAGGGTAATAGGACTGTTTTTACTTTTCAGAATGTTGGTATAGTGTATTCATGTCAATGATTTGCACATGTGATAGAATTTCTCTTCCTTGTCAAGTCTCGATTCTTACCTAGCAGCATAGTTGATCAATTTATGCAGGTCATGTCATGTGTTTGATATCTCTTGGCTGAGTTTACAGTGGATATAAGTGGCTGGTTAGTGCCTTAAATCAGGGCTATTCTTTCATTTCCCTCAAGCTTGGATCACCAGATAAAACCTTTTCGTGAAATACTTATGCATATTGGTCAATTGGAGTTGAAAGTTTAACCCTTTTCTTGTCTAAATCAGTGTTCTTAAGAGCTCAAATTAAATGGATCAATCAAAAAATACAGGTGTATCACCATCATTAAATAGGATTTTCTTTCAAGTTTCTCTCCCCTTTCCCAGCAATTTGTAGCGTAGAGCAAAGATCTTAATTGATACACCAAAGGGAGCTAGCCCTTAGAATCTAGAGATCCAATCCACTGATTAGGTCATCCACAGCCTAGGATTGTTTCTATGTTTCAACAAACTATGAAAGCCTGAAACTACCTTCACAGGGGTGCAAGTCTGATTGACAACAATTACAATATGAGGTCTTTTCATATTGAGAAAGAATAGGTTTTGAAAGTATAGGATAAGATTAATATTATGTGCTATTTGTTGACCTTCCAAGTCACCCCTTCAGCAAACGCTGAACTCATGAGGACCGCACAAATAGTCACGTGCTTGCAAAGTGATTGAGTTCCCAAAAAACAAGTCTACACGTAGATGCTTCCCATCTGTGCCTGCACTCAACAATCAGCTTGGATTCGCACATCAACTAAGTGTTGATCCACGCCTATAAGTAGTTTCCAATGCCCTCCCTATGCAAAGATCCTTCATCGCATCAACACGACAAACAAATCTGAGCGTGCATGTCTCCCAAACTTCAAGCAGCAAAAACGAGAAGTGCGTAGGGAGCAATTCCATACCATGAGGAGCTCACTTAAGATCTTCCATCTTCTTGCGCACTCTCATTCAAAGATTTCCTAGCACTCAAACGAGGAAGTCCCGCACCAAATCCCATAGTTTCCCATTTGCGCCCTTGTAAAATGCAGACTGCAATCTCAACGAAATCTTGTATCCAGTCTATTAGTCTTATTGTGTCGTTAAACGGGTGAGGTGCTCGTTCTATTCTTAGTGCATCACCTTTTACCTTCCAGCAATCTCTTACCTTTTCCCTCCCTTTTCCCCTTGTCAAGTTTAGGTTTAGCACTAGCTATAGATTTCATTATGCTCTTTGTAAGTCTGTGCGCTGGTCCTAAACTAGGTGCATCTAGAATAGAAAGAAGTCGACCTACTTCGGAGGTTTGTCCCAAGGAGCACAACAATCCCGCACCTTGGGGGACGATCCCATTGTTACAATGAGACACTGAATCATGCTCCGACGTGTAGGTGCAAGGCGCTAGGTGTAGAAGAGTCATGCACAATTAAGCACAAGAGCCATTCACACGCGAGTGCACGTTTTGAGCGATAACACTACTTGAGAATCATTGTTTTATACTGCCAACTGAGTTTTATATCAGCATATATATATATATTATATATGAATTGTATTTGAAGGATGTTTGGAAATGGATTTTGAATGATTTGATTCTTGTTCTTGCCTCTTATACATATCTAGTTTTTTAATACAATTCATTTGATAAACATATGTATATCAATTTTGAGATTAAGTGAATGAAAACAATAAGATTTTGGATGTATGATTGCTTGTACCTTATATTACTGTTGGACTGAGTATATGCTCTAATCTATATTTATTCTAATTGAGCATACATATGAAAATTATTAGACTTGTTTCTTGGATAACAGATGATAGATATATGTGGGTGACAATAGGCAACTCATACACCTATCCCCTGATATCATGTAATAGTCATGATTCAGTAGCAGAGAGTTCTGTGTGAGTGGAATTGCCTCAAATCCTTAGATCTGATTTCTATAATGAAATCTTTTGGCAAAGTAATATTATAGTTGAAACATTGTCATTTCACTATACTTTCTAGTTTAAATGTATATGTTGATGTCATTTTAGATAGAGGAATGGATTTCATAGTCTATGTGACTGTTGCATGTATTAGTGATTTTACACACGGGTTTCGGTTGATTTCTTGGTATTTTCATTGTTCTTATCCGTCACTCTCAATGGGGAGGTGTGCAGGTGACTATTGGTTTGAGGTTAGAGGTAAAGCACTCAAATGATGTTCTCCCTCTGTTTAACTGTTTCAACCACTTGGGATCATACTCAAACTATATTTATGGATCATTGAGTTGCTTGTGAAACTCTTTTGTACTGTTGTATATATTGTATTGTATATTTGACTCTGTATAGAAATGTAACATGTACATTATTATTTGATGGATATTCAACATAGCAATGGTTGTGAGACTTCTTATTAATTCTGAATATTATGACAACAGTGACTGTAGACTTATTTATGGTTGAAATGTGGATGTAATGTCCTCTTTTCTAAAAATAAAATAATAGTATTATTAAAATAAAAAGTATTTTTAAATACTTGAATAAAATTAATAATATGAATTAGTTGCCAAAAGTGAATATGTCAGTAACTCCTTTCTATTTTTGACTTAAGAAAGGGACTTTTAAGGGTCATGGGCAAGATTAGCCCTTAGGTGAATTTATAAGTTGTTTTTTTATTATTTGAATTTTCCCTCCAAGTGGAGCGTACCCCTTTAGGGAAAGGATATAAAAGGGAAAGAGAAGTTTATTTTGGAGACTCGTGTTATGTTTATGAATTGAATTCACAAGTTTAAGCATGATTGGCTTGACTTCATCCATTCAAGTTGGAAGCCTTCAAGGGAAGGCTGAAGTAAAGACGAAAACCCTTACCTATTACCTAGGTAGCCTTAAATTAGAGGTTGTATCGGGCATCATTGGTCATTTTGAGATGTGTAAACACCAATTTTGGTTTCAGCGCAACAAAAGGAGCTTCAAGGAGTGTGGCAAGCAGGTTTGGAGGGTTGGCAAGTTGGTTGAGGAGCCCTAAAAGGGCAACGAACTACCTAGGGTGGGCAGCAAGCCTCTTTGGAGGGCAGCAAATCCCCTCTTGGGGTTGGACATACCACTTCCAAGGCTGATTTCAAGCCTAATTGTTGTTTGAAGGCAACAAAGCATTTTTGGTATTTTTTATCATATTTTTCCAGCCATATAATTGGGCTAAAAAACAGATTTGAATGGATAATGATTGGCTGTAATATTTCTTAATTTTGGTAATTATTTAAAAAATTAAATATTGTTTTTGTGCCCTAAATTGGCACTTTTAGAACTCTACAATTTTCATGTGCTTAGGGTTTGAAAAGAAATTCATAAATTTGTATGTATTGTTAGGGTTTGTTGGGAAACCTCTTTGGTTCTAATTTTGCCCTAAAGGGGATATTATAGTGGTATCTGTTGTCAACCTGGAGATGCACCCTGAATGAAGACGTGCTGAAATGGCTAATCCTTACTCCACTTGAAACAATGGGATCTTCTCACGAGGGTGGGTGTCTCAATGATGAGAAGAACCTCTAGAGAACGCTGGTCCCTGTAAAATGTATCAATGAGGATCTCAACTTCTACGCTACAAACTGCCTGAAGAAAAACGGAGAAAGAATTTGAAAGGAAATCCTAGCTAAAGCGGTGATACACCTAATTTTCTTGATCCACTCAAATCGAGCTTCTAAGAACACTGATTCAGACAAGAGGCAGAACTTCAACTCCAATTAATCAACACACATAAGTATTTCACGAAAAAGTTGTCTAATGATCTAAACCTGAGGAAAACGTAGAAATAGACCTGATTGAAGGCACTAACAGCCACTAATATCCACTATAAACTCAGCAAAAGACAATCCAACACAGAACGTGACTTGCATAAATGATCAGCTAGTAACTAGGTACAAATCCAGATTTGACAAGGAAGAAAGAAAATCTCACTTAGGCAAATCTATAACACAAGAACACTATACCAGTTGTTCGAAATTGAAAAAACCACAGTTCTCTTCTCATTGATTTTGAAAAAAGTTACAGCACAATCTTTGGAAGAAATTTTCTTGCCAAAAGAGGGATGATTTTTACAAAGCTGAAAACCCATTAATATAGAAAATTACAAAAAACCAAGAGATTAGCGTTGGAAAATATGAGAGAGGCTAATCCGTTCAACTCAGCATTTACAAAAAGTCTATTTTGTCTTATTTCTCTTTGCATGAAAGCTCTTTGGCACTAGAATTGGACGATGGAATCATACGTTTGACTTTGCTTGTGCATTTTCAGCTAAGCCATGTCAAAAATAGAGACCAGCTCTTTGGCGTTGAATGGATGATGGCTAATTTTCAGATGTTAAACTCTTTATCATGCAAAACTAGTACGCCCACCTCCAAATTTGAAACCCTTCGTGAGCTGCTGGAACGTTTGAAGAGCTGAGTTGACCTCGGAGATAAACTTGACTTCAACACCCAGTCAACCGAAGCCTTGACCAGTCAATCGTAATTAGGCCTTCCTTGCATGGAATTCCACGTTAAGAGTCGATAGATGAGCTCTAATCAAACTGCTGGAACGTTTGGAGAAGCGTGACTTTGACTTGTCAAACTGTGGGTCAACTGAAACTTAGCAATCCGCCAAAAATAGCCCTTGTTCGCATGTATTTTCTCCTATTTTGGTCTGTCTGTTCGTGTCTATTTTCTGTGGACTTCTATTTTTGGATTATCTTGTCTATATTTAGTCTCAGGATTATTTTGTTTTAACTTCCCACGGATTATCTCTTTTCTGTCCCTTTTGCACAATTCTTTCGAAATTTTGTTGTCATCTCTTTTACTTAATTCTTTCCTTCAGATTTTATGCTATATCCTTTCATTTCCTTCGGCTTTTTTGGTCTTACCCTAGTCTTGGATTTTCTGCAGACTTTATGTTTATCCCCTTAGCGTTTATTATTTCCCTCGGACTTTATGCTTTTGGTCTATCTCCTTCGGATTTTTATTTTTTGCGGATCTTTTGTGTTGACATCTCTTTTGGATTTCCTATTGGAATTTTTGTTTATCTCCCTAGCTTTACCTTGGCTGCATTTCCTTCGGACATTATTCTTGTTGACCCTTCATGCAATTGTCTCGACTTATGCCTTCTCACTTTCCCGTGGGCTTTTGTGTTGACTTTGTAATAACCACCCCTATTTTTCCAATGCAAGAAACTTGCGAACTACTATGTCATATCAATTAAATTGCTTAATGATCAACATGGCATTTTGTCAAACACTTGACAAACATACAACTATACATGCAAACCCTGAAACTCCTTATTTGTTGTTAAACACTAATTTGCAATATAAATGTGCACATACAATTGCCTTATGGGCTGCGACAAATATTCAAATTTGTATTCAAAAATTACAATGCTTAGATATGAAAATTTGATAGAAACCTGGAAATTAGTGCTGTAGTGATCCACAGATGAAATGGCAGCCTTCCAGACCTCTAATCAGTAAGAATAAACAAGTAAACTTAATGCAAACACTGTTCACGAACTATAGCAGCACTATTCATGGCACTGTAGCAATTTTACTATTCACAGGTTACTGTAGCAAAATCACTATTCATGTGCACTGTAGCAAAAACACTATTCACGTGCACTGTAGCAAATCATTATTCTGCCCTTCTTTGTTGTAAATCCAATAAGCCCAATGTGTTTCCTGAATGAAAACACCATCAATCCTCCTGACTGTGTCTTTCAACAGCGAAGAGAATGCTAGCAAAGAGGGATTTCGTCCTCCAAGCTCAAAAAACAAATTTCCAGGAAATCCAATAGCATAACATTAATCTCATCAAAAACTCCCTAAATGGAAACTCTTCTATTTCTTTTATAGAGTTCTCACAAGAGTCCATTCCTTCGTTTTGTCAATGTGGGATAAAACATAACTTCCTTTATGTAACTTATGTATCCAATGTATTATAAAATAAAAGGGATTCTTTTATTTAAAAAATTTCCACAAACTATACAATATGCATTAATAAAGTTAAATATTTAAATTTAACTTTATAAAATAACTTCATTAATGCCCAATAAATCATATCAATGATAAATAAATCTTCCTGTCGATTTTAAACAATTACCATCGACATGTCACTACCCCTAGAAGTCTAGCCATGTCCATTCACGACTTACTATAAATAGTATGCCCAAAACTGCCTCAAACACCTCAAAAAGATATGCAACTGGAACTGTCTAGGCCAAATGGCCTCTACGTCCCTTTAATGTCCTGGTTAGCCTATGGGACCATAGGGAAATAGGCTAAGACAACATCATGCTATAAATGTTAGAAAGGGGACATTACAGACTTCTCCTTTCGGATTTTTCTGTTGACTTCTCTATTGACTCCCTTGGTTTGTTTTCCTGCGGACTTTTTGTTTTCAAATTTCCCGAAGGAATCCTTTGGACAAAAAGTCCGAAGGAATTGAGAGATTAAAATAAGGGAAGAAATTTAGAAGGAAGATAACCTTCGGACAAAAAGTCCGAAGGAATTCCTTCGGACTTTTTGTTGGAAGGTTATCTTCCTTCTAAATTTCTTCGCTTGCTTATTTTAATCTCTCGGGCCTTTTGGTTTCAAATTCCCGCGGACAAAAAGTCCACGGGATTTGTTCATTTACTTTCAAAAAAACAGCCTTTCGAGCCTTTTGTCATGATCCTTTCCCGAAGGGCAAGTGCCCTTCGGGCTTTTTGTAAAGCCTTTGAAATTCGCGAGATGGACCTTCTCGAAGGGCACCTACCCTTCAAGTTTTTTTGCAAACAACTCTCCCGAAGTTGATGTGTACCTTCCCGAAGGGTAGGTGCCCTTCGAGATTTTTGAAAATGACCCTTCCAAAGGGTACCTTGCCCTTCGGGTTTCTTGTTTTGTCCTTTTCTGCCTTCCAAAGACACCCCTTGCAAATCCGTGGAGTTATAACAAGGCTCATTCCTTCGGATTTCATCAGTGTCCCTTCCAAATTTTGCAATGGTCTTTTGAACTTTTTCGAAGCTATGTGAAAACAAGCCTTCTTTGATGAACCATTCCTTTGAACAAAAGTCTGAAGGAATACCTGTTGTAGCAAAGGCCCTGGCAAAAAACCAATGTATTCTTTTCCAATGTATTCTTTCTTCCTTGGATGGAGATGTGAATTTTCCGAATGGCAAGAGACAATCTGTCCTATGGAAGAATTGTCAACATTTCTGGCGACTCAGCTAGCTCAACATGCCTGCTATGCTTGAAAACTCAGACCATATAGATGCTATTTGAACTCCTAAAACAATGATAAACCTAATTTCTAACTGAAAATCTCCTCTTGACCATGGCTGAAGTAACCTTTATCCTTCAAAATAAGAAGGGTAACACACGAAAGCAGGAAAACTAACTAAGAAGCAAATGTACAAACAAGCACTTATTGGAACAAAATTGAATGAAACTACTATGCCTGAACAACACTTGGAGGAAAGCAAAACAAATTAACTATGTTTATGGAGCTTTGCTCTTCAATAGCAATGTTTCAGAAGTATCCTATTGACTGGGATTAGAAGCTCCTGGCCATCCATCTTTGCAAATTGGAAGGCATTGTGGGATTTGCAGCTGGAGATCGTATATGGGCCACTCCAAAGGGAATCAAACTTTGTGTGCCTTCCTGATTTGGCTCGATCCTCATCCCATTTGAGGACTAAATCTCCTTCTCTGAAACTTCGTAAGGAAGCTCCTTTGTCAAAGGTTCTCTTCTCCTATGCTTGATGACTTTCCATGGCTAGCATGGATTGATTTCTTGTCTCTTCCAACTCCATAAGCTCTGCATACCTGATTTTCATAGGCTCATTTCCAACAATTCAAGCTAATGCATTAGTTCCAAAGCTGAAAATTCAAGAGAAATAGGTAACCTTGCTTCCTTACCATACACCAGCTTGTATGGAGAGTTGGCTATTGACCTCTTGTAGGTGATCCAATCAGCCCATAGAGCTGACTTCAGCTTGAGATGCCATGACCTCTGATTGTCTTCAATAGTCCATATGATCCTTAAGAGGTTCTTATTTGTAGATTCAGCAAGGCCATTGCCTTGTAGATAGTAGTTTGAGAAAGTGCTGAGGTAAACTCCATGCTGGACAGTCCATTGACTGATTTTGGATCCCACAAAAGCCATTGCATTTTCAGAAATAATTGTTGAAGGAACTCCAAATCTAGTAAGCAAACATTCGTAGAAATCAAAAACATTGGTTTCGTTTGCTTCTTTCAATGCTATTGCTTTTGTCCGTGTGAAGTAATCCATAGCTGTTAGAATCTATTTGTGCCCTAAACTTGAAGGAGGATTTACGAGACCAATAAAGTCCAATCCCCACTGGACAAAACGTTGATCCACTGCAATTGGCTGAAGGGGCAGGGCTGCAAGTTTAACTTTTCCTACAAACATAGCACATTGTTTGCACTTCCTAACCCATGTATGGCAATCACCAAATACAGCAGACCAATAGTACCCACCTCTCATGATTTTAAGTGTTGTAGTTCTTTCGAAAAAGTGTCCACCATGTCCATCATGGAATTCTTCAAGTAATCTTTGAGTTTGGCTTGGTTCAAATCACGAAACCCGCTGGAAGGTGAGGTGTGAACAGCAGCTATCTCTCCATTATTTGACACTAAGCTTCATTAGTTTCTTGCAAGTCCTGAGCTAGATGCTCACAAAGTCCTTTGCCTCTAACCAGCTTTGTAACCTTAATTTCCACGTCATATTCCATTACCTTGGTTATCCAATCAGCTCTCTTCTCATTAATATCCTTGTTCAAAAGAAATTCTTTGATGCTTGGATGAACCATTAGATGTATCTTGTTATTAGACAAGTGTCTAAACTTCTTAAGAGATCTTATAATTGAAAGGACATGCTTTTCAACAAAAGAATACCTTGTTTCGTATTCTTCCAAGCCTTGGTTGTAGAAAGCTATTAACCGCTCTAAATCTTCATGATTCTGTTGCATAAGAATGCCTGAAATGGTGTCCACGTTAGCATATGTATACAAAAGAAAATCTTTCGTAAAATATGGATTTAAAAGTGTAGGAGCACTTGCTATGGCTTTCTTAACATCTTCAAACCCTTTTACTCCCTCCTTGGACCAGCTAAAGTTATGACTTTTTGTTAGCATCGCTGTAAGTGGTTTAGCTACAGTAGCGAAATCTGAAATGTATCTCCTTATGAAGTTGATTTTTCCAAAGAAGCTTTGCATAGCCTTTTTGTGCTTAGGCAAAGAGAGTGCCAGGATTGAGTCGACTCTTTTAGGATCAAAATTTAAACCATGCTTTGAAACAACATGTCCAAGAAGCTTACCTTCATGAACCGAGAAAACGCATTTTTTTGGATTTAGAGATATCCCAAATTGTCTACACCTTTCGAACACTTGCCTGAGATAAGCTATGCGATCATCTGCATTTTTTGAGAACATGGTTATATCATCTAAATAAACAAGCATGAATTTATTCAGAAGTCCTTGGAATGCCATAAACATGGCTCTTTGAAAAGTCACTCTAGCATTAGACAAACTGAACGGCATCTTTTTGTATGCAAAGGTTCCCCACTTGGTTGTGACAGCTGTCTTAAATTGGTCCTCAACCAAAATCTGATTGTAACCACTATATCCATCCAAAAAGGAAAACCTTTCTGAACTTGCAACAAGCTGTAAAATTTGTTCCATTGATGGCAATGGATAGTGGTCTTTAAGTGAACCCTGTTTAAATCACGGAAATCAACATACAAATGAATCTCACTATTTTTTTTTCGTACTAGAACAAGGTTCGCCACCCAAGTTGAGTGCTTGATTGGAAATATGATAGCTGACTCAATGAGCTTGTGAACCTTAGCTCTCATTAAAGGCTCTAGCTTATGATTGATGGGCCTTTGTCTTTGCATCACTGGTTTAGTTTCAGCTTCCAACTCTATAATGTGTTGAGCCAAACATGGATCAAATCCCTTGAGATCACTATATTGCCAAGCAAATACATCAACAAAACTTGTACTTAACTCAATGAAAGCTTCTTTTTGTGAAGGAGTACATACCTTTCCCAATTTCAAAACCTTATCTACTGCAATCTCTACGTTGGCATAGTGTTCTTTTGTTAACAAGGATGCCTTCTCTCTTCTTAACTCATCATCACCACTGAAAATATTTTCAAGTGTGACCAATCCCTTGGGCAGCTTGTTCGTTTTAAGTTGCATAATCTGATCACCATACTGTTGTAAGAGCTTTGACTGATTTTTTGAAGAAAACTCAACCTCTTATTGCAAGAATCTCACGATTTGATTGTCATCTTTGAACACCTGCCAATTATCATTGTTATCCGAAACATAAGGCCTTACAACCACCTTTATGTGTGACTGAATTTTATCACTTTTTATATCAGCTGGAATATTAAATTGTGTCCCAACTGCAGCCAACGTATCAGCATGTTTATTCTTATCTCTCAGTATTCCATGAATATTAAACGCTTGATAATCTTCAAGTAAATCCCATACTCTATGTAAGATTTGAGCAACAAATTTTTACATATATCTAGACCTCTTACTTGGTGAACAACAAGCTCACTGTCACCAAATACTTGTAAAGAATTGACTTTCATCTTCCTAGCCCATTGCGAACCGTGAACTAGTGCTTCATATTCAGCAACATTGTTTGAATAGCCAAACTGAAATTTAATGGAAGAGAAATACCTCTGTTTAATTGGTGAAACCAACATCACTCCAACTCTAGTACCATGCTTATTTCTTGATCTATCAAAGTATAATTGTATCAAAGCCAAATTATTGACTAGTTATGGGGTTTTGAATTGGCTTCATGCTAAACAGTGATTGGGAAGTGAAGTACTAAGAAAGGGAAATTTGGAACAGCGAAGGCAAACTTGGAACCGCGAAGGCAGAATAACATGGATGACCTGAATAGGGGTAGTTTTAAAAAATTTGCCCAAAATCAAGAGGGGTTGATAGAAATGATGGTTGAATTCATCCAAACCATGAAGGATATGAATGGACTCAAGCCACACAATGGTGAAGGCAACACTTCAAGTACATACAACAACCCTTCCAATCCACCTAGGGTGACGGTTGGATCTACACGAAGGCCTAATCAGCGCAACTTCCTTTGTAGGAAGTCTTTCCAGAAAGGGAGGAGCAGCCTTCTATATGGAATGATGTGGCTGCAAACTATGAGGAATATATGACCTTTCCACCAGCAATCAGAGATGAAATGAGCCTTGCAGATTTCATGGCATTGAAAAAAGGCAAGTATGGTTTGAGGGTTAGTCATAAACCAAGGACTAATCCTAGAGATCTTTGGTGTGCCTTGAAAAAGGAAGAGGAAAAGAATTTCCAAATTGTAAGAAGGGAGTGAAGAAAAATCTAAGCTGCAAGTAATTTTCAAGGAAAATGATGGAAAGTCAAACCCTCATGAGAATTCCACGGAAATTATCAAGAAGCAAGAGAATTCAGATTTGAAAGAAGTTTTTGAGCGGCCCATAAAAGAATCCACCATGCAAGTGGAAAGTGGAGAACCTTTAGTAGAAACATGTATGGTTCTTGATAAGCACAAGGATGGTTGTGCCAAGGTAAGTCTCTCAAAAGCTCCTACTTCTAAATCTGAAAAAAGAAGTAAACAATTGGATTTCAGCCCAAGGGATGAAAAGAAAAATCATATTTCAAGTTTTTTGTTTCATACTAGGCCATTTCGGATTTAAAGTTATCATGGGCAGCATAGTGAAAATGATAATAGAGTGATGAACACTTTGATTGGCAAAGGACACATAGGTCCTTTCATACAAGTTTCAAATTGCTTGTACATGAAAGTTTGGGATTTGGGTGTCCTTTGGAGGTACAAGGTCTTTTCAGTCACTATATGGCTGATTCCAACCCTATATCACTGTGATTTCTAACTTTTGTGAAGAAATTAAAATATGACAGCTCCTATTCTATTTGTTTTGTTGTTATGTGCAACAAAACCAGCCCTTAACAAATTTTATGGCAGTCACAAGGTGGAAGGATGTTCTGCCTACCATCAATGAGGGATTGTTTGCAGCTGTTATGGAAGACTTTCCAACCACCACAATGCTGATTATGAGCGAGAAAATGCAACGGGACAGCTACAACCATGTTTGGGACAACAAGAATGGATCTTTGGAAGTCCATCACATGAATGGAAACTATGAAGATGCAAGTATCGGAGGAGAGTTGAACAACATGTCTACGAGGCATGGTGAAGCGGTTGAAGGAGTGGTGTGAAGAGTTCTTAATTTCATTGACATGTTTGTTCTATGTTCAGGTTTAGGAACAGCCCATATGAGTTTTGATAGACTCTTATGAGTCAAAAAGAGTGCATAGTTGTAACGAACCGCTACACCAAAACCTCGAGGCGTTAGTGAAGTCCACCCACTAGGACCATAACATCCCACCACGCTTCCGAAGCCCAGACTCTGGGCTGGCTTTGCGCACGTACACGAGATCCACTACGTGTACGAGCCCCAGACGAACACTGCAATGCCGGCATAACCCACCCGCTCCGTGACTCGAACACGGGTGGTTGCTCTGATACCAAATGTAACGAACCGCTGCACCAAAAGCTCGGACTGTTAGTGAATCCGCCCACCAGGATCATAACAATAGTTCTAAGGAAAGTACAATGATCATGACATGTGACAAGTAGGAGTGGGGGCAGCTAAGTTTGTTTTCAACCCACAGTAACAATATGGGACCAATTGAAGCTCAAGGCTATGTTCATGAAGCAAGTGTTTGGGGTTGCAAGTTCCCAAGATTGAAGTAGGATCCAGGTATTTCAGAGATAATAGAAAATGGGCTTGCATTTGCTTCAGGGCAAGCAAAGTTGGTAACGTCAGACTGTAATGTCCCCTTCTCTAAAAATAAAATAATATCATTATTAAAATAGAAAGTATTTTTAAATACATAAATAAAAATAATAATATGCCTTAGTTGCCAAAAGTGAATATGTCCGCAACTCCTTTCTATTTTTGACTTGAAGGGACTTTTAAGGGTCATGGGCAAGATTAGCCCTTTAAGTGAATTTATAAGGAAGTTTTTTTATTATTTGAATTTTCCATTCAAGTGGAATGCACCCCCTTGGGGAAAGAATATAAAAGGGAAAGAGGAGTTTTTTTTGGAGACTCATGTTATGTTTATGAATTGAATTCACAAGTTTAAGCACGATTGGTTTGACTTCATCCATTGAAGTCGGAAACCTTCAAGGGAAGGCTGAAGGACGAAAACCCTTACCTATCAACTGGGCAGCCTTAAATCAGAAGTTGTGTCGGGAAATCATTGGTCATTTTGAGGTGTGTAAACACCAATTTTGGTTTCAGCACAGCAGAAGGCGCTTAAAGGTGTGTGGCGAGCAGGTTTGGAGGGTTGGCAAGTTGATTGAGGAGCCCTATAAGGGCAGTGAACTACCTAGGGTGGGCAGCAAGCCTCTTTGGAGGACAGCGAACCCCCTCTTCGGGTTGGACATGGCACTTCCAAGGCTGATTTCAAGCCTAATTGCTATTTGAAGGCAACAAAGCATTTGGGTATTTTTTATCATATTTTTCCAGCCATATAATTGGGCTAAAAATCAGATTTGAATGGATAATGATTGGCTGTAATATTTCCTAATTTTGGTAATTTTTTGAAGAATTAAATATTGTTTTCATGCCCTAATTGGCACTTTCAGAACTCAGATATTTTCATGTGCTTAGGGTTTGAAAAAAAAATCAGAAATTTGTATTTATTGTTAGGGTTTGTTGGGAAACCCCTTTGCTTCTAATTTTGCCCTAAAGAAGACATTACAATGGAATATATCAGTGTTTTGTTGTACTTGATTCTTTCCACTATACATTTAATGCGAGAATTTCATTTTGTAATCTGTTATAGACTATTTGGGAACCAAATGAATCATATTGTTAACCACTGGGTTAATACATTTCTGTAATTAATGTTTTAGATGCATTTAGTAATCAAACAATGATTTTTACAAATAGTCTTAATGAAGGTTTAAGTAAATCATTGGTGGGTTTTTTTTTTTTTTAAAAGTGAAACTATTGGTAAACCCAATGGGGTTCTAACACTGACACAAATCATTCTATGATTTGCAATTGTTGATCTTATACCAAATTCAACAATTGCTATCAGAGTGGATGAGAGGAGGAGAAAGCCAAACTGGAAAGCAGGTGAGGAAGGGTACGAAAATTGTGTTTGATTGTCAAAGGGCACATCCAATTGTTTGATTGCCCCAATTGATGATAAGCCATGTTTGATAAATTTTAGTTTAGTTTTAGATTCATATTTAAATCTTATTAGAGAAATCTTAGTTTTTAGATTAGTTAATTTGAAAGTAAGAATCATTAAAATAAATAAATAAAACACCAAAACGGCATCCAACATTTGGGAGTTGGAATTTCAATTGTGTACTGTGAGCACGGAAGAACTAATTGCTTTTTTTTTTTTTATGTACAAATTCTTAATGCTGTTTTTTTTTTTAGAGAGAAAAATTATATTAATTCAAAGAGTAATTCAAATATACAAATTCTACCATGCCAGGGATAAAAACTATTAGTCTAGGCCTTGGCACAGGAAAATATCTATTTACATCAGCGATATATAGGAAGTCAATCTAGATCTAGAATCTGTTGGATATCTTTTGGGAGCTTAGTAGGTGGTGGACCATAGCAAACAATGTTATGATTATCCAAAGCCCAATTAGCTAAAGCATCAGCTACTTTATTCTGTTGTCGAGGAACATGAATGAAATATATCTCTTGAAAAGTAACTTTCAACTGGTGAATTTTGTCCATCTCTCTAGCTATTTGCCAATTCTTTCCCTTCTGCAATGACGAATTAGATAACAGGGTAATAATTATTAGAGAATCAGATTCCACTTGAATCTTTTTCCACCCAATTGTAATTGCTTCTTGTAAACCTCTAAAAGTTGTCTTAATTTCAGCCAAATTATTTGTTGCATAACCCAATTTTTTGAAAAAGAGAAAGATCACTAATCCATCCCATAGTCTACCTATTCCCCCTGTGCTCTCTTGACCTAGATTTCCTCCAAATGCTCAATCAATATTCAACTTTCTAAAACCACATGGAGGGGTTGACCATTTACCTTCACCTTTAGATTTCCCCCTTGGTTTAAAATCACCTATTCAATGACTGTCCTGATTAATAGATAAACTTGTAGTAAGATTAATCCACTGTGCACATGGATTCTGAGGGATTTTGATTTTGTACTTGATTGATTAAGCATTATTCCTATCATTTGCCAAACAAAAGAGAAAGCCCTACTTTCGTGCTGAAAAATTATTTTATTTCGTTCCTTTCGCACATTCCAAAGAAGAAGAGAAATCCCATTCCAGAGGACTTAATCCAAATTTTGGCCATGCGTTAATTGCTTCACCCATTCTCTAAAGCGTTGTTCTAAGGCTTGAATTCCATTCCAAGGAATCTGAAATAAAGAAGCCAAATTTTGCCACATTTGATGCACAAAGGGACATTGTATAAATGAATGGATAATAGTTTCCTCATCATCCAAGCACATTGCATATCTATAGGGACCATTCTATCCTCTTTTCATTACCCTATCCCTTGTTAGGATTCTTCTTTTCAATAACTAGACAAAGAAGCTGACTTTTGCCCAAAGTTCTTGATGCCATAAATTTTTAAATATATCCCATAAAGGATGAGGATTTATATTACATAGAGAAGCATATCCATCTAAAACAGAATAAATCCCTATAGAGTTTGTCCCCCAGGCTATTACATCCTATCCCTTAGAGCATGAAGAAGATCTTGCTTGTAAGATAGAATCTCCTATCCTCTTTTGATCTATTTTCCGTAAAACTAGCCATTCCTCATAAGGAATCCATTAATTTCCAACCTCCCAATGTTACGTACACAGTTGACTGTAATGAGCAATCTTATCCCATCCTTTACTATGAATATTTTCCACTAGAGATTTCAGTTGCCATGGGAAGAAGCCCGTGTTGAGAAGATTTTCAGCCTTTGTAGAATCACATCCTTGTCAAAGAGGAAGCAGATTGTGGCATGAAAGAAACAAGGAGCTAGAAAAAGAATAGAAACGCATTTTTTTTACATTTGTACCTACAAAAGAATACAGCCCAACAAATTTAAGAGGCGTTTGGAATATATTAAGATGAAGGCATTGAATGAAAAAGGTATAGCTGTAAATTTATGTGTTTGAATCTGCAGAAATTAGAATGTGTTTAATGTTGGCAATTTGAGCAAGCAGACAGTTGACAGTTTGAATATCATGATCCAAAAAGCAGTCTAAGGACTGAAGGATTGTCATTCCCATCTAAGGCAACATGGAATTGTCATTGATGTCATTGATGTCATTGAGATTGAATCTAATCATACATCAATGCCAAAGGTTGAGTTGAGCGGACTTGTGGAGTAAATCGGGTTTGTGAAGTGCTCTTACTTATGAAATAAGTAAAGCAGTCTCGAAACTCTGAACTGGTCTAATAAAGTTGGTCGGGTTTATGGAACACTTTACTTCTTTCATGTTTTTAAGTAAAGCAAAGTGAAAAACCCGAAGTGGTCTAGAGGAGTTATTCGGGGTTCTGAAGTGACTTTACTTGGTCGGGATTCTGGAACGACTTTACTTCTGTATGCTTTATAAGTAATGTTAAGATCCCGAGTTGGTCTAAGTGGAGGTTATCGAGTTTCCAAGATAGCTTTACTTCTCCTATGTTTATAAGCTAAGCATTGTGGAAAACCCGAAAGGGTCGAACGAAGAGGTAATCGGGGTTTTGCAAGCACGTTACTTCTTTATGTTGGTAAGCAAAGTAAAGGTAAAAACCCAAAAGGGTCTAGATGAAATAATCGGGATTTTGAAGAGGTACTACTTCTCTCAAGTTGATAAGTCAAGTAATGTCAAAAACCCGAAAGGGTCTAGACAAGGCAATCGGGATAAGTCAAGAAGGATGTAAAACCTGAAATAGTCTTGAAAAATTCCTTCGAAGGAATTCTTTTGAAAAAAATGGCAAAGACAATTCTTTAAGAAAAATTGTCAAAGTCCTTTTCGGAAAATTGTCCCTTAACAAAAGTTCAAGGGGTACATTCAGAAAGTCTGAAGGGTATCTTTTGAACGTTCTGAAGGGCAAGTGGACCTTTTCAAAAAGTCCGAAAGGTATCTTTTGAAGGTTTCGAAGGGCAAGTGGACATTTTCAAAAAATCCAAAGGGTGTCTTTTGAACATTGCAAAGGATATGTGGACACTTGTAGAAAAGCCAAAGGGTAGATTGTAGAGAATCCGAAGGGTATGAGGACTATTGGAAGATTTTCGAAGGACACCTCTGAATAGAAGCCAATGACGAATTCTTTCGAAAAAATTAGAGGACACTTCAGGATGAAATGGACCCGGACAAAAAGACCGTGGAAATTGTCCCGAAGACACAAAGGCCCACAACAATTTGTATAAAGGAACCTTCTGAAGAAATTAAAGCAAGGTTAAAAGATGAGCAAGTCTTCAAGGATCGATGTTGCAAGGAGCGTTACAAGAATGCCGAAGAAAATAAGATCACGCCAACATGCTGAAGTTTAATGCACAATACAAAGAGTTAAGATCAAGCATATCGAGGACAATTGAAAGGAGCGGAAGCGAACCCTTGATATAGAAAGCAGCGAGATGTGAAAAGGGAAGAAAAGAAGCTCGATGGTTAATGGCAAAGCAAGAATTAAAATTCATGCTACTTTAAAAGATCGACGACTCATGTTTGATCGGTGCATTAGATCCAATGGTGCGAAGCAAATCCAGATTACCCTCCGAGTGCACGCACATTTTACAAGTGTCAAGAGATCATAAGAAACTATCCAACAAAGAAAAGAACGTGAACTTAACGCGACGAAAGAAATAAAAAGCCCGCATATAATGTCTTCTAACTGTCTGTAAAGGAACAGATGGAACAAGGGATGAACTCGATCTCTTGACGGAGCTCAAGATTAATCAATCTAATTGATCGAGGAAGCGGCGCAGTTGAGAACAAGAGTGCACATGCCAAATATAGTAAAGACATTTGAACGTTGCCGTTTGAAACATGAATCGAGACACGAAGTAAAAGTCACATTGAATGCAGAACAAAAGCTTGAACCAGTTAAAAGCAGTTGAAGTGTGAACACTTTACAGATAGAAACCCTAAAATGCATTTGTCTATTTATGCTATGAACAGAACATTCGAAAGAGTCTTTTGTTGCTACTATGATAATAATTAGAGTGTTAACTCAAAAATTGTAGAGCAAGGACATATGCAGACATTGTAAAAAGGCAAAACGAATAAGGTGTGTCAATATAGAAGATATCCAGACACAAGGAGATAGAGGCAGATAAGACGAGAAGGCACATAGCGTGAAGGTGCAGTTAAAGACAAGACTTGTAATAGAAAACTGAACAAGATTCACTCTGAATCTCTTTTGTATTCTGAAGTCGTAGCTTCATTTCTCTGATAAGTTGGTGCCATCAGAAAAACTGAGTTGGTGCCAAGTTAGAAAGTTGATGCTTCCTTAGAGTGAATGCTCTTGAATGTAACCAGTGAGGTTTGTCTGTAAGACATCTTTTCTGTGAGGCTAGATTAGAACAGTAGCTTATAGCAGTTTTTCTCACTGTGGTTTGTCCCTTTGGGTTTCCATGTAAAAATCTGGTGTTGAGCATTCTTATGTGTGTGTATGATCTCTGTTTTTGTTCTTTACTTTGCATATACATTCTATATCTTGTTTAAAAGTTTTAAGAAGCAGGTTTTAGCTCATCTACTGATTCACCCCTCCTCTCAGTAGATAGTGTGTTCAATATTTAATTGAGAGTTGACCTACTGCATTGAAAAGACAAAAGGAATCAAGGAAAGGTGTTTCAGATCTGCCCTTGCTTAAGTAAGAGTGCCCAACACTTCATGGTGCAGAAAATAAGCAAAACTGGCATCTATACTTCCATGGCCTGAGGTAGTGAAGTGCCTAACTTCAATGAGCTCATCAAACTTCATTATGAAGTTTTAATATAAAGTTTGTTTTCTATAAAAATATAGGGCTACAGTATTTTTAAATTAGTATTTAAAAAATAATAATAAACATTTTAAAAGATTATTGCGTTAAACTATAGACAATCATTTCAATAAAAAAAATTAGGAAAATTAGATATTTCCTAAAGTCTACCTAGAGGATCATATTAATTACATATCTCCTAATCCGGGATGTATTTTTTGCTAAACTTTTGCCCCCATAAGCAAAATAGCCTTGTAGACCATCCCCTAAAAATATTTCGCTTCAGCTCCTATTTTCCCAATTTAATTGTTTTTGTACTCCCATATCGTAGTTTAGGCTTTATAACTGCCCAGAGAGGTATTAAATTTATAACGTTTTATTCGGGAAGCAAATTCTAACAAAACTTTTCTAGGAGTAAAATTTTATTCTAAACCTTGTGGAAAAAAGGTTTTGTTTCCACTCTTATACTTTGTAAGTTAAAATTGTTTTTCTACAAAAAATTAATTAAATGTCGTATGTCTAAACCCTTACGTTGAAATTATTTGTAAATGGGTGCATTTTCGGTAGTACCCAACAAGCTTAAAAAACTTTTTGATTGAGGGAGAGAAGTCTATTCCCATGGAGGTGACAAATATAGGGGAAAATGTTGCTAAAACCATAGGACCATCAAGATCGACCTCGTTGAGTGAGCCAAGTTCCCAAGGAGGATCAAGGACCAAAAGAAGATGTAGGATAACTACCAGTCTTGAGTTTGCTACTAACTCAAAGACTATATTATTGCTTTAGTAGGTAAATTAGTGCAAAAAAGATTAAAAAGCGGAAGACAATGATCGCTACTATTTTTTACATTATATTTTTTTTTAATAGTTTTTTTTGGGGGGAAGGATTTGTTTTTTAGTGAAGGAATCAGGGGTGTCACGCCTTCAAAAAACAAGGGAAGTCCCCCTTGATTAAGAATGTTTGGGGCACCACTTAGACCCCAGGCATGCATCCCTATGAAACATTGGTATTATCTTCTTACATAGCAATTACCACAACTACAATGTACAATTTATTTTATCACCTTGCACCTCAATCACCACTGAGCTACAATACACAACATATATCATCACTGTGCATCTCAATCAACACCTAAGTACAATATAAAATTATTTAATGGTTTGACTGTTGCTCTTCCTTGGTCAAGCAATTATACCATTCAGTTCACATCCTAGACAATCCTATATGCATATCAAGTTTGTTGATCCATGTCCTACAATACTTAATACACTGTCTATATGTCAAAGTTCACTCTCTTCCAAGTCTCAATTTATAGGCCTTGGCACACTCCTTGTAAATCCAAGTCTTCACTCTATCTTCATCAATCCAAAAGATGTTACCCCATTACATATATATTTTACTAACATTGATTTGATTGTTATAATTGCTATGTTGATTTATTCTTACTATGAGATCCTATCAATGTTTCCATCCATCAATCTCTGTCCTCTCATTGGCCATTTACTTGAGGCCTTTCTCCATCCAAACCAAAGTCTATTGCAACCATGTTGTCTGTTAGCTACTCCATGCCATCTATCCACTAGCAATTCCATGCCATTTGTTACTATCTGGGACTCTACAATGTCTACATGCTTTAGTTTTCCTTCCATGCAGTCCATCTCTTCACCTATACTTTGATAGTCTCGTATTCAATTTTTTCCATTATACCCCTTCCTCATATTACTCTCAGTTTGGTTTCTCTTCTCCCATCACACTCAAAACCTTACTCTACAACATTTTGTTGGACCCACCTCCTTCCAATTTTTCTTGTCAATACCAATACCAAGCTTACAATTTCATTATGCAAATTCCACAACCACAACATATCACATTCAATCTACATCAACCACAATTGCCTTCATCTATTTGGAATCGCCTTAAATCTATTGATTGTTTTCCCCTCCTCATTATTCCATACAAAGAGTACCTTCTTAGTCATCGATTCACCTAATATGTGTCTTTTCTTGCATTGTTCCATCCAAACATGCTGCTGCCCCATATGAAACCTAAGATATATTAATTGAATTGAATTGATGTTTTCTAACATCTATAAGATACCTTGAAAGATCTATAGGACAAAGTAAATATGGATGAAATTTCCATAATATGCTTTTTAGCAGTTTAGTTGTTTAATAGAGAGATTGTGTGTATTTTAAGATCCATAGATGAAATGTTTCATCCATGAATATACTTGCACTTTGAGTTATAATACCTTCAGTCAAGACCACTTATTGTGATAAATATTTGAATGTTGAGTTGAAGCAACTCATCTGTCATTGGCTAAGTTTAGGGCTAGTTAAGGTAATTCTTGGTTCGCTGATTAATGAATTGCTTGGTTGAGATAACTCATGGTCCATTGATGGAATCAAGGTGTCAATTGAAGAAACTCATCACCCAATGACTACTGTGAGCTTTGGTTGAGATAACTCATGCACCAAGTACACAATTAGGGGTCATGAGCAAAATAAGGCTAGGTTGGGGTAGCTCATGGACCAAAGATGGAATAAGAGCGATTTGAGGTGACTCGTGACCCAATAATAATGTAAAGCTCAATTAAGTTAGGTCACAGGCCATTTATGTGGGGTCAAGTAAATCAATGGGGATATTGAAGTGTTATTTGAATTGAATCAGGATTAGATCATTGTATTAAAATTAATTTATGCTTGGGCTAGACGTAGGAGAAAAAGTTGGGTGAAATCCTAAAATTAATGATGCCTCATGACAATTAATGTCAAGGGATGCCTATCTTAGGACATGGTTTGATGACATTTTTCCTCTAGCCTAGACTTATTGGGTTCTTATTACTAATATTGAGTTGTTTAAGTGTGTAATGTCCTCAATTTGGGACAAGCAAGCAATAATGGTATTGGGCACAAACTCCAATCAAAAATCTAAAAATAATAAAATAGACCAACCACTCTAGGTCTCTCAAACAAACCACCACACCTCACCAAAGTGAACCAAATGCTAAACACCACTAAGGCATAAATTAATCCACAATTCCAGCCACTAATATCCACTCCAAGAACTGAAAATACATTCTAAAAGATGATGCAAACTGCTGTAATGAATACCTGGAAATGAAGGTCACCTTCGCTGAATATATATTCCCAAAACCAACGATCCCAAGCCTTCCTTCCACTCGCCAACCCTTCTAGAAAACTCTTTGAAAAATAGCTTGCAATATTATATAAAACCAGTGATTAATCCTAGCCAAAGTAATCCGAAAATAGACCCCCAAACCGGCCACTAAACAAGAGAAAATCATATCATCAATCTTCCCAAGCAAGCTGGAAAATTACTACATAAATTCACTTTATAATTTCATAACTATCCAATAATTAATGAGGTCCAAACCCTCAACCAACAAACTGGAAAAATATCAAAAAATATTACAAATATTAAGGGTGATATTTGTCCAATGATATAGGGCCAACAAGCACCCCAAACCCTTGCAACTACCCCTCCAAGTGAGTCACCTAACTTTTGATTTGATTGTAATAAATTCTAGAATTTATACCTTTATATTTGCTCACCAAAAAGCCTCCAAAACCTTGTGATTTTATTCCCAAAAATTCAGAAATAACATCATAAATTTACCTTGTCAAATTGGAGTCTAAAAGCCCTCCAAAAAGGTTCAATTCCTCTTCAAACTTATTCACCCCACCTCAGATAAATATAGAAAATAATTCAAATTATTTTACCTCACCAATTGACCACCAAAATGGCCTCTTATGTTGCCCTAGGCAAGTCACCCAAGTAGAATTAATTCGCCAATAATTTCTTCAAACCCTCAAGGTCTCCGTGTAGCACATCGCTCTCAAGAGGGGTCTTCTCAACTCAAACAAGTCACCACCCAAGGGAATGGCTCTAAACCCTACTAACAAGCTCTCAATGCAAGTCGCCACTCTCCAAGATCTGCAAATTATCCAAACCCAGCTCTCTATATTGTTTGCAATATTCTTTGATGAAGGTGGTGTCCAAAAACACCCTTGTAAATCCACTTGCATGCAATCATGTAATTTTGTAGCTCAACTACAGCCTTTGAATAGAGTTGCCCAAGAAGTAGGAATGAAGGTTTTCGTCCCCAAACCCTTAGCACTCTTGAAGGTTTTCATTCTCAAAATGTGATGAACAAGCTTGACATACTTGATCAATGATTCAATATCAAAATTATGCATAACCTTCCAAATGAATCCTCAATTGCTTTTTAAAATCATTCCCCAAGGGTGGCATCCAAGTCGAAAGGATGTGTCTTTGAATCATAAGCACTTCCTTTTTTAAAACTCCTTTTTGAGAGTTTAGACTCTCATGACCCTTAAAGGTAGATCAAAAGCATGTTTTACATAACTCAACTGAAAATTAGAATACTTAAATACTTTTCACCTTTTTGCTCTTTGAATAGTCCCCTCATAGTTCCCTTCTCTTCATTTCCCTTACAATTGTGGGAACAAAACCAAGCTAAGGGTCTATAAGCAAGTTATGCTAAAAAGGGAGACATTACAATGTGAAGGTGTTATTATAGTCAAAATTGTCTTAAATTTTTCATGTCCAGGTGTCCCAATGGCGGTCCATAATAGTGGTATCAATATCAGTTAAATATTTTCCCAGCTACCGCCCACATTATGGTGAACAAAAACAATAAGCTAAGTTGTGAAGACACTACCATGCAAATAATACAAACTATGAATGGCATGGTACAAGTCATATGAAAGTAAGTCCAAGCCATGCAAATGAATATCCATTGTAAATCGCTAAAAACAAAAAATAGACTAATGCAACTCGAGATATTGAAGAGGATAGAAACCTAGGAATCAAGACCACCGTCCAACCTCATCTCAAGTAAAGAAACTCAAGATTGGCATCTTGCGAGATTTTGATCCCGACGGTAGCATAAATTATCAAGAATGCATTAGATCAATAGAAAAGCTCATTCAGTTATGTAAAATTCCAATGAAGGACAAAATTCCTACTAGGGTACTTCATCTTACATGATAGGCACTCAAATACTTGAATAATCTTCAGACAAAAGCTAAAACCAAGAAGGAGCCAATTTATACTTGGGACAACTTAAGAATACAATGGAGAAAATATTTCCCCCACAAAGCAACATTTTAACAAATATTTAGGCAGTGGTTAGAGTTGAGACAAATAGGCCACATAAAGGATTGTAGGGAAACCATAAAAAATGAGACAGCTAAAGACTACCTGACCTCGAAAGATATCAAGTGCTTAGGTTCATATAAGGATTAAAACCCCACATTAGAAAATTCATAATCCTAAAGAACCCTAAGCCAAGTTCCTAGCTATTAAGATGGATAATTCTAAACACCCCTTCAAACTATATTCAGAGGAAACAACCACAACAAGAAAGCAAACAATTGACACAAAATAACAAACAACCAATATAGGAAACCAAGGCCACACAATAGGAAACCTCAAAAGGGTATTGTACATTTCAAGAGCATTGGAATGAACTATCCCACTATCAAATTCGGAAAAAGCGAATTTTTTAAGCACAAATTAGCCCATTAAAAAAGTCAATTGAGGGGTCCTATGACAGTGAAAGCTACCTTGGGTGAGCAGCTCACTTCAAAGAAATGTAACTTGCTCACTTTCTTGGTTGCCAAAAAAGATCTACCTCAAAATTCAGTTATGGTAAGATAAAGAAAGCTAATATCGGTCAATAAAAGACAAAAAAACTAGCCTTTTGCAGATTAAAAGTGATCGTTCAACTTTTGACGCAACTAGTGAGGAAGAAAATATCTCACATTGTGAAACAACGTTCATTCTTGTTCATGTAAGTTTGGTGTGCAAATGCATTCTTTTCTCTCCTTTCTTTTAATTTCTTGCTGAGAAATTAAATGGGTAAATCAATGAGATCATGGAAAGGATAAAAATGAATGAACACAGACAGTAACGGGAATCCTCTTCCTTCCCTTAATTTCATAAATAATTGCTTGAGAACGTTGAATCTAAAATTCATATGATGGACTGTTTCTCCATGGTACCATAAAAGACCAGTGAAGCATAGCGTAGTTGATGGATTCGTGAATTTTCCTTTCATTTATGGGTCAATTGGACAGATGAATGCGGTTCAGCCCAGTGTAGTGTAGTGAGGCTTCAGGATGTTTTGGGTATTATAGTTGTGTTTTGGTATGGAATGCATGACTGCCCAATTAAGGCACTGGTAATAGGAAAATGATGAAGGGAAACTCTCAAATTTCCATATAAGCATGATACAACTTCACTTAACGGACTTGCACAGTGATGGAACAAAATTAAAACATCTAGTGCAATCTTATTTTATAAATAATGCAGGATCGCATACTAAAGGCCTCATAGGACAATACACAGGGTATCGCAGGGCAGAGCATGCAAACCCATGGGACAGTACAAGGCCTGTACAGCAAGTTTGTCCAACCACAAAATAGAAGGACCACATAGCTGGCCTGTCCCAACCCGTAGGACGTCCTGAGTCAAACCAGCAAGACAGACTGTTCAGGCATTTTCAGTGTGACTAGTTTGATATTCAAGGGATTTCCCTGTTATTGCCCACTTGTTGATCAATTGCACATTGCACATCTTCCCAAATCAGTGAAATGTCTAAATGGCCTATTGCATATTTCAGGATATCATAATGATACGTTACACATAAATAAAACTTAACTAGCTTTGTTGTATTCATTTCTATATCGAATATATTCATTTGGTTAGGATAACTTAATTACACAATTTTTTTAGTGGTACTTTGGGGTTGGTGGCCGTTGTGTGCCACAGGAAACAGTTCCACAATTTGGCCCCATAAATCCCATTGCACTCCATTTGACTCTTTGTATTCTAACAATGCCATTGCTCCAGAATATTTTAGATGGATTGACCTCATGTATTTTCATCTGCACTATAACTAATGATACAGTTCTTTCTTCATATATCTTGTTCAATCTATCTCTTACATGGTAAAATAGATGCTGCATAAAAAGTATCTTGTTCAGATTTCCCCTTTCGAAGAGCTTGAAATAATAATATGTCAATAGATTAAATCATTCCCCTTACAAAGATGTAGCAGGTGACCCCAATGGACTCTGATTTTCGCAAGGTTGTGAAACTTATAACATTCAAGTAAAAGGTTAGGGTATGTTCTAGAACAACTTAAGAACCAAGATCACCTGCTACAATCAAGTCTCCTTTCTAGTTCTACTTGCCTGCAGTTCAGGTTAAAAGGGCTGGTGCATGTTACGAGTTTTCTCTCTATGACTGGAGATTCATTGGCTATGGATGTTAGGCGAGGTTCTAAGGGCACCTTGCTTCCTCCTAAGATATCCAGTCAAGCCCCATTATCCCAAGTCATTCTCCAGTAAACATTATCAGTTCATCTAGGGGACCTATTGCATCATCAATCTTGATTTGAGATTTGATACAAATATGTGCCAGCTTTGATCTCCGTCTTTCGTCTCCCTATTTCATTAAGGGGTCTTCCTCGTGCATGGTTATTTGTATTTGTATTTGGACCTTATGGCCTTATCTATTCCTATTTGTTTAGGATTTTTGCCCTTTTTGGATTCACCCTGTCATGTCCCTCTTTTGATCGGGACATCTTTGAAGACCCTTAGTCTTAATCTGTTTCCCAAGGGCTAATGAAAAAGAGAGAAAAGAATGGGAACGATTGGTTTCTTAAAAGACACTTGTAAAAAGTACTTTATGTTATAAAGTTCACTTAAGTTGGGGCCCTTTAAGCGTCATGGGTGTCAATCCACTTAAGTGGATTTGTAAAAGGTGTTCTTTCTTATTTTGAAAAGGTATTTCCCTCCTTTTTTGGGTGTATCCCTTAGGGGTGGTGTATAAAAGCAAAGGAGGAGATCATTTGAATGGATGCTAATTTTGATATTGAAATCTTGGACTTTGAACACAAAGCGCTTGAGCCATTTGCCTTGAAGACGAAAACCCTCAAGCAAGGGCTTGAAGACGCAAATCCTCATTCTTCCATGGGGTAACTTCACCTAGGAGTTGCCATAGATCATCAATTTCAGAAAAAGGCAACAAACAAGTTTTAAAGGGCAGAAAATTGCCTTTGCAAAAGTAGCGAACCCTATCCTAGGTTTGGCGACCAGGTTTGGGGTGTGGCCAATCCCACCCAAGGGCTGCGTATGAATTACAAGGCAGTGAACCGCTTTCCTACACTGGATGACCCACTTCTTGGGGTCTTTTTGTACCTTTCTAGGGCTGATTGAGCATTGGAATCACAATCTGAATTTTGTATAATTTTCTGATTATTTTATGAGTATTTCTAGCCATGAATTGTCAAGGAAAATTCAGAAAGTAGGTACTTATGGTGACTATAATATTCAAAATTTATTGATGCATGTATGAGGGTTAAATATTGTTTTTGCAATTGAAAATTTGCACTTCCATTATGTTGTCATTTTTATCTAGGGCAGCAAGTGGAAGACTTATAAATTCATGCTTGTTTGGTTAGGGTTTAACACTTATCAATGCTAGTATTTAATGCTAGGGTTTGAATATCTATTTTCAGTATTTTGCGGGATCATTGTTATCTAGGGTTTGCTGTTAGAAAACAAAAAATATCATTTTCAGCTAGGGTTTGGTGTGAAAAAATAGATTTTAGGGTTTGTCCCAATTTGGGGATATTTCAGTGGTATGAGAGCCAAAATCTTGTCCAATCATAGGGTTTGGAATTGTATACAATGGATCATATCCGAGAGTTGTTGATGCATGTGCAAAAAAGGGATAGGGATAGAATGAAGAGGCAAGACATTAAGTATCAGCTTGTGCAACAATTTTCTATCAGCGACGCAGCCCTAGCATCTTTCAAGGAAAGGCGAATGAATGATCTTATTCAAAGGGCACGGTTGGAGAAACAAAATAAAGAAGACAAGGACAAGCTTATGGCCTTTGATGAATATGAGAAGGATGATATGAAGGCAACCTATAACACATTGGAAGGATTTTTAGAGGTACACAAGAAATAAAAATAGAAGAGCAAAGAGGGAAGAGCCTCTAGCGAATTGCCCTAAAGATCCATCACCAAAAGAGGGCACAAATTTAGAAGCGAGAGGTTAATGAGCAGCCAACTATTATAAATTATGAATTGCAAAAATCAGAACATTTAAGACAGCAAGATGAGGTTTTACATCAAGCTCATGGGCAGCTAAAGGAGCTGCAAATGATAGATAATGAGAGGGAACACTTGAAGGAAATTGTCACTATTGTGGATTTACATACAATCAAGAATACAATGGAAGTAACAAAATCAAAATGTCTTCATGGGATTAAAGACAAGGATGTGGCCATTAAAATTGCAGATGAGACCTTAGATGCAAATAAGGCAATGAAAGTTATGGTTGATGAGCTCACCCTTGAGCTTGAATCAACCAAGGACTAATTAGAAAATAGTCAAAGAGCCCTTTTGGATGCAGAAAATCATATTGATGTTGAAAGGAGGTTTAGGGAGCAAGAAAATGAATCAAGGGCAAGAGAAATTGAGCAAGTAATTGATGAGCTCGTAGACTTCAAGAAGACTTTGATTTGGGATGTTTCCCAGAGAAATCAAAAGTTGCAAATGTACAATTTGAACAAAGGGATAGAAATGACATCCAATATTTTGACAATCCACTTTTCAAGATGAATATTGAGATAGATCAAAGTGAAGATTTTATGTGAGATCCAAGTGAAACTTTCATACCATCGGAAAAGACTGTAATTTATGAGTTTGGGCAGCCACCACCACCAAGAGGGATTCACCCTACTTCATGTGTAGTAAGTAAATTGAATTCTAGAAATTGTTCATTGAAAGAGGTCAACAAAATGGCCATATGACAGCCATTAGGATATGTAAAGAATCAATTAATTTCTTGTTTTATGAGCTTAATGAATTCTGAAAATGAAGATACCAAACAAGGTTATAAAGGGATTAATTTTCAGCTTGTAAGCAAAGGAAGTAGGTCTGAAATTTGCATGGGGAAGAGACCTAGGGTGTGCTTAGAAAATTCTAAGTTTGTTTTGAAAAACCAGAATTATGCATCCTTGGTAACTTCTGGAAATAGTAGGTAAACCCAGCGCTTCACTTATATCACCAAGTTTGAAACTTCAAAAAGGGAACAGCCCTTGAACCACATGAAGCCTCAACCTATTACAAACTTGGTAAGTGCCTTTTGTTCTACATTTTTTGAGTTGGGCCAGCCACTTGTACTTGTAGAGCTACGTCATACTTTTGGTTTGGTAAAGCGGTCAAGGGTTGGAAAGTGGTGTGCATCAACAGAGGTTGAAGGAATGACAAATTTTGAGTATGGTCAGCCACCAAGGCATTGTGAAAATCATTTAATCCCATCCTACAAAAGCATGACAAATTCTGGAGATGATGAATTAAGAGCACTCCTTGAATGGGCAAAAACTCAATTGGCGAAAAACATATGGAAGTCTTAATTTTTCAAGAGGAATAGGCCCATAAAACACTCAGAAAATTCTGAGTTTTTCATGTCAACTCAGCTGATTGTATGAGCATAAAAATCGTTGAAAAGTATGCCAACTCAGCTGGGTACATGTATCATAAAGTCTGAAAATGATAGGACAATAAGTATGGGAGACAATTAAAGGGACAACTAGGCAAACTCAGATGTTCATATGCACAAGAAATTCTGGAAATTTTGGCATGTTACAGCCCCTTATAAATTCTGTAAATGCAAGGGAGTTTGGGTCCTTTTCTTACAACAAAAAGTTGGTATGTGCAAAGAACGAACAGCTCTGCCAAGGTATGAAATTTCAACACTTTTCAATGTTTCAAAGATTGTTGACTATGTGTTTGGGCAGCAAGGTAGCCAATTGGACATTCAATTGAATTGATATGAGCTTGCAACAAGGAGGCAGCTCCAGAAATGCAAATTGATGAATAATAGGAGGATTGCTCAAGGTCTCCAACTCATAGGGGGTGGAAGACAAAGGAGGAGCAGCTCTTTGAGGGAAGAACACCCTCAATCTCTATGCACTCATATGGAAGGTGGAAAGTTTGTTTGTAAAAAGGTGCAAAAGGAAAGGCAAGAGACACCCGTGGGGGCACTATGGCAAGGTTGTTCACTTCTTCATGGTATGCGCACACAAGGTATGTCTTCAAGATTGTTCAAAGTTATTGGTTTCATTCAAATTGTTGAGCAACACCCTTAGCATAAGGAAGAAGCTTCAAGGCACACTAAGAGACCTAAGGAGCATTGGGACTTGCCAAGGAAGCACTCACTCCAAGGTGCACATGCAAGGCAAACTAATCATGATAGGCAGCCACAAGATAATCTCCAGTGATGCTGTTCATGACAATTCTAGTCGCTCTAAGAAGAGTTGTGGGCTCACAAAATGTTTTGAGGGTGAGATGCATGAGGGAACTTCCAAGGGATGAGTTGGGAGTGAGTAGCTCCATGTTTCTTGACAAATACAAGGCTGTAATATTCAATTACAATCCTATAAACATCAAGTACATAATTACTTTTGGAGCATTCTTCTTCAAGATAAGAGAACACATGGGTGCATGGGTGGAGGAATGGATTGCATCCATGTTGGGGAAGTTTCTAGCCCTCATATGCGAGAAGTTTCTAGCCCTCATATGCGAGAAAATTCTGAGTTTAAGGGCGGATTTGGAGTGTATGAACTGCATGATCAGCCCTATTACACCTTCCAAGGCAGCCTTGCACATATTTCCAGCCACTCAACATCTGGAAAACTTAGTCAAATATGCAAGCTTGGGAAAAGAAGAGAGCCACCGCCACATGGAACATAAAGGAAGGAGGTCCTCCATTTTGACTAACATGATTGTGTCTTGTGTAGGTATTGACAGGTGGGCAATCAAGGCGCAGTTTTCCAGCCATCACCTTGTTGGAACAAACTTCTCCAGCACCAATAGCACTGTCACCTCTGAGCATTTTCCTTTTCTCATCATCCTTTTTGCAGATTTGTGGTACAAGGCCTCAATGCGAAGGGAAAGGAAGAATAGGTGGTGTTGTATCATTTTCAGATTGCATAAGCAGCCAAGAATCTTCAAGTACAAGTGCTTCATCAAGAGGTCTTCCTTCAATGGGAAGAAGCTAGACTGGAGTTGTGCACAAGTCTAATGATTGGGACGGCTCCATGTTTGTTACTATTGCTCGAGGACAAGCAATTTTGGATGGAGAGAATTGTCATGTCCCTCTTTTGATCAAGACATCTTTGAAGACCCTTAGCCTTAATCCATTTCGCGGGGGCTAAGGGAAAAAAGAGAAAAGAAGCGGAACAATTGGTTTCTTAAAGAACACTTGTAAAAAGTACTTGATTGTAATGTCTCCAAATTGAGACAATGAAGGAAAAAGAGGGTTTCCCAACAAAAACCCTTAATCACTCCAAGCAAACCAAATTCTGAAAATTTTAATTCAGCAAACCCTAGCTGGAATATAGATGCTCAAACACCCCAAATAGAAACAAACTCTAGGCGCCAAAGTTGCTCAATTAATTCCAATACTAAAGAGGCATATAACCACTGAATTTCACTTTTAATCCATATAATATGTTGAAAGATCCCTGACTGATCCTTTCTATAGATCTGCCGTAATTTCTGTATTCTGAAATTGTGTTTTCTTTTTTCTGAATGTTTTCTTTTGTTTTTGAGTTTTGATGGATTTTTGCAACAAGTAAATAATTGTAATGCAATAACATAAATAACTTATGGAATTAAAACCTAAGCACAACCAAATCCAATTTTCGTTTAAATGGGCAGAATTGCTAGATATTTATTCAAATAAAGTACAAATTATGGATTCTCAATAATTCAGGTAAATTACAGTGACAAACAGCCAACTTGAATCGCTGAAGATAATCTAAACCAGAAAAAGAATGGCGGCCAGCTGAAGGAATCCCTTGATGATGCGCTGTTGTGATAAGAAATGGCTGTCAAGTACAGCCGTACGGTTTACAGAGGCAGCCAGGTACAGTCGTGCTATTAGAAACCCTCACAACCTGAAGTCGCCCCTTTATATTTGCTGAATTCTGTCCAAACGTCCAGCACCTACCAAAGGAATATAGAAGAAAATCTCCCAACAAACCTGAATACTCCACAAACCACTGTATGGGGGCTACGTCCCAACAGGCCAGCAATTGGGGTTTGGCGTCCCAATGCTAAAACGCCTCCAAAGCGCACTTCTCCAAAAGAAATATAATATGCCAAAAGATAATCCAACAATGAAGCTTCCATCTCCTTATAACCCTTCTCAAATGCAAAGCGAACCCTAAGTGTCTCCAAGTGGCGTTGGGAAGTGAAGGTGTTATAATTTCTTATTTTAAAGTGGTCATGTTACTAGAAATGACCTTTTTCCTCATAGACAGAAATCCGTTCACTGAATTGCCCTGAGACCAAAGAGAAAGATTTAGAAAATTTCGAGACCTTTCCAACGAGCTATCATACCATAGGGTGCGCATCCAGATGAGGCCAAAAACCCCTTATTACTCTAAAATGGCTAACAACTTAGCCTTATTTAAATATAAAGACGAAAACTTAGGAAATATTAAAAATATAACCCAAGTAGCCACAAATTGTCCAACTGACATCACGAACCAACAAATCATCCTGTCACCTGTCTGTGACTGAAGTCAGAAATCAAGGATCCACTAGCAGTCTCATCCCTAAAATCTAGGGATGCTCCTAAAATCTAGGAAACAAGCCCTATCCCTCTGAAACTGAACCCAAAGAGTAATCTCATAGAGTCCCAACCCTGGGCGTGATCATACCTCCTAAAAAGTAGGAATAACCCCCATACATGTAGGAACTGCCTCCTAAAAACAAGGAATGTCTCCCAACTAATCAATAACTGCCAGAACACCAAGTCCCCAACACTGAATAACCAAAATTGAGTCCCAATGACTCTCCCCTACTGTGTGCACCTCTGAGAGAATTATCACCGAACTGGTAGTTCCTCCTAAAAAATAGGAATGCCTCCTAAAAAATAGGAGATGCACTCTAAGTCTCCAAAACGTTCACCGAGGTCTCCAAATGCCTCCTAAACCACTCCTAGTCAATCCCTACAAATTAGGAATCCCTCCTAAATTGTAGGAAACTGTTGTCTACTGCTTCAAACTACCTGGAAGGCTCATGCATGACTCTCAAAGCCCCTGGGTTGGTTCCCTCTACGCTCTGTTGGCCTATTGGAACCAGATAATAGACCAACCCTGCTAGAAATGTTGTCACTAAGGAAGGGCAGAAATTGGGGACATGACAGTCCTCCCTTCCCAAAGATTGCTTGTCCTCAAGCAATGTCAATCCAACTCCACAAACATCAGGCAAGTCCATACCATAACCAAGAATGATCCCAGGGTCCCAAGCCATCCTGGAAGGTTTGTAGTACCATCTTCTAGAAACACTGTCCTGCACTGCACCCAAACAAGTAACCTCCTGAAAACCCCCTGAAGGAAGAGCAATCAAATACTGTATCAACTCTGTCAACTCCTCAATGAACTGCTCTCCGAAAGAACCAAACTGGAACACTAAAGGCGAAAACTCTAGTAAGCCAACATTGGCTTCCACATCCTCAACTATTGAACTGCAAATCCAAGTGATTCCAGGATTCCAAATCAGCCTCAAAAGGGAACCACCATGCAGATACTGTATCCCTCTAAATAGACACGCAAACCCATACTGCCAATGCCTCTCAGCAAGATCCATAATTGCAATCCTAGAACTTGTTGCCATCTGGTGTGACTGAACAAATATCATGCTCAACCATCGCATGTATGCCTCAACATCTCCCCACCAAACAACTAACTGTTCCATTCTGACAAATATGCCCAAACACTCCAAACCATGAAGCCACTCACTAGGATCCTGAAGCACCAATGCATCAATGAGACCAAGGCCCAGATCCCAAACCAAAATACCAGATGTGCTGAATGAGATGAAGACGTATCTCAACCGCACTCCATGAAACATACATACAATGAAGCAGACTAGCAAGAAGGCGTGAAAGTGAACTCCCATAAACCAGTATTCCAACCCACATGACCACCTAGCAATGCTGCTATAATTCTGACCAGCAACTCGAATGATATCATAGATGTCATCATACCAATGCCAAACAAAAAATGTCCAAAAGAAACACTCCTCAATGCCCTCATACTGAATCATGGATGTAGTCAATGCCAAGTCAAGTAGTAAATGATTCCAGCTTGGACAGCCACTAGTCCATAAGGAATCAAAGACTATGGAGTCACCAATCAACAAGGATACCACTGCCATATCAATGGATGTAGATGACAAACTCGAAGATGAAGTATGTATGCCATCATGAGCAAAACCAAAGCATGTGTCATTTGTACCCAAAATTGTAGGATTATCAATTTCTGAATCCCATATCGATCTGAGAAATGTTGCTCCACCCAACCACTGCGCTACTCTGATATAAACATATGTATACCAAAAGTGAAGCAACCCAACATGAATCCACTGAAGAAATGCCCAACACATGTTGATACCAAGATCCCAAATCTTTGCACTGACACATCCCTCCAGCAGGTTGATACTCATTATGTTGTTGTTGTGAACCTGTACCTCATCTAACCAACTAAGAACTTCACTCCAAATGAAGCCACAATTACTACCAACAACCAATGCTGTGAGGAATTCACAAATGAGCCAATCATCGGCAAAGAAAGTTTGTTGAATACTTTTCCAAGTCCCCCAAACAACTGCTGCAACTTTACCTATATTTCCACAAATTAGTGTGCCTTCATTAAAGGTTGTTAAGTAAATGTTTTGTTTAACCATGCAACCAACGAAGTTCCTTATATTCTGATCTTGAAAGCCCAATGTAATATCTAAAAAGTCTGAATCTTCAATCAAAAGGTACATCGCTGCCCTATCATATGGAAGAGGTGATAAATCCATTGATGAATGTCTCAACAAAGACAGGCTCTTTGTGGCTGGTCCACTAGATATGCAACTTAATATATCATCAACTCTTGGAAGGGAAGGATCAACTTCACACTGGAACACCCCAACTTGAATGTAACCAACCCAAGGTTCAAAGTTTGACTCATGAGATGAAAGAGAATTCTGTTCAAAGCCAGAAAATCAGAAGTATGTTCATACCTTTCCACAATGTTTTTGCGGTCTTCTCTTGCCTCTCCGTCCAAGGTAGGTGACTCCTCTAAAGGTGCTGGTCAATGGGGTGTGTTCAAATGAATATAACATGTACCATTAACTGCCTTAGCTGCCAAAAATCTGATCCATACCTCTATCTCCATAACTGATATGTTTACCATTACTAACAACTCCACGGTGGAGTATGCCAAACAAACCAAACATTATCAAAATGCAATATCTTCATAGTAAGCAGACTCTTAGTCTCCCTAATCATCTCTTTAAGACAAGATGCTTCATATGATCTTAACAATTGTCCTTCCATTGTAGATGATGCATGACTAACCAAATCAGAATCAATAATGTTCCATTCCACACAAATGAAAATAACACTTGTGGCTGGTCCATCAAGTGTGAAACTAATATCATCATTGTTTGGAGCCTTTAAGGGGCTCTTTAAAAGAGGAACATCATAAACTTCATGATGCAAACTAGACCAAACTGAATTTTCTAAATCATAACTCTTTTCCTCTTCACACAACTCAACATGCTCTTCTTGTGGACTTTCCTCAAGAAGCTCTTCCCTTGTTTGCTCAACATCCTCACTTTTTTCCCTTGGAAGAAATAAGGATCTAATGTATGACTCTCTTTGTCTTCTTGCATTATCAAGCTGATTGCATCTTTCCTTGACCTCTTGTAAGTGTTGTCTTGCTTGGGCAGCAAGCATCTTGGCCTTCTTAGCTCTATGTGACCATCCATTGCACGTCTCTTGAGCCTTTTTCACATCTTCCAAGGTGGGTAAACAAAATCAGAACCTTTGTGGTTTGAATCTACAATATAAATCTCATGTGCAACACACTTAACCTGAGTACCATCATAGGAAGACTCAACAACCTCATTATCTTCATGTGAAATGGATGATACCACATGACTAGAGCTACTGTTGCAGAAATTAGAATAGATATCAGACCTTGGAGACATGCTTTCAACATCCCCAATGGACTGGTCCATGATTGTAATCTCTTCCATTTTGTGATCAACTTGATGAATCAATGGTGTGCTATGTGTCTCCTCCTGATCTAGAGTTATTTCTTCTTTAGGATTCCCACATGATGACTGATTTTTGTTTTTCATAGGCTGCAACTCAAATGATAACACATCTTCATGCCTTTCCTCTGCATACCCTGCAAGTGACTGAGTAACGGCCAAATCTGTAAATTGTCCACGCCTAAGGGACTGAAGGGGGCTCCGGTCTGATGCATGTGACTGGTGACTACGCTGACTTCCCACCACAAATACTGATCTGCTCCGTCTGCCTCTACCTAATTCCAACCGGTCCAAAGCACCCTGTATCCTGTCTAAGGTCTGAGCAATCCTAGGCTGAGTGTTGATGAGGGTTATCATCATTTCTCTCTCTTCATTAGGCTTGGGCCACTTTGATTTCTCTTTTGGAGGAATGTTGGGTGGTGTAAGCCCAAACATTTTGTAGAGTCTTCCCATTTTGAAACAATCTGCTAACAAAATAATTTCACGAAGAATCCCACAACACAAGACCACACAAGCTGGCAAGATGCACAGCTCTGATACCACTGAAAGATCCCTGACTGATCTTTTCTATAGATCTGCTGTAATTTTTGTATTCTGCAATTGTGTTTTCTTTTTTCTGAATGTTTTCTTTTGTTTTTGAGTTTTGATGGATTTTTGCAACAAGTAAATAATTGTAATGCAATAACATAAATAACTTATGGAATTAAAACCTAAGCACAACCAAATCCAATTTTCGTTTAAATGGGCAGAATTGCTAGATATTTATTCAAATAAAGTACCAATTATGGATTCTCAATAATTCAGGTAAATTACAGTGACAAACAGCCAACCTGAATCGCTGAAGATAATCTAAACCAGAAAAAGAATGGCGGCCAGCTGAAGGAATCCCTTGATGATGCGCTGTTGTGATAAGAAATGGCTGTCAAGTACAGCCGTACGGTTTACAGAGGCAGCCAAGTACAGCTATGCTATTAGAAACCCTCACAACCTGAAGTCGCCCCTTTATATTTGTTGAATTCTGTCCAAACGTCCAGCGCCTACCAAAGGAATATAGAAGAAAATCTCCCAACAAACCTGAATACTCCACAAACCACTGTATGGGGGCTACGTCCCAACAGGTCAACAATTGGGGTTTGGCGTCCCAATGCTAAAACGCCTCCAAAGCGCACTTCTCCAAAAGAAATATAATATGCCAAAAGATAATCCAACAATGAAGCTTCCATCTCCTTATAACCCTTCTCAAATGCAAAGCGAACCCTAAGTGTCTCCAAGTGGCGTTGGGAAGTGAAGGTGTTATAATTTCTTATTTTAAAGTGGTCATGTTACTAGAAATGACCTTTTTTCTCATAGACAGAAATCCGTTCACTGAATTGCCCTGAGACCAAAGAGAAAGATTTAGAGAATTTCGAGACCTTTCCAACGAGCTATCATATCATAGGGTGCGCATCCAGATGAGGCCAAAAACCCCTTATTACTCCAAAATGGCTAACAACTTAGCCTTATTTAAATATAAAGACGAAAACTTGAAAAATATTAAAAATATAACCCAAGTAGCCACAAATTGTCCAACTGACATCACGAACCAACAAATCATCCTGTCACTTGTCTATGACTGAAGTCGGAAATCAAAGATCCACTGGCAGTCTCATCCCTAAAATCTAGGGATGCTCCTAAAATCTAGGAAACAAGCCCTATCCCTCTGAAACTGAACCCAAAGAGTAATCTCATAGAGTCCCAACCCTGGGCGTGATCATACCTCCTAAAAAGTAGGAATAACCCCCATACATGTAGGAACTGCCTCCTAAAAACAAGGAATGTCTCCCAACTAATCAATAACTGCCAGAACACCAAGTCCCCAACACTGAATAACCAAAATTGAGTCCCAATGACTCTCCCCTACTGTGTGCACCTCTGAGAGAATTATCACCGAACTGGTAGTTCCTCCTAAAAAATAGGAATGCCTCCTAAAAAATAGGAGATGCACTCTAAGTCTCCAAAACGTTCACCGAGGTCTCCAAATGCCTCCTAGACCACTCCTAGTCAATCCCTACAAATTAGGAATCCCTCCTAAATTGTAGGAAACTGTTGTCTACTGCTTCAAACTACCTGGAAGGCTCATGCATGACTCTCAAAGCCCCTGGGTTGGTTCCCTCTACGCTCTACTGGCCTATTGGAACCAAATAATAGACCAACCCTGCTAGAAATGTTGTCACTAAGGAAGGGCAGAAATTGGGGACATGACATATGTCATACAAAACCCTGATTAAGCTGTTGTAATAAATACCTTGCTTAGATATGACAAAGGTGGATGTACCTTGGAAAAATACCCTTGCAATATTTTGATTTTTCTCTTAAAAGTACAACTGTGTTTTCCCTTGTCAATTCAACCTTCAAACCCTTGCAAAACTCACCAAAAATAATAATAAAATATATAAATATTTCAAAATGAAATATTTTCAATGTTATCCCTCCAAAGCTTCCAAAAACTCTTCAATGCAAGTCGTCCATGTGCAAAAATTTATTGTATGGATTAAATCAGAATTTTCCCTTGGATTCACTCTCAAATTGATATCAAAGACCCCAAAAAATATGCCAAAAATACACAAATAATTATAATATTATTTGTCCACTTTTTAGGGTCTAAAACCACCCTACAAACCCCATCAAATACTCCACAAGTGAATCGCCCCACTCATAAAATAAGGACAAAATTTTCAGAATCAAACCCTAGTCTTTTCCTTCCAATTCCTTTCAAACCCTTATGATAATTTGCCACAAAAATTAGAAAATAGAACTTGTACTTTGTCAAACGGAGTCTAAAAACCCTTCAAAGATACTCAATTCTCCTTCCCAACTGGTTTGCCCTACCTCAGAAAATATAGGAATAAAAATTAGATTATTTTTCTCAACCAAATTTCCTTCGAATAGCCTCCAAATGACCCCTAGGGCGTCGCCCAAGATGAAAAATTAGTATAAAATATTTGCAATATTTTATACACCGCAAAACACTCCCAATCAGCGTCAAGCCCTCGAAATTCACTATCCAAACAAGTTGCCTTAGCTGGAAAATTCAATAAAATAATATGCAACCTTCTTTGGCATCCAATGACCCCTCCAAGTGGTTCGCCTAGCTCTTTAGGCAAGTCACCACCCCTTGGGAAGATCTTTCACAACACGAACAAGATCCAAACATGTTTCGCTCTTCTCCAAACCTGTAAAATTACCAAAAATCAGCTTTCGATAGAAGTTGCAATATTTTCTCAATGAATGTGATGTCCAAAAACACCTTTGTAGATCCACTTGTATGTATACATGCAATTTGAAGCTCACTTACAACCCTTGAATAGAGTTGTCTAAATAGAGGGAATGGAGGTTTTCGACCCTGAACTTAAGAGACTTCTTGAAGGTTTTTGTCCTCAAGAGGTGGAAACCAAGCTTGACGTACTTGATTCAAATTTCCAAATCAATCTTCAACATCCTTTCCAAAAGAGCCTCTCTTCCTCTTTATATTCTTTCTCCAATTGTGGCATCCAAAATAGAGAGGGAGAGTTAATTTTCCTTTTAAGAAAAAGATATATAACAAACTTCTTTATAAAAGCACTTTTAAGATGACCCTTAAAAAGGCCCCAAAATTAGATAATAAAGTGTTTTATCAAACATATCCTTGAAGCTTACTAATGTTCCTCTTTTGCCTTTAAAATCCTAAGCCCTAGGGAACGCTCAAGCTAAGGGTCTTATCCCAAGGACTAGCTCAAAAAGGAGGGCATTACATTTATGTTATAAAATTCACTTAAGTTGGGGCCCTAAGGGTCATGGGCACCATTCCACTTAAGTGGATTTGTAAAAAGTGTTCTTTATTATATTTTGAAAAGGTATTCCCCTCATTTTTGGGTGTACCCCTTGGGGGTGGTGTATAAAAGCAAAGGAGGGGATCATTTGAATGGATGCTAATTTTGATATTGAAAACCTGGACTTTGAGCACGAAACGCTTGAGCCATTTGCCTTGAAGATGAAAACCTTCAAGCAAGGGATTGAGGACCCAAACCCTCATTCTTCCATTGAGCAACTTCACTCTGCCATAGATCATCAATTTCAGCAAAAGGCAATAAACAGGTTCTAAAGGGCAGAAAATTGCCTTTGCGAAGGCAACAAAACCTCTCCTAGGGTTGGCAACCAAGTTTGGGGTGTGGCCAATCCCACCCAAGGCCTGCATATGAATTACAAAAACAACGAACTGCTTTCCTAGGCTGGGTGACCCACTTCTTGAGGTCTATTTGTACCTTTCTAGGTCTGCTCACACATTGGAATCACAATCTGAATTTTGTATAATTTTCTGATTAGTTTATGAGTATTTCCAGCCATGAATTGTGAATTCATAAATTAGGTAATTATGGTGACTATAACATTCAGAATTTATTGATGCATATATGAGGGTTAAACATTGTTTTTGCACTTGGAAAATTGCACTTCCAGTATGCTGTCATTTTTATCTAGGGCAGCAAGTGGAAAAATTATAAATTCATGCTTGTTTGGTTAGGGTTAGAAACTTATCAATTCCATAAATTGCTAGTACTTAATGCTACGGTTTGAATGATATATTTCTAGTATTTTGTTGGATCATTTTTATCTAGGGTTTGTTGTTAGAAAAAGAAAATATCATTTTCAGCTAGGGTTTGGTGTGAAAAAGCAGATTTTAGGGTTTGTCCCAATTTGGGGATATCTCACACCCCTGAAGTTGGGATTTTAATTATTTCATAGTGGGATTTTTATTATTTCATAGTTTAATGTTTAGTTATTTTTCCAGATCTTAGGGTTCTTTAACCCTCCACAACGCTATTGTAATTGACTGTACTTTGGGCCCCACTGACCTGCTTTGGTACTTTTCTGCTATAGTTTCTCTCTCTCTTTCTAGGCAAACATGGCCAACAAATCTTTGACACTAAATCAAAAGGACCAAAGCATTGCAGCTAGATAAGAATAAATTAACTTTCAACTTCTGTCTCAAATTAGCTTCCAAATTCAATTTAGAAAACAAGACATGAGTTATTGGGGCTTGTAGGATTACACCTATGAGAAGTACTGATTCAGAGATATTAACTTAAGATAATATCAAGATGAATAGGCTCCCAGGGTAAACTGCCACCTCTTCGTATGGGCATTGAGATGATTATTTCATTGATCTAGCTTATCTTCTCTGCTGCCTAGTTGTCATCCTCAGATTTGTGTAAAGAATCAAGAAAAAACACTAATATCCAAATTCCCCCTCTTAACAAATACGATAGGTGATTGTTTACAGTTGAATGGAAACTGTCAACTTGCTTCTTGTAGATTAGACTAAGATAAAATGGTGCTACTTGAACCTTTATAATATAATTTTTAGATGCAGGTATGCTTTTAAGCATATGGATCACAATTATAAATATTGGCATCAAAATAGGCAAAATAACTAAACAGGCTTTCCTTTTCTTGATTTATGTTCGTGTAACCCAATCAAAGGTGAGGCAGTCTTAACCTGTAAAGCAGCCTCACGTGTTGCAGCCCGTTGATTGAAGATGTCCAGAATAAGTGCTGTTCGATCACAAACACGAACCTCTCGGCCAAAAGCCTTCTCTAGATTCTTAAGTTGCCTGATTAAAGGGAAAGAAAATCATAAAAATATCAACAACACAACCAAATTACTTGAAAGCAGTTATTTCCAATTCTGTGACATCTTTTGACAATGCTAACATTTATAAGCTCTCCGTTTGCATGCATCATTATTTCTCTCTTTGTTTCTTTTTCTGAAATGACGTGTCCAATTAATCAGCAACAAGAATGTTAACTATTGAATTTCCTTCTTGAGAAAATAAAAGAGTTCATATTAGACCCCTATAACTTCAGATTTATTCCCTCAATTTCCTCAATTTTTACTTGATATGTTCTCTTTAATCTGAATTCTGAGAGTCATAAATATCACCATTTTACTGGTTTGTGAAATATTTACTATTGCTATATTTTGGTCCAATAGAAATTCGGGAAAAAAAATTGTTTCAGACTCGTCCTCCATAATATTTCTTTAGTGCCTAATCTTCAAATCCGTATTGTGATTGGAGTTGCAGAATATATTTCTTTAATTTCTTACACCTGGTTGATGAATCCTATTAACTTATTAGGCAGTCCTGTTTTAGAGTTTGGTTATTTTATCTAGGTTGTGTAGATTTTGTCAGTCTACAATCGTTATCTCACCAATAGGATCAAGATAACTACCAATAACTAACTCTTAAGTCATTAGAACAGTCACACTTAAATATTACAAATATTATAAATATGAAGATAATAAATAAAAGAACCAATAGTTGACCCCACAAGCAAGTGGATTTCTTAATTGATGAGGCCTCTGTTGGAGGAGGTGACGCACCATCATCAGTCAACACAATTGATCTCTTATGTTGCGTATCCATCTTCATTTTTTATTCACAGAACCTCTTTGCTACCTCTGTCACAGTTATTTTACTTGCATCTTCAGTGCAATTTGCGCTAATGACCCATGTTCCTTGAATTTCTATATTCTTATTAAATAATTTGACCAATTCAACATGTGCTTTCTCAGTCTTGTCGAGAAAATGCTGTAATTTTATCAGTTTCATCATGGCATTAATGTTGAACACAATTTACATAGCCAATTCTTATTTAATCAGCTTTTCAAACTATTTTTTAGTTTTGCCCACAGGCCTTGCATCACCCTTTTGATTAAAGAAAGCACAAGGAAGTGAACACACAAACGACTCAATTTTGAAAAAGGCATCTGAATTATTTGTCTGAACATCATAGAATACTTTTAATGCAGCATTCAACATCTCAATCCTCCATTCGATAAATTTGTGCCAATCGTGTGAGTCATCATCTTCACATTTTTTGAAAACTTTCTCTGAGACGAGCAGATTAACATCTACTACAGACATTTCATGCGAATCTTAGATCATATTATTCCACAACAACAATTATTTTTCATATCTCTAAAAATATTCATCATTCTTGGAGTGTTCAATGGTAATTTTTTCATGAAATCAATGGTTTATCTATAATCTTCAAACCTTGTATCAACAGCTGTTCAATCTAAACCTTAGTGGCTTTACCATAGCTACCCAATTCGCCAACAGCCAGGATAGCATCCTTGTCTAAGCCTAGAATCTGAACTGAACGAGGAATTGGAACAAACGGAATATCAACAGGACTGATCAAATGGCCAATGTTCAACAATTCACAAATTTTATCCTTAGCTCGTCCTTTGATTCTCCATCTATTTCCATCCTTTTAGCTTTTGCCACTTCCCTCAGGTTGTTGATGTTTCCTTCGCTAGTAGGTTGCCCCAAAGGGATCTTTTCAAGTTGATAATAACAAAAATATGTTGAATAATAACCACAATATGCACAATATAATAGATATCACACAACATAAGAGATGTTTGCGGGTCAAGATGCCCTGACATGGAATATGCTTAAAGATAAAATAATTACCCTTAAAGTAGGGAAACACCATACAACACTCCTTAAGGAATAAATAACATCACGAGATCTACTTATATAAAAATGCCACTTCGAGGGGGAAACCTCCAATATGCTTCTACCAAATAGAATACTTTCCACTTACTTGGCATCCTTCTACATACTATTCATCTCCTTTATATAGACCTCTAATTCTAATGATGGATGGGTAAATCACTAATTTCCATATGGGCAAACTCATTACCCAATATAAACTAAGGGAATGTATGCAACATGTCAACATCTCTATCAACCCATATACATCATAATATCATATATTTGGGTATATAACATGCAATCCCTCCTTGACATGTTTCGTCCCCAAAACATCAAAAGAAAAAAAGTAATGAATGTTCCTCAAATCCTTGCACACTTTTGCCATGTTTGATCATCCAACCACCCCTATGTGACTTTGGTAGGTGATAGCTCTCCAAAACTAGTTCCAAATTCTTTTGTGCTACTTTGATTCCCTTCATGACAATAATTGTTTTTCCTTGGCTTCCATGCATGGCCATAGTGATTGCTCATCTGATTCCATGTACCATATTTTGTTGCACGACTTTGATTCCATTTATGACCACAGTTGTTCCTCTTTGGCTTCCATGCATAGCCATAGTGATTGTTTCATTTATTCCATGTGTGTTCATAGTTGTTGCTCATTTGATTCCATAACGGCCATAATGATTGTTCCTTTGATTCCTTGGATGGCAATAGTAATTGTTGCTTTGGCACTCCCTAACATGCCTCCATGATTGTTGCCTCTCATGACAATGTGGATGTCTATATGCCACCACCTTACTCTTTGTTCTGCGACTTTGATCTTGTCAACCTCTTCTTCTACTATATGTGCCTCTTCAACCTGTTTTCTATTATAAGTGACTCTTCCACATTTTCTTTCTCTAGTGCCTTAATCTCTTGAGTAGATGCAAATGTTATTTTCAACATGTTCATTTCTTGTAAAATCATCTTGTTCATTTTCTGAATCTTCGTTATGCTCTACCTTGACCTTTCTTTCTTCCTCAATAAATGTGATATCCAACAAGGTGACCTCCTTTCTCTTGTACCAAAGCTTCATGAACTTCTTTTGCACATTTAAAATAATTGTTACCAAAGTCCCTAACCAAGGATATCTAAGAACAATATCCAAATCATAAAAATATAAAAGAAAAACATATTTGTCCATGGTGAACTCCAAATCTTCAAAATATTTGATGTTCTTACCATCAATTTGAGTTTCCTCAACATTATTTTCTTGAACCTGTAGATGTTGGGCCAAGTCCATGTTGATGAAGTTATGCCTGTTGCTACGATTTATGGATACAATGACCTTCTTACTTTAAATGCATCCATAAAACTGGAATATTGAAGCTTCCTTCTTTGGAGCTAAATTGCTTGTGCCCTTATTCTCCAACACTCCTCATGCCTCATCTTGATCCTCCACATCTCCTTCTACATCCTTCTCATCGTCTATCATGTCCCTCCTTTGTGAGGGACATCCTTGAAGACCCTTAGCCTTAACCCATTTCCCGGGGGCTGAGAGAACAGAAAGAAAAGAAGGGAATAAGTGGTTTTGAATGAATACATGTAAAAGGTACTTTATGTTATAAAAGCCACTTAAGTTGGGGCCCTTTGAGGGTCATGAGCGCCACTTGATTGAAGTAAGTTTTAAAAGCGATCTTCCTTATGATTTGAATGTATGTTTCCCTCCACTGAAGTAAGTTTTAAAAGCGAGCTTGAACAAGTGACTTGCGGACGAAACCCTTCAAGTGCACAAAAGATTTGGGGACAAAACCCTTCATTCTTCCTCCATCTAGGGCAGCTCTACACAAGGGCTGTAATTGCACTTCAAAATTGATATTTTTTGAATTACACCCTCTCCTAGAGTGGTGACTTGCCTTGGCAAGTGGATTGAGTATTGAGTGGTAGCTTGCTTTCGGAGGTCATTTCCGAAGTGTTTAAGGGTCTCTGAGGGTAGCGACTTGCCTTGAGGCATTGAAGACCCCATCAAAGCGCTGAGCTACACTTGTAAACGTTCTCCTAGGGTTTGTGATTTTATTTGGAATTTACTGCAGCTAAGCAACTTGCCTATTGAGGGTTTTGCGGGCAGATTCATGCCCTAGATCAGATCTATAATTTCTTAATAATTATTCCAGTTGGGCGCTTGTATTTTGAAACTCGTTGTGAAAGCTTGTGAGGCTATTTGAAGGTCAAATAATATTAATAATATTGTGCATATTACTTCAATAGGGCAACCCCCTTGGGAAGCCATTTGGAAGGGTTTTGGTGGCCATTCAAGGCCTAATTTGCAATCTGAAATTTTATATAATTTTTCCAGTAATTTATTATTATTTTTTCAGCAATTACTTAGTGGAAATATTCAGTTATTGAGCCATTTGGTGGCTGGGATTTATTGTACAATTTTCCAAATTTTCAGAATTATTTGAATGATATTTTAGTGGCAATTCAGCCACTTGCAGCAGTCTGATTTTATTGGCAGCAGTAAGGGTTTCATGAAAATTCAGAATTAATAAATTCTTGCTAGGGTTTGCTTGATAACCCCATTTGGTCCATTTGTCCCAAATTGGGGACATTACATCGTCGTCACCATCATCATCATTATTTTCATTTTTTTTCTTTTTCATCATTTGCATCCTCATGATCATCATTTGTATCATTGCCATCATCATCCGTGTGCTCTTCCTCTTCTTCCACATCATTTTCATTTTCCACCTCTTCATCCTCATCGTTATTTTCTTCCTCTTATTCTACATTGTCCACATTTTCTGCCTCGTCATCCTCATCCTTATTTTCTTCCTCTTCTACATCAACCTCATTATTCATTTTTTTTTGCAACTCCATTTTGCATACTTCATTGCTCGCCTTCAGTTTTTGCAATGTCCCTTAAACTTCTCACGCCAACTTTATTTTATCTTCTTGATCCGTGATTCACAATTCATAGAAAAACTAGGGTTTAAAGAACACTTGTATTCAATGAATCTCCTTTCCTACCCTAGATCTAAGAATAAAAACATGTAGATAAGTAGATTTGAATATTTCCTTTGAATTGCCAAAAAAAGGGCACTGATTTGCTTACCCAGAAAGAAAGATTTGATTACTTATCTAGGGCCACGCCTTGAAAAAGTGATAGATCCGCAATTCTTAAGGCTAACTTTGGGAAGACCCAACTTCCTTATTACTACTCGAAATTTTTAATATGACCATTATTCAAAAAGCCTTAAAAAATCTCTTTTTGATGATGTCGGATCCATCCCAATCAAAAATCTGGTAGGAAGAATGAAGCCTCCAAAATTGACTCCTTTTGCCATAATTCCACGCCAAAAAACTTTATTGAAAGTCAAATTCGTAGGATCAACTTTGCATCACCATATCTTCTTCAATATTGCTCATAACCTGTGTTGCAGGAATCGCCCCCCTCCCCCACGTTTCACGTCTCGGTACGCCTCGGGTACCGGTACGTCCTAGGTCCCTGTCGGAGGCATCCCGGAGGCGTCCAAAAAGGTACCGATAGAGAGAGACAATGGAAGTCAACAAACAAAATTTAAAAATGTAAATCTAGTCCGAACCCAACAGTATATAAATAAAATAAACATTTAAGTATAAGAAATGTCCATATCTACATGTAAACTTATACTTTAAGTTATATTTTATTTATATACTTTCAGGATGTTTGAGAGGGGTTTCGGACCACTAGGAGCTATAATGCAAATTCTAGGTTTTGAAGGATCCTATCATATTTAAGAGTTAGTCAGATTCCAGGGTTTCAGACTTAGCCATATTTCAGGATTTCAAGATTTCAAGGAGACATCATAGGAGGTATGAAGGCTGCATGAAGGGATGTATGCATGATAGAATAGTATGAGAATATCTCTCGCAAAGTGCCACAAGCCGATCCCACCCCATTCCCTGTGCACCCCTTAAGGCATGCACTCTGTGAGATTCAATGCACCGATGAGCCCTTGTGAGAGAAAGTGTCAGTAAATGATAAAGTTGAAAAATAATGGGAGTGGCATTCATGATTTTGCGGGCAATCGAGATGATTTATTCTAGATTTGAATATACATTTTGTCTTTGAAGTAATGAATGAATGAATATTATATATTTTTAAGTGTTTTATCATTTATAGACAAATATTTTCATACTATGTAGTTTCAAGTGTTTTACTAAAAAATTGAGTAATATACAATATATATATATATATATATACATACGTACCCACGACGTATCCAAATCAAGGTTTTTGAAAAATGGCGTACCCGCATACCTGAGATGTCCCCGTGTCTATACTCGTAACCAAACAACATAGCTCATAACCCTTTGTGTGACCGCATTTCGAAAAGCTCTCAAAAATATCTTTTTGATGGTGTAGGATTCTTTAGAATCATAAATTCTAGTAGAGAGAACGGAGCTTCTAAAGTTTATTGCTTTTTGCCCTAATTTTGTGTTGAAAAAAAGTTGTCAAAAAATCATATCTCCCTTGATATTGCTCAAAATCCTTAGTGTGACCAATCTTTGGAAAGCTCTCGGAAATGTCTTTCCAGCCACACAAAAATCACCTCTATCAGACACCTATGTGAGGAGAACGACCCTTTTCAAGATATGTTGCTTCTTTTTGAAAACAAATCTGCAATATTACACAATATGCCCAAACGAAAGTTTTCACAATTTTTCCAAATGACAAATCTGACACCACTTGGTAAGATCCACATGTATAATAAAGGAAACAAATGGAATAACAATAACAATATGTAGAATATAATAAATATCACACAACACGAGATATTTGTGGGCTAAGATGCCCTAATATGGAATATGCTCAAAAATAGAATAATTACCCTAGGTAGGGCAACACCATACAATACTCCTTAAGGAATAACTCCACAAGATCTTTGAATATGAGAATGCCACTACGAGCAATACAACCTCGAATATGCTTCTACCAAATAGAATACTCTCCACATACTTGACATCCTTGGTCGTGATATTCATCTCCTTTATATAGACCTCTAATACTAATAATAGATGCGTAAGCCACTAATCCTAATATCGACTCATTGGCCAATATAAATAATTTCACAAGTTACCCATTTGACCTAGTATATTTGACCCAATATAAACTAAGGGGGTGTGTGCCACATGTCAGCCTCTCCATCAATCCATATACATCATAATATCATATTCCTAGGTACATAACAATTTTTCACCAATCAAAGTAGTTGCTTTGAGGAATTGGCAGCCATTTTCATCATTGGTTATCTTAAATTGGTCTTTGCATTTTTTTGAGGTTGTCGATGCAACAAAAAGGTGACCACATCAAAATCAGGGACAATATCTTTAACAATTCTAATCCTCTTCTTAACCATGGCCTCAACCCATTCAAAACCATCACTATCCACATTGACAACTTGAGTCCCAGACTCACAGGTAGTTCTAGCTTGCTAAAGAGGGGGCATATAAAGTTGAATAGGTGGAGATGGTTAGGAAAGCAAGCTTTGAGTGGACACGTTAACAGCAGGTTTAGCAAAGGCAACGATGGCATATTTAGGAGATGTAGTAGAAGCCACATGATTGTGATTGTGGTCAGAAGCAATGAATTTTTTAATAGTATTATCAATCAAAATTGAGGTGTCAATGGGAGAAAGAGTGAGGAGTAGATACTACAGGTACTTGGCCAAGAGATTGTGGAATTTGTGGTCGTTGATAGAGATTTTTACTAGCCTGGAAGGTTGTCCCACCCCACATGTTTTATTGATAAAATTGTCTTCATTGGGATCTTTTCCACTTCCAACACCACCACTAAAACCAACTGCATGCAACACATTGACATTAGCAACAATAGAAGAAAATTGTCCAGGGGTAGGGGTTCTCTACTTAGAGATGACTTTGATGATGGTTTGTGCCCCTTGGAACTATCTCCCATGGCAGTAACCTTCTTGCTACATTTCTTGATCCATTTTGCCAACCATGACGAAGAACAATCAATTACCGCCTACATGTGAGCTTCTAACGAAGTGACCCAGGAGCTGACCAATCAATCATTGGAAGCGGATCAAGGAAGATCTTATTTTGTAAGTGCATAGGGGCCTTCTAGTCCTATCATCATTTTTCAATCCTTTTGGCACATCTTTCAAGTTGTACTCCACAATTTTATCCAATGTCATGTGACTATAGTCCTTGCAATGGACCTCAGTATCATCTTCGCAATCCATCTAATAACCCTAGTAGAAAGAAATATGGTGGTGAATAGTGCCAAGGATACCTACAATCCAACCTTTGATGTCAAAAGACAGCCTTTTCCATTGTTGACACAGTAAAACAAGACATTTCCTTTTCAACCAACTTTGTTGCAAAAAGGGATTTGCAAGTGTAATGCCCTATACTAATCGGAAAATGAATCATGGTTTTGTGCTTCAAAGATAGGAACTCGTGCACTTCCACCAACTTTCTGCAATGTTCCAAAATCAACATCTTGTCATCAACATACCAAGGAAAGACGATATGGGTGTCCATTTAAGATGCCAACTCAAATATAGGTCAATTTTGGAAATTGGATAAACCAATTTCCCCACTTGGCCACTTTAAGGGAACCTTCTTCTAAAAATATTTTTGCCAATTCTCCCTCCAACAATCTAACAACAAAGAAATAGAAACCCTCAATTACGCATCTGAAATGCTAAGGGCCTTCCTTCTGAGTCAACTAAGTGTAGAAGTTATATACTCAATTAGTAGAATTTAGGGTCCCATTTTTGGTCAAGGTTGAGAACACTCTTTTGCAAGCAATAGCATACACCAGATACAAGGTCATATAGAAACACCCTGTGGCACCCAACTGACACAACTGTTTGATAATGTAGTCACTAACAATTTTTGCCCAGTAAATGAGTTTCTTCCCTATGTAAATGGTTTTCATCATTTCATAAATCCATGTATGGAATTCCCCAGCTAGCTGATTTCTCACCACACAATTAAGCAATGTGAATATATTACAAAGTTCCTCTTTAAAATCAGCCCTACAAAGATTTTTGGCAATCATGTAGATTCCCGTCCTTTTATTCTTCAGGTAAGCTTTGTTAATCATGTTAAGGCACTTGTTTGGTACACTCCTCTAGAACACTATCCCTTCACAGACATTTTAGCAAATTTCTCATGTTGAGGGATACCCAAAAATTCATCAATGAACTCAAAGTTGAGACAGGCCCACGGTCTCACCCCCTGAACTGCAAACTTCCAAATCTCAAGACTATAATTTTTGGCACACGTGAAGACAGGCTCAGTGCACTGGATGGAGACTAGATAAGCAACTGCCTCTAGGGGCCAACTAACGTTAATGCTAGTGGCCATTGTTGAACAGTCAAAAGCATTGATTATGGCATGGAATTCTACTTGGCCAATATGCCCCATATCTATGTCAAAGATGTTCGAGATGTTCGACTAAATGTTTGATGGAGAATCAATCCCTTTGTATTTGTACTTCATTATGGAATCGGTAGCCTATGAAATCATAGTGGTAAACACTACCGATGAGAAATCCTTGCAAGAAAAGTCAGGTGAAGAAAGAAGACTCTATAGGCACGAATGGTTGAGGATGAAGGTCATGAAAACCTTGATGATTTCTGTTAAGAGCTCTTCTCAACCCATAGTTGGTGAGAGCAGAGATTGAGAGGAAAGGATGATGCGAATCTCCACCAAAGATATACAATGAGCTTCTTTCTTTAAAAACTCTCAAATAATCAAAATCTACAAATTTTGCCTCTTCCCTAAACACCATGCAAAGCAGAAATCCAACTATGTCGGGAAATGGCATGGGGAAGGACACGTCTGATATCCCTCTTGAATTCAACCCTACAAACCTTCTTCAAAACAATCAACAAAAATTCCAAGTGTGTACTTGCAAGGGGGAATCGAGAAATGGGGGGATGAAGGGTGAAAGAGCAAAAACAGGGGTCAAAGGTAATTGCAGTGGATGAATGAAATGAAAATGGGAGGAGGGTTTTATATAGCCATGAGTGACCGCGAACTGCAGCGTGCACCATTAATGCCATGGCGCACTCAGGTGGAAAAACTTGTAGGAAAAATGATTGGATATTGGGGACATTCATTGCAATGCATATTAGGTACATTGTTTCTGACTTCTTTATTGCTTTTCATTGCTAAGTTCCTTTGTCGGAAAAACCGGGGATCGTGTACACCTTTTACAACAATACAAGTTGTGCCCAAGGTCCACAAAGTTTGATACAATCCTTGAATAAATATATCTTCATAGAAAAAGCTCAAAATATCGGACCTTAAGTACAAGTTAGCTTGAGAGTTAACATGTATTTTGTTGTCACCAAAAATGTCACTCATTTTTGGGACAACCTATGAACTATTTTGGTTCAACAGACCAAAATCCTCTCTCCCCTTTTCAAAAATTGTTTTGAGCATTCAAGTTCATTTTTCAAAGCTCTTCCAGAAATCTACGGACTCTGCAAGCTTGAATCTACGGACTCTGCAGGCTTGAAACTACGGACTCCGCAGGCCCATTTCTACGGACTCTGCAGGCTTGAATCTACGGACTCTGCAGCCTTGAAACTATGGACTTCGCAGGCCCATTTCTATGGACTCCGCAGGCGAAAATCTACGGACTCTGCAAAAAGAAACAAGCTCTCAACGCTTAAGCGATTTCAACCGCTCCAAGGTTCAACGGGTTCAATGGTTCAAAGGTTCAATGTGCAGTTGGTTCAAGCGGACAAAGGACTTAGCCAAATAAAGGGATTGCACCGATTGAACCATTGAACCGTTGAACCAAAGTTGGTTCAATCGGTCGGTTCAATCAGCAGGTTCAAGGGGTTGCCCCAAAGCCAAAGGAACAAGTGCCCTTGCGGAGGGCGGTGAGCCGAGGTCAGACAGCCCTTGCAGAAGGCAAGCGAGGAGCAGATGGACCGTTGCAAAAGTCTAAAGGATAGTTCCGGGCTTGAACAGTTCTTGCGGAGGGCACAATTCTCTTTCGGGAAAAGAACGCGGCAAAATGATTAACGCATTTCCTTCGGACAAAAAGTCCGAAGGAATTCTTTCGGACTTTTGCCCGAAGGAAAAGCTCGAAGAAAAGTCCACCGAAGGATGAAACCTGCCAAAGGAAAACTCCAACTAAAGAGAAAAGGCCGCGGAAAAACGCCCGATGGAAAAAGACCAAGTGCATCGAAAGCCGCCACATGTCCATTATAAAGCAGAGCGGAAGCCACCACGTGTCATCTTCTGCAGGACTCTCAAAAGGTTTCTAAAGCTTCTGTAAGTTAAGCGGAATACATCACGTGTCCTGTTATGACTCAGCGGAACGTGACAAGTGTTTGCATCCGTGTTCCCCTTTTGAAGTTGCTCGGGCAAGACGTGTAGTGGATCCCATTTTCCGTAAGTTTTTTATGAGTTTCATAACAGCGGAACTTGCCACTTGTCAAAGACGCAGAAAGGACCCTCCCAAAGACTTAGACAAGAAGGGCTATAAAGGACAAAGAAGCAACATGGACGATTCCAAAGGCAAGTTCAATTAAAGCGATGGTTCAACCAGAGAGCAAAGAAGCACTTAAGCAATGAAGAGAGGAGCGAGACCAAAGGACCAGAAATATCTTCAAAAGAGTTATTTCTAATAGGTGAAACAGTGGATCAAGTAGACTTATAAGCGCACCAAATCAAGGACGCAACCCTGTTTTTATTCTATGAAGTAATGGCGAATTGGACAGCTGCGCAGACATCAGAGAAAGGACCAGACAGTCCATACCAAGGAAGAGACATTAGATGAATGGGCACGCCATAGTTGAGGCAATGCGTTGTTCCCAGCATGGTCCCTCCAAACAGAACTGAAGGCGCATTGAAAACGTTGACTGCAGCATGGACCTTTTTCATGAAAATAAGCGCCCAAGTCTTTCTTGGAGCGCTATATATTGTAATCTCTCATTTGTTACAAGGGAGATCTTCCCGAATACAAAAACAAAACTCTGCCCAAATTGAAAGGCGAATACTGAGACTTTGAGCTCAGATTGTATTTCATATTGTTTTATCTGAATGAGAAAGCAAGTGATTCGCAAACTTTGTGTTGTATAGCTTGTACCATTTTAGTAGATTGTTCTTATGTCTGTCTTCTGAATGTGTTCTTGTTTATTTAATTTAACAAGCAGAGCTAGTGGAAGTGATAAGGAAGGTGTCTCGAAACCAGTTACTTACAGACTTTGTGCTGACATAATTGTTTTCAGTGTGTGTGTTTTTTTTTTATTTCTGTGTAAAGGACCTTGGGACGACTTTGTGCCTCCATTGTTCTTCGTACCTCACTCTAAGGCAGTCAAGGTGGAGACTTTGAGCTACATCTTAGATTGTTGGTTACTTTGGGCTCGGTTACCAGTCACTTGTTACCAGAAAGAGTCCTGCTGTTTGCAAGAACAAGCACTTCTGAAAGAAGAGAAGTGTCTTCTATCGCTTCACCAGAATTTCTACTATCCAGGAAGGGATCTAACTCTTGGTTGAATGTTACTTCTAAAAGAAGAGAAGTGCCTTCACCAATCACCCAGGATTTCTCCTCTATTTGTTAGCATCATCTCTAAAAAAAAAGAGATGGATGGTTCATTCCACCCGTGTCTTACTTTCTGCTTATATACATAGTATATAGCCTCCGCATATTTCATAGGGAACCTCCCCTTGATGAGATGAGAGATTTGTCCCCTTTGGATGTGGTAAACCTGCAACATTGGACGACCAATCTCCCTATGTTGTGGTGATAGGAACTATTTTGGTCACCAGTTAGCTGGCCGACAAAATATTCACCCAACATGTTTAAGTTCTGAAATTCCCAATATGCTGAAGGAACAAGCAGAACTTTCGTGCTTTGGTTACATGTTAGCTCTAACATGTATTTAAAATCCAAAATTCTCGATATGTTGCAAGAATAAGCAAAGCTTTCAGACATTGTTTACAAGTTAGCTCGACAGCTAACATCCAAAGCCCAAAATCTCCGATAAGTCCTAAAGACCAAGGAAGAATCGAGATATCAAACATTTTGAGAAATTTGTAAAAGACTTTTGGTGAGTCCAATTTAAAAGAAAGAGGTGCAAATCTCAGGGAAGATGGACATGTATTACATGTATGACTTCTCCAATTTTTTCCAACAAAATAACAAAGGCTTGAAACAAAAAGGGGAAATCGGGGTGGTGGACTTTGGATGCATGTAAGATGTGTAACAAAAGTCCAATTTTCCAGAAAAAGGCCAAAAGTGAAAATCCATTTAGAAGAATTTGTTCGAAAGGAATTTATCGAATGTTTAGATACGTGGGACTCAAGACTCACTCTTTCAAGTTGAATTTTGGGTACAACACATTCCTAATGGATTGTTTGCATCGTCCTACAACCTATTTGATACAAGTGGTGGTAATGTTTGATCAAAAACAATCTAATCGAAATCAAGAGCACCAATTAACAAAAGAATTTAGGTTTTCATGAATCAATGCAGTCCACCAATACATCCGGCAAAAATCCCGTTTCATTGAGGTTACTACCAAGAATGTCGAGGATCCTTATCTAGAATGAAAGCATTGAGCGGTTGAAATTCAATCTACCTCCACTCTTGGTATGCTATTATGTTATTATGCAAGACCTATGTGCTGAAAGAGACCAAGTATTTCATAAAGAAATGCTCTACCAAAGGCACAAGGACAAATTTTTTTAGGAAGAAAAAGAGAGCATGAAGAGCATTGTTGACAGAATGGTGATTTATGAATAAGAATCAAAGTATAAATAACCGACGATAATGTAGCTACGGGAGTTGTAGAAGAAGTTAGAAGGTCCGCACAATTGGCAAAATAGAGAGCCTAGAAAAAGAGTTTGCAATTTATCAAGTATAAAGTTGATTTTTGAAATCAAAAGTTTCAAAGTTTTTCAAGCATTAATTTGTTGGACTTTTAGGCTTTTGTCATACAGTCATTATGAACCTGAGATTTTGAGCAAATGCAAGCAAAGAGCAGGCATGTCCAAGGCCTGCTGAGGAGGCAAAGAACCTGGCTGTAAGAATTGTTTGGGGCTGTATATGAGTAGGTGACAGCACATTTAGCAATGCTTAGGAGGGGACTCCAGAACGAAACCATGAAACATTTTTCTACCAAAAAAGGAGTATCTTGCAATCTCAAGATGGCCAAGAAGAAGGAAGAAGTATTTGGATTTCCAAACAAGAAGTGGAGGGTGAATTTATCAATATTGAAAATGTTGCTCATAGTTTGGTAGGAATTAGGGGAGACAAGGCCATCGACACTAACAGAGAGTCACAGTTGGAGCATGTACCTTATTTTTATACCAGAATAGGAGACAGTTACAAGTTAGAAGTGATATAATATTGAGTTAAAGTAATATAGTCTCAATGTTTCGTACATCTACCATTCAAGTTTAGTAGCATAAGCAAAGAAGATTGCTCTAGGAGAGAGCAAGACATAGGAGAAAAATGAGGGTTACCCTAGGAACAACTTGAACAAACATAGATGGGCATGAAAGTACATGCATGCAAGCAAGCATGTAGGCAATAAAGTGCACAAGAAATAATAAATAAAGGATGTTTTTCAGCCACATATAAGTACATAATTAAAGTAAAAATTGTCTCAAATATTGGCATGGAAGTTGAAGGTGTGATTGCAAGTCAAACCCCACATCCTAATCTAGATGTCAACGTGATGCCAAAACATAATAAGCTGAGAGAACGAGTTGAGATGGAAGAATGAATTGAGCTGGAAGAATGAGTACAATGCAAACCAAGATATGGACACAATTAGCAAGACAAAGAGTGATTTGAAGGGGAAGGATGGTGAGCTTAGGCACGTAGAGTGCACGCTGAAGAAGTTGAAGACTTCGATAACTGAGTCTACATGATCGGAAACTTATTTTAGCAACTCTTCCATCTGTACAACCCTTGCAGATACCTGATTTTTCTATCATAGAGACTATTCCAAGAGCTCCAAATGATTTTGACACCACACACCCTCTAGTTAGTTTTCAAGTGTCGGCAACGATGTTGACAAGTTTCGTAGGGGGGATACATATAGGTGACGATTTTTTATTATTTAGACATATTCTATGGTTCTCTTATGTCGTAATAACTTGGCTAAAGATATGATAAATTAAGATGTTAGTCGCCTCATTTTTTGTGTTATGTCAGAACAAGACTTAGTTTTATTTTTTATTAGTGGAAGATATATCCATAGGTGGTGGTCAAAAAACACACATTTGGTTGGTACTTTTGGTTTTCATATAGTTGTTTCCGAGGATGATTCAAGGAGTTCTCATTGTATTTGTCCTTGATCCAGTGATATTGATGTAGAAGAGTATTTGAATATATCAATAAAGAAAAAAAAAATTATGCTCATTTCTCTATATATTTCTCTTTGGTTTGCTTTTGCATGTTTATTTGTATTTCCACAACTATAGGGGGTAAAGTCTTCCCATGATAAATTAAAACCTATATAACAATTCGTAACTTGATATTTTCATAAATGCCTCTCTTTTTTGTACACCCATGCAGTAATCCCAGTGTTACACAGGGACGCATGCCCTAGATTTTGGTTACAATTCGAATGTTTTGGGAACTTAAGGACTTGGAGGGAACGTCCACAAAAAAAATTAATTTTTAATTTTTTTTTATTTTTAACATTTTCTGACGCTTTTACTTTAAAACACAACCCCTCCCCATAAACAAAATTTATTATTTTTACTAAAATATTGTATAGTATGATTAATATCTATTGAGATACTAGACCATCAATAACAGCGTACATTGAATAGTAATCCAAACAATAGCAGCTTGTGTTCATAAAATATAAGTCTCAATACCATTCGCATAGTACAGGAAGGCCCTAATACAAGCGCCCCTATCTTGACATACAATGTGTTGTTTAAAGGACAAGACCCAATGGTTGTCTATTAACCCAGCTATCACAACCGATATAACTGTGGGTTTGGCTACAAAATTAAATATATGTCACCAAAAGACTAACAAACCAATGCCAACTATTACAATACATGTTATCATAATTGACGGTCTACATTATCCTCCCCTTTAAACAAGTCGGAGTCTCTTCCAACACAAGTCATAAACAACATGACAAATATAAGAATGAAAATGGAAGTGAAAAGACATTTTGTTGGCTCTGTTGGTGATGTATAAAGTTTGAAACATTCCTAGTGGCAAGAAAAAGCATGATTCACCCGACGTGATTCTTGCAAACTTTATATTTTCTTGTAAAATCAAAGCAAGGTTCTGGGGGTGGCAACCCTCAGCAAGGTCAAGGGGCAACACCCCTAGCGTTCTACCAAATTTTGTTGAAAAATCATGACAACAACCAAATTTCAATGAAAAAACACTGTTGCAACACTTGAAAAGCCATGATAGCAGCAAAATTTCATTGAAAAAATGTTGCTTTTGAAAGCACCTGAAAATGTTGCATTGTACGCTAATATAGACACCTAAATTTGATATTAGACACTTGCAACATCAATTTTGACATATCTTGACATGACTTGTGCATACACATTTGACTCTTATGCACACTTTTCCCTATTTTTCTACCCACTTGTTGTCTTGGCCAATTTAATTTACAAATATATACATTCAAGATCACCTAAGTCTATATAAGAATGCAACATAATCCTAAGTAGACTGTCGCCATATTCCAAGTCACTGATTTTCCCTTTCAAGACAGTACCAACAATAGTCATACGCTTGTGTTTTGCCGCAAGTGTCCACCTCTACCGGTAGTGTCCAAGAATCCCTAACAACTTCTCAAATTGGGACATCTCCATTAGGTCAGCCTAGACACTTTTCATGGGTTGGTTGTGGGGGGGAACATCAAAGAGTCATGTATAAATTCAAATCAGGCCTATGGCCACAATCTGCAAGATCAATCTGGAAGGCAAAACCACTGAACACAAGTCTTGCACAAACAAAATAACTCAGACCAAGAATGAAACAAAGTGGAAAATAATATAATTGCTTCAAAACACAATGCTAATACAATCACTCCACAAACACCAATATCCTCTCATCCTTTTTTTCTTTTTTCTTTTTTTTTGTAGAAATCACAACTATATAATAATAAGTCAAATATAAACTCTAAGTATCCAATTAAATCTATTGTACGTGATCTTATTACCACGTGCGGTAATTTGATGTAATAAATGAATTACCCTACATAAGTTTACACGCTATTCCAACACCCTCCCATAAGCGAAACTTAGGGAGTGTAAAAACAAATCAAATATGGGTCCCGATACTAGCCTGATAAGCTACCCATATACAATCCAAAAAAAAAAGGGACTTCATGTGTTATCCCCCCAAGGACAACTTCCTGCACCACAAGCAATGCTTGCAATTGAATATAGTGAGGAGAATCTAAGGGCTTGGTGAATATGTCAGCAATTTGTTCAGTGATTGGCACGAACTCCAAAGAAATGACTCCACCCTGAATAAGCTCCGAATGAAGTGCATATGTATCTGAATGTGTTTGGTTCGTTGATGCTCAACAAGATTGTGTGAAATAGAAATCACACTTTGGTTATCATACCAAAGAATGGTAGGACCCTATTGGTAGAAACCAAACTCTCCAAGCAACTGTCAAATCCAAAGTGTCTCTTAACTGGGCTTGACAACGCCTCGATACTCAGTGTCAGTGGAGCACAATGCAATAGTTGTCTACATTTTGCAAGCCCAAGCAACTGGACTAGAACCAATTGTATACAAATCCACAAGTGGATTTGAGAGTGTCACCATCACCAACCCAATCATAGTCGGTATAGGCAGTAAGTTGTGAACTCTAAGGTGTGTAGTGAAAACCAAAGTTGTGGTCCCCCGAATGTAGTGCAAAATATGCTTCATTGCTAGCCAATGGCTCTCATGAGGCTCATGGAAAAAGCGAGAGACAAGGTTGACAGCAAATGTGATTTTGGGACGAGTGTGTGTCAGATATAGAAGACTACCTACAAGTTGTCGATACAATGTCAGATCAACTAGTGGAGTAATACAAGTAGCAATCAAAACAACACCTAACTGATATGGAGTGGGTGCAAGCTTCCAATCAGCCATACCAAATCGATGTAAGAGATCTGTAGAATACTTTTGCTGCCCAAAAGAGATGCCCTCAAAAGACTAATGAACCTATATAAGCCAATAAAGTAATGTAGAAGTCCTAGATTGGACATGTCAAACTTGTTGCTCAGCTTGTCCTTGATGCCCTAAATCAAGGAGACTGAACTGCCCATGAGGATGAGGTCATCAACATACAAAACCAAGATCAGAATGTCCTCACTTTGCTTCAGGATGTACACATCGTGGTGTGACTCACAACGATAAAAATTAGAACTCAAGACAAAGTTATCCATCTTCTCATACTGAGCTCGAAGAGCTTGTTTGAGACCATAAAGAGAACAATGGAGTCTACAAACCAATGATGACTCCTGTAAAAAACCCCGAAGCTAGGCCATATAGATCTCTTGGAGATCATCATGCAAGAAGGCACCCTTCACATCCGAGAAACCATCCAACGATGTGAGGCAGCAAGTGAAAGTACAAGACAAACAGAATTCATCTTAGCAACAGGGGCAAAGGTCTCAGAGTAATCAACCCCTTCAACTTGTGAAAATCCATTTGCTACTAGTCGTGCTTTGGACTTATCTACAAATCCATCTACAGCATACTTGGTCTTATAGACCCATTTACATTGTACAATTTGTCTTCCCTTAGGAAGAGGTCAAGATCCCATGCATTATTCTTCATCAATGAAGAATACTCTTCCTACATAGCGGCATCCCACCCAGGGGTACTGGTGGCCTCAGAAAACAAGATTGGATCATCTGTAATAGCATGACCCAAAGGAGCAACACCAGAGGTCTATGAGCAAGTGTGGCAAGGATCAAACGAATCACCAACCAAAGAATCAGCTGCATGTAGAGTGTTTTGTGCCCACTTGGGCATCAACTGTGAAGGAGGTGGCTGTGGTGGCTGAACAGGAGCAGTCTCAATAACATCATCATCATCATCAACAGTGGGAAGTAGGTCCTCACAAGCAATTGTAGGAGGAGATGGAGAAGAACTAGATATAGACTCCAGTGGAGTGGGGGGTTCATCAACTCGAACATCTCATCGAAACAATACATCTTTGGTAACAGGATCAAGAAGACAATAAGCTTTTACATCTTCAAAATAACCAACAAATACGAGGTGATGGCATTTCTTCTTCAAGGATTTGCACTTGTCATCAAGAACAAATGCCCATGCAATACTTCTAAAAACACGAAGATCTGAAAATCAGGTTTGATCACATACCAAGCTTCTTTAGGTGTCATGTTTCACATAGCCTTGTGTGGCATGTGATTCTGGATGTAATTAGCACAATTAACTGATTCGGCCTAATATTTGGGTGGCAAATTTTTAGAATGCACCATACAATTAGCCATCTCTTTCAAAGTTCTAGTCTTCCACTCAACTACATCATTTTGTTGGGGTGTGTATGGTATAGTGAATTGATGTTATATGCCATGTTCAATACAAAAATCATGGAAGGCATTACTATCATATCCCCCCCCCCATTGTGAGTGTGTATCTTCTTAAGAGGAAGAGAAGATTGTTTTTCCAAAAAGGCTTTGAAAGCCTTGAAAGTCTCAAAAACTTCACTTTTCAACTTGAGAAAATAAACCCAAGTTCATCTATTGTAGTAATCAATGAATGGGAGTGCATACTTGGCTCCCGAGAAGGAGCAAGTTGAAAAAGACATCAAATCATTATGAACCAACTCTAAAGGTGTGTGTGCACGTGTGGCCTTACCCACTAGAAATGGATCCTGATGTTGTTTTCCAACTAGACAAACAAGGCACTCTCTAGCAATACAATAGACCTTTGGAAGGCCATTTACAAGATTCTTTGCACTCATTTGCTACATGTATCTATAATTCAAGTGTTCCAACCTCTCATACCACAATTTGCTCATTGAATCACCATGAGCAACAAGAGATGAACCAGAAGTAGAATTAGTGTAATGTTCCATTTTTTGAATTAAGCACGACAGAAGACCCGAAGCCTATTCTTGTTTCTTGTAGGCTAGGGGCATTAATAAAAGGGAAATAATTTAATAATAGTGTGTTAAGTTGTCCTCGGCGTCACTTTATTTAATAACATGAAAAAGAACATTTATTCATTATTATAATTGAGGCCAAAAGCAATATTAATTACATGGCCAAAAAATTATTATTATTATGAGGTGAAAAAGGTGAATATTTAATTAAAAAGTGATGTTAATTACTTTAGGGTTAGGGTGAAATTGGAAAAGTGAGTTTCAAAAAAGGGCAAAGAACAGATATTATTGATTATGATTAACTATTCACTTTTTACATTCATAACTAAATCCAAAATTCATTCAACTTCTGCTTGAGAATGAAAACCATCATTACAGCTGAATTAGAGGACAAACACCCTCCGATCTTCTGAGATAGCTCCACACAGGGGTTACAAGTGCATCGAAAAAAAGGTGATTTCCAAGAAATCAGAAATCATGGTTTTGACCAAGGGTTTGAGAAAATAAATGCAATTGTACCAGCACAATCAAGGCCGTACTGCAAGGGTTTGACCTATTCTAGTTAAGCGTCACACTTCAGGGACCATACTGACTACCATATGGCAAAAAACTGTAAAATGCTGCCCTAGGGTAGAGGCATTGCGTTTTTGGGCAATCTATACTAATTCCTAGGGCAATTGGTGCCAATTCTGGGCAGATCGTGACTTAAGGGAAGAGATCACAACACTTAGGCAAGTCAATACAGTAGCCTTAGCCACTTCTAGGGCTGGCGTCACAACCTCTACCAATTTCAGCCTTCCACATTGCCATCCCCACTTCCAAACCCTGCCATAAATCAGTGCCACAGTCAATTACCTGTCATACAAGCAAAGAAGCAAATCGCTGGTCGTTGATAGGTTGTTGTGCCCTATCAGCAAGTCATACCAGCTAGCGAGGGTTTGTAAATTTTATCAAAAGAAATAAAGTCTTAGATCTAACATTGCCCTGATATTATTACAATTGAATGACAATTCATCTTCATTCCTAGTTATTTGTCTCAGTTGTGTTCATGCATTTCAAATTTTGACAAGCATCACAAAAATAAAAATAAAAAATTCAGAATTCAGTATTTAATTGTGTAAGGGATATTTTAGTGGTAACATAGCTAATTTTCTTGCCAATTTGTAGGAAAGAATTATTTTGCAGCATCGACTTCATGCAAGGTGGTGACAGATAAGTCAGGGATTACCAGAGATGTTGGCAATTTGAGCAAGGAGACAGTTGACAGTTTGAATATCATGATCCAGAAAGTAGTCTTGAGGACTGAAGAATTCTCATTCCCATCTAAGGCAGCATGGAATTGTCATTGATGTCAAAAGTTGATGTCATTGATGTCATTGAGATTGAATCTGATCATGGATTAATGCCAAAGGATGAGTTGAGCGGACTTGTGGAGTAAATCAGGTTTGTGAAGTGCTCATACTTATAAAATAAGAAAAGCAGTCTCGAAACTTCGAACTGGTCTGATAAAGTTGGTTGAGTTTATGGAACAACTTTACTTCTTTCATGTTTTTAAGTAAAGCAAGGTCGAAAACCCGAAGTGGTCTAAAGGAGTTATTCGGGGTTCTGAAGTGACTTTACTTGGTCAGGATTCTGGAACGACTTTAATTCTGTATGCTTTATAAGTAAAGTAATGTTAAGATCTCGAGTTGGTCTAAGTGGAGGTTATCGGGTTTCCAAGATAGCTTTACTTCTCCTATGTTTATAAGCTAAGCATTGTGGAAAACCCGAAAGGGTCCAGCAAAGAGGTAATCGGGGATTTGCAAGCACGTTACTTCTTTATGTTGGTAAGCAAAGTAAAGGTAAAAACCCACAAGGGTCTAGACGAAGAAATTGGTATTTTGAAGAGGGATTGCTTCTCTCAAGTTGATAAGTCAAGTAATGTCAAAAACCCAAAAGGGTCTAGAAGAGGCAATCGGGATAAGTCAAGAAGGATGGAAAACCCGAAATAATATTAAAGAATTCCTTCGAATGAATTCTTTCTAAAAAATGGCAAGGACAATTCTTTCGAAAAAATTGTCAAGTCCTTTTTGAAAAATTGTCCCTTAACAAAACTCCAAAGGGTACATTCAGAAAGTCCGAAGGGTATCTTTTGAACATTCTACGGGCAAGTGGACCTTTTCAAAAAGTCTGAAGGGTATCTTTTGAACGTTTCAAAGGGCAAGTGGACCTTTTCAAAAAGTCCAAAGGGTATCTTTTATACATTTCGAAGGGCAAGTGGACCTTTTCAAAAAGTTCGATGGGTATCTTTTGAATGTTGCAAAAGGTATGTGGACACTTGCAGAAAAGCCGAAGGGTAGATTGCAGAGAATCTGAAGGGTATGAGGACCATTGAAAGATTTCTGAAGGGCACCTCCGAATAGAAGCCAATGACGAATTCTTTCGGAGAAATTGGAGGACACTTCAGGATGAAATGGTCCAGGACAAAAAGTCCGCAGAAATTGTCACAAAGACATAAAGGCCCGCAACAATTTGTATAAAGGAACCTTTCGAAGGAATTAAAGCAAGTTAAAAGACGAGCAAGTCTTCAAGGAGCGTTACAAGAATGCCGAAGAAAATAAGATCACGCCAACATGCCGAAGTTTAATGCATAATACAAAGGGTAAAGATCTAGCATATCGAGGACAATCGAAAGGAGCGGAAGTGAACCCATGATATAGAAAGCAACGAGATGCGAAAAGGGAAGAAAAGAAGCTCGATGGTTAATGGCAAAGCAAGAATTAAAATTCATGCTACTTTGAAAGATCAACGGCTCACATTTGATTGGTGCATTAGATCCAATGGTGCGAAGCAATGCCAAATTACCCTCCGAGTGCAAACCCAGATTACCCTCTGAGGGCATTCGGTCAAAGCAAGGCATTTGGTCAAACTAAGAAGTTGGGTCAAAGCAAGACGTTCAATCAAAGTAGGGTGTTTGGTCAAAGAAGGGCATTTAGTCAAAGTAGGACATTCAGTCAAAGCACAACGGTCAACCAAAGCAGGGCACTACCAGAGGAGGGCATACAAGCTTAATAGGATATACATCGGCAATAGCCAATAGGGCATACAGAAATAATAAGGCATACGACAACAAAAGGATGTACACCAACAAATTTTCCTAAACAATCAAGTCATATTGTAGTTAAAATTAAAGACCTTGGGACACAACATTCATCTAGTTCGAACACATCCGTCGTGTTTGACCATACTTCACAATTATATTGTACTTCACCATTTATTAAAATTTTGTCATTTGACCCCATGTTCTTGCTCATTCAAGTTAGTTCTTGCATCGAACTTTGCACCCCCGACATTGTATTCTCTGAACTCTAGTGGATAAAAACCCTGTGATGTTGACTATTTGAAAGGACTTAGCATCACCAACATTTGCTTCTACCAAACTTGATGCAAGCCTTGGACTTCTTCAATCTCAATAAGCTCGACACTATTGCAATCAAGGTAGAACATTTCATAGTCTTCCATCTACCAATGGAATAGACCTTTCAGGAAGTTTTTCTCATCATCAGAGCACAATTGCAACTCCAAGACCCCTTTGTCTTTCAGCTCCATCATACCTCAATTCCCGTCAACTAAACAAGCTTCTTTGGTTCCAAATCTGATGACTAATGAAGCTACTTCCTCACTAGTTCCCTGATTATTTATATCTATGACATATTTTAGTCCATTGTTTTTTATGGGTATCAAAAAAAAATTCCAATTAGGATCGGCTTTATAAGTGCATTGTAGGCCTTCTTTTTCAACGAGATGACTACAAAATTCAGCAAAAAGGGTTGCGTTCCAATAATTACCTTTCGACCCATAATACACCCAATACCTTAATGCCTTGTTCATTTGCTCCTTCCAGTTAGAATTTTTGAGGCTAGATAGTTGGCTTCCCAAGACTCTTCCAAGTCTCCTTTGGAAGAACACTCACACCAAAACCATTGTCGACGATGGTGTTTGTCAAATTCCTACCTAGAAGTTCCATATGCAGAATTGTCAGTTATCATGGTACGTTCATCTTCAAGAGCATAGGATCAATCACTTGGTCCCCTGACAAGGGTGGCTTGACCATATTTTTATCCTTTTGTTTTTTATCTCCCCATCACCCAACGTTAGGTGTACCATTGTATGCTCCATCTGGCTAATGTTTCGTATGGTAGCAGTTAGAGCATTCTTGAGTTTTGGAATGCTTTGGAATAAGTGAACTATCTGCATAGGTATAGTGGTCTGCAAGCAATGCCATGCAATAGCTTTGTCAGACTCCAATCTGTTTGTTTTTACCCGAATTTGGTGCTCCAAGTCTACGTCAATGAAGAGTAGCATGCTCCTCCACCAATTCCTAGTGCACTAATGGCTTAGACTCACAAGATTGTTCAATTTGTGCAAATAGGCGAAGCTTTGTGAAGATAATTTTGCATAATAACATTACACAATTACAGCTTAAAAATTGCGGTCTTAGCTCATTTATAGCTTTTCAAGATTGTTCAAAATCAACCATGATCGTCCATCTTGAGATCAAGATGTGTGGCTATGGATCAATTCAATTTTGGAGGGACAAACCATAAATATGCCCATTAATATTTGGAAAAATGAGGCATTGATGAGGCATGGGAGGGCTTAATCCTAATATTTATTCCATTAATAGCCTATGGATGCCACCCCATTGATGATGTCATGGGATGATGCAGATTTTAACAATGAATTTCCAATAAATAGATTTTCAATAACTTTCATGGAATTTTCACTTTAGGCTCTTGATTTAAATTAATTTGCTTAAGTGGCTTTGATTTATTTTTTGCAATTCTTTGAAAATATGTTGCACGCTTAATCAACCTAGTCGAAAATGTCATTTTACTGAGTCGTAATTTGACTAGAGTATAATCAGAAAAAAATGTCAGTTGCGTACGGAACAATACCCAGTTAGGGCATTATGGACGAGAAATAACACATGCATGTAACATGCGCTGCCGAATTAGAAGAATTCAGTGGTCTAGAGTGTAATTTTGTGTGGTCGCAATTTGACTTGAAGTGATTTAAGAAAACATAATAATCACATAAAATGCATTGCCCCATTCAGGGATACATTAACCTAAATCGGTTTCTGTTCGTGACAAGTTCAAACGATTTAACATGTTTTTGTGATTTTGGCCCAGATTGTGCGTTGTCACAGAATATTGCTTAGATTGACAATTGTAGCACAATAGTGATAGGAATTGGATGTCTACACAACTAACATCATTCCTTGACCATGGCCCTCTCGACTTCCACCCTTGCTTTGGCAAGCCTTTTCTTCAACGTACATGGGGCAGGGTAATTGGCTTTCTTTATTTGTGCTCTAGTAATCCATAACTTCCTTGCCCTCAGATACATCAATCCTATTGGCGTTGGCATGCTTTGGACAATTGCCATCATTATGGTTCTCATGCCCACACCATCTACTGAGAAATCAATGTCATTTTGGTTTAGGGCAATCTCTTGCAAAATGGCCCCACCAATTGCACTCCCAACATTGTATAATTGGTTGTCCTTCAGTGCATACTGATTCCGACTCCTACCACCACTAATATTTTATCTTCAATAGTTCTTTGATGGCATGGTGGGTGGTGTCAATGGCTCTCCATGTTCGAACAATACTTGGCCACTCTTATTTCACAGATTGTATGGGCAATCCTTAATTGAATGTCCTATGACTTGACAAATCTAGCACAAAAAGTTCTTCCCTTTGTTCCTACCATCTCCTTTTAGTTCTCTCATCATCCGAGGCATGTCTTTTCTCAAGGCTCGGACAGATCCTTGTTCATTGTCACTGGATTCAAGTCCTCGTCTTCACTTTGTCTTCTTGTGTGTAAGGATGATGATTTATCCTCACTTTCGATGTCCATCATTCGGTTATAGGCATCTTTATATGAAGGTGGGACTACATTTTTTTTTCCTCCATGAGGGAAGCAACCCCTCAATAAACCACCTCTTTTTCAGCCCATCGGTTGGTTCCTTCTTAGTTTTTCCAAGTAACTATTTGAGTCTCCTATTGTAAGCCCAAATTGTCTCATGCTTACCTTGTCCAGTGTTGTGGATCTCCACAAAAATCTCCTTGTGGTCCTTAGAAGTTTGAATTCCTTTTCAAACGCTTCCCTAAGTGCTCCCCATGTTGCTTTGTCAGTACTTCATGCATCGGTGTACATTCCCCAAAGGGTGGCGAGGAAGCATCTCAACCACATCCAATCATCTGTATCCCCATTGGCAATCCAAAAGGTGGTGCACATACGGCAATATCGTATCATGTCTTTCGATCTATCACCCATGAACTTTAGCAAATTTTGTTTTTCTAGAGATGGAGTAACCATGGCTCTAGTGTGGTTTTTCAGATACAAGTCTCCCTCTTAAGAAGGTCAACATCAGATGTTACTTTGCTTCTTAGCAATATTGGACACGTCCTACGTTTGACCCTTCCTTCAATAAGGATCCGTACACTATCTTACATGCTCCAGGGCCCCTTTCGTGTGCTCCAACTTGTCATTTAGGTTTCCCCAAACTTCCATGTGATTCCCTTGTAGCACCCTCTGACCCAAACTAGTCGGCAAGGTCCACACTTCCTTTGGAAAGGACTATGTCAATCTCTACCCACTCCTTACGTTGAGTCACATAGGGTCCACCAGTTCCCGCTAAACCCTTTCCTGGTTTCAGCTACATCTATGGTTATGACTTCTTACACTTTGGCCCTAGCTTTCGCTTCGGCATCTGCTTTGTACTTTGTATTTTGCTAATAGATTTTAGAAATGGCTGCCTACCGCAACCTTTGTCTTCTTCAGTGTTGCTGCACCAATCGATCTGACCATTTAACTTTGTGGTCCCCTCTTTGATTGTGTGTCTCTCTCCAACCTTTGTTCGGAGTCAAATGCAGGGATTAATGTTCATACATCTTTATTCTTTGTGAACTCGTTGTACCATTGTAAAATCTTTTGTCATTGTGTTTCACAATTATATTCGGTAGATAGATTTGTGAACCAAAATTAACTTGACCGAACATTCTTTAAGACCAAGACACCAAAATGTAGTACGGTTAATGTCTACTAAGATACTAGACCATTAATGGCAACACACATAGAATGTAATCCAAACAATGGTGGTGTCCCCAAGATTTCACCTGGAAATCTTGGAGTACCCCTTTAAAAAAAATTGGTCTTTTTGTCTTATGTTAATTGTGGGTCATGTTGTTGCTTTCTCGTTTAGTTTAAATTTTTGGTTTTGCTTTAATGCTTTCGTTTGCGAACTTGCTCAAAATTCTCTCCAAGAAGTCATAAAAGATACTCAGGTCACATTCGCTAAATACCCACAAGCATGAAATAACTCATATCATTAAAAAAGCCAAAAGCTCATTCATCCTAGACCCAAGTGGGTTTCCTAAGACACTTTACTTGTTTTAATTGAGTAAAGTTGTCTAAAAATCCCGCTTGTTATAACTCAATGTAAATCGGGTTTACAAGGGAAGTTCACTTCATTTCCTAAAATAAGCAAGGCAGTCATCCTTGAGAAAATAAAAGATTCATTCCAGGTCATCTCCACATCACTTTGGAGCAACTCACCCTATAAAAGTTTCCTTGGATTGGCTTATGGAGTAATTTCAAGCAGATTTCTTCCCGCAATTTCTTCTTGCTTTCCAGTATGTTTTTCTTTTTATTTTGGTTTTGGTTTTGTGTATTTTGTCGTAATCTTTTTCCCCAAATTTTGTGGAAACCCAAACCCTAATCGTTCTTTCTCATTATGGACAATTGCCTCCATTGTTTGATCTTTTCTCTGCCTAGGGTTTTGAATGGCCATTACATCAACTGCAGATCTGGTTTGTAATTTTCTAAAAATCATTTTATTTCCTTTGCCAAAAAAAACCAGTTGATGCTTTTCCATCGCCGTTTCAATATAGATTGGGTGTGAGTGAAGTTGTGCTTAAATCTGGTTCCATTCATATGCAGCTCCAAGAAATTTATTGCTTCTAAAACAACAAATGAGTTGAGCCTTCATTCCATAATCGCTGCCCAAGGAGAAACACGCCATGCAAATAAAATCAAGTTTTTGTGGTTGCATTACTTATTTCCTTTTCTTCCATTCACAAACAAGTCAAGGCTTTTAAAACTCCGTTATTTTAACCTTATAGACCAAATCGGATTTTTAGGACTGCATTACTTCACTTCTTATCAAGGATTTACTCTTAAAACTTCCGCAGTCCATAGCAAGAGTAAATCGGATATTTTTGTAGTCATCATTTATTCCTTGATTTAATACGTCGATGCATCCAAAAAGTCCTTTATTTTAAGATTGAAGTGTAAATCGGGATTGACTTAAGTGATTACTTCTTTTGTGAAGCAAGTGACTTTAAAAATTCCTAAATACAAAGGAAAGCTCAATCGGAACTTTTTTAAGTCATTACTCATTTCTCTTTTATAAAGTAATGCACCCCCAAAAGTCCTCGATACAAAGGGAACTTTTTTAAGTCATTACTTATTTCTATTTTATAAAGTAATGCACCCGCAAAAGTCCTCAATACAAAGAGAACTGTTATAGCACGGAATTGCACCCCTGTGGAAGAGTTTTTCAGGCTCTCCCACTTCCGGCTATAAGCATGGAAACAACCTCAGGATGTAGGTGTCCTATGGTGAGGTTGAGCCTCTAGGATTTTTAAAGAGGCTAGTTCCTCTTCGTGGATCACCTAAAACTAATGCTGAAATGAAACTTCATCGGGAAAAGGGTTAGAAAAGAGATAAGGGTTCCTAAGAGGGCTAACCAGGCAATGCACCAGAAATAAATGGACACTCATCTACGCTTGAACCCACACTAAATCAGTCATGAGGCGACTTGGGCTTGCACGATCTCAAGGTCAAGCTAACACACGCTGGAAAAGGTTCAGTCAGAGCATTAATCCGGACCTACAAAACTTGAAAATACTTCAAAGAGGCAAGCAGCAGGCTAATGGACTAGGAATAAACACATTCACAAACCCACCAAGCAACAAGCATACTAAAGCACTAATTGAAGACAAAAAATAAGTAACGAAATCGAGTCTCATCACATTCAAGAGGTAGTTCTTACAATACTTCGACAAGGTTTACCCTGGTCGAAGGAGCACGCTTTTGCAAACATCTCAAAAAATGTCCTGTCTCCCAGAGAGATAGAAAAGTCTAAAAAAATTTGGGAACCCTTTTAAATGGCTTGAAAGCCCGTATATATAGAGAAGGGAGGAGAGAGAGGTCTGCGTGGAAAGAGAAGAAGTCGTTGATTGTTGCTTTCATCCTTCCCATGAAAATGTGCCGTTCAAAATCTTCTCGAGCCCTCCCCATGTATTGAAGTCTCCCTTTGACGCATTCGAAGGAGCCACGTCGTGAGCAGCTGGATGTCGCTTCTGGCATGGCTGGAATGATCTTTGCATTAAAAACAGCATGGCGATCCTCCCCTTTTGCGTGTCATGTTGAAAAGGACGTGGGTTTCCATGTGTGGAAACTCAAGCCGACCCATGTTGCATTCAAGTCGGATGGCTGTTTGTCGAAGACAATGGCCATTACTTTCACCTACCAGCGCCTGCTTACGCCTAGACCAGACCTTTCTTATAGACGGAAAACCAATCTAAAGACATTGGTTTTCCCATATCCATTTAACTCGGGTCTATTTGAGCTTTACTTCCGCGAACCGTCGATTCTCTACCAGCTGGAAATGCTCTTCGATCGTCATCCATCTGTTCCTTTGAAAGGTCAACCCCTGCTCCAACTTACGCCACGTGGCACCCTTTTATTCGTCTAACCAGGTCTGATGTCTTTGAGTTCCTCCAGCTTGACGACTTCGGGCTTTCGTGACTACTTTACTTATGAGTTCTCCTAAGTCAAGTAGCTCTAAAAGCCCAAATTGCACTTCGCAGTGCAAATTGGATTTTCTTACCTACTTGACTTCTAAAAATCTATAAGTCTTTGGAGAATCCCGACTTACACTATGCAGTGTAATTCGGGTTCTTTGAGCCTACTTACTCATCGAACTTGTCCAGCTGTTCTACTTCGGACTTCTTCATATAGAAGTCTTTGGACTTCTTGAGCTTGAAGTCTTAGGACTTCTGAAACCCACTTACTTCGGACTCTTCTCACTCCAAGTCTTTGGACTTCTTTGTAGGGCCTCCTTTCTGCGGGCTTTCCTCGGACAACTTTCCCGAAGGAATTCCTTCGAAGGAATTCTTTCGGGTTTCTTTTTTGCATTCTTTGTCCTTCGAGATTATTTTCCCGAAGGAATTTCCCTTTGCTTATTTCCTTATTTCTTTGGCCCTTTTCTTTCACCATTTCCGGTGGGCAAAATGTTCGCGGGAATTCCCTTTAACTTATTCGAAAGTGCCCTTCGGCAAATTGTCAAGTGGTCCTCCTAAAGGGAAAGATACCCTTCAGGAATTTTGAAATGGTCCTCCCAAAGCTTGAAAAAGTCCTCTCAGATTTTTTGAAAATGCCCTTCGGAACCTTTCTTTCGGTCAATTTGTTCGAAATAATTTCTTTTGGACAAATTGTTCGAAAGAATTTCTTTCGGACAAATTGTTGGAAAGAAATTTATCATTTGGAGATAGAAAAAACCCGAAAAAGACTTGGCCGAAAGAAAAGAACCCGAGGGAAAGAAATACTTTCTCCTACAAGGCCCGGAAGATGATCAATGACTTAGAACAAAAAGGGAAGCCGAATAAAAGAACTTTGCACAAGGCTTAGTCCTTTGGCTTGCTTTAAAACATCTCTGTTGGCCCCCCGAAGAATTTGCTCAAGCTTTATATGTGGCCCAAAAAATTGGCCAACAGGTACTTTTTTAAGTCATTACTTATTTCTCTTTTATAAAGTAATGCACCCCCAAAAGTCCTCAATACAAAGAGAAAGCTTAACCAGAATTTTTATGACTCAAAAATGAGTAAGGCATCCTTCCAAATCCGCCATGCAAAGGCAAGTAGACCAAAGCCACTCTTTGTTCTCTCTCAGTTGAGCCCACTTCTCATTATGTGCACTGAAAGTTCACCTGAAATTTCATAATAACATGATTCCCAGGAAACTAAAATTGATCATATGCATAAATGAACTTAACAAATGTTGAGTTACGCATTTGTTCAAATTTTCTACAGGAACATTTTAAGTTGTGCACCTATTTATGAGAGGGAAGCTGTGGCAAATGTCTCACATACAAGAGATCTTTAGAGACAGAAGAGGCAAGAAGGTCAGGGGAAGTAATTTTCACACAAGAAGATCCCAGTCTTGCAACTGCAAAAGCTCAAAAAACAGAGGAAAAGGAAAATCTCGGGGAAAAGCACATCCAGGGAATATGAGATATGAGTACAAGGGCTATCCAGTGGAATCATGTATAGTGTCTAAACTTCTGAAATAAGTGATACTGATATGGGGCATGTGTCTATAAGCGAACTAATTGACAGATCCAAGTGTTCAAATTTTCTACAGGAACATTTTAAGTTGTGCACCTATTTATGACAGGGAAGCTGTGGCAAATGTCTCACATACAAGAGATCTTTAGAGACAGAAGAGGCAGGAAGGTCAGGGGAAGTAATTTTCACACAAGATCCCAGTCTTGAACTGCAAAAGCTCAAAAAAAAGAGGAAAAGGAAAATCTCGGGGAAAAGCACATCCAGGCAATATGAGATATGAGTACAAGGGCTATCCAGTGGAATCATGTATAGTGTCTAAACTTCTGAAATAAGTGATATTGATATGGGGCATGTGTCTATAAGTGAACTAATTGATAGATCCAAGGCAACCCGCAAGACACCCCTTATACAAGCTATGGCCAATAGTGGAATCATTCAAGCTGCAGTGTTTCCAAGTACTGCCCAATTGCCAGAGTTTGTTTTAGAATGTGCCAAATTTTACAATCCTCTAACTAAAACAATCAAGGACACAGCAAGCAATACAGTGATAAGGTTGGACACACGATTCTTCAACTACTGTCTTAAAATTCCAGCAAAATCCAAAGTACTTGATGTCAACATGCAAAGGGCCATTGATAGATGGGAAAGCAGCACAGCGGAATGTATAAGTATCATGAATAGAAGCTATCTGAAGAAATTTAAGCAGCCATCTAGATTCCCGAAGACCATTTAAAGATCAGTCTTGTGCAAGAAGTTGATGACATCAGCCAATTGTACAGGATAAATGGAAAAAGAAATGCAAAATTCTTCTACTCATGGATGTATTACTTCATCAGAACAATTGAGGTCAATAGAGCCAATGCAATGATCAATTGGGCTGAAATAATAAGTAATAACATTGGTGAACAGCTCAAAGAGGTTAGACGGACACTTGATTTCAAAATGACTTCATATCTAGTATATGTTGCAGCCTCAGAAGGAATGTTCTCCAAACTGGACAGGAAAGGGATGTTAGTAACAGAGCCTATCTACGAGTATTACCCACAGCTGGTATTGCCCGAATACTTCAAGAAATACAAGACGGTAACTGATGGCTTCTTTTATGAAATCATTTGTAAGCTAAACAATCATCTGAAAACAAGCAGAGTAAGCAAGGAGGCATGGGAGGTTGTCTCTCAATTTGGCTGCATCTTCATTCAATTTGCTGATTTCACTTACCTCGGGATTAGTGGTTTCTCAGGATCACCACTTAAGCTACCAAGATACCCCAATGACAAATGGGTAATAATGGAATTATGCAGACAATTGGTAGAATTACATGACTTGCAAGCAAAGCAACACAAGGCAGCAGTTAACTTCCCCATCACAATTGGTAATTATAATTGTCTGAGTATCCAAAAGGCCAAGAATGTCCAAACAGAAATGTCTCTTCATTATTAGCAGGAATCCTTCCAAGCTAGGATGAACTTTGATCCTCAAGGGATTGCAAAAAAGACGGTCTCTATAGAATATATGCACATCCCCACATTGGAGGACTTTTGGATGAACTACAGGAATGAATTTGAAGTTAGAAGGGACTTCAGCAGATTAACAGTACAGCAAATTGTTAATTTTGGTTTGTCAAGGATACCTGAAAATCTTCTTGATGATGGCCATGTGATACTTGATGCAGACAATCAAATGGGAGGAGACAAGGCCCCTCTACCAACCATTAAAGTTAGTTCCAAAACAACTGAGGAGAGAACTTCAAGCGTCCTCATTAATACTTCAAATTGGTTGCAGGAAAAGGGACATTGTTTGAATGAGGCAATAATGCAGCAAATAAGGCAGTGGAGTTTCAGAAAGAGGAAACATGAAGGTGAGAGCAACGGGAGACCAAAAAAGTTAAAAGTGCATTAAAAATCTCAAGCAACAGGCAAGCGAGAATCTTCATTTGCTTCACAAGCACCCCCTGTTGACAAAATTCCTTCTGTATCAGCTTAGAGCACTTCAACATCCCCAATAAACCCCACCTCAGAAGCTTCACGAAAGATCACAATTATTCCAACTTTAAAGCCAGCATCTTTCACTCTCCCTTCAGTAAAAGAAATAGATTCATCACCTCACCATCCTCCTTTCTCACCACCCAGATACCCAGGTCCTCCTTCAAATACCATTTCTTCATCTTTGGGGATTCTCATGCCCATAAAGAAGCATTGGCGTAAAAGGTAACTGGAGCAAAAAGCGGTGGCAGGACTACTACAGATGAAGAGATGAAGAAGCAGTTGATGGTGGAGAGAATGATAGAGTTTGAAAGAGTACTTTCTCTAGATGGTGCAGAAGGAGAAGGCCATGATACAATGTTAACTTTTGATGCAACAAGGTCCAATCAAGAGATGGTGGTACATGCTGACACTTCTCACTCTCCAAATAGTGACTTCTCATCTTGGTTGGCTTCACAAGTAGTTTCGGAGGCTAGGGAAGTAATAAACTTGGATGAGGAGGATCTACTGCTGCTCAAGAGCCTTGAAAGAAGAGGTAAAAGGTCAAACGCTGCCAAGTGACTTCAAAGTTAGTCATTGAACCTTCTGGTCAAAAGTTTGCTCAAATGTCAACTCCAGTAGAGGGAAAACAAAAAGGAGAATTGACTACAGCAGACATAATACTAACTAAAGTCCCTCTGGGAAAAGTTACTACTAAAGGACTGAAACAGGGTTCCCAAACTCTAATAGATGCACTCTTCTCCAAGCTGGATAAGGAAAAAGTTGAAAAAGCTAAATTGAATGAGCAAATCTCCAAGTTGTGAGATCATTGCAAAGGTTGCACAGTATTCATCTCAGCCCATGCTAGTAGAAGAGCAACTCAATGAGCACGTCATCAGAGAATTTGAAGACATAGAAGACAAAGCCAGGGCTATTGATGATTGGATAGAGCAGATCATTCAAAAAGCAATAGAGAAATACAAAGAAATACTAGGTAGCTTGGGTGATCTGCAAAGCAAGTTTACTCGGTTGAGGGAGTTGATGGCGGAAATAGATAGTGAAAATAGAATTGTTGAATGCCAGTTGGAGACCCTAGTTGAAATAAATTCATTTCCTGAGAAAGTATTGATTGAAGAACAGATTGTACTAGATAAATCAGTACAAAGGGGCAAGCAACTGAAAATAATCATGTCTTTCCACACAAAAACTCTAAAAAACATTCTAGGCAAAATGCAGCTACTAGAAGAAGAGGTTGATAAAGTGATGGAGCAGCTGGATAATTGTATCTATTATGTTACAAGTTATACACTTGACAAGCCTCCAGCATCCCTTGGAGACTTCCTTCCGCTTCTCCAGAAAAAGATAGATGAAGTTGTCACTCCTTTTACTTGCAATTCAATTGAGAAGCTAATTAAACTTCACGATGATGTCAAGGAATTAGAACCCAGCTTGACAAAGGTAAACACATTCGGCAAGATCCTAGCAAGAGAGTCCCTAAGGTTCAAAATAGAAACTGAACCTATTGCAAAGGTTGATGGAGGAGCGGTGCAATACATATTTGATAGGTACATCCAATACCGGAATAAGAACAAGATTGAGGCCGTGCAGCTGGATTAACTTTCTCTTCTTTCTTCTTATTATTCTTTCCTTCTTCTCTCCGACAAAGTAATTGAGTAATTAAGTTGAGTTGTAAAAACTTAAGTACTTGGTTTAAAAGCCATTACTTCAAGTTGTTTGAAAAAGTCAATTACTTGGAAATCGGTGGGAGACATGCAAAATGGGAGATTCTATTTTAAGTTGAAAATCATCCGTGCCATACAATGAGGGAATTTAGGAGAAAGACTCTCAATTGTCTCCAGTTTTGTAGCTTGCACATACGGGAAAAGTAATTAATGTTTCCTATTTGTATTTGTCTTCTGGACACTATAAATATAGGAAGAAGCCTACGGGCTAAGGATCAGAAGATTTTGGCAAAAAACTATTGTAACTTGTGCATTTTTAAGATTTCAAACTTTGTGTTGAAACTCTTGGATGTGATTTTGTGAACTAGTCTGGATTGAATAAAGGGAAGTAGATTTCTGGCGAACTTTGTGTCTATGGAATTTTGTTGAACATTCTATTAAGATCTAAGGATGAACTTTGTGTTATTTTGGATCTGAGGTAGAATTTATTCCTTCTCTTTCGTGCTGAAAATGTAATTTTCTTGTTTATTTATGATTGTGTGGATGCAATAAACTTTGAAATCTATTTATTGCTAAGCATGTTTCCTCTTTCTGTAACCATTGCTATATATTCCCCTTTTCTGCAATAGTCCCAAACATAGCTGCTTGCTGCCAAATTACCTCGCTGTGGTTCACGAGCTGAGGTGATTAAAGTAATACCCCCGAAATTACTTATTAGTATTCACAACCTTGATAGATAAACATCTTACATGGGAGCTTCACCGAGGAGATTTATCTCATGACTACCTAGGTTTTAAGCTGTGCATAAAATCTAGCCAACAAATGGCAGCTTGTATTCATATGTAATATCCTAAATCGAAATACTATACGTTAATTTGAATTCCTTGGAATTCCGTTTAAGATAAATATAGATTTTATACTTACAATAATAATTTAAATAATAAAATAAATTTTAATTCAGAGTTTCCTGATCTCAAATAATACAATGTAAATCCTCGAGGGGTTTCGTCCTTGATTTATTGTGATGACAAGGGTTTTCGTCCTTGAAATTCAATTCTACAATTAAGGGGTTTCATCCTTAAAAGTAATGTAACGTTGTTGCTTGTACGTGTTTATAAAATTGAATGCATGATTGAATGATTCCTTCCATACCAACGATTGATTATTAATACTTCATAGCCTTCCATCAAACGACGTGTCTTCTCCAAAGGTGGCGACCTTTCGTCAAATAAATGTTTATTACTAATTCATTAAATAATAATTAATGACCATTGTATTGATTAATGCTTTATTAATTGATGTCATTTACATGGGCGCTCCTTGTTAATAACGAGTGACTTTTGTTTAATTAATGATTGTTGTGTTTTAGCGCTCTTCGTATGGCAATTTCCAAGAAAAGGGTGGTGTTTCTCTTCCAATGCTACGATTTCATAATGCTCATTGTTGATTTGCGATTGGCTGGTGGGTAAAGGGGATATTACAGACCTCCCTTCCTCAAATTGCTTGTCCTCAAGCAATTGTAAGGTGGGATGTTCAAGAATGATTGTTCCTTGTGTAACAAATTTGCATTCACACTCGTCCAAAAATTCTAGGTACAACAGATCCTCTGGAGACAGAGCTTCCTCTCCAAATCCTTTCCAACGCACCCTACATTGAAGACCATTATTATGAAGTATGTGAATCACATTAGAGAGAAGACCAACTCGATCACCACTGCATAATTCAAGGCTCAATTCCTCCGCGACTCTTATTTCTATAGCAACTTCTGAACAGTGGATTATTCTTTACCTTTCTGCTTCTAAATTCGTTGGTCAACCATCCATATGTCTGATGTAGTACTCCTGAAATGCATCAAGTCTATCTAAATCAACTATTGGCCATTTTTGGCCCACATATAAAGCTCTTGCATGGTTTGATGAAACAGTGGATCAAAGACTTAGAAATGGATCCAACATTTGCAAACAAAGAGGATCCAAGCAAAGGTTTTCTAAGGATCCAGCAGTAGAATTCAAAGATAAACCTGCAAGCCAGAAGATAAGTGCAAAATCTTTTATTCAGCTAAGTCTTTACTTGTTCATTCTTTCGAACTTTGCGGGGACTAAGTGTTTCTTTTCTTTCGGGCCCCTTTTTGGCTAAGTGTTAAGTGTTGAATTCTTTCGAACAAGTTGTCCGAGACAAAGTTTCCGAAGGGATAATTCTTTCGGACAAAATGTCCGAAGCAAAAGACAAAGACTGAATTCTTTCGAGGAAATTATTCCGCAACAATTTCCCCGAAGACCTATTTCTTTCGGGAGAAATAAAAGGCCCGAAAGATTTTTCTCTTGGAAAGTGTACCAAGCAAAAGTTCCGAAAGATATCTTTTTCAAGGCGAAGTGGCCAAGACAATTTTTCCAAAGGGATTTTCTCAGGGAAATGGTCCAATACAAAAAACTATGAAGGACATTTTCAATTCTTCCGAAGGGCACTTTTCTGAAGTCAAAAGGCCAAAGGAATTTTCTAAGGGACACCATTCCTTCGGGAAAATTGTCCGAGACAATTTTTCTGAAGGAAGATTTCTTTCGGAACTTTTGTCCCGAAGAAAAGGACCTTTTTAAGGAAGCCGTTGGAATTCCTTCGGAGAGAAGTGCTGAAACAAAAATCTGAAGGGACTTTTCAATTTTCCCAAATGGGATGTTCCTTTCAGGAAGGTTCATTTTCAAAAAAGGCAAACGGTCATTTCCCTTCGAAAAGGTACATTCGCAAGATTTCTGAATGGGGCATTTTTTCAAAATGCCGAAGGGCACTTTTCTCTACAAAAGGGACCACTTGCAAAGCCGATGGTTCATTTCAAATAACCAAAGGACATTTACAAAAGTTCAGAATGGTACTTTCCCTTTGGAAAGGGGCATTTTCGAAGTGGCCGAAAGATACTTTTCCTTCAAAAAGGGCACTCTCCAAAGGACTTTTCAAAATCCGAAGGGTCATTCTCAAAAAGTCCGAAGTATAATTCCTTTGGAAAAAAGTCCGCGGAAATTGTTCAAAGCAAAAGACCCGCAGGAAAGTGTCCGAAGGAAACATGACACTCGTGCTAGTGTCAAAGTTCAAGCTCATAAAATAGCTGTTGGGATTCAAATATCCCATGACAGGGCCACAAACGTCAAAATATGAACCCCTGCAAGTAGTTGTTGGGATTTGTATGGACTTACATTGACATAAATAGGTACAGGAAAACCAATGTCCTTAGATTGGTTTTCCATCTATAGGAAAGATCTGGTCCAGGTTTCAAAGCAGAAGCCGGTAGGTGCAATTAATGGAAAGGTCCTCGTCTTTCGACATGGCCATCATCTCCGATAGACAACCACTCAACACAGAAGCAGCATGGCTCAGTCCAGATTCAAAGTTATGAGGATTTTGTCCTTATACGTGCAAGACAAGTGAAAGATGGCGTGTGGATGATAGATGAAAATCAAGTGATTAGAAAAGGTAGCTCGAGCATTAAAGACGTTCTAGGAGAAGTTATTGTCTTCTAGTATGTTTGCCAATCAACAAGGTAGCTCGAGGTTATTGGGAAAAAACAAAGTTTCTTCTGTACAAAACAAAATAGTGCCCTAATTGGTCAAAAGGATGGTGGAGCATTCATTACAGGAAGGTAGCAGCTTAATTGTCATGTCTCAAAACAAGCTCCCCTCTTCCTTTCTCTCTTCCCCTTTTCTCTCATCTTTTTCTCATATATATAGAGGCTTTGGAGTCTAAAAAAGGATCCCTCAACTGGTGATAGAGTTACTCCGTCAAAATTGCCTTGTAACACTCTCTTGAAGCAATGAGATGAATTTTCTGATTCTGTTTGAAGTCAAGTATACATTGTTGGAGTGTAACTTGCAGATGTATGTCCCTTTTCATCATCTGTAGATTCTCTACGTATCTTGCTTTAATTCTTTTGGTTCCTTGCAGGTTGTGTGAAGTGTTAAACATTGGTCCTTTTTTTTTAAGTGTCACAAGTTTATAGTGTCTCATACAGACTTATTTCTTTCTGTCCTTCAAATTGCAAGGTTGTCCTTCGACCTCCACACAAAATACTTATGTTTGTAGCCTTGAGATAGGATCAGATTAGTCTGTGTCTTGGTTAAGTTCATTAGTAGTTGTTAAGGTTTCTAGGCTGAAAGTGGATCATTTCATATTTTGGTGCATCACCATCTTTATCTTAGATTTCTCTTTCATGTTATCTTTCTATCCCTTTTCCTTAGTCAGCAGTAGATTTTAGTGTGGGAAACGAGCTGAAGTGAAGCATCTGAGGAGCTACTCTTATTAAAAAGCCTAGAGATTCAACCTCACTATAGGATACTCACAGCCTGAGGTTGTTCCAATATTGTAACTAGGAGTGAGAGAACCTGAAAAACTCTCCCACAAGGGTGCAATTCTAGCCTACAACATCAACCATTCCATGAAATACAACATATTACATGTTTGTTAAAGTGCAAACAATATCAAAGAGAAGTTTTGCTCGATCTCTAAACTGAATATTAATGACAGAATAACTTTTCTCAACATAGTTTTGCACAGCCACTAAAGCCCTGATTTTATCATTCCTAGATTCTAGTAGACCATTATGCACTCTTTCATAGTCACAATCTGCAAACATCATTTGATGTAGGCATCCTTTAGTATGAGTAACACCCATAGAAATATCAACTGGGGCACCCCTCTTGTCCTTATCCCCTTTCAGAACATTGCAAAGTTGAATTTTGATCTTAGAAAGTCTGACAGGATCATCAATTGACGCCCCTGTATTTCCCTCAGTAACATACACCACAAATGCAACCTTCGTGTTATGGGTCCAGACCTCAGTCCCAACAACATTGAATTTAAAGTCTATAAGAACAGCAAATACTTCAAATTGCAAACCTAGCCTACTAGTCCCTGTTAATTCAATTGTTGTATGTTCAAAAGCAGCCTATAATCTAATAGTTTTTCTAAATGAAGGTAACAAACAAGCATTTGTTCCCAAGGACTTTTGAATATATTCAATAACTCCATCTGTAATCTTGTTACCATCGCTATTATGGCGATGCTGCCAACTTTGTTATAAAACTTTTCTTTCAGTTAGTTGTAAAATGTCGATCCCATAGGCTATTTGTGCATCTTCTTCTTTTTCAACACCTAAGATTTCTATAATGCCCCTCTTCCTAAGAAACTTGAAAGGTTTTTTATTCTTCTTAGATTTTTCAAACTGCTGCTCATATATGCAAATCCTTTTATTTTTCTCAATAGAAAGGGGTTTCAACAACATTCTCACTCAAAGAAAATATTGATCTTATTTTGCAAATCATCCTCTTTAATGGTTTTATCAAGTAAATAAATGCCTTTGAACTTTGTATCAAGGGTTTTCAAGTCTCAATGAATGGTGTTGAAGGAATATTGTGTAGGTTGACCACCGAATTTCTTCTTTATGTGATAAGCTAATTTTTCAAAGAGCGTCGAAACACGAACAAATTTCACACCTTTCAAATCCTCTGACCACTCAAAGGAAGGTGGTGTTTCACTCTCTGTGTTGGACTTATCAGCATTTGCAGGTCATACACACAACACATAATTTCTAAATATGTGGTTCATGCAAGATCAAAAAGTATTTTCCTTATTTGAAGCCCCAACACATAACACTTGAGATTTCGTTCCCAGTCTACAATCAATAAAGTTTCTCCCAAATGATAAACCATTGTGTGTGTATGCATCTTCATAAATTTGAAGATTAGAGACTACATGCATTTCACCTAAAGACATTTCAGTTCCTTGTCTAATTGTATGCCATTCATCATAGTTTATATCTTCTACTACCTCTTAAGCCCCTCCTACAAAAGACGCAGGAATGGAATCAGCTTCCAGTTCATCTTTTGTTGTGGATGGTTGTGTGCAATTTGTCTCTAATTCCTAGTCTTCATTGACTTCTGAATTTTTTAAGCATACCTCTAAAAGCTCTCCACGTTCAACATGTGAACCCTATTTCTCTAGAATAGCCAGGCGATTCAAAAAGCAAAGGTGCACATGCAGTGTCTTGTTTGTTATCCATAATACCATTGAAAGTCACTTCGGTATCCTTCAATAAGTGAGGTACATTTAATGATTTTTTGTCTTTCAAGACATCAAGGTTACCTTCCTCATTGTGCCCTATTCCATTTCGTGACTCACTACACTCCATAAAGTCTGAAAAGAGAGATTTCTTTTTGAATCTCTGCTGAAAGAGTTTTGTATTGATCAAAACTGGCCACAATATTCTTGTGTAGTGACCCCATGGTTCACAAGCTGGCAAGAAAACAACTCTGATACCACTGTAATATCCCAAATTGGAATATTATACGTTAATATGGATTCCTTGGAATTTCGTTTAAGATAAATATAGATTTTATACTTGCAATAATAATTTAAATAATAAAATGAAATTTAATTCACAATTTTCAGATCTCAAATAATACAATGTGAATCCTCAAGGGGTTTCATCCTTGATTTATTATAATGACAAGGGTGTTCGTCCTTGAAATCCGATTCTACAATTAAGGGGTTTCATCCTTAAAAGTAATGTAAAGTTGTTGCTTGTACATGGTTATAAAATTGAATACATGATTGAATGATTCCTTCCATACCAACAATTGATTATTAATACTCCATAGTCTTCCATCAAATGACATGTCTTCTCCAAAGGCGGTGACCTTTCATCAAATAAATGTTGATTACTAATTAACTAATTAATATTTAATGATTGTTGTATTGATTAATGTTTTATTAATTGATGTTGTTTACATGGGCGCTCCTTGTTAATAACAAATGGCTGTTGTTTAATTAATGATTGTTGTTTTTTGGCATTTCTCGTATGGCGATTTCCAAGAAAAGGGTGGCACTCCTCTTCCAGTGTTGCGATTTCATAATGCTCGTTGTTGATTAGCGATTGGTTGATGGTTGGCATTGGAGTACTGAGTATTGGCGATCGGCTAGTGGCTAAAGGGGATATTACATCATAAAAGATAAGTCTCAATACAATTCACATAGTACAAGGAGGCCCTAATACAAGCACCCCTACCCCAACATACAATATGCTACTTGAAGGACAGGACCCAACAGTTCTATGTTAACCCAACTATCACAACCAACATAACTAAGGGTCTTGCTACAACATTAACTAAATGCCGACAAAAGAATAACAAACCAATGTCCACATGTTATCATAATTGACAGTCTACACACTGAACCCTAAATTTTAGTACCATGAAAAACACTAAATAATGTTTAAACTCTTTCATTCAATAAAGTTAACATAATTAAATATTAAATTTTGTTTATTATTTTAATAGCCATCAACCCGTGCCCTTCAAAATATGGGAAATTTTTTGTCGTCCCAAAAACCCTATCCCCAGTCCCCAAGACTTAGGTAACTATAAGTAATCCACTCTTCATTTATTATTTATAAATATTTTTGTAAGTTAAATTACAACATTAACAAGGGAAACACCCCACCCCCCAATTTATTCCCCATCCTGGACATTTCGGGGGCACAGAGACGAGAACGAAATGTCCCCCTCTGTTAAAGTTATTAATTAGTTGTTAGTTAAGCATTAACTAATGGTTGGTTATCAACCTTCCTAGCGGTTGTAACTTCTTTTGTGCTTAATAAAAGATGTACACACACAAATGTGTAAGTGTCACAAACCTTCCATTTGTCTTAATTCTTTCAGCATTGATATTTGCTAGCATTGGTATTGTTCAAGGAAATCCTAAGAAATGGGCATGAACAACAAGTAGCAGGAGTTTGAGGAAGTACGGACTGTGGAAAAGGAGAAGTTCAAAGTTTGAGAAAGCCCTAGGAAAATTAGTAGGGTACGAACCATAAAGAGGCATTCACATATGAGTCTATGAAAACCCAAACCAGAAAACTAGAAGAAATCATCATATAGGAGGATGTTGTTGAAGAAACGAAGGGGTCGTGAAAGAGAAAACGTGATTTAGTTCGCACATCTCGCAGAAATTGTGATTTGCCTACGGAAAACGTGATTTATGCTTTTCCAAATCAAAGATCAGTGTGATCATTTGGTGATGGTGAACACCAGGTAGGACAAAAATGATAGTGAAGTTGTGAATGTAGGAAGCATGAGCAAGACACACAAAAAGTCATGGCGATTTAGAGCGGCTGAAATTGAGCACTAGGGCACGGCAAAAAGATATTTACAAAGGCTGAAATTGAGCACTAGGGCATGGCAGAAAGAGATTTACAAAGGCTGAATTTAAACACTAGGGGACGGGGGAAGAAGGACCGTATCAAATTGCAATTGAGAGAGGGAAGAAGGAACGTGCATCAAACATGGATCTACATAAGTGTTTTTTTGTAGGTAAGGATTTCACCAGGTTTTCAGGCACAGCCCAAAATTGCAACAGCAAAGACAAACATAAGCTTACAAAAGAGAAATGCAAGTTTGTGCTTGGGCACGGGAAGACTACAGTCCATACCTAACTACACAATTACAATTTTGCAGACTTCAGGCCAAATAGTTGCATAAATTGTAAGTAATTTGGCATAAGACTTTGCATTGATTTTGGTAATCAGACCTGTAAGCAGACATTGCATTTATTTTTATTGATTTCTGGGTCAGAACAGCATATTTCCTTATTGCATTGATATCCAGATCTAAGGACCAATTTTGTGTGTCAAATATCCAATATTAAAAATTTAGTTATGCCAGAAGCGCAGATATTAACAGATCATAATTACAATGTCTGAGGTCATAAGATTTTAACAATTGTGGAATATCGTGATCGTGATAAAATCATTCTCAACACTGAAGAAAGCCCTATTACTAATTTTGTTGATTATGACAAGCATCATAAGGAGACCCTGTTGTTGTTAATGTTGTCTATATCAAATGACATGATTCTTGAGGTCCAAAATGCCACTAAGGCAAGTATGTTTTGGATCAATCAGAAAAATAAATATCAGACTTCCAAGAAAAGTCAGGGTTTGTACTTGAAGAATATATTATTTTCCACAAAGAAGACTGAGGATGGGTCCCTATCAGAACATCTTCAAATAAAAGATCTCTGAGACCAAGGAAGAGCCATTAACAAAAAGATGGATGATGACAACATTGTGGCGTTTGTTCTGAACAACCCGACACTTTCCTGTGAATCTTTCGTAGAGGATTTACACTTGAACACCGAAAGTCAGACCTTGACATTTGATCAGGTTAGTTCATATTTGATGCATAAGAACGCAAATAGACACATGTAAATGAATCTAGTGTTGGACAAACAAAGAGTGCACTTACTTCGAAGGGAAAGTGGAAACATATCCCTAGTGATTCATCTTCTAAATACCAAGTGAAATGAATTTATTCTCATAAGGTTGGGCATTTGAAAAATAATTGCTAGACGCAAAAGTATGTACTTTTCCAACAAAAGCAGTTAGGCAAAAAACGTGGCAGCAGTTGAAGAAGTACAAGAATCTAAGGAAGAATATGCCCTTATAGCATTATACTTGAATACTAGTGTTATTAGTTGTTAATTCATTGATTCCATCGCATCCAGACATTCCATATGTTGTAAGTACTGGTATGTCAAATTTAGTGTAAGTACAAACTTTTCTAATTCAGTTTCATTAATTGATAGTCAATCACATGCAATAGAGGGGATAGGAGATATTTGCACAGTGTTGAATAATGCTAGAAAAACCAAAGTAAAAAATGTTAGGTATGTTCCTATCATGAATAAAAATCTCTTGTTTATTACTCAATTAACGGAAAATCTCAATATTGTTGTAAATTTCTTTAGAAAGCCATGTATTGTGTTTAATGTAAAACATGAGAGAGTAATTGTCCTAGGCATTGGGTAAGGTGGTTTGTATAGGCTTGTTGACACTGTCACAGTCACCGTAAATGCACGTGTGGAGGGAGACTCCACCATACAGGTTGTGTTAGAGGATGAAATTCCTCATAAGCTTGTTGACCCTAGTCCATACAATTTACATGCACTAGTTGTGAAGCGAATATCCACTATAAAGGATGTGCATGAGGTTGCAATTCCTCGGTCAACTACACGGATTGTTGTAGGAAAGATGAAATGCATCTTGACACTACCACAGTCAACGTAAATGCACATGTGGAGGGAGACTACACGATACAAGATGTGCTAGAGGATGAAGTTCTTCATAGGCAAGTTGACCCGACTCTAGACAACTTGCACTAGTTGTGGAGGGAATATCCACCATAAAGGATGTACAGTAGGTTGCAATTCCTCAATCAAATGCATTACTAGTTGTGGGAAGGATGAAATGCCTCATTCAAAGGCACTAACTCAGAGAATCGGGAACAAGGTTGTTACTTCAACAGAGCATAGAACTTTTGATCTCGCTTCTGACCTTATCTGGTACCTCAACCGCCAAATTAACTACCAATTGGATGCAAATGGGTGGACAATATTGGTACTTTGGACAAGTACATGGCTCATCTTGTTGCGAAAAGATTTTCCCAACAGGAGGGAATAGATGAGAAGATGGTTTATTCTCCTACTGCAGAGTTGGTTTTTACTCCCACTGCTACTACATAGTTGCTTTGTACTCATCTTACAAAGATGGACACATTTTGGTTACTTCTCTCCATAGCAACTCAGTTTGGTTTCCTGAATGGAGGTTTGGACAAGGAGGTATACATGTTGCCACTTGAAGGTTTTCAGGTATCTAGTAGTGATCGTCTAGTTTGCAGGATGATTAAATCCCTACACGGACTTAAGCAGGCTCCACAAGCCTAGTATATTTTATTTGATCAGCATCTCCACAATTATGATTTAGAACTATGGAGGTCAAGCTGAAGTTATCAGCGAATGATGATTCATCACCAACCAATAAATCACCCATCAAAGAATTAGTGGACACCTTGATACATCTTGTGTTCACACGATTGGATTTTGCTTTTGGTGTCGGCTATCCCTTTTAGTTTTTGTATACACCAAATCTCTTACATTGGACAACATAAAAATGTCAGAGAATTGCAGATTTCATGTTTATCTCTAAAGAGTTGTCTAAAAATATAATGACTAAAGTCTTTGATCCCACTTTGTAAAACTTCAGGACAAATTTAGAGGTCTCTGGTTTAGTCATTGAGGGTGTTTAAGTTATTAATTCATTGTTAGTTAACCATTAACTAATGGTTGGTTATAAACCTTTCCAACTGCTATAACTTCTTGTGTGCTTAATAAAAGACAGACACACAAGTGTGTATGTGTGTTGTATGCCTTTCATTTATCTTCATTCTTTCAGCATTCACATTTGCTAACACCCACCCATCCCCTTTGAAAAAACAAAAAGGGGGACTCCTCTTTCAAACGTCTCCGGGAACGTCCCTCCATCCCATAGCTCTGCAGATGTCCAAGCATCCTAGGACATCAATATACAAAAAAATACATTTGAAAAAAAAAAGACACTTAAAATTAAAAATATTATTAACCTAAACCTCAAATGGAGGGCTCACCAAGACCCCCACCCTCGATGTTTCTATATTCATTGTTTAGTTTGTAGTTTCATAAGTTCACACATAATTTGTAATTGAAATGTTGAAAATTGAATTATTGATGATGGATTGTCATTGTAACTTCAGCAAATCAGCGCTTTGTAATAAATTTTACTCATTAATAACTCATGAGTAATGTGACAATACCATTCAAAGGTGAATCATGGACATGTCATGTTATTTTAATTTAATTTCAGCTTCTTTAAATATGCTTATAATGTTAATTTTGTTATTTAAATATCATATATTACTTTTAATGTATTTTTAGCATCCCTCCCCCAATCGCCTCTTCACCTTCCCCAAAATCAAGGAAATTATTTAGCGTCCCCAGAAATGCATCCCCCTCCCCTCCTGGAAACTTATGTAAAATTGGTAAATTATAGTAAAATGCTTCTTTTCTATATAACAAATAGCAGAGACAAAAGATGCAATTCAAATATCATCCCAAAACATGATGACAATCTCACAATTATGATTGTGCTTCAAGATATACATCGACACAATGTTTATAATTAGTCTCCCAATGACAATCAATTTATGTTTTTACTATTGCACCAAGAATTTATAGAGCCATGTTGGTGTTCCAATACATATATAGTCGTCTTTCTTCATCAATGTAAGAAACATGTGCCTTTATATTTTTGTGGTGAAAGAAATTTTAGAGATACAGGAAAGAGCAGAATACTTCCTTATTTAACAGTAATACCAAAGAAACTGGGATTCGACATTTTTGTTTTCAGTGCATCAGCTTTCATTTCGTTTTTAACAATTCCCTTGGAATATTTACCACTTCAGAATCAGATATCCAAAATCCAAAAAACTACCTCAAGAACCCAGAAAGGTCAGGTGATGAATGTTACAAGACCAAAACCCTTTTAGGGATATCCAAGCTTCAACTATGACGACTTCTGATTTTAAAAGGACTAAGTTTAGTGAATAAAGGATTTTGCAGGGATTCATATCGCTTAAAGTTTGTGCATAACCTGTGTAGTTATTTTTGGTCTGAAAAAACTACGGAGGTCATCCAGAAACTATACGTAATATGAGTTAACTTTCTGTGGAGATTTTTAGAAAGCCTGTCCTACTGCAAAAGCTTTCCTAAAATTAGCATGTCTTATTGCTATGATTTCAAAGCCTCTAAATAACACTTTCAACTCGGGATCCACAGTGTTAGAGCTTACCAAACAGGAATCAAGGGATGCCAAGCAGGGATGACTCTAAATATATCAAACACTTTTTTAGATAAGACGTTTCAGTCTAGCAACTCTTCAAAATGGCCCAAATTTGAGCATATACTTAAAAGGAAAAGTGCAGCAAAAAGAAAAGGAAAATGGATTGTTTAAATATCTAGCACCCATAAAGTGAATAAAGCAAAACCTACCCTGGTGACAGCTCCTCATCAAATATTACAGTCTCGACATCCAAAGCACGAATAGTAGCCAAGACCTCTGCAACTTTACCAGATCCTATATATGTTCTAGGATTTGGTCTGTCCAACCTGTATCAAAATTATGTAAACAAGTTGAATAATGTTATGCATGTGCCCCCATCTTCCACTCTATAAAACTGATCGCTTCTATAAAAAAGAAGACAACCAAAACATAGTGGTCTTCATTTATCAAATGGGCATGATTATACCTTCAAAAAACATCGAGATAATAGGCATCAGGCTGCTACCGAGAGCTAAATGCACTGATAATTCTAGGTTTGGTTTTAATATTGAGTGTCCTAATAGTCGCATTCATGAGTTGGGGGAAAGAATATTTTAAAGGTTGACAGGAATTCATATCAACAATCTAATGGCATCATAGAAAGCCTACTGCAATATGAGTTTAGAACAATAAAATTCAGGCAGCCAGAATCCTGGAAAATCTTCTCAAATGTTTGTGTGCATGACAAAGAAGCAAATCAAGGATCCAGTGTCAGCCAATGCTGGAGGATCAGCAACCGTGGACAAAAGAATTAGGGAGAAATAAACATAGCTGTGAAGGATATATTGTCAACTGAGGTACACTTCAAAGAGAAATTTCTACAGAGACTATGAGGAGAACTTTAAGAGGAATACAGCACGGTACAGCACATGAAGAATATACTGAATCTGATCACCGTTACTTTATAACTGAGGAATTCAAGCAATTACAGAAACTCTGCTCAACTTGCTTTACAACTTTTGTATGGAAATATGACAATGTATAAACCCATTAAGCAAACAAATGAACTATACTGCAATAAAAGCATGTTAGATTATCAGATGAAATTCCGATGCAGCAGAGCACAATAGAAGAAATTATCCTTAACATAAGTTTCAATAGGTTAATCGTTTTTTGTGTGCATGTCAATTTCATACATATACTGTACATGTGTGCAAACACATGTTCAGCCACAGAATTATAAATACAAAGACTTTTTTCATTGATAAGATTCTTGGAAAATAATCCAAAAGCAAGAAGTTGATTTCTACTGCAAAAAAATCATGTAATTTATCAAATAAAATGCTGATGCACTACAGAACAGTAGACATGAATATCCACACCGAATGCTTCAACAGCTCAATTTTATTGTGTTCATTACATACACACAACGAAATCACATGTATACAAGAGTGCTGTCATTAATACACCCAAATTCTCAAATTTGGGGCCGCTTCATCAATTCAGGAAATGCATTTCCTTCTCTAAAAATGTTGCCTAGTAATTCTTTGTTTTGTTTGATAAAAGTGAATTTGTATATACTTAGCCTTCCAAATTTTGCACATACAAAGATGCCAAAAAATATTTTAAACATATATATGAAGGACATAGAAAGTTCAAATTCTTGATGTGATCAATAATACCAGACCTTGGATGTAATTGTGACATTATCAAGTCCGGAAATCTGGATCCATCTGGGAGGGCCAAAAAATCCGAAAATCAAGAATTCTCAAAAAGTTTGGAAAATCCTAGTCTAGAATATATATATATATATATATATATATATATGAACATAATTTTACAAATATGCAAGGAAAATTTAGTAGCAAACGTGCAATGAGCAAGCAAGGAAAGGAGCAGCAGTTCAGGCATCAAAAGGAGCAACCAGAAGGGGGGATGGGGGAGTCAAAAATGGTGCTTTTCACTTGGATTGTTCAAGCCATTTTATAAGATCTGTCCTCCATAAGGGAATCTCTATCCGGCAACAGGTGCCAACAAATCGAGATAGGTTTGGGTAAATATGGTTCAATGTTGGTGCCCAAATACCCTAACCCTAATCCATTTTAGGAGTAGTTCCAGGATAAATTCCCTTTGGGCACAGACTCCATGGATCTCAACTTGAATGGACCTATCTTGGCAAAGGAGATAAGAAATATAAGGATCTTGGTTGTAATAGGGAAATTCGCAGGCAAATGACATGCAATTGCAGTTATGGAGCAATGACTGAAGGCAAACTGGGAGAGGGGGGACGTTGCCCTAAAAATTTTAACCCAAGGGTTTTTTGCAGCTATATTTCCTACCAAAGAAAGGAAAGCAGACATATTGGGGAAGGGAGCATGGGTGATGGAGGGAGTTGGTCTCTTCTTACAGCCAAGATCACCAAATTTCAACCCTCTTCAAGGCAAAATGGATGAAACACCGGTATGGGTAAAATCATTTTCTTTACGAGTAGAATTTTGTAATGTATGCTTACTCAAGGAAATTGGCAGTTGTTTGGGGAAAGTATTGGAGATTGATAAAAAATGTTGTAGAAGGATCCTTAGCTTCTTATGCTAGGCTTTGTATTTCAGTTGATCTGGCTAAACCCATCCCTCACGAAGTGAATATCAAGTCAACGTAAGGGGTTGAAAAGTTCCTTTGAGATGCTTCCAGTGCCACCAATTAAAGCATGCAAATAAATCATGTCCTTCATCTTTGTTCCCTAAGGGATCAAAGAAAAATTGGCAAGTAAAATCTGGAACTCCATCGAGATCATTTATTTGGAGAAATGAGGGTTGATTCAAAGTTGTCTCTGAGGCAAGGGGTGATTCAGCAGCACCTAAAATTCAAGGCCAGAATACTGCCGTTGAGAAACAGTAAGGGGAAAGTGGGACCTTCATGAAGCTTCATGTGAGGACTATGCTTACAGAAAATGAAAGCATTAAATAATCCAGTGAAATTGCTGTGATTCTTCGTAACAGGATGGCTGGAAAGTCAGGTAAGTGCCCTTCAAGATTGGCGATGGAGCATGATGATTGTGACAGTCAATCTGATGATGTATCTTCAGAGGAAGATGAGGATTTAAAATTAAGTAGAGATACTGACACTTTCACAAACAGAAAGTCAAATCAAACAAGCCAATGGTCCAATTTGGACCCAAAGGCAAAAGGGGAAGATAATCAGGAAAGATAAGATTAAGTATGCGATTGTGGCAGGTAAACGGAATACCATTAGTAAATTCTTCAGTCCTGGAGAGTTGGAAGGAGAAATCCCCCTTTCCCAACAATGAAGGTCATTTCTTGGAATGTTAGGGGACTCAATGCCCCTAACAAGAAATGCTTGGTCAAGTATCAGTTGCTTTCTCAGCAAGCTGAGATCTTCTTGCTACAAGAAACCAAGATGAATGATGAGGAAGCAAAGAACTGGTCAAGATCGAAAGGTTTTTTGCTAACTCTGTAGTCATTACTTGCATTGGGCAGGGAACTCATTGGCAGGTAAGGTAAAGTCATTCATTTCTGATATCTTTTTCTTAATGATCAATGCTTATGGCCCCAATAGCCCCATCCTTAAGAAGAAGGCTTGAGATGAACTTTCTCTGTATTGACCCAATATGAGGGTAGTCAAATAGTAATTGGGGTGGATTTCAATACTATTATGTCGGCTAAGGACAAGAGGGGTAGAGTTTCTAGGGCCTCTTAGTCATAACTTGATTTTATGGATTTTTTGAAGAATAATAACCTCTTGGATATTGAGCCTAAGTGTGGCTGGTTCACCTGGACAAATCGAAGGTTGGGGCTTTGCAATATTGCATGATGGTTGGACACATTTCTCATAAACTCTCCCTGTTTGGATGAGAAGTGGATGGTTGGAAGAAAAATCCTGCAAGTTTCAGGCTCAGATCATTTTCCAATTGCTCTAACAATTGCAGTTGACTGCTCTCCCCTCAAGTGCCCATTTATGTTTGAATTAATGTGGTTAAGAGACACAGATATTATGAAGAATATGGAAGAGTGGTGGATTTTGGCTCCTAAAGTCAGAGGTTTGAAAATGTTCATCTTGGCGAAAAAGCTATCTCACATCAAAGTATGTCCAAAAAAACGGAATAAATGTCATTTCAAAAATATCTTTGCTGAAAAATTGAGAGTGGAACCGGAGAGTAAGTATTCCAAGTGAAAATGAATAGGGATTCTTAATAGAAAGAGAATTACTGCTAGCTGAGTTTGAGGAGCTTCAAAAAAGAAAGGAAATCTTTGGAAGCAGAAATCAAGGGAGTGCTGGTTAAAAGAAGGGGACAAGAATACGTGCTTTTTCCACAATTCCATCCGTGCTGGGAGAGGTTCCAATCGTATCTCCTCAATCACATCCAAGGATGGAAGCAATCTTGATCTACATACAGATATTAGGAAGGAGGCGATAGAGCAATATCTTCTCAATCTTTGCTGCTTGATAGTATTCCTTGTCTAGTTACCAATCAGCAGAATAAAGTATTGATGTCCCGTTTTTCTGAGGACGAAATTAGAGGTGTTCATGTTTTAATGCAAAATAATAAGACCCTGGGCCCGGATGGGCTTCCTGTGGCTTTCTTTTAGGCTTTATAGTATATGGTAGGGGATGACGTTTGCAAGGTGATTGAAGAATTTGGGAGATCAAGAAACGTTCTGCTGGATTTCAACTGCACCTTTATTTCTCTCATGCCAAAATCAGAGCAGCCAGGCTCATTTGGGAATTTCAGACCTATCTGTTTGTATAATACAATTCATAAAATCATTTCCAAAGCAACTGCTTTAAGATCAAAACCTTTTTTGTCAAGTTTTATGTCGTCAGAGCAAGGGGTCTTTGTGCCCGGTAAGTTTTATCCATTCCCTGACCTTTAACTGAGAGAGGGGAATGATTATTAAGTTGGACATCAGCAAATGCTTACGACAGAGTCAACTGGCAATTTTTTATGAAAGTGCTGGAAAAGTTTGGCTTCTGCAGAGAATGGTGTGATTGGATTTTCAGTTGTATTTCAGAACCTAAATACTCTATTTTAGTGAATGGGAGTCCAATAGGTTTTTTTGAGCCCTAAAGGGAATTGAGGAAGGAAGACCCTCTTTCACCCTATATTTCTATCTAAATGGTTGAGGCATTGAGAAGATCCAGTTCAGCAGCCTGCCTACAGCACAAGATTCAGGGAGTTAAAGCAATGGAGATCATGGATGCCTTCTTCCATCAGCAGTTTGTGGATGACACAATTCTCTTCGGCATGGCAAGGAAAAGGGAGGCTAGAACATTCCAAGAAATTTTGGAAACTTATGCCACTGCTTCAGATCAGGTGATCAATGAAACTAAGTCTGAATACTTCTTCTTTAACACGTCTCTGGCTTTGCAAAACAGGATTGCTGAGATCTTAAGCTTGAAAATTGTGTCACTCCCGAATAAGTACCTGGTAATTCCTTTGTTTGCTGGGGGAGGGAAGACAAGTCTTTGGCAGAAATTAGTGGATTCTTTCCAAGCTAGGCTCATCTCTTGTAAAGGTAAATGTTTATCTCTTGTAGGCAGACTCAAGTTAATCAAATCAGTCAATTTATATGGTGTCCACACATAAAGCCCCTGTTTGAGTTCTTGCTTGTTTGAATAAAATCATAAGGGATTTTTTATGGCAAGGGACTGAAGAAAAAAAAGAAGGTTCCCCTGCTCAGCTGGTATAAGGTATGTACTTCTAAATCTCAAGGTGGGGCAGGCATGAGAAATCTTGAAATACAAAACCAAGCGCTGAGGGCCAAGCTAGTTTGTTGTATGTATACTCAGCCGCAGTATAAATGGAGTCTTCGCCTTCAGTACAAATATTTGGACTCTCCCAACGCTGAGAGGATTCTCTCCACAGTCAATCCCCCAAGGGGTTTCCATATGTGGAACTTCATTATGAGATGTCGACCTATTATTACTAGCCATAATCCCAGGAATCAGAAGGGGTGACAAAGCTTATTTTGGGCAGACTCATAAACCCTTGGCAAGTATTCTAGAATTGATTGAAGCCAAAGCCATCATTTCAATCACATGGAGTAAAGCAGTTAAGGATTATTTGGTTGTTCAGGAAGATCAAGGTAATCATCACTCCTGGTAAAAGGACTTGAGTGCTACATCCATTCCTCCGGATCACCCAATTATGTTGACAGAGTTACTAGCAAGGAGAAGAATCATCCTAGCCTCAATAGTGATGAGATCAAATGGTTGGAAGCAAAATCCAGGACCTGTGCTGTAAATTTGTCTACATGCTGACAGCAGATTCGTCCCCAATTTCGGACTAGTCAAAGGATGTTTGTTGGAACAAAGCTTGCTTGCCAAAGGCTAAAGCCTTTGTGTGGTTTCCCTTCAAGGGAAGATTCTTACACATGACAGGCTTCGCAAGATGGGCATGATTGATCTTTCTTGTTGCCACTTGTGCATGTGAAATGAAGAAACTGCTGATCATTTCTTCTCAGTTGCCCTTACACTGGGAAATGTCAGGATTAGCTGAGAGCTAATCTCAATTGGACATGGGCAATGCCTACTTCTCTTCTTCAGGCTTTCCATATTTGGGCTTCTATTCTCCCTAAAACTTTTTTTGCTTCAATTTGGGAAGTCGTTCCCTCCATTCTCATTTGGAATATTTGGCTAGGGAGAAACAGACACCTCTTCCATGGAGAATCATGCTCTGTTGAATCAGTTATCAGCAAGATTGAAGTGGCAATATCAAAATCAGTTGTCTTGCTACAAAACAATCCATTCTAATTGTATCACATATCTATTTACAAACTTGGTCCTATTTCTTCAACTCCAAGCATTGGCTTCATTCTTCTCTTCCTTGAAGATGGATCCAGTAGTGAGATCCGAAACATCATATAATAACAATTTTACGCAGTTGAATCCAGAAGAACTTTACTCAATCCATTCTAATTTGTCTACCTGTGATATTTCTCTTCTTAATAGATGGAAGCTTCTATCACCTCCTCATGTTAATAGGTCAAGTGTATCTAATGGGATTAATAGCAAAATGCATAGAAAGAATAATTCTAAGTGGTTGCCCCCCCTTGTCAAGCTTCTTCAAATTAAATTTAGATGGAGCAGCCAGGGGTAATCCAGGGGCTTCAGAGGCAGGTTGTATCATTCGATATTGTGTTGGTTCATTAATATAGGCCAGCTCCTTAAAAACAAGTTGATAGATCAAACAATGAGGCTGAATCCCAGGCTTTAGTTCTTGGGCTGCAGGTGGCAAAGCAGTGTGTTATTGATAATCTGATCATAGAAGGGGACTCCATGGTAATCATAAGAGCATCGAGAATCAAGGATCCTACTATTGGAAGTTGGCAAACATCCTCAGTTGATCTTTGGCAGTTACTCGCAAGGTTCACTTCTTGGCAGAGCCAGCATTGTTATCATGAAACCAATTGAATGGCCAATGCGGGTGTTGATCGGATATGTGACCTGATTGTGGACAATGTGGTGGATAGATGGGATGGGCTTCATGATTGTTGGACGAGGGATCTCCCCCACCTAACACCCCAGTTTTAAATTTTTTACCCACTCTTTGCTTGTGTATATACATATATATATCTATATATTTTATTGGTGTCATCATGAATCTTTCCTATGTTTGGAGTGAGTGACTTCAAATCATTTCGTGTGGCATCATTTGGATTGAGACCTTCCTGAGTAATCATGTGGTCGCCCATGGCAACAGATGGTGGCTTTTATGAGGTGTGTGTAAGGCAACAATAAAGAGGGAGGATTAATCTTTTGAAAATCAATATGTCTTTCATTGTTATTTTTGTATGTTCTTCCCCTTGTGACATGTTTCCTGCTCTGCTACCGAGGTTCTTCTCGTATGGAGCGAAGAGAAAGGGACGGAATGCTGTTCACTCATTTCAGATGAATTGGTAAAGATTGTCTTTGTAGTCCAGTCTGATGAAGTGCTGGTGGCAATAAAAATCAGTGTTTTGGGAATTGATTATGTTGAGCTTGACATGAGAAGCTGAGTTAATTCTGAGATTGCATCCATGTTTTTTTCAAACTTGTTGTCGCTGCTGCCAAATAAGATTTTGGTTCAGGCAGTGCGCAGGTGTTTCATCGAGCCAGAGTATAGGGGAGGGCTGGAGAAGGCATTGGAAGTCACTAATCTCCTTACTCTGGGGGTTCTTCCAATTGTTAGGCCTGTGTGTCGTGGTTTGGTATCCATGGCAACTTTTCATGTGTTGGAAGGGTGTTTCATGCAGTTGGTTGATTTGGTGGAAAACATGCAGGCATTTGTCTTCAGGTAGGATGGAAGCAGGGGAGCATTTCCCTGTGGTAAATTTGGCCCCTCTTCGACATCCTGCTCTGCCAGTCCACTCCAAAATGGAGAAGGTTGTGGACTTATAGCAATGGTTGTCTGAGTGTTGGTGAGGATTGTTGGGTTATCTTTACCATCTGATTTGGAAAGAATTGTGGGTGCTCTGCTGATGTTTTTATGGGTGCTTCGTCTTCAGCTGCTGTTAAGAGAGCAATGAATGTTGGTCTGTAATAGACATATGGTTTGGTCTCGCTTTCTATGTATATCTCTATGTAATGTCTTTAATGGTTTTTGCGGTATTTATGGTTTTTGCGGTATTTATGGTTATTGGGACCTAGCTGGTGTGTTAGTTACTTTGTGGCTCTTTGAGGCCTGGTAGATGGTTAGTGGATAGTGGTTTGAAGTTGGGCTTGCCCATGCTTCCCACTGGTTGGTGGTTGGTTATCTTGGCTCATCCTTGTATGTAAGAATTTTTTGATATATTAAAGTAAGGTGATAGACTCGTAGAACCCTCTATTTACCGATCAAAAAAATTACAAATATGCAATATTGACAAATACTATCCCGCCTATATATCTATATCAAGCCTGACCCTATCTATGAAATGAAACGCCCCCCCCACTATGTCTATGGGGACAGTATATAGATAGAGATAAAGTCTATATTCTATACGGGCATTGGCACCCCCCCTCCCTATATATCTTATCTATATGGCTATTAACTATGTCTATGAATAACGTAATATAAAATGTTAATATATTTAATATTGTATGATATATATGGTTGTTGGGTGTCTTTTTTAAAAATAAAACAAGGCCGACCCAGTTTGAACTTATTCGAGCCAGCCAAAAATTCCAGATCCTATCGGATTTGGTAACTATGGTTTGCGATCACAAATGTATATGTCAAAGGTGTATTTTATTTTATTTCGAAACTTTCAAGATCAAAATTTTTTTGGATACATCGGTAAGAAGAAAATCCTAAAAGTAGAATAATGCTAAGTATCTGTGGGTTTTTTGTCTTATGTTCTCACTAGAAAGGTTCTTAACAAATGGGAGTTATCCTGCACTAGAACTTACAATAAAATACATAAGACACATCCCTGGATCTTTGTGGAAGAGGAGCTATGCTGAACAAAATAAAATCTTATATTACAACATAGAGGTTAGATGAAAATAAGGGAGATGGTTTGGCCAAAGAGAATCTAAAACCACAGCATGTCAACAATCTTTTGGCTAGGTAGTTCACAACCATGTTGATCTTCATTGATCACAAATCTGTAAACAATATCTTTATAAAGGGATGACGCAAGTAATCTCTATCAAGGCTATGGATGCTTGGTTGGTTGCAAAGCGAGGCCTAAATATGAATTAGAGGTATCTCCATCAGGGCTATAAATGCCAAGCTAGTTGTGGAGCAATGCCCTAGTAAATAGGTGATATGTCCACCAAGGCTATAGGCGTTTGACTTCAACGAACATATGTTACATTAGGAAGAAACATGGGTAGTCACAACTCAAAAGCTAGCAATTCTAATGAATTTTCTAATACCTAAGTGCAAGTAAATGAACACACCCAAATCACACACTTGGTTCTTTGGAAATAGATCTAGGTAAGGTCAAAAGTGAAGGCACACACTTAACTCCTTACATGAGTTCTAATCATAGTAATGAACACTAAGTGAGATTAAATTATTAAAACACAAAATAAAATCTCTTAATCTTATCATCTTTCAAAAGTTTCAAAAACCCAAACATTCTAAATTCTCATTATACTTTAAAGTCATTGGGTTAGTAATCCAAAGTCTTACTACAAAATTTACTAAGTCTAATTTTAAAGAGTTGACGAGGTGGTGACAAGTGTTGGTATCCCATCTTCCCTCAAATCGATGAGAGACTGAAATAAATAAAAGAAAAAACAAACACTTCTAAACCTGTGGTTGTATCAGATGGTGACATTTCTTTCCATCCCACAATCTCTCATCCCCAAGTTACTTTCGAAAAGCATTGCTTAAGTTAAAAAGCTCTTGAGAGGAAAGAAATGATGAGAGAGCACATCATGAATATGTTTGTCTTCATCCTATACTACCTCAAACTTTAATACATAGTGTGTTGATCAATAAACTGTTAGTAAGGGATTGCAAATGCTATTTCACAAGTAATTTGTATAAGTTGTATATGCAACACATAGATTTTGTATTTTGTAGACATTTGTGTAAGTCGAAAAGGCAATGGAAGGTTGAACAGTTTCCTAGGACTAAGTAGGAAGAGAAATGAAGAGATGAGAAGCCAAAGAGTCATGTCGACTATATAAGTATCCTTCACTTTGATCAAAAATTTGATCATGTTTATCATCCAATTCAGTTAGTATAACAACCAGTTGTCAAATATGAGTAATCTGCAAAAATGCTGACCTAGAAATTTCTAGTTTCTATTGTACGGGATAAAACTGCATATGTTTGGTTTCAAAAATAATTTTTAATTACATATTTGGATTCCTCTCAAAAAATTAGACAAGTTCAAAAAAACATCTGATTTCAAGTTCGTATATAAAAGTTATGACCGTTTTAAATTGGCAGACTTGTTTTCTAGTTGATCTTGGGAGCCCAACTGTTCATCTCTAGAACCATAATTGGTGACCTTTGGAGCCAGGGAATATGAAGCATTTTTTAACGTTTGTATTCACTTTGGCGGTTCAATTGAGTTCTTGGCGGATAAGGCTGGGAAAGGAAAAATACAGGATTTAGAAAAGGCAGAGAGAATCAAAAAGTTGCATGGGAAGATGAAAGGACATGTAGGGTTTGGCTTCAATTTTTTACTCTTAGACTTATTGAATGTCTAAGTGGTATTTATGTGTATAGATATGAGCCTATAAAATTCATTCAAGAGGAGAGAGAGGTCTGAGGAGACCATCGGGAGAGATCAGAAACAACAAGTGCAGTGAGATGTATTTTACTCGGATCCACATTGCGTATGTGCACGTTTGAGTCTTTGTTCTTGTTTTCTCATTGTTTTTTAGCTGTAGGTGACTGTTTTGAAGACTACATAGCTGAAAGAGACTAAGTTCAGTAGTTTTTCCTTTCTTGAGAAGCAAATCTTCAACTAAATATTGCAGAGATTATTAAGAGTATGGGAGCCCATGAGGTTATTTTCCTTGCAAGCCCAAGGGGCAGAAAAGCTTGTAAACTGCAAAACATAGTGGAGATGAGGAAGCATGGCTTCACTCTTGCTGGAGTTTTCTCACATTGAGTTTCTTCAAGGTAGGTCTTATGTTATCTCTCTTTGTGGTTATGTTTGTTTCCTTTACTTGCATGTTTACATTCCTTGCAACTAGGCTAATACACAAACATTTAAGAGAGCTCAAGATTCAGCCCTATGATTAAAGAACTTCACATTTGGTATTGCACTTCTATTCAAGCATGTTAATTGCAGTCATGTATGGAGTAGTAACATGTTTAGAGTGTAGAGGTATTCTTTTCTATGTTGTATATGATAGTCATAAGAGATGGATTACATATTAAAACGACATTTTAGGTGTTTTTCTATGGCAAAGAACTTGAGGGAAACACCTTTACTTGAAAGGGTCCGTGTTGGTGAATCTTTGGAATATCCACCAAGTTTATGGATCACACTTGGAGAAAGATAAGTTAGTTACTATTTTGGTTATTCCGATATATTGAGCTTTGCGAATCAGTCTCTCTTGTGAACAAATGTATCCTTATCCATAGCACTTTGTTGTAACTATTAATATGAATAAGAATTCTTAAGTTTCTAAGTTCTACATGGTTCTATGTGCAAATATTCTTGTCTTTGCAAAGTAAGGATTTAACTCACTCCATTTTAGGTAACTACATGGAATAAATAAGAGTTACAACACCTTTAACTATCAAATTATCATGTATGGATAACTCCCTATCTTACAAGTCTTGTAGCAACCTATACTCTACAACATTAGCATATACTAATGAGGATTTCTAGCAACCACTGCTATCAATGGTTCCATTGTCGGGACCCACAAGATGTTAAGATGGTTGTCAAGTTAAAGAGACCTTGAAAGATCGCTGGAAGACAGTATACACAAGTTCGCATAAGGAGTTTGTTCAAATAGGAGTTCATGCACAAGAAATTACTACCACCTACATATATGGTGATATTTATGAGATTTTTGGTGCGAGTTGCCTTAATTGTTAGCAGCATGGTTGTCAAGGCTCGAGCACTATTGTTTTTGACCTTGAAAAACAAAAAAAATTGAATGGAATGAAGTAAAGTTGCAAAGGTTGTGAAATCTACATATAGAATGATCATTGGGTAAGAACCACTATTGACAGGTACATATCTGAGTTTATTTTGCAAGGGTACATTTAGTTCAAAACTACATATGACTTGTTCGTGAGGGGAATAAGATGAAAACAATTTAAGAGACTTCCAATTTTGTTTAAGACGTTGATTGTGGAAAAGGCTATGGTGTCGATTCCAACCAATATGGAGTAGACAAACAAGGCAGCATAGGGATGTGAACCATCAAGAGATTAATGAAGGATAGGTGAAGCACTACTAGACCAAAATGAAGCCTATAAGGAAAAGAGGACCTACAGAAAAGAAGAAATCAAAAGACACAGAAGACTGGGGGGCTTCGGCAGGAGCTGCAACTATATAAAAGATGAAGTAAACAAAACCCTGTTGAAGACGGAACGCTGAAGCAAGATATGAGTAGAAGTAGCTGAGGAACATCGTAGAGATCAGGAGGAAGTAGACCTCCATTGGAAGAGACTGAACCCGGAACTCAATATGGAGCCGAAGGAAATCGAGGATATCGCAATCACCGAATGGGAAGAAGAGACCGCTCCAAAATGGGAATGGGAAAGAGACCGGAGAAAAACAATCATAGGAAAACCACTAACCAAGTCCATGGTAATGCTTTCCCAAGGATGTGAAGGAGTAGGTAGAGGAACACTCAAGTGAAGCTTGGGGTTGCCTAGTTTGGAGTGGCTATAGACTACATTGTGCCTCAAAATGTGAAGAACATCACGTTGCATATGAAGCTAGTAGGACTACTGCAAAAGGTGGAATGTTTTCTGCTTACTAAAGTGACCACCATAGAGAATCAATTGTGCCTCCTTCAAAAGATGATGCAAAAGCATCTGGGTTCACAAGCAAGCTTATGTAAACCAAAACCATGGGTTGATCAAAGTTTCACAATACCATAAAATTGATCAGGTTTAGGATGAATCTTGTGCCCATAAAAGACAGGACCACAAGCATTTTATTAATCTCAAAAGCAAGTACAAGAGGGTGCTTAAATGTCATTAACCCTCAACATAGAATAGGACCAAATAAATATTTTACCATTCCAGTAAAACTCTACAACTAACTAGTAACCTAATAACTTGCACATGGGAATTCTCGTTAAGCCTATTAACATATTTATTAACAACACCTAATGACATTACTAAAGGGGGTGTCTTTATATTAAAGAGGCATGCCTTTTACATTATTTTAATCTAACCTAGCTAACACTAAGGAATTTGGAGCAAGTCCTAACAAACCCCCTATGATCCAAAGTCAGCTCCTCTAACACATACCAAGCAGTTTTCTAAATTTTTCAAATTTCACTGTCAAAATGAGTTTTGTGAAAGTGTCAGTTGTCGGCTCTGTAGTCAGGGAAAAGATTGGTTCCATAGTTTTCTTCAACACCAACATTCGTAGACAGTGATACTTAATATCGTGTGCTTAGTCATTTCATGGAACATTGGATTCTTCGACATCTTGATTACACTTTGATTATCCATGCATAGGGTATAGGATCAATCTAAGAGACTCAAAAAACTTCAAGAATGTGTCATAGATATACTATCTCTCCAGAGGCATCTTATGCTACAATATACTCTAGCTATTTTGATGAATTAGCCAAAGTATCCTACTTTTTACAACACCATGCAATGGCAATTGAACCCATATGCATAGTGTAACTTGTGGATTTTTCATCCACACAACCGCCATAATCTTCATCACAAAATCCAACAAGCTTGAAATTCTTGTTCTAGTGATACTCAAGGCCATATACATATCTTTGTTCCCTGTAAGTAATGAAGTACTCATTTTGTTGTTTGCCAATGGTTTTCCCTTGCCTCACGCATAAACCTAGATAATATACTCACTGCAAAAAAATAATTGCCCTAGTCATCAATTATATCAATCCACCTACTCTATATTTTGTGTCATCCAAAAACTCGCCTTCATCATTTTTAGACAATTTTCAAGTGACTTTCCATAGGTGTAAGTGTAGGTTTGCACTTATTCATGCTAAACCTTTCTATTAACTCAGAAATGTACTTAGTTTGTGCAATGAAAATACGTTTATCTTTTTGAGTTACCTCTATGCCTAAATAATAGTGAAGACCAAAATCTATCATCTCAAACCCTTATTTTAGTTCCTTCCTCCCAACCCTAATGTGTTTGTCATCATTCCCCACAATAAAAAAAAATCAACAGCGGAATCACCAACTTATTTCCCTAGACTCTAATATAAAATGTATCATCTGATTCGCTACGTACAAAACTAATTTTCTGCAAGAATCGATCTTTTCATACCATGCCCTCGGTGCTTGTTTGAGCCCATAAAATGATTTTACCAAATCAGCACACCTTGTGTTCGGCACCAACTACCTCAAAACCTTGCAGATGTATTGTGTAGACTTCCTCCTATAGATCACCATTTGAAAAGGAACTTTTGATATCCATTTGATGTAGTTTCCACCTATTTTGTGTTGCTAGTGCAAGAACCATGTGTATAGTGTGCAACTTAGCAATAGATGCAAATGTTTCCTCATAATCTATACCTTCTTGTTGCGCATACCCCTTCACAACAAGTCGTGCCTTCAATCAACCATCAGAATTATACTTAGCTCTATAAACCTACTTGCAACCAACGGGTTGAATATGTGGAGCACAATCAACAAGAACCCTAATATGATTGTTCATTATGGCATCATATTCAACCTACATAGCATTTTGCCAAACTTTTTTTGTAGATACTTCATATGTAGATGGTTCAGTGAAGGAAGTAGTGACCAATGCATGTTTTATGTAATGTCCCCATTCTTGATTGAGATCCTTGTGGGACCCTTAGCCCATTCTTGTTTCCAATGGCTAAAGGTAGAAGAAGGTTATGGGACATGGTGGACCACTTGTGAAGAGTTACTAATGAAAAAGGTATTTTATATTTCTAATTTTGAGTTATGTTTTAAGAAAAAGTATTTTATGGATATTCGACTTAATTGGTGGAGTTTTGGGTCTTGGCTTATAAGACTTAAGTTGATTTTTAAATTAACCCTCTCTTTCTATTTTGGACGCTACACTTGGAGGAGGTTATTTAAGGAGGATTCATTTGAAGATTATGTGAATTTGGATAATTGGATTTGATAATCAAGTATGTCAAGCTTGGTTGTTGAAGGTAGATGCTTGAAGAATGTTACCCTTCAAGTTCTAGTTGTTCTATAAATGGTGTCTATCAACACCACCCACTGATTGGAAATCGTGCTCAATCCTTTGAAGAATTATTTGAGTTTTTATCTAATACTTGCAGCTTGTGGCAAATTGGCTTGGAGAACTAGGACAAACCACTTAGGGGGTTTGTGAGGCCACCAAAAGTTGGTGATTTGCTTAAGGACTGGAGGTTGTTGATTACTCCTTGGGTGATTTGCTTGGGGGCTTGAAAAACATCTTTCGGAGGCTTATTGTTGGTGGAAACCCTCCCCTAGGGTTTTGAATATTTTTATAGAATTTTTCCTTGGTGGAACGAATTATTCAAAGGTACGATGGCAAGTTTTGGGGCTAATCTATGCCTAGAAACTATCCAATAATTATTTGTTTTATTTTGAGGGTAAAACTAGGGTTTTTAGAACTTCAGGGCATCATTTGGGGATCTTTCAATGGTTGGAAAATTTTGATTTTTATTTCAATTGAAAGAGCATATTTTTATCTTCAGTTCAAACTATTATTTGCTCAAAAATTCCAAATATCTTGAAAATTATTGAATTTACAAATTTCAGATGTATTTTCACCATATAATTCAAAAATTCAATTTTTGCCAAATTTGATTGGAAGATTAAATCAATTATATTTTTCCCTACGTTCCTACAAAGTTTCATAATTTTTGGAGGTGTTTTAGGGGCTAAAATTACCATAAAACCCTAGTCGCCTAGGGTTTGGGCAATTTGTGTGAAAGGTGAAAATTTGCAATAAATTTTGACTTGTGAAGTTGTTGATTTATATTTCAGAATTCAGTTTATGTTGGGGTTTGAAGGATATTACTATTTTTAGCCTTTGTTCCAATTTGGGAACATTTCAGTTTACTTGTGTTCCCGAACTTCTACGACCAGTTCTACCAACTTCATCTGCTTTGAAATCAAAATAAGTATTGCAAGCCCACTTAGGATAATTTTATAAATTCTTAAGATCAGAGGCACTAGAAATCTCTGCCTATGAATCACCACTATGATGATTTGTTTGTGGAGAAGAACAAGTAGCTTGGGGACTTAGAGAATTTTCATTGTATTCTACGTTATCATTTCCCAAAGAATCAGAGGTAGTGACTACTTGTGAAACTAAAGAAACTGAAGGAACATTTGGTTGATTCAAATCAACCTTGTGCCACAATCTATGAAATCTAGGTTCATTGCTCAATCCCTTAGCAATTTGATGTGTTTGTATCTTTATCTCCAATTTATCAAACTATGAGTCAATTTTTGCAGTGTTCATATTCCCAAACTCATCAAAAATTACGTCTCTACTCACTATAAATTTACTTGTATCACGTGCAAGCAAGTGATACCCCTTTTTTAATTAGAATCGCCAAGGAAGATGCATTTTATGCTTCTAGCTTCCAACTTAATTCTACGTTCAGTACGAACTAAAGTATAACGAGTGCATCAAGAAATTCTTAGGTATTTTACCTTAGGCTTAAATCCATTCCATGCCTCCTATGGTGTTACGCCCAAAAGAGCAACTGTGGGAGCTATACTCAAATACACTGCAGTATCAATAGCTTCGACCCAAAATTTATCATCTAACTATTTATAGTACAACATGGATCGTGTTGTACCTTCTAAAGTTTTGTTCATTCTCTCAAAAACTCCATTTTTGTGGAGTATAAGCATTAATGTATTGTCTTTTGATTCCATGCTCCCAACAATAATCTAAAAACTCATTCAAGATGTATTCACCACCATTATCTCCCCGAGGTGAACCATGTTTCAAACTTGTTTCTTTTTCAACTAGGTGTAACCAATCAACAAACTTAGTGAAAACTTTTGATTCATTCTTTATGAAAACCACCATTATCTAGCCGAATTGAAGCCTATTTCAAACCTGTTTCTTTTTCAACTAAGTGCAACCAATCAACAAACTTAATGAAAACTTCTAACTTATTCTTCTTGAAATATACCCAAACATTCTTGACAATTCATCAATAAACAACACAAATTATCTATACACTCCAATAGATAACTTTTTCATATCACACACATCATCATGAACCAACTACAAACACTTGTTGGCTCGTCAAGAAGACTCCTTAGGGAACTTTTCCCTATTTTGTTTGTCTAAGACAATTGATTCACAAATAACATTCTCTCTTGAAAGTAGGCAAACCATACACCATACTACTTCTCTGCAAGTCCACCAAAGAGTGAACATTTAAATATCCATACTGTAGATGCCACAAATATTGCGGAGACGTATCTGTTTTAAATATTGTTGTTAATTCTTGCATAGAAGAAAGCACCTTATGATGCAATCTAACTAAAATTTTCATCTTCATATCTAGTGTAAACGATTTTATACCCTTTTTTGACTAAGTTAATATAAATAAGCTCATTTTTCAACACAGTTAGATAACCTTTCTTTCAAATTGTGACTAAAGAAAGGAGATTTTTTTCAAAGCAAGAATATACCAAAGATCTTGTAGATACTTAATAGAATCATTACGAATAAAAATCTTAATAGATCCAATTCCTTGAGGAATATGCATGGGATTCCTCGAGGAATATACATGGATTTGTCTCTTAATGTGACAAGAGCTAGATATGCTTCTTTGTAACTCCAAAAGAAGTCTCTTTTGCAAGTCATAAGTTTGGTTGCCCCTGTATTTACGAGCCAAACATCAGTAAATTCATCCCTAGCCTCATCCTCCATGTAAGTTATGTTGGCACACTATGCATACACCTATAGTTTTTAATCACTAACAATTTCTTTTGCAAGGCCCATTGATGCATTTTTCTCCCTAAGTGCACATCCTAAGGAGTGCACCAGGATTGGATTTGGTTGGCTAACATTACTTTGTGAGAGATTCCCATATGATCATCTATTCCTTCATATTCCCTTCATACCTCCTAGAATGTCTTCCTAAAACACTGAAATCTTGAAGCCCTATCAATATGGCTAAGTCTGAAAATCCTGAATCCCTAAAATCTAGATAAGTCTGAAATCTGGTAGGATCCTCCAAAACCTAGAATCCACATTATAACTCCTAGAGGTCTAAAACCACTCTCAAACATCTTGAAAGTGTGTATGTATATATATATATATATATATATATATATATATATATATATATATACAAAATGCCCATATCTAAATGTAAAGTATATGTTTATTTTATATATTGGCTGATTTTATGCCTTTTTCCTACTCACTTAACCATATTCCTTGTTTTCCTATTGTTTTGACCATGACTGACATAGCCTTATCTCTATTGCTGCCTTTCTTGGTTGCTTTGTGTAATGTCCCCAAATGGGACGATTAAGACAAATTGGGGTTTTCCAACAAACCCTTATGCGAAACTGAAAATAATATGAATGTTGCCTTAAAAACCAGCAAACCCTAGCAGCAATAAATGTCCCAATTTCCAAGCAATAACACTCCACAATAACTCCAATAATTATTGAATATGCAAATACAATAAAATATTTGTTTTTGTGGCAATATGGAATGGCAATGTGACGGAAAATTCCTTGCAATAATTCTGATTTTTAAGATATTGTCACAGCTGCATTTTTCTTTCCAAACAGCCATGAAACCCTTGCACAAACTCACGAAAAATATACCAAAAATCCCTGCAATTTATTAGGGCTTCCAAGGAATGAATTAGGGCTGCCAATAGTCAATTTAGCCCCTCCAAACAAGTCGCCGCACTCAGAAAAAATAGGAGAAATAAATTTGAAATTCAAACCCTTGTTTCATCCCCTCAACAAGGTCTCCAAGACCCCCAATTCACTTTGCCCCACTTGGAAAAATATTTAAATAAATTTCAAAATATAAACTAAATTATTTCCTTCAAAAATAGAGAGCCCAAAAACACTTCAAACCCTGCCCAAGCAAATCGCTCCACTAGGGAAAATTATGCAAATAATTTTCTGAATTAATTCACTAATTTTCAGCGCTCAATAATTTATTATTTGCCTTAATCAGCTGAAACTTCAAAAATTCTTATCTTCAGGAATACTTGGAATTTCAATAGAAAACTTAGCTCAAAATGATCATAAAAATAGTAGCTGTCAAACAAAATTAAAATCAGAATTTTCCCTCCATAGGAAGTCCACCAAAAAATGTCTCGAAGTTGTAAAAACCCTAGTTACAGCCCTAAGTTCCTTCAAACCTGAAAATGGAGCTCAATTGCACAACCAAACAATAAGAAATCAAGGCAAACAACTCTCCAAGGTATTCACTTTGTCTTTAGACAAGGTGGTGTTATAAAACATCTTTGTAGGTCCAATTGCATGCAACCATGCAAATTTGAAGCACAATTACAGCCCTTAAATAGAGTTGTCCTGAATGTAAGAATAGAGGTTTTCATCCCCAAACCTTTGTCACACTTGAAGGCTTTCGTCTTCAAGTTGTGGTGAACAAGCTTGACATACTTGATCAACAATTTCAATATCCAAAATGCATAACCTTTCCAAATGAATATTTCCTTACCTTTTATATCCCTCCTCCAAGTGTGGCGCCCAAAATAAGGAGGGAGAGATTATCTTTTTTTTTTTTAAATAATATAAAGCTTCCTTATAAAAACATTTTAGGTCTTAAGTGCCCATGACCTTTAAAAGGTCCCAACTTAAGTGGAAATTAGATCATAAAGTGTTTTTCTGTTAAATGTTTTTGAAGCCCTCAAATGTCCCATTTTTTCTCTTCTTCCCTTAGCCTTTTTAAGAACAATTCAAGGCGAAGGACTTATGCAAGTTTATACCAAAAAGAGAGGCATTATAATCCTCTCTACCCAAAATTGTTTGTCCTCAAGCAATTGCAAAAACCACGAGGCTGCCCCAACACTCTTCGCTATGCAAGCTTTCCTTGTCAATGCCTCCCATGAAATGGAAGCTCCAAACCAAAACCTTACCTTGTTGTACCTATGTTTTTGGAGCTGCCCCTAAAAGCTAGAGGTGTTCTCATAGCCCTCCAAAGACCCCATATGTTCTCAATCAACCATCCCTTTCAATACCGAGTGGAAGATAGGCAAAATCCTTTCCCTTATACCTTCCAAGGGGGTGTTATATGACCCAAAGTTGCAATAAGAAACATGAGAGAATATGATTACCTTGTTGCCCCATGGGCAAAGACCTCCCAAATGTCGAGCCACCACTATACAAATATGCAAAAAGAAACCAACAAGGTACTTATCATTATGTGAGGCCTCAAAGACATACCACTCACCATATATGGGCATCTTTGTGCAAACCATGTGCCTTCCAAAAGGCTGCCCCTTGTCAATTATGCCATGCATGCATAAGACACTCCAAAAGCTCATCAATAGCTCCCAAACACTTATCAAATATAATTGTACCTTCTTTGGGTATACGCTTCCTCTATCATCCACCAAAGGTGTCAACATATGCATTTTTCTAAGACTTTGCAAGAGCTGGACTGTAATAACAAAATCAGTCTTTCCTCCTTTGTAATATGGTTGTACATGCATGCATATCTCTAATTTTTCATGTTGACAAAATCAAGAATTAATATATGCATACTTCTCTTCATAAAATTTAGAATTTCTCCCCTATAAACATGGCTGTGTTTGCCTTCCTAAATCTAATTTTTCTCATAAATAATTTTCAGAACTCGCACACCTTCACCCTGTCAATACAATCATGGCCTCTAGAAGATGTCAAACCGTTGTCCTTACTCATCCCTTTATGCCCCAAAAAAGACTCCCAAACTTTCAAAGGAGTAGCCAAAAGAATTATTATATACAACATACCTCTGAAGCAACTCATCACCATATGCAATCCACTATGAATATGGTCCCCATCATATGCAAAGCATGTTTTATCCAAGGCTGCCCCTTCTCATGATTGCTATGTATGTATGTGACCATGTAAACATCAAAGGAATGTTCAAAAATAAGTAAGGTACATTGTTGTTTCATACCCACAAATTTTACCCATTTCTTGTGCAAACGGTGGTCTCCATGGATGTCATTTTTCGAACTCAAAAACAGCTGGAAGTAAGCAATTAAATCAGACATGTTCCCATAAGGGTGTTGTAGTGGAAGCAAAAAATCTGATTTTCTAATTGCATAAAATCAGAAACACATAACAGTTGTAGATGTGCACAGAAATCAGTAATTCCTTCCCAATAAAGAGGCTGTAGTAGAGGCCAAAAACCCAATTTTTCGGATTGCACAAAATTAGAATTACACCAAGCAACATTTTTCTTTGGTGTAAGTGTCAGATTGCTTTCAAAATCAAATTTCTTATGCATGATGGGTGGTTGTAATAGATTACTCAACTCAGAATTTTCAAAAGCAAAATTTCCATACCTTCCAACAACAATTTCAGGCCTCTTAGTTGGTTGGCAGTACAAACAATGTGCCATTTTTGGGGGGTCAATGGCCAAAATTGTTGCCAACAATTTTCTGAATTTTTCCGCAAGGAAAAAGACAATTTTTTCTCCACCAATTTACCTTGCCAACTGTTGCTCATGATTTGAGCCTTTGCCCAATTTATGATGGACCTTAAATCTTCTTCCATGTCCTCCATGTCATCCCTTCCAATTGGTTGCCCATGTATAGAAGCCAACTTATTCCTTGCATTGCCCTTTGCAAGGGATCTCCAAAATAAAACTACACATGAAACAAGCAAGTTAGGAAAAACATTGGTGTTTAATAACACCCTTTTGATCTAATTGTCAATCTCTATGATCATAAGGTACATCCTTCCTCATTGCCTTCGTCCTCCCTTGTAACTCTTTCCTACTTGAAAACCAAGAGGTATTTTCTTATTGCTATCGATATGAATGTAGCAACTTCCTCTTTCCTTTTTTCTTTTCCCTATGGTGGCTTGGAATTCATTTATGTATCTTTGAACCACCCTCTTAATGTTGGAGGGTGTGATGCTCACCTCCTTGAGACCCATGCATAACATGTACGCCAAAAATCGTGAATGAGACAAGCTGGAAATGCAAAAAACAGTCATCAAATGATTATCAACAGCTCTTGCAATGACCCATGGGTCATAGCACTTTGCACCTTTTACCGTTCTTATGTCTAGCCAAGATTTTTCCTTGGCACATCCGCTTAAAACACCATAGACAAGGGCTGTATAAGGACTGTAACAGCCCTGAATTGCTTGTCTTTTCTCTTCAAAAGACAATGCACACTTTGCATAACTTGAAATTTGTGATCCCTCGTAGCAAGCTTTTACCACACTATCATAGGAAAATGCATTATTTCTTATGTAGTGCATCCTTTCACCTAAAAATGGAATTGTAATTATTGTAGTTAATTTACCAACAACAACATATTCCTCAAGCCTTGCCATTGGTTGTATACCCTCCTCTTGCATTTTCCTTCTAAACACAGCAATTATATGTAGCATATGAAATGTATCAAACGAATGGTGATGCTTACCAAATTCATGATATGTTTGCATGGCTTTTAACATGCCCTCCACCTTGTCTCTTTTCTTGGTATTATCCTTATTACAAGTGGCTGCCCCACTTAAATCCTTTTCCATAGTGTACTTTGAGATTACTTCTCTTGGTTCAACCACCTCTTTGTCTTCTACTTGCAACCCTTGTTGTTTATCAAATTTTGGGACACTTTCATTTGGCTGCCCTTGAATTTCTGGTTCTTGTGGTTCAGAAAATTCAGTTTGGTCTATCTTCATATTCTCTTTTCTTTGCTCAGAATTTTCTAATTGTCCTTCCCTTGGTGGCTGCCCTTCAACTTCAGTTTTACAAGCCCTCAATTTTTCTGAATTTTTTGATTTTATTTCCAGCTAATTAACCATCATAAGAGGCCCACAATTGACTGAATTTTGGCATCCAAACTTCAAATGTCCTTCACTTGGTGGCTGCTCTTCGAATTCAATTTTACATGCCTTCAATTTTCTTGAATTTTTTTATTTAAATTCCAGATGATCGCCATCACAAGAGGCCGATGATTGACTGAATTTTGGTGTTTAACAAGCTTATGGAGTGGATGCCCCTTGTATAGTTGGAATTTAGGCTCGTTTAATTGTTTTAAAAGCTGTCTTTCATCCAATTAATAATCCTTGCTTGGTGCCCTTAGTGATCTTGGTTTTGATGGCTCCACCTTCTTACCAAACTCATCAACGATTCTCTCAAAGAATTCCTCATGTATCCCAATGATGTTGTGCCCTTGTGTTTCCCATCCATGATGCCACCATTCATGGGCAGCCCCATCCAAATGTTGGATGACAAAAATTAGGGCTTCCCTTCTACCCCTAAGCCTCAAATCAAGGTACTCACTCACCTTGTCCACCCAAGCTCTCACCGGAATACCTTGATCACCATCAAAAGTTGGAAGAACTATCTTCCCCAAGTCAAGCATAGCTATGTTCCCATGGTGCCCTTTGCCATATCTCAAACCTAGCCATTCCTCAAAGCTCCTTCCCTTCCTATACTGTGGTGCAAATGTCAAGTACTCGTCATAATCTTCCATTAAATCTCAACAAACCAAAGATTGGTCCTCCACCTTGAGGGATTGAATCTCACGATCCTGGGCCTAAGTAAGATTTTCAATCCTTCCTTTGTCCATGTTACTGTTTGATATAAACCTTGAATCCCACTTATAGCTAAGATATGGCTCGAATACCACTGTAATGTCCCCAAATGGGACAATTAGGCAAAATTGGGGTTTTTCAACAAACCCTACCTAATCCAAAACCCCTTCCTTCAAAGAATCTAAAAATACAAATTCAGTCAATAACACACTTCAAAAAATGAAGCAATATTTAACAATTTCTTCCACCAAACCCTTAGGCAATTAGAGCAAAAATCCAATTTGATGCTTCTAACCCTCCAAAAAATATGAACTGAGCTTTATATTGTAGCCACTAATTTTAGAAGTCAAAATATTCACTCAAAAGTCAAAACTCGAAATTCTGGAATTTATTATTGCAAAATTACAACGGAATTTCATAAATTCACAACTTCCACAATACTTGGAATTTCAATGCAAATGTTAGCTCAAAATGATCATAAAAATAGTAGCTATCAAACAAAATTAGAATCATAATTTTTCCTCCATGGAAAGTTCACCAAAAGTTGTCCCGAAGTTCCAAAAACCCTAGTTACAACCCTAGGTTCCTTCAAACTTGAAAATAGAGTTCAATTGCGCAACCAAACAATGAGAAATCAATGTAAACAACTCTCCAAAGTATTCACTTTACCTTTGAACAAGGTGGTGTTATAAAACACCTTTGTAGGTCCAATTGCATGCAAACATGTAAATTTGAAGCACAATTATAGCCCTTGAATAGAGCTGCCCTGAATATAGGAATGGAGGTTTTCGTCCCCAAATCTTTGTCACACTTGAAAGTTTTCGTCTTCAAGTTGTGATGAACAAGCTCAACATACTCGATCAACAATTTCAATATTCAAAATGCAAAACCTTTCTAAATGAGCCTTTCATTACCTTTTATATCCCTCCAAGTGTGGCGCCCAAAATAAAGAGGGAGAGTTTACCTTCTTTTTTTTAAAAATAATATATAAAGCTTCCTTATAAAAACACTTTAGGCCTTAAGTCCCTATTGGCCAAATTTCACCCTGGGTCAAATTTGGTCAAAACCCCATGCATTTTCAAACTTTCTCAAGGTCCCCTAGGTTTGAAATTGTTCACCATGGTCATTAATGAGGGCATACAACATGTTTTAACGTTGTCATATTTGTCAATTCTTTTTTATGTCCTTTTTGCCACCTTTTGGTCACTCTAAGGGAAGTTGTACGGTTTTTCCACAAAGGACAAGTGTGTCAGGAGGATATCTAACATACCACATGCCAGAAAATGTCAGACGAACAGTTTAAGACTGAAAAAGTTACAGGTCTAATGTACAAACAAGAAGATCGTCTCCAAAAGTCAATTTAAGATGCTTGTATGGACTGATGTAACTCATATGGCACATGTGGAGGCTTATGGAAGGTCTGTTGAAATCCCCACAAGTTAGTTTCAAGTTCAATTAGCTTCTACAGGTCCAAATTTGAGCAAAACCGATTTCTCTCTCCTGTCGCTCCCTTGAACAAGTCAAGAAGGGTCAATGGTTTGCACTTTGTACGGACAAGAGAAAAAGAGTTGGACTGAGTGCACTTGGTGGATGTTAGTAGTCCTTGTGTACTTCCATTCCATGGTCATAGTTCCAAGATTAGTGGTTTGTGCTTCATGAATAATCACTAAGATTGTTAACACCTCCAAACTGCCTGTGAATCCCCAACACCTCGATTTTCTCATTTGTTTGCATTGGTCTAAGCGAACCAAATGATGAACATGGTCTTGCAAAGCATGTTCATCCTTCTCATGTTGATTTCAACTGGTTTGGCAAATGTGAATATGAAGAGACAGGCAAGATCATCCTTGAGCTTGAAGTGAACATCATTGAGGCCTACAGAGCAGTGTTTTGGTAGTTGCAGGTGAAGGTGTGGAATGGAAGTTTTCAAAACAACTTGAAATGAATACCCTCATGGTGTAATGTGATTTCTAACCTCAGTTGATCATACAGGCAAACATGATTTTCAGTCATAATAGACCTAAATCCTCACTGTCTTTTACAGGCAGAATGCAAATTGGTTAAATATGTTTCAGAGGTTGGAGGTTAAATGATTTACAAAAGAGCCAAGTTGTACGTTCTGAACTTTGCAATAGATCATCATCTTCACGGCCTATAATATACTCTACCATTTCATGAAGAGGACTGGGTTTTCAAAACAGTGAGACTGTTTACCATAGTCAAACCTAGATGGAGACCTACAAAAGTGAGAATACTACAAAGGTCTGAGGTATTGAGAAAGTGGGAAGATATTCCAGTTTTGAAGAGATATTCAAGATGACACTAATAGGACTGAGCCATTGAAAAGAGGTTGGAGGTTCGTTGGAGAATCAATTCAAGCCCTACAGTCAGTCAAGATCCCTCAAGCAACACATACAGAGAGGTGTAGAATTGAAAAGTTGCAAATGGGAACATTTACCTTAATCTCTCCGAAGAAGGTTTATGCTCCATACAATGTCATTTTGTTTATGAAGGTCCATGAGGTCTGGATAAGCCGAATGGCTTCCTTCTTGCAACCTAGGAATAGAGACAACACCTGAGCACAAGGAGATTGTTTGATCAAAAGAGAGATGATGGTAAAGTGGTTTTCAGCTCAGTCGAGTCTTGGTGGAGATACTCAGAAACTACAATGCCTGTGGGTCAAAATGGGCCAAATAAACCTATAGCAACACAACGTGCAAGTGACAACTAGTGCATTGTTGGTAAGAGATGAGAGCATAGTCTCAAGGAAGGAGTGAGTCCATTCAGCTGTATGGAATGGTCCTAATGATCTCTAAAAAATTAAAGGAGAGTACAGTTCTCAAAGACATATATTCACCTATAGGAATCCCTTGTATTCAGTAAGAAGCACCTACAATTTGAAGACAGACTGCAGACTAGCCTACGCCCATGAGAGATGTAGTTTGGATGGTGAGCAGAGATATAAGATGAAGATGAACATGTATAAATCATTCTCACATGATGATATCACACTCCATGTGATTCTCAGAGGCAGGGGAGGCAGAGCAAAGATTGAATTAAGTTGGTTTCAAATCTCATACCCAGTTAATCAGAACCCTGCACACAAACTAGGCTTAGAAGCTAGTTTTGAGAAGTTGAGAGGTTGAGGCCTCCAAAAGTGTGATCTGACTCTGAAAGTTGATAAAGAATGTCATCATAACCTAAGCAAGACCTCCATAATCTCATTCAGGTTAGACTAACAGTGTAAGTGCCCTCTGTTTTGTCTCAAACCAGAGGCACTCCACAGACAACACAACCTGCAGACATGGTATATGGAGAGTAAAAGGATGAAAGGCAGAGCTTTGAATGATTGTGGGATGATGTAAAGAGTTGGACTGAGGTTGAATAAAGTGTTTAAGAGATCCTACAATCAATGCCATCACTCAAAAGGGTCACATACACAGTCTACGCCTATTAGGACTAGAATTAAGCCTATAACCTCATGGCTCCCAATGACATTTATATGACCACATGACCTTTCCAAGCCATTTGAGAACCTTCATGGAAAAGTGGAGAGTCAATTGAACCCATCAGTTTGCAAAGAACAACTCAGAATTGGTCATTTTGCCCTGAATCTCTCTCAGAGGTGTACAAAATGCATAGTAAGAATCGAGAAGCCATTTTCTTTCACTCACATCTGTACGGATGAGATGCATGGTGCCTCAAGCAGCTAGGGATAGTTGAGGGGGGTCCTGAACTTGATCTCAGTGGAATTAGTTTGAGGGTTAAGCATGTAACTTTTATAAATCATCACTAAGAACCTAAACGACCTAAAACCCTCTCAAGAACCCGATGAAGAAGATATGAATGGAAATGCATCTAGAAGGGGTCAATTGGCATAGTAACTGACTTGGACCTATTTGGCACTCTCCCAAGCTCCTCACCACTCAGTTGTTCTATACCATCACTTGTACAGACAGGTCTAATTCTGTGTTTTTTGCACGATTTGAGGTGTTTTATAGGTACAGATGGGAATGGATAGGTGAAAGTCATTGTGGAAGGTGTGTGGGGACTTGTTCTAACCCCTCAAACCTAATTTTCACCTTAGTTATTCATGAAAGCTCCTCTGCTAGACTATTTATTGCAGTCTATCTTGAACAAGACAGTGAGAAAGAGGGTGACTGTCAAAATTGGAAGTGGGAAGTGTGATGCTAAGTTATTTTGAGGTCTACATGATAGACCAAAGGACAAAGAAGGTTTGAATAGGTGTCTAACACCTCTGCAACAAATCTCCTTGCGAATCTACAGGTCATCCTAATGACAAGTGTGAGCATTGAGGCCTAGAGGGCTAGTGAGCAGCTACAAGAGAGTAAATGACAAGTGGTGCAGAGAAGTTCAATAGTTGAGCGGTGTATATGATTGTCACACATCATGTTTCCACCTTCTTAGGTCAGTGCATATGTGTCAAAGACTTCTAAGGTGGTTCAAGGCAGTCAAGTGGATTCCTCTTCAAGAAGGGCAGTTTCAAGAAAGACCATGGAGTATCCCTTCACCAACCTCGGGAGAATGATGTTCTTTAGATAGACACTTGTCATTGAGGACCTCATGACTTGTTCCCTAACTCTCTTTTCTAGCATTGTAATTGGTTTTCCCATCTTGACACTTGGCATGGTGACCCTTCAAGTTCACTTCTTCTCTCTCCTCTCCTATGCTCTATATATTCAAGCCATTTTGGCATTGTAAAGCAATACACAATTGGTATGGCGAAGCCCTACTAGTTTGACATCTTGTTTTGCTAAAGTTGATTTTGTCTCTGCAATTATTGCCTAAGTATGTCAAGTAGTGTATTTAGATGACAAGTGATGAGTGTCTTCTCCTTGCTTCCATTCTGCTCTAGTATGCATTGTGTGAGGAGTAGCATTTCTTCTAACAAGTCTCATGAAGTTTAACTATTTGTTAAGGTGTATTTGAAGTGTGAGAGAGATTAGCAGTGTCTAGGATTAGACCTTTTCACCCACCTCTAAATATGCATAGCAATCTGCCTCTCCATGTAGAAACACTTATGCTAGAAGAACATTGAGTTGAGGTCAGTTTTAGCAATCTTCTTTCTTAGTGCAAATACAAGTATGTTTGTGGAGTTAACTTTGGTGTATCACCTTCATTAGTATTCTTCCCTTTTCACCCCCAATAGTGATTAGTCTAGTGTAGTGTGTGAGCCTAACAGATAGATCAAGGGAGCTAGCCCTTTCAAATCTAAAGATCTATCTCTTGTGGTAGCTTGTCTATGTGCAGAGATAGTTCCATGTTATCCCAAATTTGAGAAGGTTTCCTTAACTTCTTTAGGGTGCAAAATTGGGTTATAACAATGCCCATGACCCTTAAAATGTCCCAACTTAAGTGGAAATTAGATCATAAAGTGTTTTTCTATTAAATGCTTTTGAAGCCCTCAAATGTCACATTTTTTCTCTTCTTCCCTTAGCCTTTTTAGGAACAATTCAAGGCTAAGGACTTATGCAAGTTTATACCAAAAAGGGGGACATTACACATCGGCCATGGCCAACACAGTTTTATGCCATTTGTCACCTTCCTATACCAACTCGGCATCACTGACATACTATTGTTTTTCACCTTATTTCATTATACTACATCAAACCAGATCAAGTCCATTGGCATATTAGATAGGTCACTTTTAAGAGTTAGATCTGTATATATAGGTCTCACATATCTCATTTTTAAAAGAAACACACACCATTCGGCTTTGCTTGCGCACGAAAACCTACTTTTAGTAGAATAAGAGGAATTGGAGCATAAGAGTTCATTCTTGTGGAGCTCTAATCTGTCTCAAGGTTTTTGAAGTTCAATAGAAGGAAGTTGAACTAAAGATGTACCCCTTAGTTTTTGGAGTCTCCAATTAAGGATACTTAGGTCTTCAACTTTGTCATTTGAGTTTTCACCTACAACATCTCTCATAAAGTGTCATTTGAGCCAAGGGAGAGATTGATGCACCGACAAGTCAACCCAAGGTAAGTGTTTTTATCTCTAAACTCTTCCTTTTATTTGGTTTATATGCATATACTAGAGTAGTATGTTGTTGTCTTCTTCTTCATTCTTAACTTTGGTCTTCTTTGCATGTTAGCATATCTCTGGTTAGATACCTCTTGGTTACAACCCTTTAATTTAAGTACCTCTTAGTTACAACCCTTTAGTTTAAATACCTCTTGGTTACAACCCTTTGGTCTTGATACCTCTTGGTTACTAACTAATGGCATTTATCTATCTTTAGTTTACCTCTTTTACATCTTGGATTTAGGTTGCCTTTGTTGGTTAGTTCCTTGCATAGGTCCCCTAATTATATCCTTGATCCCCTTTTTACAAACAACTCTTGCTTTCAGCCTCCACCCCACTTTGCGGCACAGCCACCACCTTTTTCCTACATTAGAGGTTATTTATAATTGTATTTACCCATCAAATACACTCCTCCAATACTATAAGAGTTGATTCATCTGCAATGTTTCCTGACTCGTTTTATTCATGCTGGTTTTTAAATTTTCTCATAGGGAATCCTACACTGGCTGCAATATAACCAAGTTTGCCACACCTGTGACACCTGATTTTTGATCTACCACTACCTCTACCTCTGACTTGACCTCGTCCTCAATAACTTGACTTATTTTGATGAGGATGGCCACTGTTTTGTTGATGGGTATAACTATTTTGATTTTGATAATTTCATCTTCCTCTATTACGAAACCTTCCTCCACTGAAACCTCTAACCCGTCTATCATTCTGATGACTAGTATGTGAAGTACTAGATTTGGATTATGTTGCATAAGTTTCCTCTATTTTCTTGGGTTTCTGTGGTAGGGACATCATGTTGCATAAATAATTCAGAAAGTTTATCAAAAGTAGTGCCTGTAATCTTATCAAAAACATGAAGCATCTCATCAAAGTTTCTGTAAGAACTAGAGAGCTCTTTCAACACAACTGTGACTATTAATGTTTTTCAGTTTTGATATGTACTATCCCATATCCCCCCATCAGATAAAGTCAATGTAAACAACTGCACATGGATCACAATTTTCTTGGGTTTGGCCTTTTTGTCATACAAATCAGATAAGAGTTTTCCAAGAAGTGTAACTGAGGAGAGAATTTTCAATATGAATAGAAGTATCCCTAGTACAACAGCATTTGACTGAAGTTAAGGCTTCAGAATCCTTTGAATTAAACGCATCCAACTTAACTTAGGTGGTAGGCAATGTGTGATTGTCATTTTTCACAACATCCCACAACTCATTGAAGACAAGTGACACTTTCATCAGTCGTTTCCAATCAACATAATTGGAAACTGTTAAGTAGTCACTGTCAAAAAGAAAATTTTAGATTTTAAGCATTTTGCAAAAGAAATGCCCACCAAAATAAAAGAAATCCACACACAAAATGAGACACTTAAACACAAAAATGTGTCTACAGGGTTTAGCACTTAACCTCCATGTACATGGAAAATTTTAATAGATAGGTTTTGCACTTAACCTCCATCAAGATTCAAAACATTTTATTTTTTTCAAAAACACCCTTATATCTCCAAATTTAAACCTTATGATTCCATGCAAATAAAAAGAGAATATGCAACAAAAGATTCCTTGTCTAAACAAAAGACTCTTAAACAAATTTGAGAAAAAAGATCGTGAGGAGTTCTGAACCTATGACCTCTTAATTTACAAGTTCCTTACAAAACTTGGAATACCACTTGGTCTATTGGCATTCATTAAACTATCTTTACAAATCTTTGATATATGTTGTTTTTATGTTTGCCCACAAAATAAAAATATATAAAAACAATTTTAGCAACATACTCACCCCAAAAATACACATACAACAATCATTTAATTAAATGATGTTGAAGCTTTAATATTGCAGCTGCCACACATTTTCAGGCCACTCTTTTGCAGTATATCCGTGCTTTACACTTTGCTTGTTCCAAGGCACTGATAATATTCCAATGCTTTTCAAGGGTTTGATTCTTCATTCCAACGCCTTCTTTAAGCTTCCAATGCCTTTTCTGAATGCCACACCTATCCTGGATTTTCACACCTTGGGCAGGCCTTGTCAGGTGTTCCGTGCCTTTCTCAAATGAAAAACAAACTTCCCATGGTTTTGCAGGATGAAAACACCTTCCAAGCAACAAACATCGTATTTTATCACTTTCAGACAACTTGTCAACGCTCTCGGGGAATTTGGAACGCCCCAGCCAGCTTCAAAAAGCTTTTCCAACGCTTTGGCAGAAGTTTCCAATGCCCAACAGCAGATCACCAAACTGAAAGAGCATGCATCCTTCTAGCAGGATCATGTGCAGCTGGAAAGAGAGACAGGAGGCAAACCAAATTAAGACTTGGGACCAAATGGTTGCAAAGCTGCAAGGTAAATTTCTACCTTTTGCTTATTAGTTGAGTTTATTTGAGAAGTTGCAGAATTTAAGACAAAGAAATGAGTGTAAAGAACTACATCGAGGAGTTTTACAAGCTCACCATTAGAGTTGGTCATCTGGAGGATGATTGAGTGAAGATATCAAGGTATGTAGATGGACTTTGTATTCACATTCAAAATGAGTTTGGAATGTTCAAGTTGAAATCAGTGGAAAAGGTCTATCAATATGCTTTGAGGGGTGAAGACAAGTTGTCTAAGAGGCAACAACTAGAGGTAGAGGAATAGGAAAAGAAAACAGTGGTAGAGGACAGCATACTCATGAAGGAGAAGTTAACACTCAAGAGAATCCAACACAAACAAGAAGAGGGTATTCTTCTAGAGGAAGAATATACTTTGGTAGAGGAAGACGTAGAGGTTTCATGGGTAAGTGCTTTGAATGTGAAGATGTTGGACATAAGGTTTTTGAATGTCCTAAAGTATTTCAGAACAGCATTAGGAGGATTGAAGCAAGCAATCATATTGCTCATGCAAATGAGGAGTGTGATGCATCCCCAACAGAAGAACCGGAGTATGATGAAGCTCTGTAAGGTCCCCTTTTCGAAGGGGTTGATTTTTAATCAACCTTTTGAAGACCTTTAGCCTATTCTATTCCATGGGCTAAGGGATATTGCAAGGGGAATATAATTTTAATAAATACGGGGTTGCTAGAGAGTGATTTTTATCATTTGACATTAAAAGGCAATTTTCTTATTTATTATTTAATTGACCCTCAAGTAATTTTAATTACTATGAGGATAAAATTAGATAATAAAGTAAAAGGGCACTTTCATGGGGGACTTGACCCTCAATTAAAAAGTCCTTAATGACTTTATGTAAAAAGGACACTCTCATGAGGGACTTGACGCTCAATTAAAAGTCCTTAATGACTTTGGGCTAAAAGAAGTCTATCCTTACCAAATAACCCCCTCAAGTGGTGTGCCCAGCTTGGAGGAGTTATAAAAACAGATTTGGAATATTGTAAAAGCATCTTTTTGTCAATGCATCTTATTTTTAGGTTAGAGTTCCAATCTTGAATCAAGGTGCTTGGAGTTCCACGGATATCTTGAAGAGGCAATTTCACTTCAGAAATTGCAAGTGTGCTAAGTTGATTTGTTGTTTGTTGATTCGAAGAGGATCTTTGAGGAAGATCGAAGGGCAGAATTTTTTGTTCATTTGCAGATTTCTAGTTTTCTAAGGTTTGACTACACAGTTTCAGATTTGGGTGACTTCCACCCAAGGAAAAATTCTAATTATTGTTTCATTTGAAAGAGCACATTTTTATCTTCAGTTCAAGCTATCATTTGTTCATAAATTCTAAGTATTTTGCAAGTTGTGAAATTTACAAGTTTCGACTGTTATTTTTGTCATATAAAATCAAAAAATAAGATTTTTACAAATATGATTGTGGAATCGTGTTTGGAATAGTTTTTGTCTATCTACAGATTTAATTTCGTAATTTTTGGAGCAGTTTTGAGGCATAAATCAGCCCCAAACCCTAGTCGCCTGGGTCTTTGAGCGATTTGCAGTTTATGGGAAAATATTGCAATAAATTTCAGTTTAATGGAATTCTGATTTTTTTCTAAAAATTTGTGGGCCTAATTTGGGATTTACAACATACCTTTTTGTTTGCTTCCAGCCCAAAAAGGGACCTTACAAACTCTTATGATGCAGATAGTGTTATTAAAACCAGCCAAGGAGGAGAATGAATTGATACAAAGAAAGAATCTTTTTCGGCATACACAATTTGGTTTCAAATGAAATGGTAGAAAAACTTGGGCTGAAAATAATTGTGCATCCCAATCCATACAAGGATTCTTGGTTCCTTAAGGGTCATCAAGTGTTAATAAATGAACAATGTATGGTTAGTTTTCAGATTGGGTCTTACAAAAATGAGTTTTTGTGTGACATAATGCCCATGGATGTATGTCATGTATTGTTGGGAAGACCATGGCAGATTGATAGAAAGGTCGTGCATGATGGTAGAGCAAACATCTAAACACTTGTGAAGAATGGTAAAAGGTTCACATTGAGCCCATTGAAGCAAATACGAGAAGAGGTGGACAGCACTCCTAAGGTTTTGTTGGTTTCTAGTAAACAATTTTTTAAGGAGGCAAAGAAGGAGAAGGCATTTTTTGCTTTCATCCCAAACCAATGCAAGTTGTTCGTGCAAAAGAGGTGAGTGAAATAAGGACTGGGTAAATCCAGGAAAGACCACGCACTAATGGAGAAGCTCGAGAATTCAACCCAAAAAGGAAAACGTAGTGGAACCGATTTTTCACCTAAGAAACCTTTATACGATTGGGAAAACCTAAAATACTGCTAAAGCGTTTCCACTGGCCCAAGACCTCTGTTAATAGTGCATGCATTGTGCTCATAATAGTTTAAATATACCTTTTGAAAGGTTTCTAATACAAAACACATATCAACCATGGGCTTCATAGCCATCCCTGACCTGAGGTTTATAGAATGACCACAAAAGGACAACCAATAGAGTACTTGGCTAAAACAAAATGAATCAAATGCTTACAAGAATGTGTATACTCTCTAATTTGGCTGTCATGGTTATCCTTCAAACCTGCAACAACAATGGCTGCATTGGAAGGGTTAGGCCATTTAAACAGCATGCCTGTAAGGAAAGAAACACATAATGGAAGGCAACATGATTGCGAAAGGATGATATATTAATTTGACAAAATATACAATACATGCAAGGAAGTATCAATGCCTTCCCAAAAACACCCAAAGCTTTCTCCCCTGTTGCAGTCATTTCTTATATTTATGAGAACTCCCAACATTAGTCTGCCAGTGACCTCCATGACAATTCATTTAGTGTATATATCAAAACTCCAAATCTTTCCAATTGGCCTCAACTATGAACGACATATACTTGTCCTTGAGCTCTCTCAAAAGTAAGTAAATGCAATGAGAAAAAAATTACTTTTCCTGCAGATTACTTTTTTATCTTTCTATAAATTAGCACAAGAGCAACGGACAAAAAAAATTATGACAAGAAAGAAGCATATTAAATTATAAAACAATCCTGAAAGTGCCACCTCTTTCTGTGTTCCATTACAGTTCAACATGTACATGCATAGCTTGATAAAATGTTGAGCTTATGCTCAACCTGCATTCTTCAGTTATGCATTAACAAATGGTAGAAAAGTAGAAGTATATGCATCTTAGCGTTAGGGAGTTGGCCACTGCATGGATAGTGAACCAAAATAATATAAGGCAGAAAATTCTAAAAAATAGAAGGATCCAATCAATGAAGTTGGTAAACAGTCCATTGTTCGTCTAAAGAAAGCTAGATCTATTAAAGAAAATAAATGCTTTCTTCTGTTCTTAGGGAGTATAGGGTGATCACATATGTTCATATTCATCTGCACATCATGGACCTTGAAAGTTAAAAGTAGCTCAACATAAAGATTCATGATATACTTTCAAATTTTCACACAGAAAACAGAGAACCATATCAAGACACGAAATTGAGAATTTATTACAAGCTAAAGCGTTACCAAATAAGATGAAAGAATGTGCAACACACTTTTGGTATGTAGATCCCACAACATTTAGTCCTGCTGTGTCAGCTAGTTGGGATAATTCATCAAGTGACTCTGCAATACCAAACAAGGCATTATTTCCACTTCGCTCATTGCCAACAAGGTATGCTCTCTCTTCAAAGACCTGCAATGTTTACCAATGACAGCACCTCAATGAATTTGAAGATACCATAGTAGGAAGTGTCGAAAAGGATACTTACAAACAATATAAACAATAGCAGGCCACTATTTGAAATATATGGAAGACGATCAGAATTAATTACTAGAGAAATAGGAAATCCATCAGAGAATCAATTACTTGAAAAATAGAAAATCCATCAGAGTTAATTACTAGAAAAATAGAAATTCCATCACAGTTAAGTTTCCTTGAAAACAATAGGCATTAAACATATCAAGGGAATAATAATTTAAATATACTTGTTTTATCAGATAAAGCAAGTTCTGTTTAAGGTTACAAATTTGTCCCTGAGAATTAACATGAAGTCACAGACCAGTTTTCATAGGAAAAAACAACTTACCTCTACCAACATGGTAAATATAATCAGAGTAAAATGAGGGTCGATGTCACCACTGATAGAGATGGCATAAGTAGGCATTCTTGCACAACTGCCAATCCATTTAACCACATAGCGGTTAAAACTATAATTGGTCAAGGTTTGGTCCATGAGAGACCAGCTGCATCGGTCAAGGCCTTGGAAATATAACATTTAATCAGAACCCCAGGTCTTTTTTGGATATCAGCAATGGAGAGTCGCCTGAATGGTGAGAAGATTAATGGTGAGTTGTCAACCAGGGACAAAAGCAAGTTTTGAATCTGAGATTAATTGGGACAACAAGGATTTCATTCTTTAAGCTATAAGTTTTGACAGAATTTTGTAGACCATGTTGCTGAGCTATAACCATAGACTATTGACCCAGTTAAAAATATTACATCTTCATTTGCTCCTTGACATAGTAATTTATACAATGATTTAACTTTGAATCTTGACTGTGGAAAATACTTCGATGAACTTGGGCAAGTTAGTGATCCTTAAAAGCCTTGAGGACCTCTATCTTGAGATTCGAATATCATGAAAACTATTTGTCCTTGACCACCTTCATGTGCTATCCGGTTTTAAAATTGGGACTCTGAAAAATGAGACCCTGTTTGTTCCAGAAGGGCACAAATGGGCATGTTATTTCCAATTGAAGAAAATGGGGATGACCCTACCATACCAAAATGTCCTTCCCATGTCAACTTTTGACATTCTTCACCTAACGACACACTGAGTTGCTATGCATGATAGACTAAGTCATCTTGCAAGTATAAATGGTTATTGGGTTGGCTATTCTTGTGGTTGATGTTCATGTGTAATTGTTGCAAGTCGGCTGAGCATTCTTATGCCGCTCATTTTCCAAACTGTTTTGTGTTTGCAAAAACTAGAAAGGCCTATGTTCAGTATGTAAGACAGCCTCTATCTCACGGATGTAATTCTTCCATTGTTTGCATGCTTAGACAATGGCATACAACTCTCGGTCATATGTTGGGTAATTTCTAACTGCATTAATGAATGTCTCGTAATAATAGGCAATTGGATGTCAATGCTGAGTGAGAATTGCACCATGTGCCTATTCAAATGCATCAGCCTCGATTTCATATGCAAGGCCAGCACTTTCGTTGGATAGTGTCTTAGTTCTTCATATGAATTGTATTCTAGATCAATTCAAGTGAACATTACCTTGGCACCACCTTTAGTTATCTAATTAAAAGGCCATGCAATGTAAGAAAAAAAAATTACAAACCTCCTATAGAAGTTTTCTAACCCCGAGAAGTTGCACAGTTGTTAGGATCTTCGATGTTGGCCATTCTTGCATGAGTCGGATTTTCTCTTGATCAACATGAAATCCATCCTTTTAAACAATGTATCCTACGTACAAAATTTTCTTCATGGCAAATGAACACTTCTTCAAGTTGGCATACAACTTATGGTTATTGTAGTACACCTGCAAACGCTAGATGCACAACTTCACAAAAGACAAAATCAATGGGGGCACCTGCACACTTAAGATTTAGGATTGCACCAGCAAATCCAAAAGATTGAGGAAAAACTTCTCAAAAAAATGTGAAAATCACAGATTTGTATGGGCATGAAAATAGAATCATTACATGGAGAGGAGTAAACCCTTATTTATAACAAATCAAGTAACTTCTCATACAAGCTACTAACATAACAACATTGACTAGATACAACAAACCTACTAGTAGCTTCTTAGATAAGCCACCTACACAATAACATTAAGAATACAAAAGACCTACCTCTATTAATTATATACCTAACACCACTTACGTACATAATGGACACATGAAAAAAAATGAGCTACACAAAAAAATAGCTCATTTACATTATATTAATATATGTTGAGAAAATTAATTGTCTTGGCACACAACAATTGCACAAACTTTGGAGAACCTACTAAACATAATTTCGCTGTTCTTCCAATTTCTTGTTGAAATTACTTTGCCATCCATATAAACAAAAACAAATGAATCTATGGACATATGATATCATTCATAATCCACATGGATGTTGTTGGTGCACTGATTAGGATAAATGGCATGAACCTTAGGATAAATGGCATGAACCTTTTGCTTTAAATACAGGTTTCCAAATATCAGATGGATCACTTGGTACTTGATGATAGCATGCATTGAGATTTATATTGGGAAAATACTCAGCACCTATGAGCTGATCCAACAAGTCTTCAATTCTGAGAGTCAAATACATGTTATTCACAATTATCTTCTTGAGAGCTCTATAGTTGATGCATAACCTAAGAATGTGTTACCTTTCTTTGGCTTTAGGATGATTGGGCTACCCAAGGTGATGAATCAGGCATGATAAGTCCTTTATTAATCAACTTGTGAATTTGACACTTGGTCTCGTCATTCTCCAACATGAAATGACACTACAAAGGAACATTAGGTAATGGCAAACCTAGAATAAGGTCAACAGAATGCAAATGGAGTAGAACTCCAGTTGTTGATTTAAAAATATTGTTGTATTGTGCTAGCATCTAGGTCAAAACCTAGGAATATAAAATTGGTATAATGTATAAGGTAAATGGAAATGAATCCCCTTGTGGGCTTCCAGAAGGGGAGTCCCATACACCAAATTGGTGTCTCACTTGATGGTAACCTAAGAAACTACCATTGCCTTTGCCTTTAATCGTTAATAAATAATAACACAAATTATTGCCATGACTAATAGATTCACGGCAATGCTTAGCACTTCTTGTCAAAGAAAGTTTGAAATCAAGTATTGTCTCTCAAATTCTGAAACATTGTTCTGCAACATCAAAGATGACAATTTTTGGTCTTGAGTCACGTACTCCATGACGTTGCTACATGAATTGACGTCCAAGTTGACAACTTTTGTGGGCATCATCTGGCATCAAGCTGAAATGCTTGTTGGGTCTAGTGGCAGAGTTAGTACAATGCTGCTGACTATGCTAAATGTCATATTCCAACGCTAAACCAACTGTTGCTGCCACCTGGATCATAGAACCTATAAAACTTTTCAAATCTTGTAATTATGTCAGCCATGCTTTCAGGGAAGGGATCTTTTGTTTTTTAGCTTTAAATTAATAATCAACATTTCAGGGTACTTTAGAGGTCTTTAAGAATTTGGAAGATAATTTGAGTTCTGGAGGCCAATACTATATTTTATTATTAAAATAAAACTGCACACTTATTTTTAAAATAATTTTTTAATGAATGAATGAATAAAAGATTTTAATAATGTCCATGAGACCAAGGAGTCTATGGGACCAAGAGCTGAAACATAACTGATCAATGCTGACATAGCACTTCACACAAGGACTACCTTATTAGTCTTGCAAAAATTCTAATCCTTTTTTGATTGAAGGGATTTTGTTGTAATGATAATGGGGCAATCATAAGAGTATGACCCAAGTTCAAAACCTCTCACTCCAACATGGCAGCACAAAAATCCAAGTGCCCTTCTGGAGCAGAGGGATGGATTGTTAACATAGATAATCTATATTTAATTGGAGAACAGAGAGGATAAGGATGTACAGATTAGATACATCCTACTTGAGGGGAGGCTGAACACCCATCCTCAAACAATCAACTATTACATTCTTAAAAAGGCCCCTTCCATTGTGGCATCATCCCCATTGGCATACGGACAAAGACATGTTGAGTTTATAAGTTACTACCAAACGAGTCTTCCAATCACTGTGGGATTAAGGTCTTAATGTAAATATGAGGACTATAATAATTATGGGGCATTCCAACATCATCACACAGCGTTAAAGGTAAATAATAACCTGACCAAAATTTATAAAACTAAAAGATAAACAGAAATATTAATTTGAATTTTCTTATTTAAAAATATCTTACCTCTCGCCCGTTTCGAACTTTAAACCTGGTGAAATCGTTTCGATCCTCTGTTGGTTTCTTCTTCTTTTTCTTGGCAAAGCTTCTACTATCGAAAGAATTTTCGCTCTTTGGGTCATTTAAAATAGCTTCAGCATCCTCCGTTCGAATCGCCGTAGGACCATCTACAGACCCAACTGCTTCAAAATCCTTACGACCCAATTTAGCACCAGAAGCTTGTAATTCAAAATTCAAAGAATCTTTCACTGCTTCTACCCTTTCTATTATTTTTCTGAGAGGCTTTGCGGAAAGGCTTTGATGGAAGTTGCTGCGTTCGTTTTTTGTTCTGGGCTTCAAAGGCTTCCATCCATTACATACTCCAAAGATTGTTGCTGGATTTGAGTAAGAAAAGGCTTGGGCATTCATTGCTGAAATTTAGAACAAATGGATGAATGCTTGAAGACTCATTACCAGTAATAATAGCAAGGTGGACGACGTAATAGAAAAATATGTAGATGAAATAAATAAATAAATAAATGAATAAATGGGATATTTATGTGTAAGAATGGTTAAACACTAATGAATAAATAAAGAAGTATGAGAGAGAAAAATTTAAGATAATGATATGGACAACACAGTTAGGATGGAAGAACTCATATTATATTAAGAAGTTTAATCTCGTATAAGGTAAGAAGAAAAGATATAGATGGGTATATATCAAATGGAAAGCAGCAAAGATGTTGATTACATAGTCGAGAAGTAGTTCACATTATCTTAAGTGTGAAATAAGTAGGTGGACAGTGCCAAAGAAGAATGGGAAATGAGACTATGTTTATTTTGTGACGAGGGAGTAGTGAAGACAGAATGGGATTTCATTATAGAGTGTGTAGCGTATAATGACATCCATATCAAGTACAAAGACAACTTGAGGGTTGACAACTTAAGTGACTTGTTTGAAGAGGAGAGGTTAAATAAAACAGTGAGTTTTCTAATCAAGATTCATAGTAGAAGAAGAAGAGCTAGTATCAAGAAAGGATTGAAAATTTTGCAATATTAGTAGGACAACCCTTATGTCAAGTGGTTGTGTTAACACAAAATAACTTTGTTATTGCAGTTCTTAGTCCCATAAACTGTTGGTCTTATGGACATTATTAAAATCTTTCATTACATTTCATTCCTTTTTACTCAAAAATTATGGATTACCAATAAAAAAATGCTACACAGATTTCCCTTAGAGGTCAGCAAAATCAGATACATAATTCTTTGGAAATTTGTGGAACCACTCCAAAACCCATCCTATCAGACTTAGGGGAAACAAAAGGAGTAGGTAAATGTCATTATAAACCATTGGTTGGCAAACAACAAAGAATTCTATCAAATGGGCCTTAGGGTATCCTTTACCCTTGTATTTATCAAATTATGGTGGTTTGTACCCTGGAGGAAATGGTATCTACAAATACTACATGTTGAATGGGAAGGAACACACGTCATATAACTTGAACTTCTTGGTTTGCTTCTCTGCTTAAATGGTGGCAATTACATCTTTCATTTGCTACAATTCTTGTGCCAAGAAACTAAGATGGAACATTTCGTTGATGTTGTGGCTGGGAGGTCAAAATTGGATTACCTTGACCAGGGTATAATGGAGGAACGGTTTGTGGAATGTTGGTTTGGTGAGGGAATCGACCAAGAATATGCATCTATGAATTGGGATATAATTGTTGAAATTGCACACTTTGTGGTGCAATATTCTGGTTTGGATTCAGTATATAAGCCTAGTTTTGAGGGGATTGTGGTTGCAATGGAAGGATGTGGCTTGGGGTAAGGTATTGTGCCTGTTGAAGTTGAGTAGGGACTTGTTATCGACTAGTCAAACCTGGCTGAATAAGGGGAACTTATTGTAAAACAAGGCCTTGTCATTTTATTTGTGGCATGTGTTGGACAAAATGCAATTGCTATCGAATTGGTACTTATGGGATAGGAGTACCTCTTTGTTGCACAAACACTGGTTGTGAAGTAGACACTTTTTGGATGTTCGGCATTTATCTTTGACCAATGGACATACATTGTTGATTAGACAACATTTGTGATTATAGAGGCATGTTGGTCTATGACTTTTAAGGTATACTTGTCACTACCTATCGAGGTGGAATATTTATTTCCCCCTACCGAGGTGGCATAATGTTTTTTCTCTATTGCGATGGATATTAGATTGTGCCTATTGTTGTGGAATGTTAGACATCACCTATTGAGGTGGAGTATCATTCATTACATTTTTTTGAGGAAAGGCACTAGGTGGTGCTTGATTACTTAATCCTTGTGGTTGCATGCTTAACGAAGCAGTTGGTTGAGGATTAGAGGTAACCTATTGTGGTTGGGACATATGAGTTCCTACCCCCTATTGTTGTGAACCAATCTTGGTATTAACTAAAAGCACTTGTTGTGGACTAGTTATTGGTGCAATTAAACCACGTTGGCTAGGATTGGAAGACACTTGGGTGTTATCCACCGTGTTTGGCACATTGTTTTGTGTAGAAGCAGTAGTCACTTCTTTAATAGATGGGGCATTGTGTATGTCACAAACTGAAGTGCTTTGCACAAATGGGTCTATACTTGAATCATCTTGACTTTTCAATTCAATTAATACCCCTGTTGAAGGGGCTAACTCAATGAGTGGAACATTTGACATGGCCATGTTATTAAAATTGTGTGTTAGATTCAAATAGGTTTGATATGCTTGTTGAATTTGTATAAAGTGGCCCTCCATGGGGCGCTTTCTTTTGACAAGCATATTTGAGCCTTGATATGACATCGACACAAGTGTTTGAGGATTACTAGTAGAGGCATGTTCAATGGTTTGGGTATAAGGTATGTTGAGAGGCACTTTTATTAGACTAGGCAAATTTTCATGGGGGAAGTTTGTTGTAAACTTAGCCCCTACCTTTGCGACTCTAACTAAAACCTTGTCCTTATTTTCAATAAAGTGATGATCAAACAAATAAGGATCATATGTCGATGGCATAGTAACATAATACAATTGTTATTAAACTTATTCTACAATTGATGGTACACTAGCAAGGTATTGCACAATTTATTCTTGGTCCTACTCTGAGTATGGAGGTGTGTTAACCAAATAATGGGATGGGGGATCATGGCTTTGTTCCCTAGATTGACCAGTGTAAGAAGGATAAGGATTCATCTCACAAACTACACCATCATCGTAGGGGTCTTGAACAAAGTCATCTTGTGCGACCACATTATCATAACTTGGATTGTACATGGCTCCACTACGAGTATAATGAGACATATCCAAATCAATGACTAACATTTTTCAAAGAAGGCCTAGAGTTATACAAACTCTTAAAATATAAGGTCTAAAAGGACAAATGGTCCAAACTTGGTCTAACTTGGTGTAATGTCCCCTTTTCAAAGTGATCATTTAGTTCATTGGATTAGCCTATTCCATCATTCCTGTAGGCCAATGGAGGTGTTGAGGGGATGAATTGCGAGGTATGATGGTGTTTCCACTTGGAGGAGCTTTGTAGTGAGTTTATCCATAATGGGTTTTTATAATATTTCATTATAAAGTTACTTTTTGTCAAAAATCATAAAAGTGACTTTATTAAGTGAATTTATAAAAATAAATAAAAGAAAATCATAAAGTGGGTTTATAAAATGGAATTATAGAGTTAAGTAAGAAAATATTAAAAAGGGAATATTTTATTATTTCCCACAAGGGTGGGGCACCCACTTATGGATGTGAAATAACTTTATATTGTTTCCTAATGAGGTGTTGGGTTCCAAAAGTGAATGGAGAATTATTAAAGAACCCTAGTTCTTTCATTTTCTCATTATGTGATTTTGGAAAACTTGAACTTCTTCATACTTGAGTTGGTATTTTCATGCCTAGCTAATTCTGATGATGAAAACCCCTAGAATTCAGTGGATTGGATGAAACCCCAATTCCACCATTGAGAGAGGAATCCATTATGGATTTCTTGAGCTACATTGTAGATTTGTGTTGATAACAGCCAAAGGTTTGTAGATTTCATCATTTTTCTTGGGTGGCTAGGGTTTGAAATCAATTTGGTGAATTTATGGATAGATTTTATATGTGGGTATGGCTTCATTTGATGATAATGTAGATTCGTTGATGTGGGTATGACAGAAAAATTATAGATCTGATTTATACCATTTGGAGCTAGGGTTTCAATGGAATTTATTGGTTTAGCTAGGGTTTGAAGACATCAAGCATATTAGAGGCTTTATATTCAGATTTGAAGGTAATTTGAGGATGATTTCATTATTGGGATTCATGGCCATGTTGTATTGATGATTTTACATGTTTTAGAGGCTTCATTGGAGGTGGAATCACATATTTTGCAATCAAAAATTCATATCAGACTATTGTAATTTCATATTAGACCTTAGATCGATGCATTTGCAGCCATGTATTGATGTGGGTTTGTCAAATTTTTATCATAGGAGTGCAACGCTTCAATTTGGCATCATTGGGCTAGGGTTTGGTAAAACTTCTAGCATCTTTTTGTGAGGGTTGGTTTGGTTCATGAATTGATCATTCATGCAAGCATATGTAAGTATGGTATAAAAATCAGACCTTCATCATTTGTAATCAACCAACATCATTTCAAATAAAGAGGCCAAACTTTCATCTGGGTATGTTCTGTTGTGTTTTTGTATATGTATGTGAACTGGTTTAATTAATTTAAGTCATCATTACATGTTATTTGAATGCCATATTGCAACCTTTCTATCTACATAACATACCAAACATGGTGAAAACAAAATATTAAAACCCTAAGCGAAACCTCATAAAAACAAATCAAAAATTTCAAGACAACAGGGTTATTTTCAGTTCAAATCTAGATTGGGTTCTTACACTTGGTCTAAAAATGGAGTTGTATCTCCAAAAAGGTAAGTGATAAACTCGGTCTAAAATGGTCTAACATCAAATGTCATACATAAAATGTCTTAAACAAATGGTCAAGTGGATGAATAAAAATTGAAATGCCAAACTTAGGTAAAAAGTGTTTCAAATAAGTCTAAACTAGGTCTACAGAAAACAAAGGTTGCCAGGTCTTTTGAAAAACAAAGCACAAAAGCTACACTCAAAACAAGAATTGCTAGGTCTTTTGGGAACAAGGCACAAAATCTATACTTTAAACCAAACAAGGTCTAAAAGGCAACAAATTTTGATCTAACAATTTTGAAACACTTTGACACAAACTAAGCATTTGTATTTAAACACACACTTGATCATTTGGCATAAGATATTAGACTTTAGGAATATGGAAGATAGACCACTTCACCAAATTTAGGTACAAAAATAGACTTTAAATCAAATAAGGTATTAGTCTAAGTTACACAACCCAAAAGTGAAAGGCAAATGTTCTAAGCCAAAATTACACAAGGCTTAGATAAAAACCAATCAATGTTTGGATCTGAACTTGTCAAGGCTAATTTCAAACTTGATTTAGAAGACAAGGTTCCTCAAAATAGATAACAAGCTAGACAAGAATGAATAACATGACAGTACTAGGTATAGTTCTAAAAGGCACACATGGTTTTGAAATTACAAATTTGGACATAAGGCAACAAGTCTTTGAAAAGTTTGAGTAGTGTAATGATGCTATCTTGGTCTAAAGGTATGGAAAATGTTTTGTTTCAAGACTCTAAGGCACACAGATTTGGAATGGAATGGGCAATGTAATGATGCCCCTTTCAATCAAATGACACACAAATAAACAAATAAGGCAAATGTATGGTGTCAAATGGATGGCATAATACCTCTTTAAACAAAGGAGTGATGTGCAAAAAAAAAAAAATTTGGACATGGTATGACAAATAAATAGTTTGATACAAGACCATGTGAGTAAAAAGGATAAAATGACAAAAACACCCAAGTGTAATATCCTAAATCTTAAAACTAACAAGGTTACATTGTATTGTCAAATTATGTCTATATACTTGTTCTTGAGAGGATTTTTAAATTGTTAATCCAAAAAGTAAACGTGCATGAAAAGTAGGGTTTTTAGGCCCTCTCTTTTCTCAAGAGTATGTATGATGACATGGAGCTTTGGGCTACTCGCCCTACATCAAGTATGTCCACGAGAAGTGGGGTTATCTAAACAATCAATTTTTGTTTATTTTTAAAGTCCCATATGTATGGCAAAGACTAGGGTACAATCACATCATTTAGATCCATGTCAACTGGCTTGTTGCAAAAAGGTCTTATCCTTTTCACAACCACTACATTCATCAATTGCTCAGTGTAGTGTGATGTCCGAGTTGCCCCTATGTTTTGAGACTGAGTACCACTAATAGAGCTTGTTTTAACCATTCAAAACAAGCATCCCTAAGGGTTACCCTCAATTTATATACTCCACCATGGATTGGGGTTGAAACGATGTTGGAAGATTAATTTTTAGGTCAATGCTTCCCTAGAGAACTTGTGAGGAGGCGATGAACTCTCGCCCACAAACCAAAATGCATGAAAATAAAGAAAAGTGGAAGGACTTGAGGGTCATTTTGGGGTTACCCAAATGATACGAATTTTGGAGAGGGCCTTAACAACTTTAATTCCATGCTTTTAGACCAAAGCAAAAAATGCAAAGAGTGGGTATTTTTTATCACCCAAGTTCCCTAAAGGGGATGGGGGGAGATCATACATGCAACACTCGTCTGATTAAACAAAGACTTTAACAAACAAGCATTAAAATAAAAACTCTTATGAGTATATAACTAAGGCAAGAGTTCATTTTTATAACACCAAAATGAAATATGTTATGAAGTTTGAGCCCCTTGGCATTGTGTTGAATAATTTAAACAAAATGAAAATAGCTCAAGTAAAAAGATTTTAAAACACCAAATTCAAATGTGAGTTTTGTAACTTAGAGTGTTTAAAACCATCTTTTTTTAGCCTTTGGGTCCTGCAAAAGATATTAGTGTGTTTACTTGTTACTTGACAATAGTGATGCTCTTGCAAATTAGCTCAACAAAGCATAAAATCACATCTCTCGAATGATTTCATATTTACATAGTAAACTGTTAACTATGAAATTGTTTTGTCATAAAAATACATTCAAGACAAAATGCTTAAAAACTCATAGTGAGCAATTTTATGGGTTCTAAACGATTTCACAACTCCTTTTTATGATTTCACTGCTCTATTTGACGATTTTGCTACTCTATTTGACAATTTTACTACTCTGTTTGATAATTTCGCTACTCTGTTTGTTGAATTTGTTACTACAAATGACAATTTCATGATTCTTGAGAAACCTACAACAAACAAAAGCATATAGGAATGATTTCATTGTTTGGTAATGATTTACTGCTAGCAAAAATGATTTTGCTACTAAGTAGAATGAATTCACAACCTAAAAATGTGATTTTGCTCCCCTAAAAAATGATTTTGCTGCTGGAAATAACAATTTCGCTACTACAAATAATGATTTCGCTAATCTATAACAATTTCATAGTTAGCTAAAATAATGAAAAGGGTTTTCTCTTGTAGGATGATTTTGCAATTTTGATCAATGATTTCACCATTTTCTGTGCCAAATTCATAGTTACACAGGGCTAAGGCTAAACTAGAGTGATTTCGCTATTTTTCAAGATGAATTTGCAGATTGGGTTGATGATTTCATGGTTTTCTATGTTGAATTCACAGTTGCGTAATCATAAATTCATGAATATGCAGTCATAAGCAAAAACACAAAAAAGTTAGCAATAAATCACAAAAGTAAACTCTATAATGAAGTATTATTGGCTCAAAAAAGCTCTCAAGAGACTCCATTCATGCTTGTGGGGTGCGTGGTTCATTGGGCATGGCATTATGTGAACAAATAATACATAGAGGGGAGGTTAGTCTTGTGTTAGTCTAATATAATAAATCAAAATAACACACTAGAATCTTAACACCTCTAGCCTAGACACTAGGGAGAGTATTTGTAACAAGCTTACATAGAAAACACAACTAGAACACAAAAGTAATCACTCATTTACCTTATTTAGAGCTCTAAATGGCTTGTTGAAGCGGCTTTATCAGTTTGTGCATCAAGAAATCTTCATCAATAAAGCTTTGTTGGCTTCACCTTTCCTTGGCACCTTGGCTTGGTTACTTGGCTTATGAATTTGGTAGGGTAACATTACTTGAAAGGTTTCTTTGCATCTATTTGAGCATTATAACATTACACCAAGATAGCTTAGAGATCAATAAGTATGACCTTATATTTAAGCCTCAAAAGTTAACTCTCACCCAAGGTGAGTTAAGGTTGAGTTTAAACATGAAATGTGTTCAAACTAACCCTAGGTGAGTTGAGACTAACTCTAATTGAGTTCAAAGTTGTCATTTAATTATGATTTTCAATTACTAGGCATGTATCTCAAATTAGATATTTTGGGATATTTTGGAAGAGCTTGAAAACTCATAAATGCAATGATGAAAAGGCTTGATATTTTGATTTTTAGAATTTCTATTTTTAGATATTCATTGATTGTAAATGGATGATTCAACTAAGAATTTAATCTTGTTTAATTATATGATTCAACCTGATTAACATTTTATCTCTTTTAAGATTTTATCAAGTGCCCCACTTAATGGGTCCATAGGCCAAGCTGATAGTTGTTACATTGCATGGTGATTGAGGATGCATCTGTAAGAGGTTATTGTTGCATACAAGCTAGTACCCCAAATAGGGATGCCTTAACATGATTCTGAGCATTGATGAATCATGCATGAAACAAATTGGGATATTCAGTGATTTCTAGGATTAATTTGAAATGTTTGGTAGGAATCAGTCTGAAGTCTAGTCGGGAGCCAATTGTGGCTAGAATTGGGTGTCTACACGAACCATTTGGAAACTCTAGCATTTTGGGGGAAACTCTATCAAAATTTTTGCTTGTGCCCACCATGAAGAGTTTTATGAAAATTGATAGCTATTATGGATGGAGGTTTTCATGGGGAATTCATCTTCAGTTATGGCTCTATTTGTCGGCCATAGGGGAAATATTTTTACAAAGTTTGTTGGGTTTTTCTTCTTCATATAGAAAGTTAGAAAATATACGAGCTGGAAAATTTTAGAAGAGGAAAAGTCAAAGTGAAGGAAAAGAAGGTAACTGGAGTTTCTTACATTATTTTTTTTAGGTGACCAAGTAAGTTTTGCCATTCTTATTTTTCAACACTTGTAGATGTTTAGATTACATATTCATATTTTGGTTTGTCTTATTTTATTGGTTCAAAACTCGTGATAATGGCCTATAAGTATAAAATGGTTTTTTTGTGTTTTTGTAAAAACCTGCATGATTATGAAATGGGTTTTAGTACCTATAGAGACCATCATTTTTGTGTGTTGGGTGTTGCCTTGGCTATGTGGCTATGAAGGAAAATGTGGACTACATTTTTTTTATCATTAGTGTTTTTTAGTATAATGGCATAATGGTTTTGGGTTGATCCTAAAAATATTTTTGGGGGTTCAATCTTACCATTTGAAGTGCCATTATTTTGTTTGAGTTTATTATGGTTGGGTTTTGTTAAATCATTTCATTTTGATTATTGAAGGAATCATTCTTACTTGATTGAATCATGGTTGTACATTTTGGGAACTATTGCAATCATTTTGTGGAAGAATATAAAGAACAAGTCTTGAGGGGTTTGACCTAAAACTTGATTATTTAATCGATTGATATGATTTCAATTTTGAGGTCAATGTGATTGTTGGGTTATTCCATTCATATTTACTATCCAAATATTTTTATGTTGACTTATTTTGACTGTGAGTTGTTGCCTGGAATGATTGAAAAGTTGTGCATAATATTTTGGGTGGTTACTTGATCATTTGAACTTAAATTATGAGTTATTTTTATAGCATAATAAGTTGAGGTTTTTATTGGTTATTTGTTTTACACTTCATTTTCATAACCTTTTGATGTGCTTTGATCTTTCATTATCATTTAATGTTGTATAAGAATTGTGCTCTTATATTGGCTTGCCTAGTTTAATTTACTAGTAAATAATGTAATTGCTATAAAATTTATATTATTGGAGTTCATGTTATTTTATTTTGAATAAAATATTAGGTTCAATATAAATCTCAATGAGATGAGATATATCCCTTATATTAGGTGCCTTTAATCTTTGATGGATTGAAAGCAAATAAGTTTTGCTCATTATTTTATTTAAGATGTTTCTTTTTCGGTTCAAGCTCAAATTGTTTATTTATCATGTCCTTCATTAATATTTACCCTACTACCCAAATTTACAACCAACTAATGGTTGGGGTGGTCAAGGGATACTTATGGTTGGGCTCATTGGGACTAGACAAGTGGGTTTGTTTTGTTAGACTCACAAGCAAAAGGTTTACTCATTTGACTTCTTCAGGATGTGCATTCTTATGAATTAGTTGGAAGAAATATTGTTTGAGGACCGTGTTATAAAGAGAACAAATTAGTTTTGATACTTGTGTTGTATTATATCCATTAATGATTGTTGATTCCTTGAGTTATCATATTCAATGACATTGTTATGTTTATTTGGTTTACATTAACAGTGTTTATTTAGTATTAAGTTAATCCATAACTTAATGACTATTTGTACTTGTAGTAATATTGTTAACTTCAATTCATTATATTATAAATTTATTTAAGTAGTATTGATTTTATATTTAGAAGTTGTTGAAATATTATTTTAGGGTGGTGCATATAATGGAAAGTTATTTTTCATAAGCTATTGACTACATGGATGAAAGCATTGAACTATAAAATGTTTAATGAGGTTTTTAGTGCATGATAATGAATGGAACTATGTACATTCATTTAGTGTTTTCTTTGATAGTGAAATAAGTAAGAATGCTTATTAATTGTATTTAAAATAGTTACTTATCATTCTTTTAGTAATTTAAACTCTTGACATAATTGTGACTAAAAAGAGGATGTTCTCTTAGAAGTATATGATAATGTTTCAAGTTGAAATATATGTGGTAAGGTGATTATATCACTTTAAGGGAAGCATTAAAACTTATATGATTCTTATAACAAAATTAAATTTTGTTATACTATAAATAGTATTTCACAAATGGCAAGGAGATTATAGAGTTTTGAGTATTAAATACTAATCAAAATACTTAAATGAAATTCTAAATTCTTAAGTTGAAAACATTGTTGTTTATAAATAGTTATCTAACTTAGAGTCTATTTAAATAGTAATTCTAAATGAAAGAGTTTAGTACTTGTCAATGGACTTAATATAAAAGCATGTTTTGCTAATTGTGATTTAAGGTTATACCTTAAGTTGATATGTTGAAAGATAAAAAAATATTGGATTTGTGTTATCTTATATATTATTTTGAATGCTTTAGTCTTGATTCTTAACTTATAAGATAATCAATAGGTATTAAGGTAATAACATGAAATCAAGTTAAGCATTTTTATATACATTATCGAAAGGGAATCATTGTTTTTGTTTAGTGTCAAATCATGTATTTAATCAAATTAGTACATGAGCTTTATGTTCATAATCAACCATGTGAAAATGATTCATATTATCATAAACAATTGAATTAGGGATAAGTACTTAGCTAAGTTATAGAAGGTGCAATTGGTAACTAAAATCAATGCAATAAAGGTTAAGTAAATTTCAATGAATGTTCACATGCAGAACTTAAGCGTGGTTGATGCACCATTAAGATAAAATGGACTACATACAATGCTCATTATATTTGCAAGTATATTGACCAAGTGATGCATATGAATAGGATTTATGGGTTTAATCTCCATTCCAAGGTTTGCAGATGATTAATTAGCAACATGACTAAACTTAATTTGAATAGTTAGTGATGTAATGGCTACATATGTAGATATGTCGATCATGGTGAACATAAATAAGACTTGCCTAAACTCTAATAATAAACAAGTGAATATAAGCTAAAATCTATAATTAATGACAATTCGTTAGTATAAAGGCAAAAGTGTAGTGATTCTTACAATGATCACCTAGATAGCACTCTCGTACGATTCATACTGACACAAAAACTAAGTGAAGTATTTTTGATAGAAGTACTTAATATGGTATTGATTTTGAAAATAGTGCTTCCAATGATCACTGGATATTAATTAAAGTTTTGGTAGATCCTACTTAAGAAAGCTTAGTATGATGATTCTTCTATTAAATCTATTTCTCTTTTTGCATTTATTTGCTAAACTCCTAATGGATTTACCCTATGAGGTGCAAACTATTTTATGGTATGTGTAGGTGCTTGGTTGAGTTTATAAGCTGGTAACAGCCCTGTTAGGAAGGCCATATAGGAAGTATGTGGATAGGAGTGCATGAATGTGTTGTCCATATAATGACTCAGCTCTATCTTGGTCTAGTTCATGTGTTGGATATATAAATAATTATGGATCTTATTATGTTTTTCATGCTAAGTCTTTTTGAAATCCCGGTACTGTTATTGATTATCTTCGTGTTTTAAAAAAAATTGTGGTTATTACATATGGATGGATAAGTGGGGTATCAACCTATATGAATGCTTGGCCACTAATTAATAGATAAATAATTGTGTGAGGGAAAAGTCAAAATTAAGCACATGGACAAAGTAAATCATAATAAAAAGGTAACACTATATGATTGAGTTTAACACTACTTATGAACATGACCAAAAAACATGCATGGGGGGGAATGAAATGAAGAATGAAGATGTTTATAACTCAGTTGAGAAAAAAATCCCACCAAATTCTATGTGAGATGGGTAGGTGGAAGATCCAAAAAAAAATTAGGAAGAGAGGATATGTATTTTCTATGCATCGGGTATGATTGAGAAATAATGCCACCATATCATGGACTGCTCCACATAATACAAATTTCAAGGTGGATAATTGGACACCCTTCAAGGGGTATCTATGTCAACCATATTTGAAGGAGAAAACATTGAAAAAATGAATAAATTCCAACCAAAAACCATAATATAAAAGAATGAACCTTCATATATAGAACAATAATGGTTATTTGAACTAATGTCCAACTACTCAAATATTCTCTTTTGCCATAGGTTTCTTCATTCCTTTGGATATGATATTTTGTTTGAGGGTCCTATAGACTACTTTGGTCTCATGGACATTATTAGATTCTCTATGTATTTGTCTATCTATCTGCACCACCCCAAAAGTATAGAATTGACATATTCTCTTTTCCAAATCTTCTTTCGACATTGTGTACCTTCTAAATTCACACTTGTGATGTTGTGAATTTGCCCCAAGTTGAGCTATAAACATTTTCACACTCCACTTGATTTTTTATCCTATATAAGTTTTTTATTCATGGTCATAGGTGGGATTGAATTATTTGATATAGTACTCTCTCTTCTACCCAAATTACTTTGTCGACATGTTTACCTTGAATTTTTATCTCATTAACCTTTTTATTTTCTCTTTGGTGTTTAGACAGTCTTGTAAGTTAATGTTTCATTTACTCACCCATTTGTTATTTTTCTCCATTCACACATTCCTTCTTATGCTTAACTATTCCATTGGAATAATTTTGGGCTAGTGATGATTCTCCATGTTCTTTGTTTTATTCAACTAGATTGGCATTTGAATCTTAGTCAATGCCTCCAATGGGAAGCTACTTGCTTTGACTAGTAAGATCTTGTATAGGACTGATGTTTTAGTTTTAAGAGCATTCATGTTTAAATATTTATTGGATAATCTTTATTTGTCTCCATTTTAGTTCTAATATATTGATATTTCATAACTTTAGAGCACTGCCAGCATGATAAACAACCCAAAAAAGGTCCTCATGGTTTTCCAATCCCATAATTTAACAATGTTGCATCTATTTTGTAGCAATTATAAAGCCTTCCAACCCCCTTATATTTTTTTGGTCCTGAAATTCTCCCAACTAAGCTTGTTGTGGAAGTATTGAGAATGAGGTATTTATATTTATCCACCACTTTAAAGGGTTTACTTCAAATATGAAGTATGTTTGCTTATTTTTATCTGCAAGGAAAAGATCATGACTTTGTTCTTGTTGATATTCACTTGCATTCTTGCCTCTTGAAAAAATATTTCTCAAGTGCTCTCTCAAACTGTGTTATTTTTGTAGTTATAATGAGGTCATCTACAAGTGTGGATTTACTATGTAACTAGCTAAGTGAATACCCCCACCTCCAATTTTATTTCTTTGTTCCTCTAAATTTTCTATGTATAACTCAAAAAAGTGAGGGATAGCTGATTTCCTTGCTTGACATCGATGTTGCTTCTGAAGCATTCTGATAGTTCTTTACATATTTTGATTTTAGAAATAATTTAGCTATAGAGCCTGTAGATGTCCAAAAGGTATGAGGGTGGTTCGCGTTCTATGCAAAATTGGGAGAATGGATACTCCTTAGGCCTTAGCACTAAGTCAAAAAAGCTAAATTATTCATGCATCTAATTTTAGCTAATGTTAATAAAATTGCAAGGATTAAGGTCTTTATCCATTAATCAAACAAAATATTAACCTAATACCAATAGACAGAATGGATACTCCTTAGTCCTTGACATTAATCCCCAGAAGATCAATTATTGATACACCCAATACCAACAGATGAAAAAAAAATCTTGAAGATTTTTAAAAAATGGATTAAATGATATGTCATTATAGAGTTCCCTGATGGGTTGGGATGATAAGGCAATCGTCCTACAAAGGGGGGTTAGTTTAAATTTTTCAATGAATGCTATTAAGATTTGGATAATTATTTTTTTTGTGATAAAAAATTTTGGGTATTAAATTATATGGATTGTACAAAAACAAGTGGTTCAAATTGGTTCCATGTAGACTGTTGTTCCCAAAATCTGTCACTCATTTTGGGACAACATATGAACTATTTTGATTCAACAGACCAAAATCCTCCCCTCCCTTTTCAAAATTGTTCTGAGTATTCAAATTCTCCATTTTTCAAGATTTTTTAAGATTTCTACGGACTCTGCAAGCTTGAAACTACGGACTCTGCAGGCTTGAAATTAGCAAGGTTCAATAGGTTCAAAGGCTTCAACAGCAAATTTTCTCAAAAGAGGAAGTTTCCAGCACTTGGGCAATTTTAGGATTGGTTCAATGCCTTGGTTTAACCAAAAAATGTTCATCGGCAAGCCTCTAAACAAGGATTGAACCATTGAACCATTGAACCGTTGAACCTTGAACCAAACGGGTTCAACGTCATCGACAAGCTTAAAGAGTTAAGCACTTTGTCAAAAAGTTCATCAAATTCAACCGCTTCAAGGTTCAACATCTTCAAAACACTTAGTGAAAAGAAGAAGGCTTGAACCATTGAACCGTTGAATCTTGAACCATTGAACCTTGAACCATTTTGGTTCAACGGTTCAACAAGTTCAATGCGCGGTTAGTTCAAGCGATCAAAAGACTTAGCCAAAACAAAGAGATTGAACCGATTGAACCATTGAACCATTGAACCAAAGTTGGTTCAATTGGCCAGTTTAACTGTTGGTTCAAGGGACTGCCCCAAAGCCGAAGGAACAAGTGCCCTTGCAGAAGGTAATGAACTTAAGGCAGATACCCTTGTGGAGGGCATGGAACATTGGTTCAAGGATCAAAGAGAAGGTTGAAAGGATAAGATTTTCTTTGAAAAAGTGGACAAGGAAGAAAAGTTAGAATTCCTTCAGAAAGATTTTTTGTGGAAGAATTTCATTAAGACAATTCCTTCAGACAAAAAGTTCGAAGGAATTCTTTCAGACATTTTTGCCCGAAGGAAGAATCCAAAGCCCGGCGAAAGAATTTCGCGAAGACAAGCCAAATTTCTTCGGACAAAAAGTCCAAAGGAATTCCTTAGGAATTTTTTTCGAAGGAAAAGAACTGATGAAAGCCGCTTGAAGAAATTAAAGCTCGAAGGCCGCTCGAAGGACCCCGAAGGGTAGGTACCCTTGCGGGGGCTCTCGGCATAGTGAAAAAAGACCTTTCTCAAAGCCCGAAGGGACACCTTCCCTTCGGGGTGTTCCAAAGGCTTGATAAAGATGAAGAAAAAGCTTCGAAAAGACTTAGATGAAAAGGAGACTTCAAAGAACAAGGATTGAACCATTGAACCTTGAACCAAATGGTTCAACAAGTTCAAGAGTTCAAAGGTTCAACATTTCAAGGCTTCAAAGGGACTTAGAAAAGTAAAGGAAGCACTGAGACAAAGAATGAACCAATTGAACTTTGAACCAAAAGAGTTCAAAGTTCAATGGTTCACAGGTTCAATGGTTCAAAGGAAGCTCCAGATAAAGGAAGGAAGCAACAAACAGATGATTCCAAAGACTGGTTCAAAAAGGATGGTTCAAGCAAAGAGCAAGGAAGTGATTGAACCAGGAAGTTGAAAAAGATCACTTGAACTGTTGAACCATTGAACCAATGAACTTTCACAGGTTCAAAGGTTCATGGTTCAAATAGCCAGCCACCATTGACGGCCTCGCAGACGTCAAATTTAAGGTAATGGAATATCTGTTAATTTTTGAATATGGTGCAAAATTTGAAAAATAAGCCAAGCGACTAGCTAAAGAATGAGCTTGAGAGCTCAAATTGCTATAGGGAAGAGAGAACAATATAAAAAAGATCACAAATATCTACAAGGGAGTTATTTCTAGTAGGTGAAACAATTCACCAAGTAGTCATTTGAGCACGCTAAACCAAGGACGCAATCTATTTTTCTTCCATGAAGTAAAGGCAAAGTGGACAACTATGCAACTAAGGAGGAAAGGACCAGATAGTCTATACTCTAGAGGAGACATATTAGATGAATTGGCATGCCACAGTTAAGGTGAATGCATTGTCTAAGCATGGTCCCTCGACAGAATTGAAAATGCATTGAAGGCATTGACCGCAGCATGAGCTATTTCATGGAAAGAATTGCCAAGCCTTCCTTGGTGGCCATATATTGTAATCTCTTTTCTTATGCAAAGGGAGACTTTTCCATTATAGAAGCAAAACTCTGCCCAAATTGAAAGGCAAATACTAAGACTTTGAGCTCAGATTGTTGTTCATATTATTTTACCTAAATGAGAAAGCAAGTTATCTGCAAACTTTGTGTTGTTATAGCTTGTGCTATTTTAAAAAAAAATCTTATGTCTGTTTCCTAGGAACATTCTTGTTCATTTAATCTAACAAGCAAAACTAGTGGAAGTAATCAAGAAGGTGTCCTGAAGCCAACTGTGAGAAAGACTTTGTGTTGTCTGCAGTTGCCTTTAGTGTGTTTATCTATTTTCTATTTTTGTGTGAAGGATCTTGTGATGACTTTGTGCCCCCATTATCCTTTATTTTTCACTCTTTGGGTAGCTGAGGTGAAGATTTTGTGCTACACCTCATTCTGCTAGTTAGTACGCCCTTGTTACCAGTTACTTGTCACTACCTGAAAGAACTCTTGCTATTTCCTGCAAGATCACTTCTAAAAGAAGAGAAGTGCCTTCAATATTTTCACCAGGACTTTCTCCTCTATTTGTGAACATCATCTCTGAAAAAAGAGAGATGGATGGTGTAATCCTACCCTGAGTGTTATTTTTTGCTTATACATATAGTATATAGCTCCTTATATTTAACAGGGAACCTCCCCTTGATGAGAGGAGAGATTCATCCCCTTTTGATGTGGTAAACCTGCACATCTGGCTGACCAATCTCCCTTGCTCTAGTTGATAAGACCTATTTTGCTCATCAGTTAGCTGACTGACAAAATATTTACCCAATAGCTTTTTGGTGACTTTGCTAGGGATTCTAATGTGCAGTCTTAAGCCTCAAATTTTAGATTGAAGCAGTTCCTATCCTTATCCATTTTAGACTCTGGTGACCCTACTCTGTGTCTTATCCATTATCATTATAGCTTTACCATTTTCCTCCCAGCCTCATGCAACAGCTTTTTAGCGACTCCACTGGGAAAAAAATAAGCAATTTGAAGCCTCAAGCTTCAAGCTAAATTAGGACCAGTTCTTTTCCATTTTTGTTCTACAATCTGGCAACTCCACGTTATACCAAAAGCTAGAGAGCCCAAGGTGTTTTTGACCCTATTTTTGAGTTGGTGCAGTAGGGCAATTTCAATTTGTTCCCTCCCCAACTTCAGGTTCAACGATCTAGGAGTGTTCCTCCTACCCGTACCAGGTCACCAACACAAGGTAGAGCTTCCTTTTCTACTGTTAGCAGAGCTTTGCCTATACAAACTCCACTTAGATTTGTTATCCCCCTTTTCCATAATCAAATCATGGTGGCTCAAGGCCCCTGGGGTAACTCTTTTGGTCCACTAAATTTGACTCCATCTCTTCATGAGCTACCACACATTTTAAGGAGGAATTTCCCCAAGTTCTTTGGTGATGGAAAAGTCCATCTTGATGAACACATTACTACCTTTAGCATAGCCTGTGGTGTGATAGGAGTGGAATACGAAGACATAGTAGTCAGGCTATTTGTGGAGACACTACAAGGCGCTATTGTAGACTGGTTCTACCATTTGCAAGCTTGGTCAGTGACTGACTAGGACACTCTCAAAGCCAAATTTGAAGCAAGGTTCAAGCCTATAGAAGATGCACATGCCTTGCTGGCCCAACTCACATAGATGAAGAAGAAACCTCATGAACCCATGAGGGATTTCATTACAAAGTTTGACAAGCTGAGGAACAAGATTCCTATAATTGCTTAGCCAACACCTGGAAACCTCGGATACTTCTTCATCAACTCACAGTTGCCTGAAGTGAGTTTTATGCTGAGACATGCTAGCCACATAGACCTTGAGGTTGCTCAAGATTTGGCCACTAAGGTAGAAGATGACCTTATCTTGGCAGGAAAGATAAGGAGAGATCCAAACAAAGGTAAATCCTCATCATCTTCTTAATACTCACCTACAACCACTACTGATCTAATGGTATAAAAGTTAGCAAATGAGTTGCTAGCTCTTATAAAGCAAATGGTGCAAGGAATGTCACCTGCTCCTTCATACAGAGATGTACCAAAGGGTACATTACCTAATCAGTCATACCAAGGCAATGCTGCCAGAAATCAAGTGCAAACAAATCATCTTCCTTCCCCTCAGAGGAATAACCTTGCCATTGAAGCACCTCCAACCAATTCAGCAGTTGGATATCTCGAGGCAGAATCAGATTTCTCCTTCCAGCCTTAAAGAGAATCCCAAGATGATGTTAATCTCTTCATAGAGGGAGAAGAAGAATTAGCTGGTGACTCCAACATTCATTTACTGAATTACTAGGATGAGCCCAAAAGTGAACGTAAAGCAGATGACGGATCATATGCTGCGTTTACCCAATCCAAAAATTAGTCAGCCCAACAAGCTGATAAAGAAAAGATGGAGTGAGCTCAGGATGTAATTTTAATTGCCAAGTGGGGAACCACTCTGCCCTTCCAGCCAAAGGACCCGGTGACTGCTAAAAAGGTGAGTACCTCAATTGTGCGTTCGCCTTCAATTTTAAATTTGCAAATCAATCCTCCTCCTTCTAAAAACCAAAAGGATGAACTCCCATCCTCTGCTCCTAGCTCATTCCAGACATTTGACATTATTGACCATATAAAGAAAACTAAAATTCAAATGTCTGAATTTGAATTCTTGCAGTCCAACCATGATCAGTTGGATAAATTGGTTCAATGTATAAAGAACCAAACCATCCCTGCAAGACAAGATGTTAAGAAGGTAACTCATGATCCCCCAAAGAACATGTCTATCCCAAACAATCTTATCATTACTCCTCTTGTTGCCCCTGGGAAAATAGAGCCTTTCTATGTTTCCCTGTTGATAAACGGTCGCAAGCTGAGCAATTGCATCATTGATTCCAGAGCTTTAGACAATGTCATGCCTACCAAAGTGGAAGAATCCTTTGGTCTTACACTGACCAAGACATTTGGGATATGTTTCTCCATGTTGAACAAACAAGTGCGATTGCTGGGACAAATCAAGGATGCCCAATTTGCATTTGTAGCATTCCCAGACGAGAGAATCAAAATGATTGTCTTGGTGGCTGATGTCCCATCCTCATACGACATCTTTTTTGTGTGAAATTTCTACAAGGATGTTGGTGGTGAGTTGAGCATGGATTTATCCAAAACGAGAATCCCTGTCAAAGGTGTTATGCAAAGTTTGCTTCCTTAAAAGGAAGCAAAATATGTGGTTACTCAAACATCAACACCTGAAGCTCAAATTCTATTTGAGTCTTCAGGCATGGGTAATTACTTATTATCCATAGAGGATGTCCATGAAGCACTTGGTGAAGCTCCTGAATGTGACAGCCTAAAAATACCTTCAGCTGGAATAACAGAAGAATTAGTGGAGCGTAGTGTAAGTGGCAGAAGAATCTCCCCCTCCAAACGAAGAAGAGTCTAAAAAAATCCAGTTCTAATGAGGTATAGATTCTTGAATTCGATGGCAGCTACTCCTCTACCAGTTTAGGAGTTGAGATTGTGTTGATATCTCCTTAGAGAGATATCTTTCCTTCTTCATACAAATTGTAGTTCAGCAACACCAACAACACAACTGAGTACGAGTCTCTATTACTTAGATTGAAGGCTGCTTGAGACAAAGGCATCAAACTCCATGCTAAAGGAGATGCTGAACTAGTGGTTTATTAGGTGAAAAACCTGTATCAAACCAAAAATAAAAGACTGTGTCACTATCGCAATCTAGTCTGGGATCAACTTGAATGCTTTGATGCTTTTAACATCTCTGCCATACCTACGAAATTCAATGATAGAGCTTATGCATTGGCTATTTCAACAACTCTCTTGGTTTTTCACCTTGATTTTAAAGGAAATAGGTACACTATCGAGCTAGTCTCACAACCAAGTGTACCTAATAATGTCAGTCATTAACAAGTGTTCAATGGAGATTACTAAATCATTGCCTTCCTAGAGTAAAAAGACAGCTTTGAATGACTGCACTTTGAAGGTAATGAGCCTCAAAAGCTTGAACCAGCCCCTGAATCAAGTGCAGATGCAGGTGAAGAATTCCTACAACTGAAAGGGATTAAAATTTTGAAAGGCTTGGTTTCCTTGAGATGTCGTTTAACAAGCATGACAGATTCATCAAACATCAACAAACAGATTCAAGCTCCTCCCAAGAGTTTGATCAGATAAATTTGAGCACTAAAGAAAATCCCAAGATGGTGAACATTGGGAAGTGCTACACTCAAGAAGAGAAGTTCAAGTTCACTGCTCTGCTCCGCCAGTATATGGATGTCCTAGCATACTCCTATGATGATCTGCAATCACTCAGGCTTGAAGAAATCTACCATGACATTCTTCTCAAAAATGATTCAGTGCCTTATAAGCAAAAATCCAGACAGTACAATCTAAAGATATTAGGTACTATTCTATTTGAAATACAAAAAATGCTGAATGTTAGGATAATTTTCCCAATCCACCATTTCACATGGATTACAAACATAGTCCCTGTGAGGAAGAAGAATGACAAAATTCACCTTTATGTAGATTTTAGGAACTTGAATCTGTCATCCTTAAAGGATAACTATCCCCTTCCCATCATGGATCAAGTTCTTTAGATGGTGACTAGCTCAGAGATGTTATCAATGCTGGACAGCTTCTCAGGGTACAACCAAGTTGAAGTTGGTGAAGCAGACCAGCATAAGATTGCATTCACCACACCTTCGGGCCCTTTTGCCTATTGGAGAATGCCATTTAGCTTGATAAATGCTTGTGCCACTTTTCAAAGAGCAATATACCTCACTTTCAAAGATGAAATGGGTAAGTTCATTGTAGGATATCTTGATGACTTGATCATTTTTTCTAAGCATCGCCCATATCATATGCACCATTTGCAACAAGTGATGGAATGCTGCTGCCAAAATGGCATTTATTTGAATCCTAAGAAGTCTATTTTTGGGATAATAGAGGGGAAACTTCGTGGACACATTATTTCCTGAGAAGGCATAAAGATTGACTCAGATAGAGTCAAGTCGATCCAGGAGCTTACCCTGCCCACAAGTAAGATTGCAGTTCACTATTTTTTTGGAAAAGTGAATTTTTTACGAAGATTCATCCCTGAGTTCGCTGAGACGACTCACCATATTGTAAATATGACGAAGGAAAAGGCTGCCTTTAGCTGGACTGAAGAAGGTAAGTTGGCATTCTAAGATATCAAGACAACAATTGCTCACCTCCCAGTTCTGGTTTGTCCAGATTATAATAAGGATTTTACCATATATAGTTATGCTTTTGAACACACACTTTTCACAATTCTGGTTCAATAGAACCAAGAAGGTGTGGAATCTCCCATTTCTTTCATGAGCTATCCTCTCAAAGCTCATGAGCTGAAATACTCAAACATGGAAAAGCATGCTTATGCAGTGATAAAAGTAGTCAAGGTTTTATGCTTTTACATCTTAAATTCACACACTACTACTTTGGTTCCTGATACCACAGTTAAATCCATATTAACTCAGCAAGAGTTTGGAACCAAAAGAGGGAATTGGATTGCTAAAACTAGGAGTTTGATCTAGTCATCAAACCAATGAAGCTGGTGCGTGGAAAGGGCCTATGCCAATTGATTGTTGACAACAGACCAGAAGAAATAGAGCATGATGAAGCAGAAGTGGAAGACATGCTAATAGTCCTCTTTGTCTCCACCACAAATGAGTGGTATTCAAATATTGCTCATTTCCTTACTTATGGTGAGTGTCTTGCTCACTTGTCTTATAAAGAAAGAAGGACTGTGAATTTGAAAGCTACAAATTTTGTCTTATGGGACAACGGCCTGTATAAGAGGAGCCTTGATGGAGTGTTCCTTTGCTGCGTAGATAAAGAGCAGCAGAACTAACTTTTGAAGTCCTTCCACAATTTGGCCTGTGGAGGACATTTTTCTACTCATGTAACTGCCCATAAGATTCTATGAGCCAGGTATTATTGGCCTACTCTCTTTCAAGATGCATACAAATGGGTACGTAGATGTGGACTATGCCAACAGTTCGTTGGAAGACCCAAGTTAGTTGCTTTTTCTCTTAAGCTTGTGGTGATAAAAGAACCATTTTAGTAATGGGGAATCAATTTCATTGGTGCTGTAAACCCATCTTCAAGTGCTAGACATGACTATTTCCCCACAACCAGCTATTACTTCACCAAGTGGGTGGAAGTTATTCCAACCAAGCAGGCCACTTCAGAAGTAGTGTGCAATTTCCTCAAAGAGAACATCATTTCTAGGTTTGGGGTCCCAACCAGTATTGTCACGGATAATACAACTTGTTTCTCCTCCCAGGAGATTACTCAATTCTGCTTTTATTATGGGATTACCCTCTCCCACTCTTCTGATTATTTTCTACAAGGGAATGGCCAAGCTGAATCGAGCAACAAGAACCTGGTGACCATCATCAAGAAGTTGGTGGATGACAACCAATGAACATGGCATAAAGCATGGGTTGATGCTTTATGGGCAGACATAATCACACCCAAGAGGGCAATTGGTATGTCACCTTTCCAACTTCTTTATGGACTCAATGCTGAGATACCAATCACCCTGGAACTGCTAGTATTGAAATTGGCTAAGGCAGATGAGGATCAAACATATGAAAACTCCATTGATAAGAGAATCATGTGCTTGACTGAGCTGGATGAGGACCGAACTATGGTGGTGGACCGAATCGCTGCACATCAAAGTCTGGTGAAGAAGCTCTTCGACCAGAAAGCAAAAAATTGTGATTTTCAAATTGGAGATCAAGTCCTGTTGTGGGACAAGAGAAGAGAACCAAAGGGAATGCATGGGAAGTTTGATTCCCTATGGAGAGGCCCATTTACCATTCATCAACTCCATGGTAAAAATAGTTTCCTGTTGAAGTATCAAGATGGCACACTCTTTTCTCTGCCTCACAATGGGCAGCATTTGAAGCACTTTAATTCTTGAAGCATCAAATAAGATCATATGTACATATGTATATTTGTATAGTCTTTAGTTCTATTTTATGCTTTTTATTCTCATTTTTGGTGCCTTTCTTTTTGGGTAGCGTGACTCTATAGCCCAATGGCACACTTCAAGGCACTAGAGATTCTGGTTTTTACTCCCCTCAACTGTTCCAAGTTTTTAACTGAAGGAAGTTCCCCAACTGGAGCCAGCTGTTGTTCCCAAAATATGTCACTCATTTTGGGACAACATATGAACTATTTTGGTTCAATAGACCAAAATCCTCCCTTCCCTTTTCAAAATTATTCTTAGTATTCAAATTCTCTATTTTTCAAGCTTTTTCAGATTTCTACAGACTCTGTAAGTTTGAAACTACGGACTTTGTAGGCTTGAAATTAGCAAGGTTTAATAGGTTCAAATGCTTCAATAGGAAAATTTTCTCAAAAGAGCAAGTTTCCAACACTTGGGCAATTTCAGGATTGGTTCAATGCCTTGGTTCAATTAAAAAATGTTCATCGGCAAGCCTCTAAGCAAGGATTGAAGGATTGAACCTTAAACCAAAAAGGTTCAACAGGTTCAAAGGTTTAACGTCATCGGCAAGCTTAAAGAGTTAAGCACTTTGTCAAAAAGTTCTTCAAATTCAACCTCTTCAAGGTTCAACAGCTTCAAAACACTTAGTGAAAAGAAGAAGACTTGAACCATTTTGGTTTAAAGGTTCAACGGTTCAACACGCGATTGGTTCAAGCAGTCAAAAGACTTATCCAATATAAAGAGATTGAATTGATTAAATCATTGTACCATTGAACCAAAGTTGGTTCAATCGGTCAGTTCAAATGTTGGTTGAAGGGACTGCCCCAAAGCTGAAGGAATAAGTGCCCTTGCGGAGGGCAGTGAACTGAAGGCAGATACCCTTGCGGAGGGTAGGGAACATTGGTTCAAGGATCAAAGAGAAGGCCGAAAGGATAATATTTTCTTCAAAAAAGTGGACAAAGTAGAAAAGTTAGAATCACTTTAGGAAGAATTTCATTAAGACAATTCCTTCAGACAAAAGGTCCGAAGGAATTCCTTCAGACATTTTTTCCCGAAGGAAGAATCCAAAGCCCAGTGGAAGAATTTCGTGAAGACAAGTCAAATTCCTTTAGATAAAAAGTTTGAAGGAATTGCTTTGGACTTTTATTCGAAGGAAAAGCCCAAAGCAAAATCTTGGTGGAAAAACAACAAAGGAAGATTTCCTTCGGACAAAATGTCTGAAGGAATTCCTTTAGACATTTTGTCAGAAGGAAAAGAACTGATGAAAGCTGCTCGAAGAAATTAAAGCCCGAAGTCCGCTTGAAGGCTGCCCAAAGGGTAGGTACCCTTGCGAGGGGCTCTTGGCACAGTAAAAAAGGACCTTTCTCAAAGCTCGAAGGGACACCTTCCCTTCGGGGTGTTCTAAAGGCTTGATAAAGATGAAGAAAAAGTGTCGAAAAGACTTAGACAAAAAGGAGACTTTAAAGAGCAAGGATTGAACCATTAAACCTTGAACCAAATGGTTCAACGAGTTCAAGAGTTCAAAGGTTTAACATTTCAAGGCTTCAAAGGGACTTAGAAAAGTAAAGGAAGCACTGAGACAAAGAATGAACCAATGAACCAATTGAATCTTGAACGAAAAGAATTCAAAGTTCAATGGTTCACCAGTTCAACGGTTCAAAGGAAGCTCCAGACGAAGGAAGGAAGCAACAAATGGATGATTCCAAAGACCGATTCAAAAATGATGGTTCAAGCAAAGAGCAAGGAAGCGATTGAACTAGGAAGCTGAAAAAGATCACTTGAACCGTTGAACCATTGAACCAATGAACTTTCACAGGTTCAAAGGTTCATGGTTCAACATGGTTCAAATAGCCATCCACCATTGATGGTCCCGTGGACGTCAAATTTAAGGTAATGGAATATCCATTAATTTTTAAATATGGCACAGAATTTGAAAAATAAGCCAAGTGACCAGCTAAAGAATGAGCCCGAGAGCTCAAATTGCTACATGGAAGAGAGAACAATATAGAAAAGATCAAAAATATCTATAAGAGAGTTATTTCCAATAGGTGAAATAGTTCACCAGTAGTCATCTGAGCACGCCAAACCAAGGATGCAGTCTATTTTTCTTCCATGAAGTAAAGGCAAAGTGGACAACTATGCAACTAAGGAGGAAATGACCAGACAGTCTATACTCTGGAGGAGACATATTAGATGAATTGGCATGCCACAGTTAAGGTGAATGCACTGTTCCAAGCATGGTCCCTCGATAGAATTAAAAATGCATTGAAGGCATTGATCGCAACATGGGCCGTTTCATGGAAAGAAGCGCCAAGCCTTCCTTGATGTCCATATATTGTAATCTCTTGTCTTATGCAAAGGGAAATTTTTCCATTACAAAAGCAAAACTCTGCCCAAATTGAAAGGCAAATACTGAGACTTTGCGCTCAGATTGTTGTTCATATTATTTTACCTGAATGAGAAAGCAAGTTATCTACAGACTTTGTGTTGTTATAGCTTGTGCTATTGTAGGAAATTATTCTTATGTCTGTTTCCTAGGAGCATTCTTATTTATTTAATCTAACAAGCAGAACTAGTGGAAGTAATCAGGAAGGTGTCTTGAAGCCAACTGTGAGAAAGACTTTATACTGTCTGCAGTTGCCTTTAGTGTGTTTATCTATTTTTTGTTTATATGTGAAGGATCTTGGGATGACTTTGTGCCCCCATTATCCTTTGTTTTTCACTCTTTAGGAAGCTGAGGTGAAGACTTTGTGCTACACCTCATTATGCTAGTTACTACGCCCTTGTTACCAGTTACTTATCACTACCTGAAAGAACACCTGTTGTTTCCTACAAGATCACTTTTGAAAGAAGAGAAGTGCCTTCAATATTTTCACCAGGACTTTCTCCTCTGTTTGTTAACATCATCTCTAAAAAAAGAGAGATGGATGGTGTAATCCTACCCTGAGTGTTATTTTCTGCTTATACATATAGTATATAGCTCTTTATATTTAACAGGGAACCTCCCCTTGATGAGAGGAGATATTTGTCCCCTTTTGATGTGGTAAACCTGCACATCTGGCCGACCAATCTCCCTTGATGTGGTTGATAAGACCTATTTTTCTCATTTGTTAGCTGACTGACAAAATATTCACCCAACATAGACAAATATATATTTAATTTAGAAAGTGAAAAATTTCAACCCCTCCCCAAAAATAATGATAAATATAATGACTACAAATTTGGGACTCCCATTTTATAGGAAATTATTCTTTTTATTATTGTAACTCTATTTTTCAATTCCATGAGACTAGTCTCACAATAAAAATTAGTGTTGGAGTACATTGCATAAAACCACATCCGAAGGGTATTATAATAAATAACCTCATGGTTTAGGTGGATTAATAGTGTTTTATCTTTTCATTCTAATTATGAGGTTGAAACCTAAAGGTATGTGGAACTCAAGGGTGTAAGGGTTTCATATGTTGGAAGGTGTTTTGGCTACCTTTGGACCTAAATAATTATTATATGTTAATGTATGTCATGTCTAGGGGATAATAAGTATAGTTTATGTAATGTCCCTTTTCAGTTCATTTTATGAATTCTAGAATTTATGTGATTTTCCCAATTTATGCAATACTAAAATAAACTATAATATTTATGACAACATAAATACCAGATCTACACAACTAAAAATGTGAACACTTGCAACAATATTATGAATCTATGAAAACCCTAATTCTATTAATGTTGCCAAATCCATAAATAGAGACTATAAAAAAATTCTTACAGGTGTTATGCAACATAAAATCCTAATTTATTGATGTATTCAACAACACGATCAATGTCCAATCAACATGGGTATTTACTAAAATACTATATAAAAGTCTGAGTATTGTATTGTATGAAACCCTAACTATATTGAAATGTTCAACAATAATCTCCTATTGGTGAAACAATAAGATAAAAGACATTCCACCACATTAACCAATGTATAACCCAAATTACCTAGTATATGGTAGTTAATGATAGCTTCTAGGAACCCACAATAAACCAATAGCAAGTTAGGCACCTCCAATGGTGCATAATTATCTCTAATGTCTATAAAACCCTCAATATAATGCTACATAAAGGATAAAACAAGGTTCCCATGGTAACCCTAATCAATATTCAACAACCCCAAGGTAAATTGATGTCACAATAGTCAAGGCAAAGCTATGGCAAGGTACAGATCATTGTAGTAGTCCTACGAATTACTGTAGTATTTATACAGAGTACTGTAACAATCATACAGATTACTATATAAAGCTTAAAAATTCAAAAATATTTGATATATTCACCAAAAACTCACAAACCAACATAAATTAGAAATATTTTGCATCTATTTAATATATATGTGACCCCTAAATAGAATCACCACAAAAGATATGAGGGTTTTCATCCTCATATCCTATACACTTGTAGGGTTTTCATCATCAAATGGAGAAGTTGAACTAAAAGCTCAAGCTCTGAAATATAGTTTTGATTTCAATAATGCATGAATAATTACTTTTGAGCCCTTAATAGTGTTTTAAAATATTTTAAATAAAATATTACTTTTTGGAAATAATACATTTTTGCCCATTAAATAACTATTACCTTTTTGGCCTACTTAATAAATATTATTTTTGACCTGCTCTATAATAATAATAAATAAGTGTCATTTTATATATTATAAAATAGAGTGACTTTGGGTAATTTAAATTATTATTATTAAATTATTTCCATGATTAAATATTTTAAAAAGGGGACATGACAATTTATTTTGAGAAAAAAATAATGCGAGGAGACACTATTATTTTATTTTGATTAACTTCAAAAAAGTTTAATTACAAACATTTAAAATTGGCTTAAATGTCGACATTTAAAAGAAGACAATTTGATTAATGATAGCTATAATATTAAATTTTAGATTTTTAAAAAATTTAAAGGAAAAAATTAGAATGACAATGAAGTTTTTAACAAATTGAGGATAAAATATTATATAAACCTTAATTTTATTGATCAAAATATTTTTTTCACTAGCACGAGCTTAAATAAAATAAATATTGTTAAACTAAGAAAACACATTTCGTCCATAATGAAACTCAATTGTGGACTGACCTACAAACATCTTGGGGAGAACAAATTTGTAACAAGTGTGACACCAATGGAATTGATGTTGAACGCCATTTTATTTTAACATGTGTTCCCTTAATATGTTAGAGTTAACTTCACCCAACTTTATAATTCAACATCTTAAAGAGTTCCTAGCTTCCAAGAGTCAAGCACCAACTTAACAACTCAACCACTCTCCAAGATCTCTGACCTTCCAAGATTTAAAAATATTTGGGTACCTTCATTTTTACTATGTTCGAGTATTAAACTAATATTATAAATAATATCCAGTTATAAATACCTTAAAAAAAGGCCTCTTAGCTTTTATTTATCATTATTTTATGACTGCTAGTGCATTTGTCTATGTATAACTAATTTGATCCAAATATAGAAATATTAGCCCACTTTTCAATTTCTAAAGCTTGAAAACCTATTTCTTTATCTCTGTGTTGTCTTCTCGAAGTTATTCTTAAATTTTATTGTCTAGTGTGAAGATTTTTCATGTCGGTAGGATTCTCTACCAGTTAATGAACTACACCGTTGGTACTGTTGACCATTTTTGGTCCAACAGGCCAAAAATCGGTCCCCTTCTTCCCTGGCTATTCTAGGCCATTTCTTTTTTTGATTTTGCACAAGTATGGGATTTTCTATGGACTCCACAAGAATTTCTACGGACTCTATAGGCCCATTTCTACGGACTCTATAGGTCCTTTTCTATGGACTCTGTAGGTCCATTTCTATGGACTCTGCACATGAAGTTTCTATGGATTCTGCAAAGAAGATTTCTACGGACTCTGCAGGCGAGTCTTTTGGCACATGAAGAACTAGTCAAAAGTGCAAGGTTTTACAAAGCTTCTTCAGACTCTTGTCTGAATATATTCATAAAGAAAGAGAGCTAAAATGGTTCAAAGACACTTTTCCTTAAAGTTGGAAAAGTGGTTCAACGTCAAAGTTCAATGACATAATCTTTCCAAGAGTTAGCATCTTTGAACCATTGAACCTGTTCAACGTTTTGGTTCAATGCTTTGGTTCAACGACTAAGTTCATTGGCAAAGTTTAGTCGGCTTGGTTCAAAGCTTGGTTCAACTACAAAGTTCATTGGCAAAGTTCAATGGCAAGGTTCAATCAAATGGTTCATCAACTTGGTTCAAGGCTTGGTTCAAACATTTGGTTCGATGCCTTGGTTCAACAACCGTTTGAACCATTGAACTGGTTCAATCAAATGGTTCAACGGTTGGTTCAAAGGAGCGGTTCAAGCAAAAGAGTTCAAGAGAGCCTCCCGAAGGACAAGTGCCCTTGCGGAGGGTACTTGGTCGGCAACAACACCCGTCAGAAGGGTCATTTTCAAGAATCCCAAAAGGCTTTTTTTTCAAAGGGTAGTTGAAAAAGGGGTGCAGAAAAGACTAATGCAAGAAACGAATTCTTTCAGACTTTTGTCTGAAGGAATTCCTTTAGACAAAAAGTCTGTAGAAATTTTGGAAGCAAGCAGAAAGCTCGGGGAAGAACTCCGAAAAAGGAACAAGGCAATTCTTGCAGACTTTTTGTCCGCAGGAATAAATTCTGCAGAAAAAAGTCCACTAGAAAAGAAGCCGACAAAAATTCTGAAGGACAAAGTGCAAGACAATTCTTGCAGACTTTTTATTTTTTGGAAAATGTTTGTGAGAAAATGTCCACAAAGAAAAGCCAAAAAGACAAAGGCCATTGAAGGACCCCGAAGGGCAAGTGCCCTTGCGGGGGACTCTCGACTGCCAAACAAAGGGCACTTCTCAAAAGGTCGAAGAGAAAAGACCATATAAATTTCCAAGGATGGTGACGTCTTCAAAGTCATCAACTTCAAGGAGATAGACTAGCCATTGTTTTTTAAACAATGACAGGCCTGCGAACGTCATTTTTACACTAGGAAAGCCAGAGCGTGGAAAGTGCCAAGTGGCAACCTCGAAAGGCTTTGACATGTTTTCTTTAAAAGAAGCAAAACATGCCACGTGTCCCCTACAGAGCTTGATGAAAGTTGACAAGTGTCAACACCCGTCGTCTCTCCCTTTTACCCTGTGAGCACTGTGGTGGGCCCCAAACAAACTGCTAAAGAGAGCGAAAGCCTCCACGCATCCTCTTCTACAAGACTCCTCAAAAGGTGTTTGAAGCTTCTATAAACTCAGTGGACACTGCCACGTGTCTTGCCTTTTTCAACAGTGGAACGTGCCACATGTCACTTATTGGAATCAGTGGAAAACAACCAAGGCAAGTGGGAAAGACACGAAAAAATTGTCAAGAAGGATGACGGACTCGAAGACGTAAAATTTGTGGAAATGAAATAGCTGTTGATCTTCGTAAACTTAAGCGTGAACCTGAAGGAATTTAAAGGCTTAAAGATAGAAGAAGGACCAAGTGCAAAAATGGACAAAGCAGTCTAAGTGGCAAAAGAAGGTGTTGACTCAAGAAGTTACTCCAGCAGGTGATACAGTGTCTGCAAATTGATCATTAAGAGGCGCAAATGACTAATGACGTGACTCAATTTCTTCATTTTGCATTAATGAGCAGACAAGTTGCGTAATCGCCTTGAAGGAGTGGCCTTGTTTGTAGACAAATGGCGCGGCCCATAATTTCTCATATGATGTTTAAGCGGCTTGCTCTTCCTAATGATTGAAACACACATGGGTCATTTGTAAAAAGGGTGTCAAAAGGCCTTTTTTCTTCCTCTATATATTATAGACTTCTCATTTGGAGATGATATCTTTTACATTTTTAAGGTGAAGCCCTGGCAAATTTTCACCTGGAATCAATAAAAATGCATTTTTACCCTTATTTTGGTTAGATATCTCTGTGTGTGTCTGAGTGTTAGTCTTGTGTTTAGTCATTGCTTCCTAATGCTTTCATAGGGTTGACACCAACGCGTCTTGTATCTATAAGGTGCCATTCCTGTAGGTGACAAGAAGAGCTGTACCTGGAGCATAAAGACAAAAGGAAGTCATTACACAGTGTGCTTTTCCTACAGCACTTATGGTGAGTCCCTACTTTTGTGTGTTTCGTTAAAGCCTCCATGTTAAGCTTCTTATAGTCTGGTCTTTTTACCAGTTAAAGTGTATGTATGTGACTTATGGTTCAGAGTGTGAGTGTGAATAGGTCAAGTCATATTGGAGCATCACCCTCCTAGAGTAGGTTTTGTTTTCTATAATCCTTCTCCTTTTTCACCCCCCCATTATATATATATATATATACACACACACACACACAGATATATATATATATATACAGATATATATATATATATATATATATGTATATATATATATATGTATATATATATATGTATATATATATGTATATATATATGTATATATATATATATATGTATATATATATATATACATATATATATATATACATATATATATACATATATATATACATATATATATATACATATATATATATATATACATATATATATGTATGTATTAGCACTTATTGGAACAACTTAGATGCATCAAAGGGAGCTAGCCCTTATCTAGAGACTCTCCCCTCCAGCTTCACCAGTCCCATAGGCGAGAGGGGATTTTCTGTTTTGACGTGTGGAAGGTAGGAGCTCGGCCTCCTGCCTAGGGTGCAATCCATTGCGTCAACAGTTTTTGGCACGCCCGATGGGACTTAGTTTTCACACTCAATAAAGTCTTAGGATTGATGCTGGTCCTGTTATAACAAATCAACTATTTTTAACATATGGCGACTGCACTGGTGCTATGTACCTAGGGATATGATGTATTGATGTATATGGGTTGATGGAGATGCTGACATGTGGCACACATCCCCTTAGTTAGTTATATGGGTACAATATATTAGGATAATAGAGTAACTTGTGGAAGTATTACATTGGGTAATGGTCGGCCTACATTGGATTAGGAGGTTACCTATCCATGGGTTAGATAGATGTATATATATAGGGGATGAAGATCATGGTAAAGATATGAAGTAAGCATTGAGTCTTCTATTATAAGAGGATATTGGAGGTTGTCCCCTCAAAGAGACATTGTGGAGTTATTCCTTCCTAAAGGAGTATTATATGGTGTTTCCCTACCTTAAGGGTATTTCTGCATATATTGTATATCAAGATCATTACAAGTGGTATCAGAGCTTCGATTTGGGCAATTTGTGGAGTGAAACCCTAGTTTGTTTTTTGAATAGTATATAACTTTTGACTGGTTTCGAATTTTTTCACAAAATTTTTACTGGATATGGATAATATTTCAAATAAGTCACAGTAAAAAAATAGAGGTTTTTTGATTCGTTTTGAGGGAGTTATTGAAATTTTAGGTTTTATAATAATTTCACTATATCTTCCAAAATATAAGGAATTTTTAATCTAAATTTTTGCTGGAGATGTAAGCAAATATAAGAAAAGTATAGTAAAAAATTTAGAATTTTTCAAGTTGTTTGGAGTGATGTTTTATGATTTTATGGATCAATTTTGACATTTTAGGGTTTCATGAACCTTAATTTTTTTGTGGATCATGGAGTTGCAAATATTGTTAGAAATATTGTCATTGATGTCAAAGGTTTAGTATTATTGGTGATAATGGCCCCATTGCATTTAATGTTTTTTATCTTGGCTAATATGAGTTAATATTTATTTAATATTAACGAATATATTTTTGGTTGCATATGAGACAAAATAAGGGCGCATGTAGAAGTCGAAGAGTCACGGGATAAAGACAAAAAAAAGATGGGATGCATTTTCCCATGAAGAGTCATCTTGGGGAATACCAAGAGTCACCAAGTGAAGACAAAAAAGTAAAGGGCAAATTTCTCATGAAGGGGCACTTTGAGGAATACGAAAAGTCACCAAAGATAAGGACAAAAGTGGGAATGACGTTTTTGGTTATGAAGGGTTACCACATGACTTTTCAAATGCTTGGATATGAAGGGTCATCCAAGATTGGTGCCATTTTCCATGATAATTGAAAGGTCACAAAAGGGGAAGGCCAAAGGTCATTTGGAAAGCTATAAATAAAGGCTTGAGTAGCCATTTATAATATGGATGTGAGAGGTTGATTTGATATTGTAATATCTAGCTTAGAAGAGCAATTGTGAGAGATGAACATGATTTGTATTTGTTATATCTAGCTTGGAAGAGCAAATGTGAGAGAGAGAGGAAGAAGATGTTGTATTGATCTATTATTTGTTGAGATAGCAACATTGAGAGATAGGTGTGTGGTATACACAAAGGGGTTGGTGCTCCTGTGGGTTGGTGCTCACGAATTGTTGCTGAGTTGGTGCTTGGCAAAGGGGTTGGTGCTCTTGTGGGTTGGTGCTCACAAATTGTTGTTGGGTTGGTGCTCGACAAAGGGGTTGGTGCTCCTGTGGGTTGGTACTCACAAATAGGTGCTGGGTTGGTGCTCAGCAAAGGGATTTGAAGCTCCTATGGGTTGGTGCTCACGAATTGTAGTTGAGGTTTGTACTTGGCAAAGGGGTATGGTGCTCCTGTGGGGTTATTCTCATGAATATATTTGAGATTGATTCTCCATGGTTTTTCCCACATTAGGTTTCCATGTTATATCTGATGTCTTTCTCTATCTTGTGTGGATGTTTATTGTTTGAGTTTTATTGCATATCTTGAATGTTTGATTAAGTGGAATTTGGTTGAATAAAATATTTAAAAAATATATAATATACTGATTCACCCCCCCTTTCAATATATTCCGTGCTTAACAATTGGTATCAGAGTAGGTCCTTTTTGAAAAGTTTTACAGCTTAAAGGTAGATCAGGAAAGCACAATGGCTAGGTCACAGGAAGGATTTTCTAAAAATAAGGCACCTTTGTTTGATGGGATGAATTATGCTTTTTGGAGCATGAGAATGAAGGTTTATTTGATGGCCCTTAGATTCAACATATGGAAATCAGTGGTGGAGGAATATGAAGAGCCACAGACATCTACAATTACTCCAATAGAAAAGAAGGCAAGTGAATGTAATGCTAAAGCTTTAAATGCTATTTTATGTGGTTTATGTGAATCTAAATTTGTTAAAGTTATGCAATGTAAATCTGCTCAGAAAACTTGGGTAAAACTTGAGAATATTTATAAAGGTGATGGAAAGGTTCAGCAAACTAAGCTGCAGACTTTTAGAAGGAAGTTTGAAAGTTTGAAGATGGAAGAAGAAGAAGATATAGCAAGTTATCTCTTACGAGTTGATCAGATAGTATATCAGATTCAAGGTATTGGAGAAATGTTGGAAGAGTCAACAGTGGTGCAAAAGGTTTTGAGATCTCTACCAATGAGATATGGTGCAAAGGTTTCGGCAATCAAGGAGATGAAGAATTTAGCCAAGCTAAAGATGGATGAGCTTCATGGTATTCTCACGGCATATGAGATGCAGAAAGAACAAGATAAACCCTCAAAGAGAGAAGCGACTTTCAAGACATCAAAGAAGGAGAAAGCTAAGATTCAAGAATCAAGTGATAGTTCTAGTGATGATGAAAATGACAACGAAGCACTTGTCATTCGTAGGCCAAAAAGAAGAACAGGTAAATATCAAGAAAAATTACCTTTTAAATGTTTTAATTGTGAGAAGATTGGACATTTTTTAGCTAGATGCCTAGATAAAGTTAAAGATGATGATGAAGAAAAGCCTACATACAAGAAGAGTTTCAAAGGCAAATTTAAGAAGGGATTCGAGAAGAAGAGCACGTATTCTAAAGATCCTAGCTCAGGCGAAGATAGTGGAGTCAGCGATTTAGAAGAAGAAGAGATTCTATTCATGGCCATACATGATGATGATCAAGAAGAAGAAAAGGAGGCTGAAGTAGATATGGAAGGAGAACTCAATTGTGCCCTAGAAGAGTTAGAAGCTGTTCAGAAGAAGAATCGAAGGTTAAAGCGCCAGATAGAGAAAAATGAACAAGAGTCAAAGGAAATGATTGAAGATCTACAAGCACACTTTGAAGAAGCCAAGAAGAATGAAGAAGATCTCAAAGCACAGTTGAAAATAGAAAGAAAAAATTGTGAAAGGTATGTTATTGAAATTACCTCTTTAAAAGAAGATATTAAGAAAGCAGTCAGTGATAAAGTAATCAGTGATTTAAAATTTGAAGATAGCACTAATATGTTGAATAAGATATTGGAAAGTCAAAAAGCATATTCAGATAAGACAAGGATTGGTTTTGAAAAGAAAAAGAGCTATGCTGAAGCTCTGACACAAGAGGAAACAAAAAGGGGAGAAGTGAAGAATACAGAAGACATTCGAAATAGAGAAGGCTAGAAGGAACAAAGCTACAAAAGGCAATCAGGTTAGAGATATATAGACATGTCTTATTTTTATGGCTATTGTTTTTATTGTAATGGATATGGTCACAAGAAAGTAGAATGTAGAAAAAGAGATAACAATTTCAAAAATAAGGAGAAGAAAAGTCAAGTAGAGTCAAGCAAAAGCCACAACTCTTTTGCTCATCTATCACGCTTTAATGAAGAGACCATAGTATGCTACAAGTGCAACAACTTCAGACACATAGCTCGATATTGCAGAAGTGTGTTCGAGTCAGTCAAGAAGGATCAGAGGTTCAAAACTCCATTCATCAAGAAGAAGGATCAAAGTTTTAAAGCTCCATTCATTAGGGAGAAGGTTCAGACATGTTCATGGCAGAAGAAACAACATGAAGATTCTATGATGGTGCAAACAGCTCTACATGTGAGAGGTAAAGATCAGCCATGGTTAATTGATAGCGGATGTTCGAGGCATATGACAGGTGATAAAAGTAAGTTCATTTCTCTAAAGAAGATAAATGGTGGTACAGTGAGATTTGAAGATAAAACCACTGCAAGGATAGCCGGAAAAGGTACTTTGAGTTTGGATTATGGTAGAACTAAGACTAAAAATGTTTTGTATGTAAAAGGTCTTAAGCATAATCTGTTGAGTGTTAGTCAAATTTGTGATCAAGGATACACATTAAGGTTTCATGCTGAAGGTTGTGAGATTAGAAGAAAATATTCAAATGAGTTGATTGTAGATGCTCAAAGGATAGGGAATAATGTATATGTTTTGTCAGATATCTTCTCAAAGGCACGATCAAAGGATACATTCAAAGATCAACGAGAGGAGTTGGGAGTAATTTTTATTACTTCCTGCCATTGATGTTCAACATCAAGTGAGGGGGAGCTAAGTGTTAGCTCTAGGTAGGCCCTTTGCCATTGATGACAAAGGGGGAGAATAACAGGTACAGGTACAAGTGTAGAAAATAGGTACAGGGAATAGGTACAAGTTGCTACAGTAAGAGGGAGTTACTGTATGTTTTTAGATGATAGGACGTGCAGGTGACAGGATGTGGCAATTTCAGGATTGAGGTTTCCATCAATGACAAAGGGGGAGATTGTTGGAAATATTGTCATTGATGTCAAAGGTTTAGTATTATTGGTGATAAAGGCCCCATTGCATTTAATGTTGTTTATCTTGGCTAATATGAGTTAATATTTATTTAATATTAACGAATATATTTTTGGTTGCATATGAGACAAAATAAGGGCCCATGGAGAAGTGGAAGAGTCATGGGATAAAGACAAAAGAAGGATGGGATGCATTTTTCCATGAAGAGTCATCTTGGGGAATACCAAGAGTCACCAAGTGAAGACAAAAAAGTAAAGGGCAAATTTCTCATGAAGGGACACTTTGAGGAATACCAAAAGTCACCAAAGATAAGGACAAAAGTGGGAAAGATGTTTTTGGTCATGAAGGGTCACCACATGACTTTTCAAATGCTTGGATATGAAAGGTCATCCAAGATTGGTGCCATTTTCCATGAGAATTGAAAGGTCACAAAGGGGGTAGGCCATAGGTCATTTGGAAAGCTATAAATAAAGGCTTGAGTAGCCATTTGTAGTATGGATGTGAGAGATAAATATGATTTGTATTTGTTATATCTAGCTTATAAGAGCAAATGTGAGAGAGGAAGGAGATGTTGTATTGATCTATCATTTGTTGAGATAACAACATTTAGAGATAGGTGTGTGGTATATACAAAGGGGTTGGTGCTCCTATGGGTTGGTGCTCACGAATTGTTGCTGAGTTGGTGCTTGGCAAAGAGGTTGGTGCTCCTGTGGGTTGGTGCTCACGAATAGGTGCTGGGTTGGTGCTCGGCAAAGGAGTTTGAAGCTCCTATGGGTTGGTGCTCACAAATTGTAGCTGAAGTTTGTACTTGGCAAAGGGGTATGGTGCTCTTGTGGGTTTGTTCTCACAAATATATTTGAGATTGATTCTCTATGGTTTTTCCCACATTGGGTTTCCATGTTATATCTGGCATCTCTCTATATCTTGTGTGGATGTTTATTGTTTGAGTTTTATTGCATATATTGAATGTTTGATTAAGTGGAATTTGGTTGAATGAAAGATTTATAAGATATATAATATACTGATTCACCCCCCCTCTCAGTATATTCCGTGCTTAACAAATATTTTCAGGGGAAGATGATATTGATGCTAGAGAATGGTGGCTCCTTTTGGAGAATCATTTTACAAAAACTTTTGGGCAAAGACGATTAACTCCTTTTTTTTCTGGGCCTGCACTAGATTGGTTTGATCAGTTGAATTGTACAGAAAGGTTTTCTTCATGGAAAGATATGGAACAGATTTTTTTAGATCGATGGACTATAAAATAAGAAGCAGAAAAAGAAGAATTAGTAGAAAAAGAAGAAGAAGAAATAGAAGAATCAGTAGAAGAACAACAAGAAGAAGTAGAAGAAGCAATAGAAGAAGAAGTAGATGAAGAAAAAGAAGAAGAAGAAGAAAAGAAGGGTTCAAATAATTTGGCTCCAAAGAAATCCGAGTCAATTTTTCAATTTCATGGATACATTCAAAAGAAGAAGGTAGTTGTGTCCATAAACCCTACCAGCAAGTATAACTTCATTAACATGAATGTGGCTAAGCATCTACATGTTCAAGCAAATAATATCAAGGAGGTTCAAGTAGATGGTAAGAATATTTCAATGTTTGAAGATCTGAAGCTCATTATGGAAAAATATGTTTTGCATTTAGATTTTTATGCTTTGGATATGGATGATATGGATATAGTTCTTGGATATCCATGGTTAGAGACTTTGGGAACAATGAATATCATTGTTCAGAAAAATTTCATGAAGTTTTGGTATAAGAAAAAGAAGATCACTTTAAAAGATATCATAGTGAAAAAGGCACCAATAACAATCCAGGTAGATCATAAGGATGAGATTGAAACAGGTGATGAAGATCATGATGAAGATTCAAATGATATAGATAAGGACACACTACAAATGAACAATTCATCTACTCAAGAAACAAAGAAGGAAAAGGTCGAAGAGGTAGAAGCAAAGGTGGATAAGGTCAAAGTATTGGAAAAGGTTGAGGTATATAGACACCCACATCATCATGAGAGGAAAGAATCATGGAACTAGGTGAGGAAGTGTCAAACAACAATCATTTTGTCTATACAGGAAATAAAATTTCCAATCATTATGGATATGCATGGAATCCAAAGAAAAAATACTATGGCACATGGAATGAATGGGGAAAACACTATGACTATGCATGGAAGAATACCTACTATGATCATGGTTGGAATAAGAGTAGCGTAATTGAATATGGTACATGGAATAAAAAGAGGAATAATTATACTTGGACACCAAAGCAGTATAATTATGATCATGAACGAAATCAGAGGAGCACAATACAATTTGGAAACAAGCTTGGAGAGCTATCACCTACCAAGATCACATATGGATGGCTAGATGATCGAGATTGGAGACAAGTGTGCAATGATTTGAAGCACACTCATTATTTGGTTTCTTCCTATGTTTTGGGGATGAAACATGTCAAGTAGGGAAGGAATGCTATGTACCTAGGGATATGATGTATTGATGTATATGGGTTGATGGAGATGCTGACATGTGGCACACATCCCCTTAGTTAGTTATATGGGTACAATATATTAGGATAATATAATAACTTGTGGAAGTATTACATTGGGTAATGGTTGGCCTACATTAGATTAGAAGGTTACCCATCCATGAGTTAGATAGATGTATATATATATAGGGGATAAATATCATGGTAAAGATATGAAGTAAGCATTGAGTCTTCTATTATAAGAGGATATTGGAGGTTGTCCCCTCAAAGAGACATTGTGGAGTTATTCCTTCCTAAAGGAGTATTATATGGTGTTTCCCTACCTTAAAGGTATTTTTGTAAATATTGTATATCAAGATCATTACAACTGGTAAGAGCTTCAGTTTTCTAATCAAAGATCAGTCTGACTTCCTATTCCTAAAATCACCACACGGTCTGCTTCTAAGGGTGTCCCTTTTGAATTCATTGAATTGCCTTTAAACTCAACAAAGTGACTGAGATTTGAGAGGACCCATCCTTATTTAGCAAACCACTTTCCCAAACCTGCTATAAAGAACACCTATGCAAGAAGGGCGCGATTACATCCTGTCATAGCTATGGCATTACCCTTTGTGACTTTTCGTGGTTAGAGTCCCTTGAATCTCTCACGTTATGACCCAATTCCAAGAGCAATCCTCAAAAGTGTGCCTCCATTTGATGGAGAGGGGCCCATTACAGTTATTGAACACATCAAATATATTGCTAACCTCTGTAATATTCACAATGTCACTGAGGAGAATATTGCAATCAAATTACTGGCATTGTCTCTCAAGGGCAAAACTCTGGACTGGTATGGGACTTTGACTATAAATTCAATCGGTTACTGGAATGAATTGGGCACTCACTTGACAGACCATTTTGGGGAAAAGAGCGACCACCTCTCACTTGTCGAGCAACTGACTACCATGAAAAGAGGCCCACATGAATACGTGTAGGATTTCAACACTCGATTTCAGAAGACATGGGATAGAATCCCCATTTTGGTAAGACTGACTCCTAGCTATGCTTTCCTTTATTACTTAAGAGCATTGAACAATGATATCACTATTATGATACAGTCCATGGGAGGACATGTGTTGGCTGCCACCTGTGAAATAGCTATAGCAATTGAAAATTATCTAGTGCACGTTGGGAAAATAGCTCCTAAACCCCATATGCCACTTTTCTCTAAAATGTTGCCTCTAATTTAGACCGTTGCTCCCACGTTAGCTCTTCTGCCTAGCATAGAAAAGCCAATTTCTACTCCATCCAATGAACTTCATGAAGTCAAGAGTCTGTTTCAAAATATGTCAAATGAACTTGTGGTTATTAAAAGGCAACAAGCTCAATGCAACCGACCAAACCAAGGATACCAGTAGTATTGTCAAGCTCCTAGACCCCCTTTCCAAAATTACAATCAAGGATAGGGTCAGCTTACACAGACCAGACCTTTTCAAGGCTACAATCTAGGTACCCCTTCATCATCCAAGGTTATGGTGCCCGTTCAAAATAATCTGGTGTAAGAGCAGCCAAGTAGTTTAACCATGGGATATGGTCAAGAGCAGGCTATTTATACAAATGAAATGATTGGTTATTACCCAAATGCACAAGACAATTAGGTAGCCACCCATTTACAAGGTTTTGAGGCTCTAATGCAACCCAACACAAGTAGTAGTCAGACCCAGCCTGATTCTACTTTCATGAATCACCTAGAAGGTGAATTCTTTTTAATCAATTATCTAGGTGCTACAGACAATTAGGCCAACTGTGTCGCAGCCAACACAAGATTCAAAAGGAGAGCAATGGAAGAAGCTCAGGCTACTACCCAAACATCAGTAATACCTTCTTCATCACATGTAAATCAAAAGGTCCCAAGCTTCAGACCGCCAGTTGTACCTTTAGCTCCTCGGCCTGCACCTTAGGCAATAAATAATTTCAAAAAAATTTGAAGGAAGGAAATCTTTGAGTCAATGTGGTTGACCAGATGAAGAAGCTGCACATGAATATCTTCTTGTGGGATTCACTGTCAATGCCAGGGCAAAAGGACATGCTACAAAAGGAATTACATGAGCTAAATGAACAAGTTGTCTCAACAAAAGCCGATAATGTTTTAATGATGAATGGATAGCCTTCCACTTCAAGTTAGGTTAGGAAAGAAAAAAAGGTTCCTCCTTTTTATGTGTCCTTGGTCATAGGAGATTTCTTGGTGCATAATTGCATCATTTATAGTGGAGCAAGCACCTCGATAATGCCCAAATGCATTGCCGATAATCTGGGTTTGAAATACAAAGAAATGACTAAGGGAGTCCTGCAGCTAGATGGAACACCATCAAAGATATTTGGGGTGGTGAGAGGTTTGAGCTTGACACTACATGCTTGCCCAACCTTCTTAGTTCCTCATGATGTGGTAGTGGTGTATGTCCCTCCTTACTTTGCCATCTACTTATCCAGGTATTTTACATCCAAGATAGGTGGCTACTTAGCAACGAATTGGTCTTACCTAGTTTTTAGAACCAAGTATGAGACTAAAGTTAAGATTGAATTCAAGCCACTCCATAGAGATCATTTGGACCATACTCGCTCAAGGCAACAAATGTTAGCTACACCATCATTGACCAAGAAGAGTTCCAAGTAGACCAATCTCCATTCTCTACCCTTGAAGGAGTTGTAGACCTGCTCTTAGATGAATGGGGAAGTGACAACTTCGAGCATGATCCTTACAAATTCACTGAGGAGGCAGGCCTTAGAATTTATTGCATGCATGAAGAGGGTACTTTTGTATCAAATCTGATGAAAGTGAGCTAGGAAAGCTTAGGTCTATGGTAGTTGTTCTTTGACGATTCAAGAAGTAAGTTGGGAGCTGGTGGTGGAGCAGTGTTGGTTTCTCCTTCAAAGGAGAGATACTTTTTAGCTTTCTGGTTCTAATTTTCCTGCACATGCAATGTTGCAAAATATGAATCCCTTATCCAAAATTTGGAGTGGGTGAGGAAAAGAGGAATCAAAGAGCTGTAAGTTTTTGGTGATAGTAAGCTGATTGTCAATCAGGTAAGAGGCCAAAATTTGACAAAGAATTCTTTATTGAAGTCCTACAAACATAGGGTATGGGACTTAGTGGAAAATTTCTTTACTTTCAATATTTCCTCCATTCTTAGAGAGCAAAACAAACGAGCAGATAGGCTGGCAGCAGTTGGTACCCAATTCGATATCCCTTAGGAAATAGGCTGAGACTGCAACTCACACCACTTGAAGGTAGTGATCCGACCCTCTATACCTAACAACATCACCAACTGACAGGTATTCAATAGTGATCAACAAATAACACTCTTCTTACAAGAAGAAGCTGAGCTTGCTACAAAAAACTAGGTTAAGTTGCAGCAACAATACGGTAGCCAAATTGTTTAGCTAAAGAATAATAAGCTCCCCAAAGGTTTATTCACTCTAGAGAGTATCTTCAATGGAGATGACCAGTTGAAAAGCATTAAGGCATGCATTGCAACGAAGGATGAGCATCATGAGAAGGTGGAGATATTCAAGGATAAGTTGCTTGCACTTGGGAAAGTGTGCACGGATTGTGAAAGGCAGGCCTTCATCTTGTTGTGCCAAGAATTTGCCGATATCTTCCCTTGGGAGTACAGTGATTTGAAGGGTTTTGTCCCAAGTTTGGCCTAGCATACCATTGAGCTAGAAGAAGGTGCTAGACCAATCAAGTAGAAACAGAGGCATGTCAACCTAATGATTAAGCCTCTCATGCGGAAGGAGCTCACCAAGTTGATTGAGTCCAGGATAATATTTCCAATTAAACACTCTTCTTGGCTGGCTAATCTTGTTTCTATCTAGAAAAAGAATGGGGAAATCAGATTGTGCATTGATTTCAGAGACCTCAATATAGTCTCTTTGAAAGACCATTATCCTCTCCCAAGCATGGAGCAGATCCTTCAAATGGTGACAGGTAGTGAGCGTTTCTCCCTCCTGGATGGGTATTTAGGATACAACCAAATTTTGGTGCAAGACTGTGACTAGCACAAGACAACCTTCACTACCATGTGGGGAATGTTTGCTTATAGGAAAATGCCTTTTAGACTATCTAATGTTGGTGCCACCTTCCAACGAGCTATGGACATGGCCTTTCAAGGCTTGATAAATAATACTATGCTGGTATATCTTGATGATGTGATAGTTTTCTCCAAGGAAGCGAGCCAACACATGAAACACCTCAAAAAAATCTTTGAGAGGTGTAGAGAGTTCGGTATCTCTCTCAACCAAGGAAATGCGTGTTCGCTATCTATGAGGGGAAGCTCCTTGGTCACATTGTTTCTTCGAAAGGCTTGACTATTGATCTAGAGAGAGTTCGCTCCATCTTGGAGCTGTCTTTGCCTAAGCACAAGAAAGGCCTGCAAAGCTTCTTTGACAAGATAAATCTCATCCAAAGATTTATCCTTAATTATGCAGAGGTGGTCAAGCCGTTGACCTCTATGCTAAGGAAGGGTGAAGAGTTAACATGGACAACATAAAGAAAGGACAGTTTTGAAGAAATCAAGCAGGCCATAACCCAGGCTCCTACTTTGATCAGCCCTGACTTCACCAAGGATTTCAACTTCTACACCTTTTGAAATGAAGAGGTAATCTCCACCATGCTTACCTAAGCAAGTGATGATAACCTTGAGCAACCAATTGCATTTTTTAGCCAAGGCCTAGAGGGTTTTGAGGTCAGATACATGTATGTGGAAAATCAAGTCCTGGCGGTCATACAGAGTCTGAAGAAATTCAGGCATACGCTGTCCAATAGTAGAATCCACCTCATGGTCCCCCATCCCGACATTAGGGATTTCTTGATCATCCAAGACCTGAATGAAAAGAGAGCAAGGTGGATCACTAAGGTGATGGAATATGATGTGGATATCAAGATCACCAAACTGGTAAGAGGAAGAGGCCTATGTGAGCACTTTGCTACAGACTTTAAGTAGTAGAAGGAGGACAACCTATTAATTCATGATGCAACTACAACAGAAGAACCATTTGTCATGAAGGATTGGACATCAGACATGAGACATTTCCTTCTCATTGGTGAGTGCCCGCAGGGCCGTAATAGGACCAAGAGGAGGTATTTTAGACTCCAGTGCCTCCCTTATGCCCTAATTGATGGAGTGTTGTTCAAAAGGGACCTCTCAGTAGTCTTTTTAAGATGCTTGGAATCAAGTCAGGCTGACAGGGTGTTGTTTGAGTTCCATGATGGGTCAGCCGGAGGTCATTTTGCTCCTAGGGCTACAACAACAAGAATAATGAGAGCTAGCTATTTCTGGCCTACTCTTTTTAGGGACACCCATGCCTGGGTATGCAAGTGCTAGAAGTGCACATTTTTTTATGGAAAGCAATGGTTGGTTGCTATGCCTTTACAACCTATTCAAGTAGAGCAATGATTCATGCAATGGGGCCTTGACTTCATAGGGATGATTAATCCTCCCTCCATTGCTGGACACAAGTGGGCCCTGATTGCCACAGATTATTTCACAAGATGGGTAGAGGCTGTTGCTCTGAAGGAGGCCAATGAAAGTGCAGTCCTAGATTTTTATGAGGACCTGGTGGCAAGGTTTGGGGTTCCAATAACCATAATCTTAGATAATGCATTAGCTTTTTTGGGAACTAAAATAGGTGAATGGGCGCTGAGATATGGTATCTATCTCAGCACTTCATCTAATTACTACCAATAGGGGAATGGGCTGGCTGAATCTACAAATAAGAACTTGATCAGGATCATCAAGTGAACCATGGAGGAGAATCAGAGAACTTGGCATGCCAAGTTGAAAAAAACCATGTGGGTAGATAGGGTCACCCCGAAGAGGGCAATTGGTAACTCACTGTACATGCTCGTCTATGGAAGGGAATCTAGGCTCCCTATTTCACTTGAGTTACCAGCCTTGGACCTCACTCACTAGCTACAATTAGAAGGAAATAGCATGGAGGTTAGGCTATGCGAGCCGATGGAGCTCTAAGAGACAAGGGACTAGGCTATGGCTTTTATGACCAGCCGCCAACAACAAATGAAGAGACACTTCAACAAGAAATCTTCATCAAAATGTTTCCCTAAAGGAGACATTGTCTTGAAATGGGATGAGGACCGAGCAAGCCTGGAAAGCATGTGAATTTTGATGCCCTACAGAGTGGCCCATACGTAATCACTTAGTGCAAATAGCATAACGCATTCCAACTCTCCAGGTTGGATGGTGAAGAACTGTATATCCCCGTTACTGGGATACATCTTAAACATTACCACTGATCCCCTTTTCCATCATGTATATATTTCCCTTGATTTTCTCCTATTTTCCCTAAGTGCCTTTCGCACATGTTAGTAGTTTTCTTAGTTTTGTGTGTGTTTTCATTTCCTTTTGGGGTAAATCTTCATGTTTGGTTCTTGAATCTATCGAGGCTATTGCTAATCTTTAAGTTACGTTCTGACTCCATGCCCAATGGACTTTAAAGCAACTAATTTCTAAGCATAGTAGGCATGCTTCCCCTTGGGAGTCACCAATTTGTTGACCATTTTTGGTCTAACAGGCCAAAAATCGGTCCCCTTCTTCCCTTATTGTTCTAGGCCATTTCTTTTTTGATTTTGCACAAGTTTGGCATTTTTTACAGACTCCACAATAATTTCTACGGACTTTACAAGCCCATTTCTATGGATTTTGCAGGTCCATTTCTACGGACTCTATAGATGAAGTTTCTATGGATTCTGCAAAGAAGATTTCTATGGACTCTGTAGCTGAGTCTTTCGGCACATGAAGAACCAATCAAAAGTGCAAGGTTTTACAAATCTTCTTCAGACTCTTGTCCGAATAAATTCATAAGGAAAGAGAGCTAAAATGGTTTAAAGACACTTTTCCTTAAGGTTGGAAAAGTGTTCAACATCAAAGTTCAATGACATAATCTTTCCAAGAGTTAGCATCTTTGAACCATTGAACCATTGAACTGGTTCAACGTTTTGGTTCAATGCTTTGGTTCATCGCTTTGGTTCAATGACTAAGTTCATTGGTAAAGTTCGGTCAGCTTGGTTCAAAGCTTGGTTCAACTGCAAAGTTCATTGACAAAGTTCAACTGCGAGGTTCAATCAAATGGTTCATCGATTTGGCCAAGGCTTGGTTCAACTATTTTGGTTCAAACATTCAGTTCGATGCCTTGGTTCAACAACCATTTGAACCATTGAACTGATTCAATCAAATGGTTCAATAGTTGGTTCAAAGGAGCGGTTCAACCAAAGAGTTCAAGAGAGCCTCCCGAAGGAAAAGTGCCTTTGTGAAGGGCACTTGGTCGACAACAACACCCTTCGAAAGGGTCATTTTCAGGAATCCCGAAAGGATTTTTTTTCAAAGGGCAGTTGAAAAAGGGGCGTAGAAAAGACTAAGGTAAGAAACTAATTCTTTTAGATTTTTATCCAAATAAATTCCTTCAAACAAAAAGTCTGAAGAAATTTGGGAAGCAAGCAGAAAGCCCGGGGAAGAACTCCGAAAAAGGAACAAGGCAATTCTTGCAGACTTTTTGTCCTTGGGAAAAAAATTCGCAAAACAAAGTCCATAGGAAAAGAAGTCGATGGAAATTCTGAAGGAAAAAGTGCAAGACAATTCTTGCAAACTTTTTGTCTATGGAAAAATGTCCGTAGAGAAAAGCCAAAAAGATAAAGGCCGTCGAAGGACCTCAAAGGGCAAGTGCCCTTGTGAGGGACTCTCAGCTGCCAAACGAAGGGCACTTCTTAAAATGCCAAAGAGAAAAGATTGCAGAAATTGCCAAGGATGGTGATGTCTTCGAAGCTGTCAACTTCAAGGAGATAGACTAGCCGTTGTTTTTTAAATAGTGATGAGCCTGTGAACGTCATTTTTACACCAAGAAAGCTAGAGTGTCGAAAGTGCCAAGTGGAAACCTCAGAAGGCTTTAACATGTTTTCTCTAAAAGAAATGGAATGCGTCACGTGTCCCCTATAGAGCTCGACGAAAGTTGATAAGTGTCAACACCTGTCATCTCTCCCTTTTGTCCTATGAGCACTGTGGTGGGCCCCAAATGAACTACTAAAGAGAGCAGAAGCGTCCATGCATCCTGTTCTACAGGACTCTCAAAAGGTGTTTGAAGCTTCTATAAACTCAGTAGACACTGCCACCTGTCCTGCCTATTTTAACAACGGAATGCACCACATGTCACTTATTAGAATCAACAGAAAATAACCAAGGCAAGTGGGAAAGACACAAACAAATTGTCAAGAAGGACGACGGACCCGAGGACGTAAAATTTATGGAAATGAAGTAGCTGTTGATCTTTGCAAACTTAAGCATGAACCCAAAGGAATTCAAATGTTTAAAGATAAAAGAAGGACCAAGTATAGAAATGGACAAAACAATCCAAGTGGCGAAAGAAGGTGTCGACTCAAGCAGTTACTCTAGCAGGTGATATAGTGTCTATAAATTGATCATTAAGAGGTGAAAATGGCTAACGTTACGACCCAATTTCTTCATTTTGCATTAATGATTAGACAAGCTGCGTAATCACCTTGAAGGAGCGGTCTTGTTTGTAGACAAATGAGGCGGCCCATAATTTCTCATATGATGTTTAAGCGGCTTGCTTTTCCCAATGATCAGAACACATATGGGTCATTTGTAAAAAGGGCACCAAAAGGCCTTTTTTCTTCCTCTATATATTGTAGACTTCTCATTTGGAGATGATATCTTTCACATTTTTAAGGCGAAGCCCTGGCAAATTTTCACCTAGAATCAATAAAAATGCATTTTTACCTCTATTCTGGTTAGATATCTCTGTGTGTGTCTGAGTGTCAGTCTTGTGTTTAGTCATTACTTCCTAATGCTTTCACAGGGTTGACACTAATGCATCTGGTATCTATAAGGTGCCATTCCTGTAGGTGACAAGAAGAGCTGTACCTGGAGCATAGAGACAGAAGGAAGTCATTACACAGTGTGCTTTTCCTACAACATTTATGGTGAGTCCCTGCTTCTGTGTGTTCTGTCAAAGCCTCCCTATTAAGCTTCCTGTAGTCTGGTCCTTCTCTCTTTTCACCCTCCATTATATATATATATATATATGTATGTATGTATTAACACTTATTGGAACAACTTAGATGCATCAAAGGGAGCTAGCCCTTATCTAGAGACTCTCCCCTCCAACTTTGCCAGTCCCACAAGTGAGAGGGGAGTTTTTGTTTTGACGTGTGGAGGGCAGGAGCTCAACCTCCTACCCAGGGTGCAATCCACTACGTCAATATGTACCATAGAGTTGATTTCATTACTGCAACAATATAACACTCATTCAGACTAACAAAACAAAGGATTCTATCGACTAGAGCTGTGATAAGAAATAAGGCTTTGTCAAGATAAAGGATGATCTGATTAGAGAAAATACATGTCTCACATAGACATGATACTTGAGTTGTGTTATTTTGGCTTGGTATTTATACCACAACATTATAATAGAGAGGTAGGTAGAGAAGAATATATAAGAATAGAGATATATTGTACAAAGGTTACAAATCAAAGTAACATGTACAATTGTGGTATAGAATATAGAGTGTATAAATATTTCTATTTGGCAGTTACACTAATACATATGAAAAAAGAAGATTTACAGTAGGAAATATTATGTTTTATGCACTGTGCATGCGTTATTGTAGATATAGACACTTTTTATTTTTAAATCAAATGCTAAGAAATCTAACCAAATACTAACTCTTACAAGACATTAGTCTCACTAAAGTTAACCTACTTAACATAAAACCCATTTATAACTAATAGCTTCAGATTTTATGTCAATATTTGGTGGCACCGCATGGATTTTAGTAAACTAATGTTCAGGGAGAAGTATCCTTTGGAGTTTGGTAAGTATCTATTAGCATAAATACAATAGTGATGGGAAGAAACACTAAAAAAATCATGCAAAATTTAAAAGAACATGTGAATCATTATCGGAAATCAAAATAACATTCTTTCAACCACTAAAAGAAGAATTTTGGGTCACTTTTGCACAATTATTGTGGCCTTGAATATTGTAGGAAGCCAAATATATGGAAGGGGTTCACATTCATATTAAAAAACTTATTCAATAGACTGCATAAAATATTTACTCACTCCAACACCTTGATACACCATTAACTTGGGTTATTGATCACTAGTTCAAGACAACTCTTGATTCATTTATCATAGTCTAGGCTATACAGGGTTGGACAAGCTTCAATGTTAATAAAGTTGAGTTTGTTGAAGGAGTAAGGAAACATTTCCTAAAGTTCCATTCCTCATCTACAAGTTATTTTTGGAATGAGGGATAGTAAGATAAGGGTAAGTGCACAAAGTTGGGGGACAAAAGTTAACCTACCTATGGACATGATTTTCCGAAAATTTTAGGAATCTGAACTTTTGTAGATAATTTGAGATATCAACACTCTAAATTTGAAGATGGTGTAATAACATGAAATGTAGAATTTTGAGTCTAGTTTCTAAAACACTAATTTTTAAAAAAATAGTTAAGTATAACTAGGTCAAACATCTAAAATTTTAAGAACTCCTATTTTTTTAAAGAAAATAAAGTAGATAGATGGTTCTATGGCACACCATTTTTGGAGAGGAATTTAATATTCTTTGAAACCCTTTGGGAAAAATTTAGATAATATCTTCTAGTTTGTGACCTATATATTTTTATATTTTTTCAATAAATACTTTTTTTTAATGAATTTTGAAAGTAAATAGATCCTAAAAATTGACAAAAAATGGATAGCCATCTATGTGACGCACCTAACTACCTCAAAAAAATTGAAAATCAATTTTTATTTTGAATGTGTGTAGAATTAGGCCTAGTTTGTGATCATATAACTTGTTTTTCACTTGGATCAATGAATCAAAAATTACATGAACATGTATAGGCATGTATGTTTGTAACATGTAGTGGCCTAAAAAAGGTATAGTTAGAAATCAACATAGTTTGAAACCTTATATTATTCTAAAAATTATAAAAATCATATTTTTAAGAAGAGGAGAGCATGCTTATCATGATGGTATTAATTTTTTGAATTTTCACATTGAAATTCATAGTGTATTTAGCAATCAAATTTTAATTTTGTTATTTTTTAATCATAACTGTCAGACTCAATTGTAGATTAATAGGTCCAAGCCTTAGGCTCATGAATCCAAGCCATTCCCAAGCCAAAAGGCATACTATTTGAATTCAAATTCAAATATCATGATCATGCTAATAATGTGATCATGTTATTAATGTGATCATGTTATTAATCACATTAGTAATGCGATTATGTTACTTAATAATGCGATCGTATTATATATTCATAACACCACAAAACTTGGATATGATCTTTACCTGAAATTTTATATGACCTTATATGTTCTTGAGCTCCCTAATAGTGATGTTATTTCATGTGATACATGAAAGGTCCCTAACCTTGGATAGTGAATTAAGGTGTTATGGTATCACATTAGACTTCAGAAAATTTATATTTATTTTAATATGTTGACTTGACCACTTATAATTACTTCATTTTAAGGTGTAACTCATTATACATTTTATGATATAACTTATTTTATCATGATATTTAATAAAATGCATTTTTTAAACTTATGGCTAAAATTTAGCCTTTGGAGTACCAATCTAGCTATGCATCTAAAGTAAATTGGGGCTATTTCAAGCCCCTTTAACCTAATTGCATGAATATGAAATATGATTTAGGGGTTGATCAAATCTAATTTCATTAGCTCGATTAAAACAAAGAAAACAAAATTTATTTATATGCAAGTTCTACATGTATGGAATGTGGTTTTGAGCTCAATAAACTTGAAGTCATTGGCTAATGAATGCAGACATCTATTAGTTCCATTGTAGAGGTAATTAGTGTCAAAATGAGCCACATGAGCATTTTTAAATTATATATTCAATGTGATTTGGAGTGAAATTAACCCTAATTTCATGTCATATATAATTAACCAAAGAGTGGATTCACTTAATTCAGGAGGCGTTTGAGGCCAAATTGAACCCCTTAAAGAGCAAGATATGATTCAGGGCAAAATTTAAAGTTTGATTCTATCATGAATTGATCCAAGTAGTCAAATTATGCAATTAGGAGCATGATTTGGGCAAAATTGAGCCCCTAAACCAAATTTATGGTTTAATCAATTGTATAACATGTATGCAAGATGTATGGCTTAACTGACCCTACTTTTATCAGAAATGCAAACATGTTTAGGTAATTATCACAAATCAATGAACAAACAGCTCAAATTTTCTTCAATCACCTTAGTTATTAGACCTTATATCTAATCTCATAAACCCTAAAACCTGTACCATTTACCTTAATCCTTAAGCCATAAGACCTAAACCCCAAACCCTTCAAATTGTAGACCCTAAAGCAATAAATTTAGTCCCAATTAACATCATTTATATATAATAAGAATTAGGTTCATAGGGATGAACTTGGTCAAAATCTCTCATTACCACAATTGACTTAATTTGCTCAATTTATTATGATGTGGGGGCTAATTGAGCCCCAAATCACATTCTTTACTCACATATCTAGGTTTAAGGAGCTCAAATTTGCCCTAGTCACTATCACGATTGTACTTTATATACGTTAAAAGCTATAACCTAAGCCCTAATCCCTAAATTCTAAACCATAAATATAAACTCTTTAAACTTGAACCAATCATTTTAGCCTAAATTAACATCATTTAGACTAAGAATTAAGTTCACAAGGCTCAATTTGGCCTAAATCACATGACTGATTACCCCATTTGACTACTTCACTCAATTTGCATGATGACATGTGGCATAATGAAAACCCAAAAAATACATTTTATAGTCATAAATGGGTCTAAGTGATTTAAATTATCCTCAATTATCTTTGTGATTGACCTTGTGTACCCTAAACTATATATACATTAAAACCTAAGCCCTCAACACTATACCATAAATTGTAAACCATAAACTTTCCCTATTTAACAATTGATTTAATCCCAATTAACACCCTTTGTAGTAAGAATTAAGTTCACATGGCATAAAGCAATTAGACATTAGATACAGGTCCTTAAACCTAAATCCTATGCCCAAATCCCTAATCCCTAAAACATAAATTCTAAGCCCTATGCCCTAATGCCCACTACATGCTGAAAACATACATGCCTTAAGATATAACTGATTTAATCATGAGATGTCATAAAATGTATTTTTTAAAGTTGTGGCCATAACTTAGCCTTTGGAGTACAAATCTAGTTGTGCATCTGAAGTAAATTAGGGCTATTTTGAGCCCCTTCAACCTAATTACATGATTATTAAATGTGATTTGGGGGTTGATCAACTCCAATTTCATTATCTCAATTGAAGCAAAGAAACATTATTTACTTATACACAAGTTCTACATGTATAGAATGTGGTTTTGAGCTCATTAAACTTGAAATCATAAGCTAATGAATACAAATGTTGATAGTTAAATTATGGAGGTAATTAGGGTCAAAATGATCCATATGAACCTATTTTATATTGTATATGATGTAATTTGGTGTGAAATTAACCCTAATATCATGTCATATATAATTAAGCAAAGAGTTGATTCATTTAATCAAGGATTGGACCTTAACTAACCCTACTTTTATTAAAAATGCAAACATGTTCAGGTAATTATCACAAATAAGTGAACAAGCAGCTCAAATTTTCTTCAATTACCTTAGTGATTGGACCTTATATCTGATATCTTAAACCCTAAACCATGTACCATTTAACTTAAACCCTAAATCTTGTACCATTTACCTTAAACCCTAAGGCATAATCTCTAGACCCCAAACCCTTTAAATTTTAGACCATAAACCCTAAATGAATAAATTTATCCCCAATTAACATCCTTTATATATAATAAGAATTAGATTCACAGGGATGAACTTTGTCAAAATTGCATCACTCATTAAACCACAATTGACCTAATTGGCTCAATCTGTCATGATGTGGGGGCAAATTGAGCTTAAAATCACATTCTTTACTCACAAATATAGGTTCAAAGAGATCAAATTTTCCCCAATCCCCTTCATGATTATACCTTATATACCCTTAAATCTATACCCTAAGCCCTAATCCTTAAATTTCTCGATCCCTAAACTCTAAACCATAAATATAAACTCTTTAAACCTTGGACCAATCATTTTAGCCAAAATTAACATCATTTAGACTAAGAATTAAGTTCACAAGGCTCAATTTGGCCTAGATCACATGATTTATTGCCCTATTTGACTAATTAACTCAATTTGCATGATGACATGGGGTATAATGACAACCCAAAAACACATTTTATAGTCACAAATGGGTCCAAGTGATTCAAATTTTCATCAATTATCTTTGTGATTGACCATGTGTAACCTAAACCCAAAATACATTAAAACTAAAGATCTAAACCCTAAACACTATACCCTAAATTGTAAACTATAAGCTTTCCCTATTTACCAATCAATTTAGTCCTAATTAACATCATTTATAGTAAGAATTAGGTTCACATGACATAAAGCGATTATACATTATATACAGGTCCTTAAACATAAACCCTATGCCCTAATCCCTAATCCATAAAACATAAATTGTAAGCCCTATAACCTAATTCCCACTACATGCCAAAAAAATACATGCCTTATAATATAATTTATTTTATCACAAGATGTCGTAAAATGAATTTTTTAAACCTATGGCCAAAACTTAGTCTTTGGAGTACTAATCTAGCTATACATTTGAAGTAAATTGGGGCTATTTCGATCCCTTTAAACCTAATTCCATGACTAAAAAATGTGACTTGGGGGTTGATCAACTCCAATTAACCTCAAATGTCATCACGATTATACCTTATATACCCTAAAACCTATACCTTAAGCCCTAATCCTTAAAGTTCTAAATCCTTAAACTTTAAACCATAAATATAAACTCTTCAAACCTTGAACCAATTATTTTATCCCAAATTAACATCATTTAGACTAAGAATTATCATTATAATTGACCCTATGTACCCTAAACCTAAGCCCTAAACACTATACCCTAAATTGTAAACCAAAAACTTTCCCTATTTACTAATCAATTTAGTCCCAATTAACATTCTTTGTAGTAAAAATTAGATTCACACATGGCATAGAGTGATTATAACTTATATTCATCATTAAACCTAAACCCTACATGCCTTAATCCTTAATCCCTAAACCCTATGCACTAATGCCTTAATCCCTAATCCCTAATCTATATTAAATGTAACATGATCACATTATTCTTAATATAGACAACACTTAATTCTCAATGTTAATGTTTAACCCCAACTGAGTATTAAGAATAACATCATCACATTATTACATAATACAATCATGTTATTTTTAATATATGCTTCTCAACATGTATGTTGAAGTAGAATATATTATAAAAAATAATGTGATCACAATATGTAATAATGTGATCTTGTTATGTAACGTGATGGCATTATTATTATTATAGACTAATCTCACTTTTCAATGTCTATTTTTAACCCAAATTGAGAATTCTATCTCCACAAACATTTTCTATGTACTTCTGTAGGACCTACAATACTTGTATACTTGACCCCACCTTTGAAAAGTTGTCAATTATCCTTGATGGGTGACGAATCAAGTTAGAGTAAGAATAAGATATTGAAGAACAAAACACTAGAGGAATTAGAAGATTTGAGAGGGAAAAACCAAATAGCATAGATAAGGAGTCAATTGACATTAATAAATTAAATAATTATGAAATTGACCATAATCAATTGAATAATGATGAAATTGACCATAATAAAATGAATAATAATGAAATTGAAAATAATGAATTAGATAATGTTGGAAGTTTACATTTAAATTTATGAGTTTTTTATTTTGTTGATGATGAGTCTATGTATGATGCTTCACCCCCACGAATGAATAAAATTTGATGGAAACAAATAATGATGAAATTAACTATCAATAAAATTTCATGGAAACATATAATGAAAAAATAAACAATGAATAAAATGTCATCCCACCTTTAAATAATGAAAGTAATAATGATTTTGAAACACCCTCTCAACAAATTCCACTGTTAACAACACTTGCAATAATTATGCGTAGAACTAAGGCATAAAAAAATGTCTGATCACCATTTAAGAACTCTGGGTCAACAAATTTGGGTTACTTTATTTCATAATTTGGATTATGATAGTCAAATATGTCAATTATTTGTTTCATTGATAAAATTGATTAAGATGAGACCTATAATATACACACTAGGACTAAGAACATCTAACATGGATGATGAAAGCAATGAAATTGTTGAAAATCTACATAATGCATATCATGTTGTAGGCCCAAAATCACACACCCAATATTGTAATGTTGCTTGATGTATGGTTACAAATTGTGCAGTAAGTGACTAAACAGGGAAAAAATGAATGGCTTCAAAAATAAGCGTAACACTTAATATAAACATAAAAATGTTAATGAAAGTAATTGAAAGATGTGAAAAACTTAATGAACCTAATACCAATGAGCTCTAGGCATTCTCTGGTAGACTTCTATGAAAATATAAGGTTATAGCCAACACTCTCAAAGAGTTACTTGCTCAATTTTGGAAAGATAATATAAGAGTTTTGTCTAATGCAAGAGATGTAGTGAAATAAAGAGTTGGTTCTCTTAACCATAAACCGCCTTGAAACATTGATTGGATATGATTCAAACATAATTGTACTCCAAATTTTTGGAAAAACATCCACAAATTTATATTTGTCAAAGATATTTTGAGATGGCCAAACCTTTTTATGTAAAAATAAAACACACACACACCATTTTTTATTGTAGGTAATATGTTGAATTTTCAATGCACTATGATATTTTTCACCATATTTGTTATACTTTGCATACTAAAAAAAAAAATTAGGAGTGTGGCATTGAATTGCCACCATAATCAGGTAGGGAATTTATTCCAACTATCTTTTTTAAAAGACCAGATGGGCAATTATTTTACAACAAATCATGTTTAAATGGAAATTGCAGCTTTTGTGGCAGATTGCTAAAATTAAAAAAATGTATTCATGAGGAGATTATAAGTGAAATTGAATAGGAATTAGTTGGTTTAAGCAAAATAGTTTAGTGACTTATCAAGTAAAAGATGGCGAAAAATCTAAAAGGTGTGAGCTTGTGACAAAGAAGATACATGTTTTTGAATTTTTGGTCAAATTTAGGAAGAAGATTGTTTATGAGTATGCAAGGCACACACACAGGGCTAGATGGTTGGATGAACATTTCAAGATAAGTAAGGATACATTCCCACTTGGTTTGATTGTTTCAATAGTTTGTTAAAAATTACACATTCAATTGCTAAATGGAAATTCAATCCCAATATTACAACTTATCACAAGTTACCATATTCATGCATATATCATTCATGCATGCACTTGATAGTACAAAGTAACAATAAAAAATATTAAGGGAGTAACATTTATATATCAGTGATGACCGATCACATTATTCAGAGTATGTGCAAGGTTTTTTATAGAAGTTCTATGAACAGTTGAGTCAGAGGAACATTACTTTCAATCAATATTACATTTAGTCAGACAATTACACATCACAATTCAAAAATGCATGAATGTTTTATTATTTGAGTAGGATGTACATTAACACTAGTGTATAACACATTTGGAGTGTCACCAAGGCTAGCCATGGAAAAAGGGAGTATGACGGTGCTGGATCATGTGTAAAAGAGCCATTTTAAGGGAGGAATTTAAATTTGAAGAGGATGTTCATTTGAAAAATGCAAAAACCATGGTTGAATGGAGTAATGAGAACATGTGTCATGGTGCTCAACCAAATTCTACTATTTATAGACATTTATGGTTAATAGAGGAAGAACACTTGGAAAAATATGATGATTTATGACTCTAACGGGTTTAAGTGACCTCCACTCATTTCATAGCTCAAATTCAAGTTCTTGGACTGTTCATATGAAACACTTGGCATGTTTCTATATTACATGCATGGAATCTGTTTGGAATGAGTTTCAGTCATAAGAGTGGGTGGATGATTAGAGTTCTAAACCTCTAGTTTTAATCAACACATATCAGGTTTAAACAACATTAAAACTTATAAATATGACATCATCATATGACTTTGACCATGTGTTTGATCTAGTGTAGCCAAGTATAATGTTTTTCATTATGTATAATTTATTCTCATTATATATCTTCATATTGTCACTAAAAATGTTTTTTATGATACAGGGCATGTTTTTTCAATTATTTAAGATGGGGATAATGAAGAGGGCACTAATTACTACTTGTGTTAGTGTGTAGAGAGAAATAAAAAATTGACTTCCCTAATTATAGATGGAGAAATCATTAACTATGCCAGTGGGTCAATGGTAGTCACTAGAACTTGGTTTCGATGATATCCTATAAAATATTCATATCAATGGTTATTTGAAGAGTTTGAAATACACAAGAAGATACTTCGCTATTATAATTTGATTCTTCTAATGAATATTCAAATATAAAAATATCATGGGAGGCTGTTAAACAGGAAACTATGAAAAGTTTGGGAGTCAAATGATGAATCTATTCTTGAAACTATCAAAGTTAGAGCTATCCTAGTGGTTCATTGGATTGAAATACATAGGTATGTTGAATTTTAAAATGTAGATATAATCAATTTTATCAAATGTTTTTAATTTTCTAGGTAGTACATATGAATTTCATTTTTAATTACTTACTAATAATTTTTTATAGGTTAGTGGTGCCAGATAAGCTTTCACCTTCACGTGGTTTACACTGTCAGTAGAGAATTCTATATTATTAAAGCTAAGAAAATATTAGGTTATACATGATAGAAGATTAGTTTATATGTGATTGAATCTCAAGAAATGACTTATAGGTTTTGTTTTACATGTGTTTGAACTTAGGCTAAAAAATTGCATTTTTCTTATAATGGGAAGGGCATTCTTGAGACAAAAATGGGTTGTGGGTTTATCGATTAGGCCTGATGGGAGCTCAAGAACCTAGTTTTAGACATTATCCATCCCCTCAAACATGTTGGTAGTGTAATTTTTTGGTCAAAAAGCATCGAAATAATAATTATACAACCACAACTTAAACTTTGACAACATTTGTTGTCAATGTTTTCGTGCTCCAAAACGGTAGTGAAAATGAGTGGGTGACAAGTTTATCGATTGAGCCTAATGGGAGGGCAATAACCTGGTCATAGATGTTAGCCACCCCCCCTAATGTGTTGGTAGTGTCATTTTTTGGTCATAAAGCATCAAAATAATAATTATGCTAAACTCTTGGCCTATAGAACATGTTAAAAGTTTAGTAAGATGAATTTTTGGTTGATTTGAGTTTTATAAACTTAGGTAAGGGTTAAAACATGTTATAATTACTAAAAGACTAATATAAATATAAATTTTAATATCTATAAACTCTATTTTTTGAAATTGACCTATTGGAGCAACAACTAGGTATATAGACCTAAAAACTTAAAAAGATAGAATTTGAGAATGAGAGCTCAATCTCTTAGAGACCTATAGCTGGTTAATTTCTTATAAGTTTTGACATCTACATAAATCGTTAAGTTTTCATAAGACATATCCAAGGTGTCTTAAAGAATATTTTTCAAAAAAAAGAGAGTATATCTAAGAGATTGGTGACTAGTTGAGAGCAAACCTAATGAGTAATTAACTAGTTTAAAAGAAGAATGTTTGAGAGTGGATTTTGAATCGAGTTGAGAAAAAGAGTGGATAAGTGAGGTTGGAAATATTCATGATAATAGAGCATATGAATATGACTTTCATATCATTCATAAATATAGAAGAACAAACTTTGAATTAAGTGGTATTAGGGGATGATAAAGGGTTTTAGCCAAAGATAGATCATTGTCTCATGAGTGAATATTCTATTTCAAGTCAATAAGGTTACCTTTTATCAAAATGAAGACATTATAGTCAAATTTAGGTAGATGTTCATCTTGCTAGTTTAGCAAAGATAAAGCTACACAGATGAAGTAGACCATGTACATGGTCACCAAAAGGAGTTGAGTGCAGTTGTAGAAGAGGTATTGATAGAGATTGGTGACTAGTTAAGAGCAAACCTAATGAGTAATTGACTAGTTTGAAAGAAGATTGTTTAAGAGTGGATTTTGAATCGAGTTCAGAAAAAGAGTGGATAAATGAGGTTTTAAATCTTCATGAGCTTAGAGCATATTAATAGGACTTTCATAGCCTTCTTAAACATAGAAGAACAAACTATGCATCAGGTGGTATTGGGAGATGATAAAGGGTTTTGGCCAAAGATGGATCATTGTCTCATGAGTGACTATTCTGTTTCAAGTTAGTAAGGTTTGATTTTATCATAATAAAGACATTATAGTCAAGGTCAGTTAGAAGTTCATCTTACCAGTTTAGTAAAGATAGAGCTATAAAGATGAATAAGTAGATCATGTACATGGTCACCAAAAGGAGTTGAGTGCAATTTTAGAAGAGGTATTGATAGAGATTACTCAAAAGAAGAGGGAAAATATAAAGGAACCATAATAATAAAAAGCGTGCAAGAAGTAGGCCTAGTTTTAAGAAAAGATAGTCAAAAAGGCATTAGAGCTAGGTGAAGGTGAAAGATTAGGTAACTTACAGGTATAGTTATTTGAGTGAGAAATTTGTATGGATTTATGAATGATTTTATGTCTTTGCATTATACAAGTTTGAACATGATTGGTTATGGGTTTTAAGTGTAATCAAATTATGTTAATGATCAATTGAAAATTTGCAAATGGGTGATGAAAAATGCAATATAGATAAGAGTGTCATTAGTCATTTCCACTACACACAATGAAATAAAAACTTTAATTTAAAAAAATATGGGAGATCCAAGGTTTATAGCATTGAAAAGAACAATTTTTTAATCCTCATTTGTGTACAACATTAAATAAAAGATCCAATAGATAATAGTTTGAAAGATCAAAAAAACACTATACAAGAACACACAATGAAATAAAAATTGAATATAAATTAGATAGATTGCCATGATAGGTATACAATATAGGCACATGTGTACAATGTCAATAATACATAGATTTCCATGATAAGCATATAAAAAATTACATCTACCAACATAGTATCTAATGTTGGGTGAATGTCATATACACACATACATTACCAAAAATACGTAAGTTGCCATATAGGTATACAAAAATCCACATCTCATGTAAGATATGTTATTCATCATATAACCTCCCTCTCTTTGACTTTCTTGAAGAAGACTCTCCCTGGGATGCCCTGCTAGTAAATGGAGACCCCTCTAATGCCTTGGATTGCTCCACGATCTGACTGTGGCTGCTATGCTCATGGCTCACTTGCATTTGAACCTATTCAAATATAATTATTATTACAAAATTAACATGAAATAAATTCAACCAATTTTTAAGAAATTAATTTTAAACTAAAATAAAAAATCATTTAAACATGCACTTACTGCAAGCTTGTGGTCCTACTCAATATATTTTTGATGTTCAAACAAGTCAATGGTAGGATCAACTGTTTGAATAGGCATCTAAAATATAGGAGAAACATGAGAAGTTTCCCTACTAATCATTTGACTGGGACTAGCAAATGTCATAGGACAATCCTACATACATAATACATTCACATAAGTTATATTTGCCCTAATTATGTAGTAAAATTATTAAAATAAGTCTCTTTTTACAATTCAAAATTACAAGTTAATATATGCATTTGTTAGCACCTATGTAGATGACATTATAGCAGTAATGCCTATGTCTATCTCAGCTTGTAGATAGGGAAGAGTGTTTACTTGAGCCATCAATTATTTATGTAAACAAAGTCTCACTTACTTTTATATAAAGTATCAAATATTTATATGGCAAGTTTTTCTCAATGCAAACCCATATATATATATATATATATATATATATATAGCAGCATATTTCAACGTTCATATCATGAAAAGACAATGTAAACCAAGAATCATGGAAGTGTAACTGGAATGCAACATGCAATGGCCAAGAATAACAAGTAGTTTACATGTTGGAGGTAATATAGAAATTGTAATACATGTAGGAAGTGCGAGTGGAAGAGTAGGAGGTGGAAAGAATAGTAGCACTTCAAGAAGGTAAAATTAGGGAGAGAAAAAGAATAAGAGACATATCAAGAACTCTGTCTTAACTTGTAAAGCTTATTTGTATAGAGTAAGATGTAAATAAGTGTCTAGCATTTTATGATCAATCATGTGGTCTTAATATATCTTGTTAGATAAGATTGAAGTCATTAGTCTATAGGTTTAAAGAGATGGAACCCAAGTTTCAATACTTTGTCTTCATGCACAGTTAGAAAGAGGAGAATATAGTCAATTTAAAGTGTCATTATAAATGATTTAAAGATGAGTAAGGGATATAAGATATATATAAAATGAATGTAAACAAATTGAAAATCTCAATAATATTGAGAAAATAAAAAATACATGGCAAGAATATATACAACCCAATTAGTAACAATTCAAAGTTTGCATAGTCATAAAGAAAGAACATATAGAGTTCTTCGAAATAGAGTTGGGGATTTAAGGTATTGTGAATTTTATGGGATATTTTTTTTTCATGTGTGGGATTCTTTGAATTTATATAAAATTAAGGTAAAGGGTCTTAAGGGTTTTTTCCTGTCCTATTTATTGACATAGTCATGTTGGATGGGTACAAAAATTCTATAAAACTACATGTTGGGAGTGATTTAGTATTGAAAAAGGAAAAGTAATAGTTTGAGAAGATGCATGGGGTAAGGGTAGATCCATTTCAATACTTAAAATCTTTGATAAGGGTCAATAGGTCATTCTACCTCATTTATTATCCTCTTGGGTAGGTGCAAGACCAAGACAACACAAGCTAGGTTTGAAACTAGAAAACAAGATAACAAGTGATTTAATAAATAAAAAGTCATTAAAATTTGTGGATAGTTGATATTATATAAGAGGAAGAGTATTTTGAAGGTTTAAAGTTGATTTTAGTCCATATGGTATAGTTTCATAGTCAATAGGCTGAAATTAAGCATAGGAGACCTAATTAATCCTGAGGGGTGTTGAGTCAGGTGTTCTCCAAAGAAATTTAAATTATGAAAGTAAATAAATGAGATATGTGATGTAAAGGGGTATCTGAATGTGGGTTTTGTTTGGTTGGGAGCTTTATAGTTTACTCAAAACAAGGAGGTTTGATTCAAAAAAGGGCTAGTAGAAGGAAGGTATCAAAGAGGAAGAATAGTTAAGTGAAGAGTTGAGGCTTTGGGGTTTTGTGGAATGGTTGGATGCATGAAATGAGATGTAATTGAGTAGGTATATGGTATTATGATTATTGTGGAAGAGTAAAATCAAAGTAGTATGCATACCTATGAGAACACATAAGAACATTGTAAAGAAAAGAACAAGGATAAAGAGAGAGAACATGAAAATAGAGTATGAACTAAGAAGGTTGATGTTAAAAGGAAGTATTACAAAGTTAGTTGATTAGTAAAATTAATTCAAGTATATACAGAGGATTAAGTGAATATAAGGAGGCTTAAGAGCCATTGAGTAGGTAAGAGTGAACAAGAAATACCTAGTAAATGCAAAGTAATCAAAGAGATAAAGAGGTTGAAGACAAAAGACAAAGAAGGACAAGAAATGATTAGAGTTAGGTATTTGGTAGAGCTAAGTGTGTGTTTCCATCCATATCAAGGAATATTGTTAGAACCTATGCATCACAATACTTTATAGATAAATTTAACTTAAACTTACAAGGCAAAAATATATAGACTAAATGTATATAGGGCATAATATTAACTATAAATTTTAACTCTATATAAGTAACATGTGTTGTACTAGTAGAGACAAATGCAATAGTGGATGGGCCAACAACTAGATCCAAAAATGTAAACAATGATTGCATCAAATCAAAGGCTGTAAATGCCAATTGTGATGATGAAGGCACTATCACCTTCTATGACATATATATTATTCAATTTCTACTTAAATTAATTGTTAGCTAAATTAAATTTACAAATATAACTTAAATTTAACATGACATTTATATAAAATATACTTGCATCTATGTAGTGGCTGATGTCTGCACACCAAATGTGTGTGCCAAAGAGTCATCACTCATAAGAAAATTATTGAAGCCCTTTGAACCACCAATGCCATCATCATAAGAAGGTCTAGTGCACATAGTTCCACAAAAACTATAAGGGTGGGGTAGGGTATGCACACTAGGTGGCATATCTATAACATCAGTCTATGAGAGCCTACTTATATGATGAATGAGTATATCAGGGAGTGAACTAGGAACATGTAAAGTGTTGATTTCCATGACCCACTAAACTACAAAGGAGATCTCAAGCTCAAGTGGATTTTGGATAATGATCCTTACAGATTGATTAAGTGTATGATGTGCACCTAGTTGATCCTATACACATCCTTTCCCTTAGACCTAAAACTCAATATAATCAAAATAGTTCATATTCTCATTGAGGACAAACTCACAGTAGAGTATCCTCAAAAAATACAATGGGACCTCATGGTTATTACATAGTGGATAATCAAACACCATCCACCATCGATCCTAAAAATTGGTTGTGTTTAAATTATGTTGGGAGTGATGGATTAGAAAATCTTTAGTGGTTATTAGAAATGGTGCATTGGTGGTTGGGTTAATGAATAAGACACAAATGGAGGGTTTTGTTATTTATTTATTCTTAACCTCAAGTGCTGATAATTTTTTTAGCATAATAAGTCATATAACTATTTTGATATGAAGCCCATCTATCAATTTGAATCATTATAGAGTCAATTTGACCTAATAATGTCTATAGGGAATTGGCTAGATGGGTTTTGGTGGAAGTGGGATCCCTCATTCTCCCAATTAATTCTTTAATTTCAATTTTATTTTCCATAATGTTATCAACTAGACTCCCCTAACCACCTGACAGATTTTGTGTACCTATAGGAGGATTAGGTGGAGGGATAGGAGGAGGAATAAGAGGGTTTTGTGGAGGGTTAGGACGAACAAGAGGGTTCTATGGAGGGTTAATAGGGTTAGGCAGAAGAAGAGGGTTAGTAGGATGGGTTGTTTAATAAAAAATAATTATCATTTTAAATTACTAAAAATTAGGGTTAAACAAATAAAATAAATAAAAATTACTAAAATCTAGGGTTAACAAGTGTATATTTTTAGCACTTACCTCTTCTGCATGGTGGCATCATCTATTAACAACTTTCTAGGATGAATTTAACAACTTCCTGGTAAGTATTTATCTGTGTCACTGAAAATGTGATCACTAAAGGCGAGGTTAACAAGGGAAACTCAAATACAAAATGAGAAATTTTGCATTCAGGTTTCATTTTTTATTTTTTTGGTGACACATGTAACATGATCACATTATTAATGTGATTTCATTATTGAAAATAATAATAACGTGATCTGTTAATAACGTGATCACATTATTTAATAACAAGATCACATTATGGCTTAGTAATTACCAAACCATAATTTAAATAACATGATCATGTTAATTAAATAACACAATCACATTATTTATTAACATGATCAGTTTACCTAAAATGTCCATGGAATTATCCCCCAACTCTGTGCACTTACCTAGAAGACAAACGATTCCTTTAGGGCCATGCACATAAGGGATGGCATGTAGAAAGAAGGGGGACCCTCAAAAGATTCGACTACTTGAAATATCTAGTCTAAACAATTGGGAGGGGTTAACTAAGCTATAGTGGGCTACATCAAGTAAAAGTAAGTTAATTAAGAAGAGAAGATATAGTAGAAAGAATATAGATTAAAGATAGTTGAGAGAAAATGGTGAATGAGGAGATAAATAATCAGATGGAGAATGAGAGAATTTAGTCAAAAATTATGAAAGAGATATAAAAAGGTTAAGAGAGGAAATGATGTGAGAGAATTCAGTCAAAAATTCTGAAAGAGATACAAAAAGTGAAAGAGAGGAAATGATGATGAGAAAAAATAAAATAATAGAGAAACATGATTTAGCCTCGACCAATAGAAGTCTTAGCATTTGAAAATATTTATACTATCCCTCTGTCAGAAATGGATGAGTTAGTATTCACACCATAGGAAAGCACAAATAAAGCTAGTGAAAAAAGTAGAAAATAAGAAATGTTTTATCATACACTGGCTAAGGTGATGAATGATATGTGACAAGGATTAATAGAGTTTGTTGTTTTGTTTAGAACACCCAAATTATTTCAAACCATGGGTGCAAAAGACCAATTGGTTGAGAGTAGTTTGGCCCATAGTAGATGAGGCCTAGAAAGTAGTAGATGAAGAAGTGATGAAATGATGATTAAGATAGGAGATGTTAATTACATAGTAGAACCAAGAGAAGATATATTATCCATAGAAATCATCTTGATAGTAAGTGATAAGCAAGAAAGTTTTATAGATAGCATACAATAATAGATAGAAGAAAATAAAGATGATAACCTAGAAAACAAAGGTGATTCAAATATAAGTATTGATAGTCATAATAAATAAATACCAAAGAGAGATAAGGAAGAAGACAATTCCATAAAAAGAGGATTAATTAGTGAAAATATGGGATAAGAAGTCCAATTAGAGATATAAGATGAGGAAGAAGAGATTTAAAGTGATACAAATCCCCTGAACCCCAATTGTAAGAGACCCCAAGAGAAAATGAACCCTTTGGACCAATCATCATCCTCCATGCCACTTCATATTAGATTTGTACATCCATTTCTTCAAAGAGATATATTTTTTGGAGATGAGGTAGAAAACAAATATAAGAATCACAAGCAAGAGATTAGCAATATGAGAGAATTTGTAATTAATTAGATGGAAGTATTAGGATGAAGGTGCTTTCAAAAGAATGGCAAAGAGATAAAGGTCATAACTGTAACTTGGTTAGACAATAAAAAGATAAGTAAAAGCAAAATTATGATAGTACTACAAGAATAAGTACATCAGTAAATCAAAAGAAAAACAATACTACTCCTAGCAATAGTACTCCTAAAACATCTTAGAACACTAAAATTATGTAGAATATGATGAAGTACTATTGTCTGGCAAAGACATGAAAGATGTAGAAGAACATCCATTCATATTAGACTCATATTAGAGGAGTCATAATAGTAATGATGAAAGGGTAATGTTACTTGATTTTGTTGGGACATTAAGAGATGATACACTTAAGTCGTACATGAAGACTTACTCAAGACATGCCACTACATGGGATGATGTCCATAAAAAATTTAAGGGTGATTTTCACTACTTAGATATACCAATAAAGAGTATTAAAAAAATGAGGGAACTTATTCATAAAGAGAAGGAATCTATGAGAGATTATGATTAACAGTTTAAATCCATAATGTAAAAACCAAAGGATCCTCTAAATGGAAAAAAAAAGATAAGTGGTTTATGTCTGGATTAATTCTTTATCTTTGTGCCAACACGGATGGAAAAAATTTCAATACATTTATGGAGACATTATAAATGGAATCAAGATTAGAAGCATAGTCCTGGAGAAGAGATACATATACCTTGTTAAAAGACAATGTGGAAATATTACAATTGGAATTAGAACAACATAGAATAAAACACGAGATACAAACAAAAGGAGATGATTTTTTGGTACCACATAATAAACATACACTACCATGGCCAAGAATTTGGCCGATGTTTTACTGTGTGGAGGTCAATTGTAAGATAAAATGTCCCCATAGTGATAGGGCAAAGAGAGTAGCGACAATAACAATGACACAAACATAGATATGAATGACACCATCAATTTAGTAAGCCATATATGGTGAAAATATTTATTATGAAATATGTAGAGTCTATGATCAACATCCACATCATGTATGTTGCACCCCTAAAAATTAGATAATGCATTGTAACAACTATGGGTTAGTCAATCATTACAATCATAATTATCTTGCTATAGATGCATTTATGAATGCATTAGATAGTATTAGAAGAAAAATGACAATACTATAATAAATTCTATCACCAAAGCTATCTATAACCAACACTAACATATTGTCCTATGGCAAAACATATAAAACCCTAATGATAATTCAAAATACCTAGCCTCAGTACTATAATAACAATCAAGGGGGTTATAGAGGTGGCGACTAAGGTGGTTACATAGGAGGATATTATGGTAGGGAAAATTACTAAGGTGGCAGAGGATATAATCAAAATTACAACCAGGGGTATAATCAAGAAATACTTCTTCCAATGTGTTATAAATATGGAAATATTAGGAATATTGGTAGGAACTGCTATGAGAAACCACAAGTGGAGTGTGGATTTTTCCATGAAAAATAAACCCATGATTCATTTTCCTATCCCAAAGCAGAATAATTTTACAAAAATGGAGGAACAAAAATGGAGGAAATGGAAAAATCTCCACCTATAAAAGTATATAAACACTTACAAAGAGTAAAAAAGGGATAGGACATGAAAGGGTGGTGCAAATAAATTCATCACAAAAGAGAAGAATATAAAATAATAAAAAAAGAAGGAAGTTCATCTTATAGGGCAACCATGACTAAATAGATTAAACAATCTTGATAAACTATAAAGGATCAAAAGGAGTGACTATGGAAGAAGGCTCTACACATTATGCATGATAATTTACCACCGTTAGTAGTAATAACCACTAGAATTGGCTTAAAAATGAGTAAAGGCAAAGAAGTGGCCATTAATTCTAGCATAGACTCTTGACACATATGTGGAAGGGGATAAAGCTAATATCAATGAGCATGATAGGATTATTGAAAAAAAAAACTAAAAAATAGGATAAGGATCAACTTAAGCTGACTTACTTTGATGAGGATAAGATTAGAGATTTAAAAAGAATAATGAAATGGGTTGAGAAGCAACACCTTGTAACCAAACTTAATCATATTTGTAAGTATTGTAATAAATAACAAAGAGAACATCACATACAATGAATGCAAAAAACTAAAAAGATCAAGCCAAAGAAAAATGTTTTTAGAACAAACTGAAAGTAGAAAAAGACTGCCGTTCTTTTAAATATCAAAATAAATAGCCAAGAAATCAAGAAAACACTATTAGACCTTGACGCAGACACAAATGTCTTATCATAAAGCAAATAGGAACTATTAGGGAAACAATAATTACATATGGTAGCATATGATATTGCCATGGCTAATGGTACTTTATGATCACCCATGACACCCTACAAAATGTTGAAGTTGATTTTATGGGAATAAAAAAGAGGGTAGACTTTGAGGTAATTGATATGTATATTATCAATTATCCAACTTTATTAAACTTAAAATGTTTTATGGATAGTATGACTTATTATAATCAGAAGAAGAATAAATTGCATTTAGAAATAAGGGTTAATATTCCATTTTTTAATGGAGGCAAGAATGATAGTGACATGGTTAAAAGAACTATGGCTAGAAGATGAGGATAATGAATTTGATAACCTTGTTGGTGTGTATAATTTGAAAAAGATTATAAAAATGAAAGATGACCTAAAACCTAATGAGGACAAATATCTTATAGTATAAGATGAAAGAGAAACACCCTTATAGGATGAAATTAAGGCCTTCATTTATGGTGAGCTAGAAACCACAGTGTGGAAATTAAGTTGTTTAAGGAAAACACCTCACAAAGTGAAAATCACCACTACACTAGAAAATTCATTATTACAAAAAAAAATATCGCCTTATAGAATGAGCTTTATATAATAAACTACCTAAGTTTATCACGATAGGACTGGTCAATGAATACTTATAATAGATGATGAGAGTTTTCCCATAAGAATAAATAAGAATTAAATCAATCAATCATACACTAACCATTACTGACGCAATATGGTGGCACACCCATAGAGAAACTATCTATACTTAGAAAACCTTTTGCATGCTACTTATAATATAATTAGAAAGTTACTTTCTAGAAATAAGATGTTACACACGGGACATTAAACCATAGTGGTATGTTGAAACATGTGAAAAGGTATGGAAGGCAAGAGGGGAGACTGATAAATGCCTATGGGCAAAATTCTTCTTTTGGACATTGGATGCAATCCCCAAGACATCTTACTTAAATTAATAAATACGGAGGGAACCAATACATAGACAACATGAAAATGAATTTTTGTATAACTTTTGACTTCTGGGACCCAAAAATAAGAGTTTGTAGGGCATTATGAAAGATGAAAAGTTTTTTAGCTATGGAAGATTCATCTGCTAAACAATAATTCTCTAAAAAAAATGGAAGAAACATTGTTAGGACACACATATTACTGAGATAAAATTAGGACAATTGTGTGAGAATCACCAAAAACTGTAAGAAAAACCCTACAAATTAAATAACACAAGTATAGATCACGTTGCCACAAAATTACGAAGCAAGAAGATAGTGAGGAAGAAAATCCTAAAAATATAAAAGCTGATGTTGCAAAAGGAGAAAGACAACTTCTTGACACTACAAAAGATAAAACACAATATTTATACCAACCGCTTAAGATCATGGAAGAAAATATTGCCAGAGAAGGAAATCTAAAAAGAGTGAAGGTAGGAAATTACTAGGTAAAAGAGGAAGTGGAGAAGATTTTAGAACTATTGATGGAATTTGAAGACTTATTGCCACGTATTTATTGAACTCAAGGGAATTACGTAAGATATGGGTACTACGAATATTTAGTTCAAGGAAGACATCAAACCACTATGAAAAATGATCATATCGACTAAATCTTAATGTAAAGACAAATGTTAAGGCTGAATTGGATAAAATGCTAGCTAGCGGTATTATAACACATGTAGAAGATACCAGATGTATAAGTCCCATGGTAATATATAACAAGAAGACTAGTGAGATATGAATTTCATTAACTATTGGGAACTAAAAAAGGATTGTCTACATGACCCATTCCCAACACCATTCACTGAAGTTATATGGGAAAATGTTGTAGGTAGAGAAATCTATTACTTCAGTGATGGATTCTCAAGATATCATCAAGTCAAGATAACACTATAGGATAGACCAAAAATTACATTTTCCATATAATGGTGATCCTTCATGTACATAGTGATGCTATTTGGATTGAAAAATGCATTGGTTGTATCTAGCTGCATAATGGTAAATATGATCTGAGATTTCATACATGAGTTTTGAGAGGTATATTTAGATGATTGGATAGTTTATGGGTTGATCAAGGACCATGTATAGGCACAAAAAATGATGTGATAAAGATGTAGACAATTGAAAATTTCTCTAAATGTTAATAAATGCATCTTTGATACTTCCTTTGGAACTTTATTAGGCCTCATAATATGCAAAGAAGGATTGATGATAGATCTATAAAAAACTACCATAATCATCAACTTAACACCACCCAAAACACAAAAAAGAGGTTAAAACAATACTAGGGTGTATTAGATATCACCTTAGGTTCATAATAAACTATGCATCTATAAGTGCACCCATCAAAGAATTGTTGAAAAGATGGCATAATCAATTGCTAAATTGGTATAGACAATGTCAGGAGTCATTCGATACACTAAAGAATGAAATTGTAGATGTTCCCATCTTACTATTTCTATATTAGAAAATTCCTTTCCATGTGCATGTAGATGCCTCAAGAATTTCCATAAAATTAGTACTAGCACAACTATAATGAAGCATAGACCACCAAATCCCATTCACTAGCAAGAAATTGGCTAGGGTAGAAATAAATCATTCAACCACAGAGAGGGAATCACTAGTGATGGTCTATGTAGTACAAAAATTAAGACATTACTTATTATTAAACCCATTCATATTATTTATAGACCATGAGCGAGTCAAGTATTTGATAAATAGGCCCATAATACAAGGAAGAACCTGTTATTAGCTCATGTTGTTCCAAGAGTTTAGCTTTAAAATTATGGTGAAAATGAGGAAATCTAATAATGGACCTGACTACCTATCAATAATAACCACATGGGAGGATACAGGAACAATTGAGAATGAGTTTCCTGGAGTTCACCTCTTTTATATAGAAGCAATACCAAAAGACATGGAAGATATTACACATTTTTTATCTAGTAGAGAGTTTATGAAGGAATAAAGTACATTATAGAAGAAGAGGCTAATGATTCAGGCATTTACCTTCATATTGATTGAAGGGGAACTGTATAATAATGGGAGAAATGAGTTGTTATGGAGGGTAACATTACCACACAAGTGGTAAAATATCTTAATAGAAGTGCATGATGGAGTTGTAGGAGGGCATAACTCTGAGAGGCAACAGGGAAGAAAATATTGTCAGCAGACCTATGGTGGTCATTAGTATTCAAAGATGCACATAGATACATAATAAGTTGTGATATATGTCAAAGAATGGGTAAACCAAATACTAGAGATGAGATGCCTCTCTAACCCTTTTTAAAAATAGGTTATCTATTTCATAGGTCCAATTAAACATACAACAAGGAAAAACAATGTTAGGTTCATTATCGTTGGAACAAAATATCTCACAAGATGTGTAGAATCTATTCCAACAAAATATTCCACCATAAATACTACTATGGAATTTTTATATGAAAACATAATTACAAAGTTTGGGTGCCCTTTTAGCATAATGAGTGATCAAGGAAAACATTTTGTAAATAACACAATTACATAATTACTGAAACATTTCTTAATACAACATCATAGAATTAATCCCTACTATATGCAAGTAAATGGCACCATTGAAGCATTCAATAAAGTATTGGAGAAATTACTAACAAAAGTATGTAATATGGGAATAAGGTATTATTATACCAAGTTTCCAACAGTCTTATGTGCTTACCACACTACTTACAAATGATTGGCTAAATACTGTCTTTTTCCCTTTTTTTAAGGACTAGAAGTAATGATGTCAATGGATTAAATACTACCAAGTTTGAGACTTGTAGTAATATTTTGGATGAATAAGAAATATTCTATTCAAGAGAGGTTGTTAGAATTATAAAAATTGGATGAAAAAAGGTTTCTAGCAGCATATAACCAAATGTAAGGAAAGAGGCACCAAAGAGCATGGCATGATAGACATATAAATGCAAAATAATTTTAGATTGGAGATAAGGTTTTACTCTATGACAAAAAATACAAAAATCTAGGCAAGCTGAAAATAACATAGCTTAGGCCCTACATAATTGAGAATATATTGAATTTAGGTGCAATAAAAATATAATGCTAGTAGGCAATATCAGGGAAAGGTTTGTAAATGGAGCTTAATTGAAACCATACACCTAAAACTATGGTGTTAGGAGGTAAAATCAATAAATAGAATATGTGACGTGATGTTGTCCTTCCAACTGGGTGATATTTTGGTAGATAGTATTTCAGTACCCTATACCAGATGCTTAAGTTTTTGGTTTTAGATCATGTCACCTCCCCATTAGGTTGGAATTGTCCTCCCATATGAGGAAGTTGAATAAAGCTATTATGGTACTATGAAAACAACTTTCTCAATAAATTATTGTTTGATGTTACAAAAAAAAGGGGAACATATAAACAAACTCTTGAAGTAATACATGAAAGATAGAGACTAGACAATAAATAGGACAATCAACATATGCAAAACAAAGAATGAGACCGTAGTAGTAAAATTTCCATAGTAGTAGGAGCCTAAATAAATATATGAAGAAAAGTGGTCATAGTTTATTTCATATAATGAAAAAACAATGATAATAAAAAACTGATTATGTGGTTGATATTAATAGATATCAATAAGGAAGGATAAAATTCTAGAATCAAAACTTTCAAGAAAAGTCTCTACAGATACATGTTCTAAACCATAGAAAAAGATATCTTAGTAGCACAAAGAAACAAAGATATGGGAAGTGATAAAAGGGAAATTTTAAATGATGGTACTAAATACGTCATGATAGTAAGAGAAAATCATTATCCAGAATCAAAATGAATAAAAATTGTCTCTGTAGATACAGATTGTACACATCAGATAAAGATGTACTAATGGAAGAAAGAGATGAAAAGAGGGAAAATATAGACAATAAAATACTAATTTGAAGTAAAAAATAAGATATAGTGGTAAGACATAATGATATTAGATAAATATATAAACTTGAATTATTCTCCACAATTAAGAAAGTTGTAAAACACAAAAATATACATCTATAGTAGAAGCAAAAAATCAATAGTGATAGAGCAGGGTGAACATAGACTAATAGTAGTGAATTTATCCTCTGGATAATGAAAAATTAAGTGGATTAATCCATTAGAAACTAAAAACACGTAAATAGGTGAATGGTGGGAACTATGAAATGGGAGACAACTATCAAAATCATAATAAAGAGATAAGAACAAAAGAAATGCATGATAAAACATGTTATTTCATGGAAAAGAAAGTGAAATTGAGGAATGGACAATGATAATAAATATGATTTAATGCATTAGAATGGCTCAACACAATTAATTGATAGATCAAGAAAAGTATAAATTGATGGTTTGGCTAAACAAAGAAAGTACAAAATCATTTAGGTACAAATATTTTACAAAATTTTCATGCTAAAGTTTCATACCCTATTATCAACTATTGTTTTCAGTATAATGATAGATAATCCTCAGGTGGTTGGAGCCAAGAAAATTAAACAACCTAAGTATACAAAGCATTTAATCAAGTCTAAAAAATAGACACTTTGGGCACCTTTTCAAAGGTTTCCACCCTAGTCACACATGCAGATGATACACACAAATATATCAAGACACACTTCATAGAAATTGATCATATAGAGATAGAGTAAAAAATAAGTGTCATGCTATAAATAAACTCACAAACTCAAAAATTAGAGTACAAAAAATAATACAAAATCATCCCATGGCTGAAACTGGATGTATGGAGTCAATTTCCATACTTTGGTCTGATGTCAAACACAACTATGATGCCACTAAGAAAGGCACATGAGGATGTTCTCTACCTAGATCAACAATATTGCATTACACCAAAGGTGAAACAAATAGTTATTAGACTCTTGAGTGAAATACCCTCCACTCATAAGTATGATGGGAATAAAAATGTGATTATCAACTCCCTTACCATGATGATGGGCATAAAAGTGAATAATAGAGCTCTATTAATTCAAAGCATGAAGGATTTGAGAATCATATTTTCCATAAAATCCATCACTTGGAAAGTTTATTATATAAATAAATATGAATTTGCAATGATAAGGATCATCTACATTGCCTATGACATGATCTCCACTAGAGTGCAATACAAATTGGCTATCACTCTTTATGAACAATACATGGAGAACCTATGAAAAATCAAGAAAGGTAAAACTATTCATGATTTTTGTTACAGTTCCTTATTTCTAGTACTTGAAATGTATTTCACCCATACCATTTTGGGGCATGAGAGGAAGGTAAAATTAAAATTAGATACACCCATAGTAGCCCAAATCCTAGATACAATGAAAGGTCTCCTTGCATTATAACAAGTAGAAAAATTATTGCACTGGGAGAAGAAAATTAGGATTATGGTAGAGGGGAGATTCCAAATATCTAAGGAAATTGTTCATAAGTATTTTATAGAGGTTCAATTTATGGTAGATACAAATAACATTTTTATTAAACGCTTAATTAAAAAAGTTATACCTCTCCACCTATACCTTATGAAGTTATCGATGAGCAAATTGAGGTAGTCATCATTACATCTAGAAGTCTACAACTAGACCATAGGGCACAAATGTTTTTTAGTGAGATGGGGGAGGGCCTTCAATAAGAAGAAGAAGAATTAGAAATCAAAATAAGTGAGGATCCATTACCATTAGGGGGAGTAAAGGCATCTGAGCCTCATGTTGGTATCCACAAGTCCTCCATACCAAAGAAACATGTTATCGATTTGAGGGATTTTAATGAAGAGGAGGAAGAAGACAGGGACATGAATAAATTTGTGACCATAGACTTTACCATAGGTGAAGAGTGTGGAGAAGAAGATATGGCATAAAAAGGTACCCCACCTTACACACTTAGGAAGAGGAAAGTCTCACTTTGTGGATAATTTTCCTCAAAATCCATAGGCAGAATCCATACTATATAAGAAACTAGGATGTCCCCTACTACATCCCTCACCGTAGGCCAAACCCTATTACAGATGAGTGGAAGGAAAAGAGGAAGGAGACAATCACCATAGGTAAAACATAAGGGAAAGACAAAATAGAAAGTGGCCAAATCTAAAACCAAAATGACTTCAAATAAAGAGAATACTAAATAAATAGAGGAAGAAATAGAGAAAGAGGTGACTATTCAGGTCTCAAATATGAACACCCTCATCAGTATGTGTAACAAAAAATGAGGGATAATTAGAGTAGGGAGCTTACATAGAAATGTGGATTATGATATCCAAGGTAGGGTAATAATGGAAATTATGGATTACATTGAGTTGAGTCCATTCACTCTAGATGATGTTATACGCAGGCTCTTAGAATATTTACAAACCATCCTCATTTAGACCAAGGAAAGAAATAAAGAGACTAAGATCACGATGGAAAAATACAAAGAGGAAGTCTTATAAAAAACCAATGCAAAGTCCCCTCTATCTCTAGTAAACCATGAAAGATTGTGGAAACTCAAACAAATAGAGTTAAGATCCAAACATAAAACATATAGTTGTTGAGGCCTTAGAGAAAAGAAAACAATTGGAGACAACCAAGGCAATCAAGGAAGAAATGATCCAAAAGTGCAAGCAACTAGAACATGAACTTGAGAAACAAAACAAGAAAATTTAGGAAATTATAGAATTAGCCACCAAAAAGGCTAAACAAATGTTGGACAAGGAAAAAGTAGAGATGGAACAAGTAGAGGAGGAAGCAAAAAAAAAAGAACATGAGGATAAGAGAGTCACAGAGGAAAAATAGAAAAAAATTGTAGAAAAGGAGAATAAAAAGAAAGAACATGAAGAAAGAATTAAAAAAGAACATAAAAATGAAGAAGAAGAAGAGGAAAGGAAAATTCAAGAAGAAAGTAAAAAGAAATTAGATGAAGAAAACAAAAGAAATTTGGCAGAGCTCAAAAAGAAAGAAAAAGAGGACTGACAAAAATAAGAGCTACAACAAAAGAAGCAAACAAAGTAAACAATAGCTCCATAGGTGAAAGGGAAGGAAAAGGAGATCAACCCAAGAGTAGAGGATATTACCTATGGTTTTTTACTAAGCACTTTGAGCACAATGGGAGTAATCCCAGACATTACAAAAACTCCCATGGATCTGCTAGCATGGATCAAAGTAAAATTAGCCAAACACCAACAGAATACCTCTACCATCCTAGTGCAATCAAGTTTTCTCTATCCAACTAAAGGAGGGAAAATTGAAGTAGCACTAAAACACCTAACTCTAATTGACAAGAAAATAATAGGCTGGACTCTTATCTAAATCACCATAGGGGATTGGATGATGCAGTGCATCACCTTGGAGGAGGCAATTAAGAAAAGTTTATCTGCCTTGACCACTACTCAACCACAGTTTGATCCAGACACCACTTTGCCAATAAAATAATAGCTGGTGGGAATAATGGATAATTTAATCAGCCACACCAAAGCCATAATGGATATATGCCTCAATCAAAATTGAGGCTAGAGAGGAGTACAAGGAGGATTTGTTAGGTCCACTTCTAGGAATAAATCAGGGTAATAGAGTAACATATAAGAATAAGTAGGGAAGATGAAGGATAAATTAGAGGATTTAGCCACCTACTTGGCTTACTCACTTAGTTGGCCCCTATGGATAGCTGATAAAAAATTCAAGCTGGAGGAAAAGGAAAAATAGTTGAGTGCAACCTCGAATAGCTTTGGATCTTATAATATACTTTCCACTACTGACTGGGCTAAAATGATATCCTTGTAGGAATGATATAAGGATAAATAAATAAAGAAAATATCCATATACAAATAAATGTAGGACTATGATGAGTTCTTGAGCAATCAAACAAAGGAAATGGAGGTATGCCTTAAGATGCATACTAATTATCTGAACTCCCTGGAAAAAGCTTATGTATTAAATGACATTGTCTTGATGGCAAAGGATAATGTGGCTATAGAAAATGTGATTGTGGAGGCCAAGAAGTTAATTTTGGATTAAGAGACTTTTGTTTAGACTATGGTAAGAAAAGACCGATAGCATTTGACCAAAGAAGGGGCACTAACTCCATAATCTCCTGCAGTGTATTATAGTAATTCCCACAATTTTTTTACACTTAGGTAGATTGAGGTAATTTTGGTAGTTGTCAACACTTAGAATTGTCTCAAGGATGAGACAAAGATATAAAAACTGGGTAAATGTTGGTATGATTATCTATTAGTTAATGAACTACACTGTAGGTATTGCAGAGTTGATTTCATTACCAAAACAACACAACACTCATCTAGACTGATAGAATAGAGGATTCTATTAATTGGAGCTACAATAAGAAAGAAGGATTTGCAGAGATAAAGGATGACCTGATTAGAGAAAAGACAAGTCTCACATAGACATGACTATTGAATTGTGTTGTTTTGGTTTGATATTTATACCACAACATTGTAATATATAGGTAGGTAGAGAAAAATATAAAATAATAAAGATAGATTATACAAAGGTTACAAAACAGAGTAACCTGTATAATTGTGGTATAGAATAGAGCATATAAACATTTATATTCAATGATTACAATAATATATATGAATAGAAAAGTGTTAGAGTAGGAAATATTATGTTATGTGTGCATGCATAGCTATAAATATAGGCACTACTTATTTTTAAAGTAAATGATAAATAATCTAACCAAATACTAAACCTTATGATAAATTGGTCTCACTAAAGTCAACCTAATTAACATAAAACCCATTTGCATCCAACAAATTTATATTTTATGTCAACAGTTCATATAGTCATGACATCCTATCATGAGCATTTGTACGATCCTCACATTTTCATTTTAACCCCATTTTAATTAGATGGACCCATTTGTCCCCTTTAGCCTTTATCATTTCTAGCCATTAGAAGAAGGATTAGATTTGGTAGTTGAACCTACCCATGTGGTAAAAAAAATATAATACTCATCTATTTAACATTTCCCTTTAAAATCTAAGATAAATCATCTTTAAAGAGGAAAACATAATGACTGTACACACACACACACACACATGCGTGTGTGCAAGTGAACACACACACACAAAATAATCTATCATATTTTTTGACAGTCCACCTAAAATTTTCCATTTCATCATGTACAATCATAAAAACACTCTTGTATTTTATGGTTATAAAGTTTAAATGCATTCATATATCCATCAAAATTAACCGCTTGTTGGAAGTCAATATGTAAGCCAATACTTTTGAATTGTAATTCAAAAGTCTACTATAAATAAACAATTATTGTGGTTCATTTAAAAGGAAGTAGAATTGAGAGAATAAAAAAATAATTAGATCACTTAACGTTGTTTGAGGTAGCATTCTATAGTCGAGCAATTTTTGTGCACAAGTTGAAGTTATTTCTATTATGTAATTTTCATTTATTGACATCTTTTTCCTTACAATATGGAATCCCACTATTTTAATGCTACTTAGTTCACATTAGCCACCCAAACCCTAGTGCAAGATGCCAAACTTTTTTTCCCTTATATTTTGGTTTTCTTGTCACAAGAAGATAAGAGTCATAATGAGTAGAATTTGGGTGAAGAAGCAAAATAGTAAGAACATGCAAGAAAACTATAAGTCAAATAGTGAAGTTCCTCTTAAAAGTATTTATATAGTCTTAATAGTCTATCAAGAGAATTTTTATGGTGTTCATAAACACCTTTGTTCACTTTTGGATTTCAATGCAACAATCATCAAGCCCTAGGTGCGCATTTTATGGCCTAGATTATAGAGAAATTTTTATGATAGTGTATAAAAGAGAGAGAGCCTTTTATTTCCCCTATTTTCTTAATATTGATTTTCATAAGTAATTAATTAGACATTTTTTCATATATTTTAGATGTTTAGTTAGAAGTAGTTTATTTGTTGTGTTACATTTTGGTGAACCTACATTGTGTATGTTTCCTTACATCTCCTAGGGTTTCACTTTATGGTGAATACCATTCATTCTAGGGTTTAATTATTTTCCATGCCCCTATTTATGAATGTGTCGATTTGTTTATTTAATTTTCCTTGGTTCTATACCTTGTGTCATTTCTAATTTCCAACTATTTTTAAAACCCTAGTTTGTTTTGAATTCATTTTATGTGTATGCTTTATTATTTGATTCCAATTTATGACACTAATATTAAAAAAATCTTAGGTTGCACTTAGAAGAAGTTTTAGGCTCTATAAAAAACAAATCCATATTGTTCAAAAACGTGTTATTACATATAAGCTAGACAATAAAATAGAATAAAATATACCAAAATGTGTCTAGTGCTTCATTGCAAAATGATATGGATGTAAATGATTCACCCTGACAAAAAAATGCATTTATGAATGATAATGTGCTTTAAAATAAGTTTCTGAATGATATTGTGGAAGATGATTTTTATCATGATGGACATTTGAATTCTCAAGTCATTGGCAATGTTGATCCTAGTCAAAATGATTCTCAATCCATTAGTGAGACACCAAACTAATTTGTGTCTAATTAAAAAACTTCTTAGATAATCTATAAGAAATTCTAGGTTAAATGGGTGTTCTAAAATAACTTGCATGTCTAGGTTTTCATTATATAGACATTCACTTATGGTATGAGCCTTCTTATTACAATGTTTTTGGCATCAGTTTGTGCATATTAGGCATCACCTTGAATTAAGGACTTATTTGTGCTTGTTTGGCTCTCTTCTTCATATTTGTATGATCTTGTGTTCCTTTTTTCTTATATTTGTCATTATGTCATGTTTTTTGTGCTCTGAGCTTTTTTTCTTTCTCCTTTCTCTAATTGTGTTTATTTCTTCCTCTGAAATAGTAAGGTTAGGCCATCAATCCTACCTAGGCAGGATCAATGAGCCTGCCAATCATGTCTAATTTGTTTTTATGGGCCTTTTTTCTCTTGGTCACGTCTCATTAGTGTTTTGATCCAATTATGGATTGTTGAACTTTTATTTTTTTAGGATTTGCACACCAAAAACTCTTTTAATTCAAACCATGAGAATCCTACATACACAAATCATCTTTGATAATTACAAGATCATCTATAAATCCAAAGAGGACCCATCTATTATTTGAAAGATGTATTATTAAAATTTCATACGAGTTTGTAATCTATTTGTTCATTTTTAAGTTTAGGACACTCTACATTGGTTTATCTTTAATCTAGGTGCTATATACCTAGGGATATGATATATTAACATATATGGATTTATAGAGATGACAACATGTGGTGCACATCACTCTTAATTAGTTATACAGGTTTAATATATTATTATAAATGAGTAACTTGTGGAATTAGTACATTGGTTAATGGTTGGCCTATATTGGGATTATGTGGTTACCTATCCATTATTAGTTATATATAGGTATATGTAAAGGAGATGAATATCATAGTAAAAAATATCAATCAATTAAGTGTTGAGTCTTCTATTTGTTATAAGGATATTGGAGGTCTCCCCCTCGAAGTAGAATTGTGGAGTTATTCATTTGTAAAGGAGTATTATATGGTGTTGCCCTACCATAAGGGTAATATTATGTTTATGCATATATTGAATTTTTGGGCTTCTTGGCCCACTAGTATCTATTGTGTTGTGTTGATCCACATTATATTACATATAATTAAATTATTACAAGTGTGGATCATAACAAGTGGTATGAGAGAATTGATTTGGGCAAATATTATGGGCAAAACTCTAATTTTGGAGAATCATGTATATCTTGTAATATGTTGTAAATTTGTCTACAAATTTTTAGTTGGAGTTGGAGAATATTTCAAGGAAGCCATAGTAAGAAAAATTGAGGTTTGATGATCAATTTTAAGGGAGATACTGTTATTTTGGGGTTTGTAATAAATTCTTCATATGTGTTGAAATTTCAAGATTTTTTCTATAAATTTTTTACTAACATAATATCTTCATATGAAAAAGCTATAGTCAAAATTTGAGAATTTTTTAAATAATTTTTGAATGAGTTATTGTGGTTTTATGATTTTTCATAGATTCACTCTAAATGCCAAAATGTTTAGAAAATTTTCCACAAAATTTATGTTAAAGTCACATTATCATACAAGGAAGCTGCAGTGAAAATTTTGGATTGTTTTGATTAGTTTCATATGAATTATTTAAATTTTAGGGTTTTTTTATGAACCCTAGTTTTTTCTCTTATAAATCATGGGTCAAGTTGATTATAAACAATTAGAAACTATTATAGAAAGTGCTATAAAATCCAAAATAGTTTTCATAAGTATACTATTGTAAAAAAGGGGTGTGTTGTGGAAGAAGATATTGATGATGATAACAAGGAAGAGATTGCATATTAAGAATAAGAAGAAAAAGATGATGAACATAATGGTGATGGGGAGAAAGATATAGATGATTCATGAGGAGATATTGAGGATCATGAGGAATAAAATCATGATAGTGATGGTAATGAAGAATATTATGTAGATGAAAAATAACATGACAAAAATAATGATGAGGAGGCTACATTGGATGAAGAGGGATAGATATATGATCATGATGAGGATAAGGGTTTAAAAAACTTAGATATAAAGAGATATGCTTACATATTTTAGTTTCATGGATGCATTAAAAAGAATAAGATCATTGTGCTCATAAATCTTAATAATAAGTATAACTTCATCAACACATTTGTAGCTCAACATCTACATGATCAAGCAAAAATATCAAGGAGGCTCAAGCAGATGGTAAGAATATTCAAGTTTTTGAATATTTGAAGCTCACTATGGATAAATATGTTTTCAATTCTAATTTTTATGCTGTGGATATGGATGGTGTGGATATGGTTCTTGTATATCCTTGGTTAGAGACTTTTTGGAACAATATTTATAGTAACGTGTAGAAACATTTCATGAAGTTTTGGTACAAAAAAAAGAAGGTTATTTTTTAGGATATAATATTTAGAAAGTCATAAAGAATAATCAAGGTAAAAATCTAGTGAAGAAGAACACGAGGAAGATTTAGATGAAGCCATAGATGAATAAATAATTTAAGCTGAGAAGAACACTTCATCTACTCAAGAGACAATGGAACCACCAAATGAAAATGTGGAAGAGGTAGAAGAAAATGTTGATAATGTTAAAATAATAGAGCATGATATTAATTTTGGGACTTATATACACCCATATAATCTCAAGAGGAAATAATCACTTTGTCTATGCATGGAAGCCAAAGGAAAAATACTATGATCATGTTTAGAATCAGAAAAATGCAACATTATACGGGACATGGAATCAATGGGGAAATCACTATGATTATGAATAGAATCAAAAAATAAATACTATGGTTATGCATGGAATCAAAGTAACACACCATAATATGGAACATGGAATCAAAACAACACAACAGAATATGGAACATAGAATTAGAGGAAATTAGAGGAGGAATAATTATGCAGTGACACCAAGGAGGTGTAGTTATGATTTTAAATGGAATTAGAGTAACAAAATGGAATTTAGAAATAAGGTTATATATCTATCACCTACCAATATTACATATGGGTGGTTGGATGATTGATCATGGAGACAAGTGTGCAATGATTTGAATCACACTCATTATTTGGTTTCTTCTTATGTTTTGGAGATGAAACATGTCAAGGGGAGAAGGAATGCTATGTACCTAGGGATATGATATATTAATGTATGTGATTTGATGAAGATGAAAACATGTGTCACACATCCCACTTATTTTGTTATATGGATCCATACATAGGGTAATGGTCAACTTACATTGGGATTAAGAGGTTACCCATCCATTGTTAGTTATATAGAGGTCTATATAAAGGAGATGAATATCATTATAAATGATATTAATCAAGTAAGTATTGAGTCTTATATTTGTTAGAAGGATATTAGATGTCTCCTCCATGAAGTGGAATTGTAAATTTAATCTTTCTTAAATGATTATTGTAAGGTGTTCCCTTACCATAAGTGTAATTATTATATTTTCGCATATATTGAATATTAGGGAATCTTGGCCCATTAATACATATGGTGTTGTGTTGATTTACTTGATATTATTCATAATTAAACTATTATAAGTGTGGATCATAAAACTAGGACTAACAACACATATTATACTAGAATTAACCTATGTGAATGTGCATGTAGTTGCATCTCACACTTAGGGAGAGAAGGAAGAATGTCTTCTCTCAATTATTCATTCACACTACACATGAACTACAAGGGGTCTAATTCTAGCATGCATGATACATAGTATAATCCATCTTTGCAGATGACTGAACCAATAAATTCTTTCCTTATTTTTTTTCCAACATCATGTCGCAAGCTAGGTCAAAGTCATTAAAAAAGAAAATTGGGAAATTTTGTCCACAAATTCTAAAAAGTGAAGATATACGTAGATATGACCTCTAGTGGCACACTATCACAAAATAATTCAAAACATAAAGAACTACAAATGACATTTTTAATGCAATAATATATGAATTATGATCAAACTAGGAGACCTATGATCTCTCTCATGATACAAATAGAGCATATTTTGATCCTGCTTCTACACAATTATAGGCTTAAATTTGACATAGAGGTAACTACACACCTGTACAATTCAGATTCACACTCAAAAATATAGAAATCATCAAGTTATGTCCATTCTATTCATTTTACTTCCACATTGTACATTGTTTCAAATTTATATATTAGCTTGTTCAATGTTTTTCATTAGTAGGGTAGATATGAAAATATTATTTTAAATTTTTGAATGGTAGCTCTCACTAGTATACTAGTTTTACCTTATTTATTTTTTATATTACACCATTTATAAGAATTATATGAATCATAATGGTGAGCTTGAAGTTTCTTAAATCAAACCTAGGTTTATACCATCTTTCCCCTTAGGTTTTACTATTTTAGATTCCTATCAGATTCTGATTATGTGGATTATCCATCCATTAGGATTTCATTTTCTCTGTGTGTGTATTTGATTGATATTAATCATGGTCTATATTAATGAAACAAGGCTTTAATTTATTTTATGGGTGGCTTTTATTAACATTAATCGTGGTCTATATTAGTGAAATCAAGGAAATTGCTTTATTTGTGATGAATGTAAAATTACAAAATGTGAAGGTTGTAAAGAATGAAATGATTAATCAATGTATGTTGAAAATTATTAGATCACATTTTATTGAAAACTCTAATATTGTTGATGATATATTACACATGGCTAAGGAAATAAAGAATGCAAATATTTTTTATGCAGACACCCCTAAGGTTTGTGCTTGTGTCCCTACATATTTTATGCTTTGTAATAAATGTTTGAATCCTACACCAATGATCACCAATGTTCCTATGACTCAAAATATTAAATAACCTACTAAGAATTCCACCATTATTACACATGAGATAGTGACTGTGATGCATACTATAGGTAATTTACAAATGCAAGTGCATAATTTTTCACTTCATCAAAAGGGTTCCCATGCCAGGTTTTGAGATAATGTAGTGCCTTTTAATCATATACCTAAGGATGTGCTTTACATGCCTCTTCTTCATGACTTATTGGTTCTAAAATACCAATTATTTTATGGTAATGGAGACCTTCAAGTGCATCTTCATGCCATGTTTTTATCTATAAATTGAAAGAATTAAGGTGTAATCTTTCTTAAGTTGCTTCTTAGTACATTGAGTGGTGAAGCCTTAGATTACTTATTTGATTTACCTAGTGGATCCTTGCATTCATTTATATGCTTAAAGAGGCTTTCATAGATAATAACATTGTTAACAATGGACATAGAAAAACATGTGAGACCATTAAGCTCTTAACAAGGCCAAAAGGATGATACATGCGATTACATATTTACATTTAGTTATCATGTGATATCCTTGAATTATCTATCATGTGATCTTAAAAAATAATACATCTTTATTAGTAATCTTATATAACCTATCAAAGAGATGTTACTTGGCATAGTTTACAAATCAGTCAATTATCTTACTTACATGGTTATCGACTTTATGGAAAATATCTATACCTCACCTCTTATGGATTTCAATAATTCTAATGCCCATGTGCCTACCATGAACACATATACTATTAGGATGAATAAATAAGAAACACATACAATGAGACCTATCTATTGACCATTTTTGGTCCTGCAAGCCAAAAATTGGTCTCCCTTCCTTCCCTACTATCTTGAGCAGTCAGTCATGTATCCACCTTTTTGCTGCTATGCTTTTCCCCTTTTGTAATAGGCCTATTTTTTGAACCAAATGACTTGAGCTTTGTAGATGTTTTGGGTTGATCCAGAGGCTTATTTCACTGTGGGTAGCTAGTTTTCACAAGCCTTTTGGCAAAGGAATGGGCTGACTTCAAAGAGATATAAGTCTTTTACGAAGCTCCAAGGACAAAGTGCCCTTGTGGAGGGTAGTCGGGTTACAAACTGGACCATTCCATCAGGTTATGGAGGGCAATTATGGACCCAAAAGTGCCCTTGCAGAGGGCAGGGAACACTTGCAGAGGGATAACAAAGAAGGCTGAAAGGTAAGTTTTATTCAAAAAAAATCCAAGGCAAAAGATGAAAAATTCCTTCAGACTTTTTGTTTGAAGGAAATTCATAAGGAGCAAAGGATTTCTTCAGACTTTTGTCCGAAGAAAATCCATGTAAAAGACAAGGGATGAATTATTTAAGATAAAATGCTTGAAGGAATTCCTTCGAACATTTTGTCCGAAGGAATTAATCCAAAGGGAAAGAGACTGAAAGGAAGGGCTGAGACTTTAAAGAAAGACTTCTTTCGAGCAAAATGTTCGAAGGAATTCCTTTAGAAATTTTGTCTGAAGGAATTGAGAAGACAAGGAGCTCAAAGGGTAAGGGACTCTCAGTGACTAAAAAGGGATCTTTTCCAGTTTTCTAAAGGGACACCTTCCCTTTAAAAAGGTTTAATTACAAAAGGCTGAAGGAAATTCCAAAGGGGTGACATGCTCAAAGACGTCAACTTTCGCATAGCGAACTATTTGTTGGAGGTTCAAACATTTGGTGATAGGTGCATGAACATCAAATTTAAGGTGGTGAAATAGCCATTGATTCTCAAATGTTTAAAAATGGGCCCATGCATGTTAACAGTTGAAGAGAGCCCAAAAGAGCTCATAAGTGAACTCAACAACCCATCGAGAAGAGAGCCTGAGAGCTTAAATTATTAGCAAAAGGTGAGAAGATATCCTTGAGAGCTCAAATTTCTAGAAAGAGACAAAAAATAGCAAGGAAAGATGCAACAAAATAGAGAATCTAGAACATGGCCATGCACACATATGACAACATTTGGAATATTCCAAAAGACGTACCCAACCAAGCATAAACACGAATCAGATCAACCCAAGTGGCAAAATAAAGTGTCGGCAGAGGAGTTATTCTAGTGGTTGAAACAGTCCTTATAAAATAGTCATCAAGGAGCACAAATAGTGATGGTGCATCCTATTTTTCCTTATTTTACATTAATGAGCAAATAGTCACATAAAACCCCTGCTTTTGTAGTGATTTTTAATAAGGGTTAGGCGCTAAAGTCCAGACTGGTGACATCTACAATGTGGTTATTATAGGGCTTTCTAGAAGGATAACACCAGCATGAGCAAGTTTTCCTTTTTCCAAGACTTTCAATGCAGCATGGGCCACTATTTATAGAAAGTGCCAAAGTCTTTCTTTTGGATAATATATATTGTAATCTCTCATTTTGAGAAATATATCTCTTAGCTTGTATGGTGAAGCCCTACAGGATTTTACCTTGAATCAAGACATATCATTTTTACGTCCATTTTGAGTTTGCACTTTTGCATATGTCTATGGTTTTTTCTTGTGTTAAGTAATTTTCTTTCATGCTTTCACAAAATGATTCCAACATGTCTAGTGTATTGGTGAGTTCTTCTTCTGCAAGTCAACCATAACTATCCACAATAGAGTATAGGTGCATGTGAACAGGCTACCATAGTGTGTCTTAGAACACCTCTAGTAGTTCTTCCTCCCTATATCTCCAGAGGACCCTTAGCTTACTGATGCAGAAGAGTTTCTCATATCAAATGAAGTGTATATCAGCGTGTTCTTGGTGTAAAGTGTATGTCAAAGCTAAGTAGATCAACCATTTTGGTGTATCACTACTTTAGTTTAGGTTCTATTTCCAATAATCCTTCTCTCTTTTCATCCCCAACCTTGTCAATATGGCATATGAGGATACAAGTTGGTTATGTCATCTCAGGTATGGGCATTTAAATTTTCATAGTTTGAATATTCTAACATCAAAAGCATTTGTTTTTGGTTTACCTAAGGTTGAAGAGCACAAGGAAGTTTGTGAAGGATGTGCTAAAAGAAAACATGCAAGAGAGAAATTTCCAAAAGGCAATGCATGGAGGGCCCATTATCCACTCCAGTTAGTTCATTCAAACATATGTGGTCCTATGCAGACAAAGAGTTTGGGTAAGTCATCATATTTCATTACTTTTATTGATGATTACTCGCGATAGTGTTGGGTTTATTTTTTGAAGACCAAAGGTGAAGCTCTTGAGACATTCAAGAGTTTTAGAGACCTTGTATAAAATGAAAAAGGGTGAAAAATCAAATTCTACATTTGGTATCCATTGTTAGCAGTAGAAAATCTAGGACCACAGAGTTGCATCAAAGGGAGCTAGCCCTTATCTAGAGATTCTCCCCTCATTTTTGCTAGACCCACAGTAAGAGGGGAGTCTCCATTATGCCATGTGGAAGATAGAAGCTCAACCTCCTATCAAGGGTGCAATCCACAACGTCAACAGTTTTTGGCACGCCCGGTGGGACTAGTTTTTATCCAAAGAGTTGAAGAATTTTGGTGTGTTCTTCACCCAACCAGCCTTTAGAGGCTTTTCATCAACACTAATGGTAACTTTGAGTTGAATCAACTGGTTAAGCAGTCCTAGTACCATCAATAAATTACATTTTTGGTATGTATAATTCCATTTCTTAGCATCATGGGCCTTGTGTGCCTTCTCCTATTCTAAAGAAAGCCCCCTCTTGTGAACCAAATCCTTTCTACCAGATAACACTTGCTCATTCTAGATCATCTGATGTAGTAACCACTCCTACTCTTTATCCCTTGCACCTAGCTTTCCAACATCAAAGGGTATTAGAGCAAATTCTCATGGAGACTAACCTTCTCAATTCTTTAGATTGTGGACCCTCTTTTGATTGGAATCACCCTATATCTTTTGGAAAGCAACACATCTCTCTTGAAGTAGCTCTTCCTGTGCATGAGCAAAACCTTCCCAGTCTCCCTCAACCTCCTCAAAATTTTTAGCATAGGAGTGCCTATCATGAACTAGCTCAAGACCTTGAAGAGGATAAATTTACTACCTGTTCACAAGGGAAAAGTTCCAATCCCAAGGTCATGAGTTGGAAGCAAACAATGGAATCATGCAGTAGGAAAAAAGAAGAGGAGAGGCCTATTCATTTTGATAGAATCCTTGAAGAAGATGAAACTGCTCCTACTCATCATGATGATGCTTGTGACCTCTAAGAAAGACTCTTTCAAGTGAATATAGCCAAGCAAATTAGAGAATTGGAGTCTAGAATGAGGTTCTTCAACCAAGGTGTGATGGATGGTTCAGGCCAAGTAGAAGATCCTACATCTGAACACACCCCATCTACACTCCTCTAAGAGAGCTATCAATCCATATCTAATATAGATAAAGTGCTAGCCAAATGGAATGAAGAGAATCATTTGATTCTAGCTCAAGGACTGCCTCCTCTTCCACATGAGTTTAACCATCAGCCTTCCACTTCATCTCTTCTCAAGGAGAAACCTATTTTGCAGGAGGTAAGTGAAGAAGAGAGGATCTAATTTTTAGCTACCCAAGAGGCTATCATGAGAAAAAATGAAGATGAAATCATCATGGATGCTCCCTTTGAAGACATCATCAATAATGGAGAAGACACAAGTCATGCATACATGCATATGTTCCAGCAATATGAAGAAGAGGTTGACAAACTTTATCTATCAACAATGGATGTTGAGGAAAGTAAGCATGGTGATCTCTCCCCTCCCTTGTTTGATGAACTTCCTTGTTGCTTTGATGAGGAATATGACCATTCCATGGAACCCGAGTTGGAGGAGAATTAGGAGGATGTCTTTGAACAACTAGAGACTTTAGTTTTTGAGAAAGAAAAGGAGAGGCCTATCCATCTTGAAGAAATATTTAAAGAAGAGAGCCTTGAACAAGAAGGTGATGTTCTATGGGATGAGAAATTAGTTTGTGATCTCATTTCAGACATCACAATAATCACCTTCCTTCATGACAGTAATGATGAAGTAGAGGATCAATTTGACCGGGTTTTCAATGAAGCAGTAGGGGACAAGTTAGTCCATGATGCATATCAAGGGGGTTATGAGCTAGATGATCCCTATGGTGATAAGATAATAGCTATTGATTTCTTGATGAAACACACCAGCATGAAGGACCATCATTGGGCAAACTTCTAAGAGCAAGTGAATACATAGATGTTGGAAGCATGTTTGACCCTGATCCACTCGGATACAAGCCAATCAAGGTGGTAGGAAATAAGAGCAAGTCACCAAATATCCATTCCATTCAACCACTTGTCTAACACCATAAGTTTTCTTGCCATGAAGGATACTTAAGAAGTTTTCCCTTTGATCTAGGAGGGAGGTAAATGTATCTTGTTAGCTGTACATAATAGTTTGATTTCAGTTGTGTGTCTTTCATTTTCCCTAAGTGCTATTTGCATGTGTGTGTAGTTTTTTAGCCTTTGTTGTGTGTGTTCTCCTTTGTGTTTGAGGTAAAGTTTTGCTGGTTCATAGGTCTTTAGAAGGCCGTTACTAACTTTTTTCAAGCTATATCCTGACTCTATGCCTAATGGACTTAGAGGCTACTAGTCTTCCCAAGCATAACAGGCATGCTTCCCCTGGGAATTACCAAATTTGTTGACCATTTTTGGTCCTGTAGGCCAAAAATTGGTCTCCCTTCCTTCCCTACTATCTTGAGCAGTCAATCATGTATCCACCTTTTTGCTACAGTGCTTTTCCCTTTTTGTAATAGGCCTATTTTTTGACCCAAATGACTTGAGCTTTGTAGATGTTTTGGGTTAATCCAGAGGTTTATTTCATTGTGGGTAGCTAATTTTCACAAGCCTTTTGACAAAGGAATGGGCCAACTTCAAAGAGATATAAGTCTTTTACGAATCTCCAAGGATAAAGTGCCCTTATGGAGGGTAGTCAAGTAACAAATTAGACCATTCCAACAGGTTATGGAGGGCAATTATGGACCCAAAAGTGCCCTTGTAGAGGGTAGGGAACACTTATGGAGGGATAAAAGAGAAGTCTGAAAGGTAAGTTTTATTCAAAAAAAATCCAAGGCAAAAGATGAAGAATTCCTTCAAACTTTTTTTTTGAAGGAAATTCATAAAGAAAGGAGCAAAGGATTTCTTCAAACTTTTGTCTGAAGAAAATCCATGTAAAAGACAAGGGATGAATTCCTTCAGAAAAAATGCCTGAAGGAATTCCTTCAGGCATTTTGTCTAAAGGAATTAATCCAAAGGGAAAGAGACTAAAAGGAAGGGCTAAGACTTGAAAGAAAGACTTCCTTCAAGCAAAATGTCTGAAGGAATTGAGAAGATAAGGAGCTCAAAGGGCAAGGGACTCTCAGTGACTAAAAAGGGATATTTTACAGTTTTTTGAAGGGACACCTTCCCTTCAGAAAGGTTCAATTGCAAAATGCTGAAGGAATTACCAAAGGGGTGACATGCCCAAAGATGTCAACTTTAGCATAGAGAACTAGCTGTTGGAGGTTCAAACTTCCAGTAACAGGCGCACGAACATCAAATTTAAGGTGGTGAAATAGTCAGTGATTCTCAAATGTTTAAAAATGAGCCCACACATGTAAACAGTTGAAGAGAGCCTAAAAGAGCTCATAAGCAAAGGCCACAAGTGAACTCAGTGACCCATCGAGAAGAGAGCCTGAGAGCTTAAATTATTAGCAAAAGGTGAGAAGATAGCCCTGAGAGCTCAAATTGCCAGAAAGAGACAAAAAATAGCAAGGAAAGATGGAATAAAATAGAGAATCTAGAACATGACCATGCACACATATGATAACATTTGGAATATTCCAAAAGAGGCACCCAACCAAGCACATACATGAATCAAATCAGCCCAGGTGGCAAAAGAAAGTGTCAGTAGAGGAGTTATTCTAGTGGTTGAAACAATCCTTATGAAATGGTCATCAAGGAGTGCAAATAGTGAAGGCACAACCTATTTTTCCTTATTTTACATTAATGAGCAAACAGTCACATAAAACCCATGCTTTTGCAGTGATTTTTAATACAGGTTAGGTGCTAAAGTCCAGACTGGCGACATCTACAACATGGTTATTTTAGGGCTTTCTAGTAGGATGACACCAACATGAGCAATTTTTCCTTTTCCAAGACTTTCAACGCAACATGGGTCACTATTTCTAGAAAGTGCCAAAGTCTTTATTTTGGATGCTATATATTGTAATCTCTCATTTTGAGAAATATATCTCTCAGCTTGTATGGCGAAGCCCTACAGGATTTTACCTTGAATCAAGACATAACATTTTTAGCTCCATTTTGAGTTTACACTTTTGCATATGTCTATGGTTTTGTCTTATGTTAAGTCATTTTATTTCATGCTTTCATAGAATGATTCTAGCATGTCTAGTATTATGAGTTCTTCTTTTGTAGGTCAGCCAGAAGTGTCCACAATAGAGTATAGGTACATGTGAACAGGTTGCCATAGTGTGTCTTAGAACACCTCTAGTAGTTCTTCTTCCTTGTATCTCCAGAGGACCCCTAGCTCACTGATGTAGAAGAGTTTCTCATATCAAATGAAGTGTATATCAGCTTATTCTTGGTGTAAAGTGTATGTCAAAGCTAAGTAGATCAACCATTTTGGTGTATCACTGCTTTAGTTTAGGTTCTATTTTTAGTAATCCTTCTCTCTTTTCATCCCCCCCATTGTTAGCAGTAGAAAATCCAAGACCACAAAGATGCATCAAAGGGAGCTAGCCCTTATCTAGAGATTCTCCCCTCAGTTTTGCTAGACCCACAGTATGAGGGGAGTCTCCATTGTGCCATGTGGAAGACAGAAGCTCAACCTCCTATCAAGGGTGCAATCCACATCGTCAACACTATCTTGAATCAACCCAATAATTTTTAAAAAATCAATATGCCATACCAAAGGAATTATTGGACAATAATTTAACTAAGATAACTCCTCTTCATGAAGAAAATTCAAGACATAAATCAATGTTTTATATTGTAAAAGTACTTTGGGCTTATCATATTATTAGGGTTCATTCAACAAATGGATAATTTGCTTTAAGTGATAACATTAAAGAACTTATCGATCAAGAGAAGATTATCCTAGACCACCAAACTTCCCTAGGAAAGGGTACCATGAATAAAGAAAATCAATTTCCCAATGATGTTTCATAATCAACAACATTTAATAACAATGACAAATACCAATATACTATTCCATTCCAAGACATGTTCAAGGATAACTAAAATACCATAAGATAAATACCCAGATACATGTAATAGATAAAAAAGATTAATCAAATGAAAGCTTAAAAAAGATAAAACATAGATGTATCCAGGTAGCATTACCACCTTTTTATATCAAAAAATTATGACATAATGTTAGTAATATACAAAAAAAATTTCATCCACATAAGTGTTTAACCTTAGAATTACTTATGCAATAGAAATTAACTCCAAAGTAATGTAAACTTGAAATCTGATATAGGAAGGTAAATAAGATAATCTAATGTAAGAATACAATGATATACATAATTTACAAAAGTTGTAAATTACTAAAAATAACACCTAAGATTAAGGTTAGAGAGATTTCCTTGAAAATTTGTTTATTCAAATTATGGTACTCTTATATTGATTATGATTGTCTAAAACTAATAAAAACCTAAAAATATAGTGTTAATTTAAAACAGTGCTTTGATGCATTATAGGATAAGTATGCAGTAGCAAGATAAGGCCAAAATATAATGTTGTCTATTAGTGTGATTATTTATGTGTTAACTTTATGTTGAATCTAAAAATCTAGATTTGTTCACTTCTATCTAAATATTGTCTATTTTTGTGATCAAAAAATCAAAACCCTAGCCTATGCAATGATGTAAACAAGATCAAATGTATAAGCAACAAAAGGTGGGGAAGTGGGATATGGTTGAGCTATCATCAGAAACCCTTTGTTGATTGAGTGTTTCCTACATAGTTTGAGTGGACCTCATGCTCGATGTAGTTCTCCCTTTGGGAAAGATCATATGGAATACAACTAACAAATTTGATTAGAATGCTTGATAAAGTGTGGCCTCAAATTGCAAGAAAATTATGTTAACTTGGCCATTGACTGTATTACTATAACATAATTAGAGTAGGGATCTTTTATAAATAGATATATGTTTTTTAATTGATTTTTAAAAAGAGTGCTATATAGAATAACTAGAGTTTTGAAGAGAGACACTTGATGTGCTCTTATAGGATAATATTTGAATTGTTTCTGATAATTGACATATTGTTGCACATGGGGGAGCCATTAAGAAGTGTGTCATTATGAAAAATAGCTATTAGAGCACTGTAGACAAGTCCACACTAGTGGATAAGAGTGCAATTTGTCCCTATCTACCTAGTGCACACTTGTATAGAATGGACAAAGGCTTTTGAAACTAGAATGATAGGGAAGTATTTGTCAATCAGGGAAGAATATTAATAAATTAGGGAAGTCTAGAAGATGCTATCAATAATTACAAGACTTTGAAGGCTTTCATATTGTTAAGTGGTTATTGAAATGGAAAGTTGGCCAAACAAGATAAAATATGTCAAGGACCAATAAAGTCAAGCGTTTATTGATTAAATTTATGTGTCTAAATTTACCCCCTTTATTTCAGTGATACATACATTGCTAGAGTAAATGAAATGTGATATTTGAGTATATATACACACTTTGTCTTTGTCATTGGAGATGTGCATGACCCCTTGTTGAGTCATGTGGAGGGTGATGAATTGAGAGTGATAAAATTTAAATTTTAAAAATCAATGTAAATGCTTGAGTTGGAAAGATATATGCCCCAAACCTCATAGAGTACTCTATAATGTGTGAAGAGATGGGAACCAACAAAGTTGTTGACTAAAGTGCAACCAAAACATTGAGTATCACTAAGCTCTCATGCAGTCCACTTGTTGAACTGAAAGAGAAAATGTGAGAGATAGTATATAGATTGTAAAGTACAACTAAGATATGGAGTGCTACTAAGCTCAAATGTTGTTCACTTGCAAAAGATGAACCACACTGCTACAAATGGATCTAGATTCAAATTGTAAATTATTGAAATTTGATACTTGATTTTTGAAAAACAAAACTAATTTTAATAAAGAATTAGCTTGGTCATGAATGCATATCATTCCAATATACTATATATGGTTTCCAAATGTGATGTTTTGAAAACTATTTTAAGCTTTACAACTATCTTCATAGAAGTGTGTCTTGTGCTCAAGTAACTAAATGAGTGGAGTGCATAAGCAAGCCAAATGCCCCCATAATCTAAAATCTTTTATTTTTTCACATTATAAACTATAATATTTTAAAATGTATTTCTTATTAAATCCCATTATGATGACCCCCTTTTTAGATGAGGGATATTTCCTGCAAATTACTTGTTTTTAGAGAAAAAGTGAGAGCATTTATTAAAGATAGATAAACATGTAATAGAATTTACATATATTGAATTTGTATTGAAATACTATAGATGTAACAATGTCGAATTTGAAAAAAATATGTATTTGTTTTGCATCATGTAAGTTTGATATATCATTGTAGTCATGAATGAAGCATGCAAAACTTATGATTGTTGCATATGTATTACAAACATAGTATATTGAAAAGTGAATAATTGAAGCACATAGATAGTATGTGCATGATATGTATCATGGAACCATATATAGATAAATAAATACATAGTAGTGTTTGATAAAAATCATGGCACCATAGTATCCAAAAAACAAACATGTAAACAAAGTCACATAATTGTCATGCAAGAAGGCATAGATGCCACATACAACAGAAATGTAAAATGTCACAAAGAATGTAAAATTTTTGCATATATGTCATACATTGATACCAAATGTTGAATACAAGGGACATGAACATGTTGAAAAAGTATGGAAGGCCACACACATAAGGAAGGATTGTGTCATTTAAGCAAGGTGTATGTTGAACATACACAAGGCCAATGTCCACATACAATAAGTGAACAAGTTTGAGTCATGTTATGAATTTGAAATAAGAATATAACAACAACATACAAAAAATGAAGCTAGAATAGATTAACCATGTGTATCTATGTCTTAATTTTTATCAAGTAGCATATTCACCAAGACATGTGAAAATAAAATCAAAAGATTAAAGCATGATTTTTTCATTTATTACTCAATATGGAAAAGAGATTATGGATAAATACAACTTGAAAGGTGTTCATGTAAAAAAAAACAATGCCCAAACTAAAAAAGGCTATTAAGTGCAAGTATTGACCAACATTGATACCATGTAAAAGTATGCCTTAGATTGAAACTTGATATCTGAATGTTCATTATGTTCTTTATGTAGGTGAAAAACACACACTAACCTGTGAACTAGACTTCTCAAAGTCTGTCTGAGACATTCGACATAATGGATGGATAATGGGTGGGGTTGAATATTAAGTGAAACAAGGTTTGGAACAATGGGTGACAAAGGATGCTCAAGTTGATACCATAGAGTTTGTTGTGTCATGTTGCTCATTAAGAGCATCCAACTGACTAGAAACAAAACTCCAAGGTTCTTCAATGTTAGAAATGAGAAGAAGGAGAAGCTATTGAATGATATTAGGAATAACAAGGTGAGGGTGATCTATTTGGATGACTTGGGTAATATAATTGACTCTATCGAGTTGATTATGCCCTGTCGATCTCATACATAAATGTGAATGATATATGACAAGGATAATATCAAGGAAAAAAAGGGGGATAGGTGACTCAATGAGGATAAAATTGTATTGACAAAATTGATTTTGGGGAAGAATGGTGATGGGCAAATTAGGATTATGCTCTCATTCTTCTAGAGCATTGAGGAAATCAATAATAAGGTGTGGGATTGTTATGATCCTAATGTGTAGATTTATTGATGCCTCAAGGTTTTGGTGTAATGGTTCATTATATTTGGTATCAAATATTCAAACTAGGTTTGCATCATAGGGTGATGGATATGCTGACATTACAATGTTCATTCAAGGCTCATACATGTGAGTGATCCTGATGTAGGGTGCAAAATCTAGCCTAGAGTTTGGGCTTAATACGCATGGTGGGATGTTATGATCTTGATGTGTAGATTCATATCCATCAACCCATATACATCAATATAACATATCCCTAGGTACATAGTAGGGATATGTGTGGAATGAAAAAGTTCTCTCTTAAGCTTAATGCTAATATAAATTGAATGTTGATGTCAGGACCTAGGGTTATAACTCTAGGGAAAAGGCCTACTTTATGGAGATAAGGAAACTTTGGGAGTGTCATTCAAGAGGCAAGGTAATGTAATGTGTAAGAATAATAATTTATTTTAAGTATGGTATGTGATAAAAATTTATTATTTGTGAGAAGCAAGTTTTTGCAGGTGCTTATGCCCATTTAGGCAAGGCTTTGATTGTTTGTTTATTTTTGAAACTTTTAATGTTTTAACTTAAAGAAATTAAGTTGAAATATTTGATGGAAATAAATGATTGAAAGCAAATATAAATGACTATATTCAATTAAAATGAAATATAAATATGCAATCCCCCCCTTTTGTTTTCTCTTACTTTTCTAATGCATGCAATGCTAAGAAAACAAAATCTAGCCTAACAATGCTAATGTTATTTTATTCCTTTCTTAAATGCGATATTTAAGATTTTTAATGAGTGAATTTATTATGCAAACTAAGGTTTTTATAACATGCAAACATATACAAAACCAAAATTAGATCCTAAGTAGTGAGACTACCGAATATCTAGAGATTCTTTTATATATGCAAGCTAAAACTAGTTTTTAGTGTTTTGGATGAATGCACACCATGTTTGAAAGATTTGATATGAAGTAAAAGTGAAGATATAAGTCATGATTTCATAATTTTCAAAGCTAAAAACAACATTCTTATCTCATGCAAATAAGAAAATCCTTGCTAATATAACACCTTTTTTTTGCTTGGGTTCTAGGATTTCTAAGTGCTTATGTGTTTGATTGTTTGTGAACAAAACCTTACTTCAAAATTTAAAATAGTTTGATTAAAATTTTAAAATTTTTGTTTTTTTTTCTAAAATTTACAATGCAAAATCATGTGCTTTTAAGATATCTATGATGTGTATGCATACAAAATAATGAAACTAACTATTATTTTTTATGCAAGAGAAGGAGAGATTTACTTTCTTATCTATTGAATTTTTAAAATTAAATATAATTTAGTGAATGGAAAGAATGTAAAATAATCTAATATACTGATTAAATAAATGAAAATAAAACTATAAACTCTCAACCTGATCAAGGTGAGACTAGTTAGAAATAAGAGATGTATTTGACATGATTTTATCCTTAATGTACTAACTCCACTAAAATAATATTGAAATAACTCTTTGACCCTAGGGTGATAGTAAAATAATAGTAGGAAAAGGATAATATAAGGATACAAATCCAAACAAGAGAGTAACTACATTTGGTTGGTTGGTGTACTGATTGTAATGAACTGGTTACTAGCTCAATAACTTCCCTTCTCTAGAATTATGTAGTCTAGCATGAAAATAATCAAAGATGGAGCTAAAAAGTAATGGAAAGAATATTGGGGATGTAAAAATATTCAAACACCAAACTTAAATACAAATTTTCTATCTAAAATTAATAGAAAATTGAGATAATAGTAGGAGAAACATGAAGTTTGTAAGGGTGAGTTTAACTATAAATTAACTGAAAGTTAAACTTATGAAAGATGAGAAGGGGTTTAGACAAGAGTGGGAGTGAATTGGGTACTAATGAAGTAGCCTTAAGGTAAAAACATAATAAATGTGAATAAAATTATGCAAAACATGTGAAAATTCAATTTATAGAAGTTTAAAATAAAACACAAATAACTTGTGACAAAACTGCCCTGTTTATAGTTGATAACTATGTAATCACCACTATATGTGACAAAACTAACCTCTTAAGTTATAGAATTACCATAGAGTAATATGAGATCACCCTTTCAATGACACTTTTATTAGGGCAATTTATAAAACTATCACAGTGGTTTCATCATTTTCAAGGGGTTTTATAATGTAATAAGGCAGTTTCGTCACCTAAGAGGGCGATTTTATATTGATAGAATGGTCTTAAAAACTGACCTAATAAAAGATAAAATGCCAACACAAAAGAGTTTGTATGGATTTAAAATAAAATTAGGGAGAGAGTAAGGACTAGAATATCAGAAAGAACTAACTTAAGCATAATTTAAAGACCACTGCATCATTATTGGACATCATTTTAGGAATGTCACACTTTGTAATTTTGGGGTGTGTATATATATATATATATATATATATATATTGCTTCTTTAGGAGTATGAATTATCATGAATTGATTAGGGTGTGGTATTTATAAGTGGCATGTGGAAGGGAAATAAAAGGTCATAAATACTCACCTCACTTACCTTGTCGCTAGTGAAATGAATTGAGACTTCGTGCAACCTACTGACAAAAGATATGAATCAAGTGAAATTTAACAAAAAAATTGGAAAATGTAATAATTAATCAAAACATGGATGATAATACTTACCATTTGTATGGGGAATAATATACTACTTGAATTATTCCATTGAGGGACTCAAACTGACACCAAGTTGTCACAAACCTGTAAAACCATAAAACATGTTATGAGAAATAGGAAGACATTACAATCATTAATTATTTCAAATATAAATCACATAATTTAGAAAAAATATGATATATTAACATTAAAATTATCCTCAATAAGAAAAAATTCTAAAAATGGAAAGGTTTTAAAATAATAGCAACTAGTTAAGAGAACTATATATTCCAAAATCAACCCAAAATAGAAATCATTTATGCCAATTACATTTTGAGAATTTGGAGCTTTAGATTTATAGTGACAGAATTGATTCAAAGAGTAGTCAATGAGATGAGCATAAAGCAAGGATGGCCAGTGTACCATAAACATGAGGAGTAGGGTAGGGATAGGTTAGTTTTACTGATTTTTTCCCTTTTGTCTCAATTTTGTTTTTGGGTAAAAATCACTAAAAATCCAGTATAATCTAAAATTTTGAGTGTTGTTATGCTAATGGGGGGATAGGATACGCAAATTTCAATTTTTAAAAATCTTTAGGTAATTTTTAGGGGCTTTGAGTAGGCTTTGGGTGGGATGCAATTGGTGTTAGATATAGTCATTGATGTATGAAGGATTGTCATTGACATCAAATGATATTATGTATTAATGACAAAGGTGTTGAGTTGAAAAAAATTGTTTTAGAACTTCATGGAGTTATGTGTGTAGTTTGAATGACTATCATTTGAAAGTATCTCTTTATGGTCTAAGTTCTAAGTCATAAGGATATGTAGATAAAATGTTACAAATGCATAAGGTTGTGTGTGCAAATGTTTCCATACATAGTCAATTTTTCACCTTTGTATTTGTCTAAGGAATTATTTTAGAGAAAGTGGTTCTATGATTTATTTAGAGAAAATTAGCTAAGTCATTATTTGAAAAAGATGAAGGGTAAGTGGACCGTTCACAAGTTTTAAAGGGATCCTTGCAAAAATTATGAAGGGTACTTTGCAAAATGTTTGAAGGGAAAGTGGACCATTAAAAAGTTTTGAAGGGATCTTTTCAAAATGTAAAGGCAAGTGGACATTTAAAAAATCCCAAAGGGTATGTTGTACAAGTCCCAAAGGACAGTTTTGGGAGAAGGACATTGATGAATTATTTTCTAGTGGACAATTACAAAGTTCTTGAAGGGTACTTTGTCAAAGCTCTGAAGGGCATATGATCCAATTTTTTTTTTGAAAGGTACTTTACTAAAGATCTAAAAGGCACATTCTATTTTACAATTGACTTGCTACAGCTAATAACTAATCACTTAAGTTATAACTTAAGCCTTTCTTATCATCAAGAAACTAGCCCCTTGATAGAGCTATTATCAGATACAAAATAACACAAGACTTTATATTTTCCTAAGTTTATGACTTAAGAAAATGTCTGAACTTGTTGGAAGATCAATAGTTTGCATTATATCACATATAAATGATCTAATAGAGTGAAGCAAAGTCAAATTTTCAAAGATCCCTTTGAGTGAACGTGTAAGTGATAAGTTTCACATTCATTCTATTTGAAGATCAATGGTTTGCACTTCATTGAAGCAAATGATCCAATGGAGTGAAGCATAGTCAACACATCAAAGGACCCTCCGAGTGAATGTGCAGATGATAAGTGTCAAAGGCTCACAAGTTTGTCAAAAGAATTTGATGGTGCATAGATGATTATGCAATGCATATCCAATGGGCGATATGATCCAAGATCATTAAGTTAATCGATAGCTAAAGAACATGCATATACAAAGATCCAACAATGTGTAGAAGCCAGGATAAAGAATATCCAATGAAGTGAATCGATCTAAGGTATAAAGGTGCTCAAGGGTTAATGAATTAGTGATGTGGTTAAATTTTGAGCAAGTTTGGCAAGATCTAATGGAGTAAAATCTCTCATTAATGTCATGGTAAGCGAGATGAATTTAACATGCCAAAGTTTAATGACCAAGCCAATATGAAAATCATGCATCTTCATAGATCAAATGACATGCATAAATCTAGATGAGAAAAATACAATAGAGCAAAATGACACAATGGGACAAGGTGATCAATGGTTACCAATCTAGCAAGAGATTATGGATTGAGCATGTTCAAATAAAGAGAAAGGAGAAAAAGTGATCTAATTATATAAAAAATAGCAAGATGCAAAAAGGAGCTCGATGGCTAGAGATGACATGAAGAAAGAAATCAAAGGCCTACATTTAATTTGTTCTAATGGTCAAATGGAGAAATAAATAAGAACTAGTGATGAACTCAGTATGGCTACATGGAGCTCAATATTGATTGATATAATTAGTTAATGATTAAGGAGGTTGTGCATTTATGAGTTAAATCTAACAGTTACGAGTAAAGAGATCTGAACATTACAATAAAAAGTATGAATCAGGGTGCTAGAAATCAATAGGTCAAATCATTATTGAGAAGAGTCCAAAATGAGTGAAGTTGAAGTGTGAATGCAATTATATACATGATACCCTAAGATTCATTATATATACATGACATCTAAAACATTATGGAGTGGCTACTGTTATTACAATTGAAAAAGGTGTTATCAGAGTAACTCAAAGGGTATCAATTTGAGATGTATGCAGACATAGAGTGAAAGTTAGTGGGATAGAGAGTGAGGTAGAGAGGAAGAAAAGGCACATAGAGAATGTGTAAATATTGAGTAGAGAGGAAAAAAGAGCACATAGAGAATGAGCAAAGAATGAGTAATTATAGACTAAACTTATAACAAAGAAATTAAATTGGATTCATTTATGAATCTTTATTGTATACTAGAGTTGTAGCTTCATAGTTCTGAATGGTTGGTACCATCATAAAAACTAAGTTGATACTCAGTTAGGAGATTGGTGTCTCCTTAGGATGGGTGTCGTTAAATGTAACCCGTGAGGTTTTACTAGTGAGGTGTTTAACTATGAGGCTAGATTAAAATAGTATATTTTAGCAGCTATTCTCATTATGGTTTTTCCCTTTGGGATTTCCATGTATAAATCTAGTGTAATGTGTTTATATGTGTGTGTGATCTCTACATTTGTTCTTTGATTTGCATATGAATTTGTATCTCCTCTAAAAAGATTAAATCAACTAGTTTTAGGTTATCTACTGATTCACCCCCTTCTTAGTAGATAGTTGTGTTCAACAATTGGTATCAGAGCCTAGGGTTCCTTAGGAGAAGCTTAATTGGCTCAGGTAGATCTTGGTTAATGAACACAATGACTAGTCAAGAAGGATCCTCCTCAATCAAAGATCCTCTATTTGATGGATCCAATTATGATTTTTGGAGCATACAAATGTAAACATATCTATCCTCCTTTGGGTTTGATGTATGGATGTCTGTAGTAAATGGATATATAGCTCCTATTATAGCTCCTACTAATTAAGATACCAAGAAGGCAATGAAAACAACACCAAGGCAAAGAATGCTATTTTTTATGGACTATCAAATTTGGAGTTCATCAAAGTTATGCATTGTCAAAGTGCAAAAGACATCTAGTACAAGTTAAAGAGCATTTATGAAGGAGATGACAAGGTGAAGAAAGCCAAGATACAAACATACAAAGGGTAGTTTGAGAGTCTTAAGATGAATGAAGAGGAAAATATTGTCGACTACCTCCTTAGGGTAGATGAAATAGTGAATGTAATTAGATGTCTTGGAGAATAAATGGAAGAGTCAACCATAGTCAAGAAGGTCTTAAGATCTTTTCCATGAAGATATGATTCAAAAATATCTACAATAGAAGAAGCAAGAGACTTGGATAAACTCACTATTGATGAGTTGCATGGAACATTCACAGCCTATGAGATGAGAATGGGAGAGATTGACTCCTTCAAAAGAGAAGCTGCATTCAAAGTAGTAAATCAAGTAAAAGAAGAAGCATCTACATTTGAATATGAGGAGACTGATGTAAAAGAAGCTAAATTTGTTAAAAAATTGAAGAGAGGATCAATAAAATATAAAGGCAAATTACCATTCAAGTGTTTTAACTGTGGTAAGGTAGGGAAGTTCTGAGCAAGTGGAGAATAACAAAAAGGTGAAATCCCACAATACAAAAAGGAGGAACTTCTTCAAGAGTAAGAAAGCTTTATATACAAAAGAAGATAGTGACTTAGTGAAAGGTAGTGATAGTGATAGTTTAGATGATGATCATGACTATGATTTTGTAGCAAAGGGAAAATAATTACTGTTCATGGTAGAAGAATCCACTCCTGTAAATCAAGAACAGGATGAAGATGAAGATTGGGATGAAGAAGAGGAAGGTGAAATTGATCTAGAAGGTGAACTTGTTTGTGCTCTAGAAGAGATTGAGAAACTAAGAAAAGAGAACTCAAAATAGAAGAAACTTGGGCAAAGGGAGCTTGAAAAATTTGATCAAATGATAGTGACTCTAAAAGCTCAACTTGAGGAGGCTAAAAGAATAGAAGTAGTTAATATGGAACTATAGACAAAATCTAAATAATGTATGAAGTTTGAGGTAGAAATAGTAGCTTTGAGGAAAGAACTTGAGAAGGTAAAAGGTCAACTAGATAAAAGTCTAAAGTTAACAAAAGGATTAGACATTCTTAATGAATTAATCAATGGTTAGAAGCCCTCAAATGAAAAATTTAGTCTTTGATATGAGAAAGGAAAATATTCATCAATTAGTACGTCGACTAACTTATATGATAATTTCAAGATAGGAGGATGAGCAAAAGCAAAGAAAGAGAAGGTCAACAAAGACACTAAGAATGATCTAAACAAAGTTAAGGCGAGGAGAATAAATTTGGAAAAAAAGTCTGAAATCAAAGATGCAGAAGGATATACTAAAGTGGCAAACTTGAAGAAATAAAAGCGTATGAAAGTTTGATATACTGCACCAAGAAATGTTATGACCAGGTATTGTTCATCCTTTTATGGTTATTGTTACAACTATAATTAGTTTGGTCATAGAGCTATTGAATGTAGAGTTCTACTTACTAGGAGAACTAATTTTGTAAGTAGAAACTCATTTTCTCCTCTGTTAGATTCAAGTAAAATATGCTACAATTGTAATAATTTTGGTCACATATCCAGGCATTGTAGGAATAACTTTACAATGTCAAAAATAAAGAATGTAAATAAAGGCAAGTCTTCTAATGAGAATATAGGTCCACAAGTCATTAAGAAAGAAAAGAAAAAGACATATGAGAGACCTAAGGAAATGTGGAGACTAAAAAATCAATCCTTGATTGCTCAAACAACACTCTACGCCAAATAAAAAATTTTATGGGTAATAGATAGTGGATGCTCTAAGCATGTGACTAGTGAAAAAATTAATTTCACAAAGTTGAGCAAATATAAGGAAGGAACTGCCATTTTGTGAGACAATACAACAGTCAAAATTAAAGGGAAAGGAACCTTACACATAGATGGTAAGCTTCCTACACATGATGTTCTTTATGTTGAAGGACTTAAGCATAATCTATTGAGTGTCAGCCAAATGTGTGACAATGGATACAAGGTCACATTTGATGTTGAATGCTGAAAGCTAAAGATATCTAGAAAAATAGTTGAAAAAGGGAGAAGGATTGAGAATAATATCTACAATTTTGTTGAGGTAAACAATAATAGTTGCCTCATAGGAAAGGTTGATGAAAACTAGTTGTGGCATAGGAAAATGGGTCATGTCAATTTTGATAATTTAGTCAAAGTAAGTTCTAACAAGTGTGTAAGACATATTCCCAAGATAATTAAACCTGCAGATACTACATGTAGAGAATGTCAATTAGGCAAGCAAATAAGGGTCAAGTTTCAAACAAATGAATATACGACCATACAACCTATACAATTAGTTCATACTAATTTGTGTGGTCCTACCAGGATAGGAGGATCTAAAAGAGTTCATTACTTCATGTTATTTGTAGATGATTACTCAATAATGACATGGGTAACCTTTTGAAAGACAAATCTCAAGCTTTTGAGAGATTTAAGATCTTTAAACCATGGTTGAAAATGAAATGGGAAGAAAGATCAAATGTTTGAGATCTGATAAAGGTGGAGAATTCACCTCTAATAAGTTCATAGAATATTGTGAGAAGCAAGGGATTAAAAGGCACTACTCTACTACAAAAAATCCACAACAAAATGGAGTTGTTGAAAGAATAGGCCCGTTAAGGAGATGGCCAGAACAATGTTGAAAGAGAAAAAACTATCTAATGGATATTGGAGAGAAGCAGTCCAAAAAATAATATACATCTTGAACAGAGTTCAACTGAGGGTGAAAAGTGATAAAACACCATATTAACTATGGTATGGAAAGCCTGCATTAGCTAAGTACTTCAAAGTGTTTGGAAGTAAATGCTACATTAGAAGAAAGGAGGACAAACTAGGAAGCTTTGAGTCAAAATGTGATGAGGGAATTTTTCTTTGTTACTCTACTCAGAGTAAAGCCTATGTATGTTAGAATAAGAGGCTATATAAAATAGTTGAAAGCATCAATGTCAAAGTCAAAGAAAGATTTAAAAATATTGAACCGGATGAGGAGATCAGAATTGAAGAAAGGATTAGAAAATGAAGAAGAAGATAGTGAAGAGGAGGAAGAAAAGTCCAAAAAGGCACCCCCTAGGTTTGTTCAAAAGGACCATCCCAAGGAGCAGATAATTGCCAACAAAAATGAAGGAGTTCAGACTAGGAGAAGATCTAGAATGAACAAGGAATGAGTAAGATTTTCTATTTTTTTAGAAATTGAGCCTAAGACCTTCAGTGAAGCTAGCAAGGATGAAAATTGGTTAAAAGCCATGGAAGAATAACTAAGTAAATAGAAAAGAACAAAACCTAGGAATTAGTTCCTAGACCCTCAAACATGAATGTGATAGGAACAAAATGGGTCTACAAAAACACACTCAATGAAGATGGAGTTGTCATAAGAAACAAAGCAAGATTGGTGTGCAAGGGATATGCATAAGTAGCGGGCATAGACTTTGAAGAGACATTTTCTCCAGTGGTTAGACTGGAAGCTATAAGAATGTTTTTGGCATTTTCTATTCATAAAAAGTTTAAAGTATATCAAATGGATGTAAAATTAGCCTTCTTGAATGGAAACTTAGAAGAGGAATTCTACATTGAACAACTAGAAGGTTTTCAGCTAGCAGATAAAGAAGATTATGTGTGGAGACTAAAGAAGGCACTATATGGTCTAAAATAGTCACCTAGATCATGGTATTCAAGATTGGATCAATACCTACAATAACAAGGTTTCAGTAAAGGATGTGTAGACATCAATTTGTACTTTAAATCAGAAGGTGAGCATATGTTGATTATTGTTGTCTATGTAGATGATATCATCTTTGGAGGTGGCAATAGTAATATGTGCAAAGAATTTACCACAAAATGCAAAGTGAATTTGAAATGTCTATGCTGGGAGAACTTTCTTTCTTTCTTGGTCTATAAATTGCACAAACCATTGAAGGGATATTCATATCTCAAACCAAGTATGCAAAGGAGATGCTCAAGAAATTTAAAATGGAAGACAACAAACCAGTGAGTACTGCCATGATAACTAGATACAAGTTGAGAAAAGAAGATGAGTCCTCTGATGTGAATAATACTATGTATAGATCAATGATAGATATCCTAATGTACCTAACTGCATCAAGACCAGACATCATGTAAGCTATATGCATGGTTGTAAGATTTTAATGATCTCCCAAGGAATCACATGCCAATGCTATGAAAAGAATCTTCAGATACATCAAGAGCACAATTGACTATGGTCTATGGTACCCTACAAGTGAAGATCTCACTTTGATTGCATATGCAGATGTTAATGTGGATGATAAGAGAAGCACTAGTGGTGGTTCATTCTTCCTTAGAAATAAACTTGTGTCATGGCTAAGCAAAAAGTAAGAGTCAATTATGCTTTCTACAATAGAAATAGAGTATGTAGCAACAACAACATGTTGCATCCAAGTCTTGTGGATGAAGCAAACTCTCAGAGACATCAAGGTAGAATATTAAGAACCTATTTCTATCTTTTGTTATAACTCAAGTGCCATAAACATATCTAAGAATCTAATGATACATTCCAAAACAAAGCATAAATCCATATAATATCATTTTCTAAAAGAAAAGGTTGTAGTTCAAGAGGTCAAAATTGAGTATGTGCCAACAAAGGACCAAATTGTAGATATATATACCAAGCCTCTTCCCAATGAGTAATTTGAGTATCTAAGAGAGAAGTTAGGAGTAGTGGCTCCCACACCACATCACTAAATTTTAGTGATAGGGAATAAATCAAGGGGGAGTATTAAAGGAACATTATTAACTCTTGGATTAAGAGAAAAGGCAGTCTAGAGAGTTGTTGCAAGCCCTTTTCTATTTGATGACAAAGGAGGTGACAAAGGTGTGTTGGCTCTAGATCATTATGCCTATCTATATAGAGATATGTAGATTATTGATTGGTATTTTAGACCAATACTATATAAATGATAATTTGTATAATATTATTGCTAAAGGAGCTAGATTTGAATGTGTCTACATAGAGTTTAGGAAAATGTGCCATTATCTAAGGGGGAGTTCCTCATAAAGTGTTTTAGATTGCTAGGTCCAAGGATCAAAATAACCAATATATCAGAAAAAAAGAAGATTGTTGACATATTATGGTAGAGACTCTTTATCATTAATGTCAAAGGGGGAGAATGTAGAATGGAGACATAGAAGTAAAGTCATTCTAATAAGGTGATTTCCATCAATAAAAAAGGGGGAGATTGTTGGACATAGTCATTGATGTAAAATGCTATTATGTATTAATGACAAAGGTGTTGAGTTGAATTAAAATATTACAGAGCCCCATGGAGTTATGTGTGTACTTTGAATGACTATCATTTGCAAGTATCTCTTTGTGGTCTAAGTTCGAAGTCATAAAGATACATAGAGAAAATGTTACAAATGCATAAGGTTGTGTGTGAAAATGTTTCCATAGTTGATTTTGTACCTTTGTATTTTTCTAAGGAATCATTTCAGAGAAAGTGGTTTGATGATTTCTTTCAAGAAAATTGGCTAAGTCATTATTTGAAAAATCCAAAGGGTAAGTGGATTGTTAAAAATTTCTGAAGGGATATTTTCAAAATGCTGAAAGGCAAGTGGACATTTGCAAAATATTGAAGGGTATGTTGCAAAAGACCTATTATAGCTTGGAATTACACCCCTGTGGGAGAGTTTTTTTGGCTCTCCCACTTCTGACTATAAGCATGGAAACAACCTCAGGATGTGGGTGTCCTATGGTGAGGTTGAGCCTCTAGGATTTTTAAATAGGCTAGTTCTTCTTGGTGGATCACCTAAAACTCCTGCTAAACTAATGCTTCATAGGGAAAAAGGTTAGAAGGGAGATAAGTGTTCCTAAAAAGGCTAACTAGGTGATGCATTAAAATTAAATGGACACTCATCTACACTTGAACCCACATTAGATTAGTCATGAGGCAACTTTGACTTGCATGATCTTAGGGTCAAACTAACACACACTAGAAGAGGTTTAGTTAGAACACTAATTCAGACCTACAAAAGCTTAAAAATACTTCAAAGAGGCAAGTAGAAGGCTAATGGACTAGGAATACACTCATTCATTAATCCACCAAGAAAAAGCATACTAAATCACTAATATAAGACAAGAAATAGGTAAATAAATCATCTCATCACATTCAAGAGGTAGTTATTACAATATCTTGATAGGGTTTAGCTTGGTTGAAGGAGCACATTTTTTGCAAATTTCTCAATGAGCAACTGTCTCCTAGTAAGATGGAAAAATTCCAAAAAAGGTGGGGGGAGGGGGGATTTATAATGATAAATCATGAGATATTGATAGAGAAGGGAGAGAGAAAGAAAGGGCCATGTGAGAAGATGGGAAGAAGGAAGAATTCATTGAGTCGTTGATGACTGCTAGCTACTATCATCACCATTTCCTTGACCATGAAATGCATTGGCAAAGATCATCACAAAATCTTCTCAAATCTCTCTCATATTCAAGTCTCTCTTTGGTGGATATTAATAAGCCATGTTACAAGTAGTTGAATGTCTCTGCTTGGTGTGATTGAGTTGATCCTTGCATTAAAGATGGCATGTTCCTTTCACTTGGGTGTCTTGTGTGTAGGCTATTAACCACATCATCAGTGTCAAAAGGTAAAATAATCATCCTTTTTTGCTGATTCACCATTGAAATCTCACCAAGACCCTTTGAAAACTTGACCTTTTATTAACCATTAATCGACTTAGCTTGGACTCCCACAAACCATCAATATTTTACTAGTTAGATGCCCTTGTACCACTTATCCTTGGTCAATTAGCCCTAAAGATTTTCTAACCTTTGACTTTAATGTTCCTCAAATTTTTTGCTTTCCGTAGCCATTTTTTCCATAGATTATTTTCCCTCAATAATTTTCTCAAGTCTTTTCTCTGCCACTTTCTTAAAGTTATTTCTTCAAACTTTTTGCCTTGGCTTGTCTTTTTGAGAACCTGAGAAGCACTTCTAAGACTAAACCAAGCTTTTGATGTCTCATTACTTATTTTGGGTTTTTGACTGCTCAAAACTTATGAAGTAATTAAGTAGTGTTCCTTGGAGAACCAAAAATACACTACCCAGACCAAATCAAGCTCTCCAATCTCCACTACTTACTTCAAACTTATCATTACTGATTACTCATGAAGTGAAATAAGTTGTGCTACCCAAGAAACTTGAAGTTTTCTCCTTTAGAAAAGTTAAAGATTTCCTAATGAGATAACATGAAGCCTTCTGTTTAATACCATTTTGGGTCTTTAACACCTTGTTACTCACTACTTCAGAGCTTTGTAGCTTTGCAACTTATAAAACCATTTATGTCATAGGCTGCTAAAAGTTTGAAGTCTTCTAAAGCTTGCCATTTCCTACTTGAAAGTCTATCTTCTCACACTTAGGGAAAAATTGGTATGTGGGATAAAAAATGGCCACCATTTATGGTGACTCATAGGGAAGCATGCCTGCTATGATTGAGAACCCAACCAGTTGCCTTACCTAGTCCATTGGGCATGAAGACATCAACCTCTATAATTGGGTTGGTCTAAAACTAGATACAAGGCTGACCCTTTTTGGATCTCCCTCTTCAAGCAATGAGGATAGCACAAAACAACATAAAACAAAGTGCCCAAGGCACCAAATGAAAATAAACTAGCCTAGAATAAAATAAAAAACAATAAACAAATGTGCTTGAAACAACACTTGGATGAATTTGAATAAAACTAATCTAATATATACATCCTAAAACTATATGTAGCCTTTCTTCCTAGATCAAAAGGAAAGTTTGATACTTTTCTTGTTCTTGTGTTTTGAGATAGGAGATTGAATAAGGCATATAACTACTTGACCCTAGGCCTTGATGCCTGCCTCTTCTTTGTTGTATCTATTAGCTTCTTCATCATTATGCTCAATGAGAACCAAGTAGCTCCAAATAGGTTAACTATGTGAATCCAAGAAGTCCCAAACTCTTCATATGGATCTTTAATTATAACTTCCAATGGTGTTTTAACAAGGCAAACCTCTTTTATTTCTATGGCCTCCTAAAATATGCTAGACTTGTCTTTTATTTCATGTTTTTTAGGGTCATCAAGTATCTGAAAGCCTATTTCAAAGATCTGAAACAATTCCATATCAACAATGCACTCTTGGGGTGGTAGAGTTGGAAAACTACCCACTCCATCCCCCATGATTTGCTTGATAAAGTTTCTCTCCTTGGCTACAACTAAACCATATTTGCCTTGGAGAAGAACATAACCAAATCTCAAAATCTCAAACAAGTCCTCAAATGAGCCCTCCAACTGATTAGGAACCTCTAGATGATCCATAAGTTCATCAATTTAATTAGCTAATTCATTCATTTCCCTATCCCTTTTATCATGTGGTAACTCATTTATGGAATTGATAACCTCAACCCCTTCATTCTTAATAAGGTGGTAGCTTTGCATCCTCAATAGTGTAGTCTACTTCATACACTACTACAAAAGAGTCGTCAATATTTTCTCCTTCATTCAAGAAGGTTGTTTTGATCTTTTGTAGATAAATGAGGGACCTTATGGTGATTTTTTATTCATATTTTCTTGTGATATCCTCCTCCTCAGCCTCTTTGGATGCATCTCTTTAGTTTTCCTCATAGAGGAGAGGATCTTTCTTAAAGAGTGGCATAATAGGCTCTTGAAAATGCTCAAAAAGGTGAGAAAGGTTCAGAGAAGCTACCATAGGTTCCTGATTTTGTTCTTAAAGCTGCTCTACTTTGATCACCCTCACCTCCTCTTCTTGATTCTTTGTTTCTTGAATGGCTCTCCATGAAGGAAAGGCTCTAGACTTTTGAGGGGGAATGAATGGAGGCTGTAAGGTTTCTTGTTTGATTTTAGGAAATACCACCTCATCCTTTGGTCCACTACTCTGAATGGACTTAAAAAATATAAAAGATAGAGGCTCTTGGGGAGGGAGGGTTGGGGGTTGAATGACCTTGGATTTACCTAGCTACGTGACTTGGCTCTAAGATGGGAAAGGTAGCGGTTCTGATTTCATTTTTTGATTCTACCTTTCTTCTTCTTTCCTTGTCTTCAGCTCCAACTCTTTGATTTACTTTGCTATTTTCTCTTGAAATAAATCCTCCTTAAGGTGGTTAGGAACATAAGAGGGAATTTAAAGAGGGATGAATTCTTGGGCCCAAACTGTAGGCTGTTCCATAACAAGTATTTCATTTGTTTGACAACCCCCTTAGATGGATTTACAGGCAGTAAAAGACTGCAAAACACATGATGAACTCGGAAGATTCAAAGGAGTACTTGAAATGGCCTCTTGAGGAGGAATGATTGACACATAAGAAGGCTAAGGAGGTTTGTACATAGGCACCAAAGGTTGGTAGGGCTAGCCCTACTGTTCCTCATGTCTCTCTAGCTTGTCCTTAATACTTTAAATATAACCGCATATATCCATCATGTCACTAGTGAGGTTGTTATAATTTTCTCTCTCAATAAGTGCCCATTCTAATTTCATTTATCACAATGAATCCCTCACATAATGGATATGGTGAGTAGGGGTATTTTGGCGATAACACTTTTGTGAGCACAACTCTAGTGCATGCTTATTAAGGCTCACTAAAGTTTGCCTAAGTGTTGTTATAGATGGCTCATGATAGGGATGATGAGGAGTAATATTTTGATAGGCTTGTTCATATGGATGATCAAGGCAGTACTCCTACATATATGGATCATGAGGAACTTGCCAAGGTTCATCATAGCCTTGATAAAAATCTTGGTAGGGCTGATTGAGCTCATATGGATCATATTAGGGCTGCTGATAAGGAGATAAATAATAGCAATATTCACCATAGCTATTCATTTTAGCTTCATAAGTCAAGTAGGAGATTATGAAATCTTTAAAGAGACAAACTTGGTCTGCTTATAACTAGGAGCTTTCAGTTGGAGTCACCAATGGTGATAATACTTGCTTTCAAAAGTAAATAACAATGGTCAGACACTTGGGCTACTTAAACCAGCTAATAGATGCTTAAAGTCACCATTGATGCTTACTGAATGCCTCTAAAGGCTGATATGTAAAAGAACAACATCAAAAATCCTTTCACTACTTTGGACATTAGTCCCATCAGGCGTGCTTGAACTGTTATAGCTTTGGACCTTAGTCCCATCAAGCATGCCAAAACTATTATAGCTTGGAATTGCACCCATATGGGAGAGTTTTTTAGGCTCTCTCACTTTCAACTATAATCATGGGAAAAACCTCAGGATGTGGGTGTCCTATGTTGAGGTTGAGAATTTAGGATTTTTAAAGAGGCTAGTTCGTCTTGGTGGATCACCTAAAACTACTGCTAAACTAATGCTTCATGGGGAAAAGGGTTAAAAGGGAGATAATGGTTCCTAATAAGGCTAACCAGGTGATGAACCAAAAATAAATGGACACTCATCTATGTTTAAACCCATACTAGATTAGTCATGAGGTGACTTGGGCTTGCATGATCTTAGGGTCAAGCTAAAACATGCTAGAAGAGGTTCAGTCAGAACACTAATTCGGACCTACAAAAGCTTGAAAATACTTGAAAGAGGCAAGCAAAAGGCTAATGGACTAGGAATACACTCATTCATGAATCCACCAAGCATAAGCATATTAAAGCACTAATTGAAGACAAGAAATAAGTAAAGAAATTATCTCATCACATTCAAGAGGTAATTATTACAATATCTTGACATGGTTTAGCCTGGTCGAAGGAGTATATTTTTTGAAAATATCTCAATGAGTAACCGTCTCCTAGCAAGATGATAAAATTTTAAAAAACTAGGTGCGGGGGCTTTACAATGGCAAATCATGAGATATTTTAAAAAAATAGGGGAGATAGAGAAAGGGCCGTGTGAGAATATGGGAAGAGGGAAGAAGTTATTGAGTCATTCATGACTACTAACTACCACTATCACCACTACCTTGACCATGAAATGTGTTTCCCAAGATCACCATAAAATCTTTTTAAATCCCTCGCACATTCAAGTCTCTCTTTGGTGGATATTGAGAATCTATGTCACAAGTAGCTAGATGTCTCTGTTTGGCATGACTGAGTTGATCCCTGCATTAAAAATTGCATGTTACTTTCACTTATGCATCCTACATGTAGGTTATTGACCATTTCATCAGAGTCAAAAGATAAAATCCTCATCCTTTTTTGCTGATTGGATATTGAAATCCCACTAGGACCCTTTAAAAACTTGACCTTTTATTATCCATTCATCTGCTGAGCCTGGACTCCCACAAACTATTGGTCTTTTACTAGTTGGATGCCCTTATGCCACTTGTTATTAATCAATTATCCCTTCAAAATTTTTGACCATTTGACTTTAATGTTCCTCGGATTTTTTGCTTTCCTTGGCCCTTTTTTATATGGACTATCTTCCCTCAACAATTTCCTTGGGCCTTTTCTTTGCCACTTTTTGAAAGTTATTTCTTCATACTTTTTGCCTTAGCTTGTCTTTTTGAGAACCCGAGAAGCACTTATAAGACCAAATAGGGCTTTTGATGTCTCATTACTTATTTTGGGTTTTTTACTACTCACAAATTATGAAATAATTAAGTAGTGCTCCTTGGAGAACCCAAAATACAGTACCCAAACCAAATCGGGCTTTCCAAGCCCCACTACTTACTTCAGACGTATCATTACTAATTACTCATGAAGTGAAATAATTTGTGCTACCCAAGAAACCCAAAGTTGTCACCTTTAGAAAACCTGAGGACTTCCTAATGAGATAACCCGAAGCCTTTTATTTAAGACCATTTCAGGTCTTTAACACCTTGTTACTTAATAATTTGGAGCTTTGTAACTCTGCAACTTATAAAACCATTTAAGTCATGGGATTTCAAAAGTCTGAAGTCTTCTAAAGACTTGCCATTTATTGATTGAAAGTCTATCTTCTCACACTTAGGCAAAAATTGGTATGTGGGCCAAAAAATGGCCAACAAGTCTTGAAGGACACTTTTGGGAGAAGGACATTGATGAATTCTTTTAGAGAATTTGTCTAGGACAAGTGGACACTTAAAAAGTTCTTGAAGGGTACTTTGTCAAAGCTCTGAAGGGCATATGATCCAAACAAAAATTCTAAAAGTTACTTTTCTAAAGATCCAAAAGGTACATTCTATTTTGTAGTTGACTTACTACAACCGAGAATCAGTCACTTAAGTTATAACTTAAGCCTTCCTTGTCATCAAAAAATTGGCCCCTTGATAGAGCTATTATCAACTAAAAAATAGCACAAGACTATATTTTACTAATTCTAACTTAAGAAAATGTCTGAGCTTGTTGGAAGATCAACGGTTCACATTGCATCACACATAAATGATCCAATGAAGTGAAGCAAAATTAGATTGTCAAGGATCCCTTCAAGTGAATGTGCAAGTGACAAGTGTCACATTCAAGATAGTTGAAGATCAATGGTTCACACTGGAATGAAGCAAATGATCCAATGGAGTGAATCATAGTCAACATGTCAAAAGACCCTCTGAGTAAACATGTAGATGAAAAGTGTCAAAGGCTCACAAGTTTGTCAAAATAATCTAATGGTATGTGGATGATTGTGTAATGCATATCTAATAGGTGATATGATCTGAGAGAATTAAGCTACTCGACAACTAAAGAACATGCATCTTTGAAGATATAATGATGTGTGAAAGATAGGAAAAATAAGATCCAATAAAGTGAATGGATCCAAGGCATAAAGATGCTCAAGGGTTAATGACTCAATGATTTAGTTAAAGTCTGAGCAAGTTTGGAAATATCTAACAGAGTGAAAGCTCTCATTAATGTTGAGTTAAGCAAGATGAAGTCAACATGCTAAAGTTTAACAACCAATCCAATATAAAGATCATGCATCTTCATAGATCGAATGGCATGTGGAAATTTGGATGTGAAAAATCCAATGGAGTGAAAGGACACAGTGAGACAAGGTGATCGATGATTACCAATTCAGTAGGAGATTATGGATCGAGCATGTTTAAATAAATTGAGAGGAGTGAAATCAATCTGATTATATGGGAAATAACGAGATGCAAAAAGGAGATTGATGGTTATAGATGGCAAGAAGAAAGAAAGAAAAGGCCTGCATTTTATTTTTTCTAACGATCAAGTGGAGAAATAGACAAGAACTGGTGATGAACTCAATATGGCTACACAGAGCTCAAGATTGATAGATCTAATCAGTCAATGATTAAGGAGGCTATGCATTTATGAGTTAAATCCAACAATTGCCATAGTAAAGAGACATAAACATTTTAATGAAAAACATAAATCAAGATGCAAGAAATCAACAGGTCAAGTCATTATTGAGAAGAGTCCAAAATAAGTGTAATTGAAGTGTGAATGTAATTGAAGACATGAAATCCTAAATTCATTATATATACATGACATATAAAACATTATGGGGTGGCTGCTATTGTTGCAATTCAAAAAGGTGCTATTAGAGGGACTCGAAGGGTGTTAATTTGAGATGTATGCAGACACAGAGTGAAAGTCGAAGGGATAGAGCATGAGGTAGAGAGGAAGAAAGGGCACATTGAAAATGTGTAGAGATGAAGAAAGAGCACACAGGGAATGAGTAGAGATTGAGCAATTAAAGACTAGACTTGTAACAAACAAATTGAACTGGATTCATTTGTGAATCTATCTTGTATACTAGAGTTATAACTTCATAGTTTTGATTGGTTGCTGTCATAAAAAAAATTAAGTTAGTGCTCAGTTAGGGGATTGGTGTCTCCTTAGGATGGGTGTCCTTAAATGTAACCTATGAGGTTTTTGTAGTGAGGTGTTTTATTGTGAGGCTAAATTAGAACAATATATTATAGCAGCTATTCTCATCGTGGATTTTCACTTTGGGTTTTCCACATATAAATCTAGTGTATGTGTTTTTTTGTGTGTGATTGATCTCTGGATTTATTCTTTGATTTTTATATGAATTTGTATATCCTTTAAAAATATTAAATAAGCTAGTTTTAGCTTATCTATTTATTCACCCCCCTCTCAGTAGATAGTTGTGTTCAATAACTGGTGGTCAAAACCACCACATTAAAACACAATCATTGATCTTCGTAGACCATTAGTTATGTGCCTGCTATGATAGATCCATGACTACAGTGTTCACATGATCAAGTAGTGGCATGATGTACACATTAATAATGGTTGCACCACCACCATAGAACCACATGGGATGGTTATGTAACTATTTGGGGTAGTTTCATAACTACCACTTGTAAAAGGTCATGGTTCTATCAAAAGAGTAGAAAGAAACCACTTGGACCTATTTAAGGATTGAGTGAGGGGATGAAGACTGACCTATGATAATTTTATATAACATAAGAGCTATATTGGGTGGAGAAGATGTAGGAATAAGGAGTAAATTACTTGGATTAGTGTTACTCATGCTGTTGAGTTGGTGATATTAGATTGGGCAGGCATCTTATAGATTACTTAGGTGGTTATTATACCCACTTCCAACATGTTGTTATGTGACCTAATGACTTATTTAGATGTTAATAAGAATAATTTTATGTTACTTTAAGCCCCTATAGAGTGGAACATCACTCTTTTTGATGTGTACCACATTAATGATTTACTGATAATAGGTTAGTTGGTGGGCCTTTAAGAGGCCACGCATAGAGTAAAATTAGAGAACTGGGTCAAGCACTTTGGTAATGATGATGCACTTGACATGGGTGTAAATTTTAGGGTTAGGATTTTGGGTTTAAGGGACCTACAATCCCAAACTTTAGAAGGTTATCATTGGGACCCTTACCTCTTGATAGGTGGTAGATAATGGTGCTGATAGATTCTTGTGTAGTTGGTCACCCATTATATGCAAGATCGAGGAGAGGCTCTTATATTATTCATGGGCATAAGAGGTCCTATCCCACACATACAGAGACTTGTATTGGATACACAATTGGGAGCCCTCTTTATTAGTCATAATACATTCCTCATCAATTGGATATTCAATATGATGATTCCCTATTAGAGATGAATGACAGGCAAAGATGTTAGGGAAATTAGGGCCTCTTGATGGATACATGTGGCAAGTTTTTAGGTATCTCCCCAAGTAGTTAGGACTTTGATAGTAGTGGATATAGTTACTATGCCATGTCAAAGGAAGATTAGGTATTATGATATTGAATTAGTGTACTTTAGAGTGATATTAGGAGTTACACAAGTGAGGGATCCGCTCTTTCAAATGAAAGTACACTCAGTAGCTAGGGCACCTCAGTAGTTCAAGATTCCCTAAACCAACCACATCTATGTGTCTATAGTTTTATATAGAGGCTTGAGGGAATCTATATTAGGGAGACTAGGGATATTGACATGCCACTCGTTAGTACTAAGGAGTTGTCGATCATGCAGATAACAACACAACTAGTAGGTGGTTAAAAATAGTTGGCTCCTTCATTCCCACCACTCCCATCACCACCACTACAACATTATTGTACATAATAACATCAATAAGTGGATAGTCCACACCAACCTCCACCACCACCACCACCATAATTAGTATCATATAAAGACCTTACACAACAAGGTGATATGAAGGAGATGGAGAGGGTCTAGAGTTAATTGAGTTGGATGAGGAGTATGATGAGGGATGAAGAGTATGATGATGACTTTAACCTTGACTAGTATAAGGATAACCTAGTTAAATAATTCATTTATGTATTTCAACTTCTTAGATATTTTATTTTAGTTACTTCATTGATTTATTGCTTTGACTAGATCTTATGTTGATCTTTTTCCTTTGTGGTTGTAAATACATCGACAAGTTGGTGAATCATGATCAAGGATACCTTGGTCAACCTTTTTCTAGTTGAGACTTATCAAACTAGAGATTAACTACTGGTGGATCTTGGAGTACCTACTGAGTTAGGCATACATACTGATGTCTTTGTCTTGATGTACGATGCTTTCCTGACTCTTACTAGTCTGAGGTTGGAGAATTATAGCTTATATGTGAGATTGATAATGATCGAGGCTAAAATGTAGGTTCTCATTTATATGTTGGCTGGGATATAGGGTTGAGATTATTTGAGTCACTGAATAGGAGGGGATATAGCCTCTTAGGGAGGTATTATAAGGAGATAGCCTAGGAGCCATAACCCATGACATTCTTCAACATTCAGTCCCTCTCACAAGAGGAAGATAGGATATTAGGACCATTTATTTGTATATGAGACTCAAACTATTGTAGATTTTTGATTTTTTAACATTTTGAGACACTTTCCCTCTACAAAGGTGGATTTTACTTGAGCTTTATTATACAAACTCAACATTTATTTTGATATATATATGGAGACATTATAGTTTATCTTAGTTAATTTGCCATTCATTGTTATGGATTTAATTTCCATGTATGTTTTTTAATTTAGGCACTTTAGATGACTTCGCATGTGATGATATACCATGTATCTATATTTTTTTGATAAAATGCTATTAAAAATCATTATATATATGAGAATAAAATGTATGTAAATGATGCAATGTGATGAACATGTATGAAGTCATGAATGTACCAATGACTATTTTTTAGGTGATGACCCAATTAATTTATTTACACAACATATGACTTTTAATTTGTAACAAAGGAATGAAAAAGGGCAAAAATGATATGCATATGAAATGGTGAAAATTAAAACTATAAATCAAAAATTCTCATGAAAAAGGAGGGTGACCTAATCCTTTAAGCAAAGGGGAAAATATACTTATTGCAAAGCTCACAAAATACTAAATTTATTGGCTTTATCTAGAGATAACTATCCCTAACTGAATCAATAAATGGGATAAAGCTACCCTTTTCAACATAGACATATAAACAAGCCTTTTAAAAAACTTATTATTTTGGACACTTTCTAATTTGGTACTACTTTCAAATTTTGAATTTTTATTTTCAACCCCCACTTAGTCTCATGTGACTAGGAAAACACATGGGCTCATTACCAAAGGATAGATGTAGAGGAATAAGGATATCTCCCCCCAATGATAATCCCACACAACTATTAAGATGTGAAAGATCAACACCAAAGATCAATGAAGGGTGAGAGATGTGAAATTTGACTTTTGTTTTGCATAAGCTTTTGATTTTCATAGGAGTGTCTTCTTTTCTATTTCAACCCCCCACACAAAAACACATATATTTGTAAGGCTCCTACCCTGAAATCTTGACCCCATGCAACTAGTAAGATGTAAGGGTTCAGCATTAAAGACCAAGTTAAGTAAGTAAAGTTATCTTGTTTTAGAGCTTGTTAATGTTTTATGCTTAGAGGTAACCATAAGAGGAAACTATGCCATGAAAAAGCTTCTAGATTAGGATGTAGGCTAGTATTTTCTAAACTTTTCAAGAAAATGGAGGGAAAGAGAGATATACTCTGCTCGTAATAACTAAGGCAAGAACCAATGTCGTGATGATTTTGGTAATGTTTTCTATAGAATAATAGGATGATATGAAAAGTGAAATGAGATGATCAGTTGCATTATGAAAGTTTGTGTTATGCAAATTGACAATTGAATAATTACCAAACCTAACGTTTGATATGCAACACAATATGAAAATAATGGAAAATACAAAGTGATGAGGGAAAAGTGAAATGAAATAACTAGATGTAGAAATGTTTAAGATGCAAAGAGAATGTAGATTCATTGAAATATTTGTCAGGGATAATAGGATCAAATATATATTATTATGTAAATAAGTTATATATGAAAGGCAAAGCAAATGTACATAACATAACACAAGAGGAAAACCTCAATGAGGTAAAAAAACCACATAAAAGCATTATCCAATAATTAAAAAATAATTATACCTAGTAAATTCCTTTTACCCTCACTTATCTTTACACAATAATGATTACATAAAGGTGATCATTGGGATCCTTGCCTCTTGACAAGTGAGAGACAATGGTATCAATAAAATCTTATGTAGTTAGTCACCCACTGTATGCATGATTGAGGAGAGGGGATTATGTTATTTATGGGAACAAGAGGTCCTATCCCAAACCTATGGGAAACTGTATTGGATCACATGGCTAGGATACCTCTTTATCAACCATACTACACTCTTCATGAGATGGATATTCAAGATGGTGATTCCTTATTAGATAGGAGTGATATTCAAAGATGTTGAGGCCATGAAGACCTCTCTATGGATATATGTGGAAATATTTTAGGCATTTCCCCAATCAGTCAAGACTTTTATAGTTTAAAATCTAGTTATTATGCCATATTAGGGGATGATCAGGTAGTAGGCTACCAAGGTAGTATACCCTAGAGTGGCAGAAGGAGCTACAAAAGTGAGGGATTTGATCCTTTAGGTGGAGGTACGCTTAATAGCTAGGGTACCTCAATAGTTTAGGATGTCCTACACTAGAAACATCAATGTGACTCTAGTTATATACATAAGCATTATGGAGGCCAAAGTAGGGAGACTGAGGAGATTGATATGGCACCTACTAGTACCATGGGTGTTGATTATGCAAATATTATTACAACTCATAGGTGGGAAGCAATAGGTGGCTCCTCCACTCCCACCACTACCATCACCACCACCAATACAACATGATTCTACAAAATAATGCCAATAGGTGGCTCCTCCACCTCCACCCCCACCCCCACCCCCACCACCATTAGTATCATAGTAGGACCTTACACAATAAGGCTGTAGGGAGGATATGGAGATGGTATAGAGTTAAACAAGTTGGATGAGGAGTATGATGAGGAAGATGAGGAGTATGATGATGAATCTAAACCCTAACTAGAATGAGGATGACCTAAGTAAATAATTAATTTATGTATTTCAACTTCTTAAATATTTATTTATAGTTCAGTTACTTAGCTAATTTATTACTTTGACTAGATCTTATGTTGATATTTTTCCTTTGTGGTTGTAGATACATTGATAGGTTGGTGAACCATGATCAGGGATACCTCAGTCAACCTTTTTCTAATTGGGATTGATTAAACTAGGGATCAAATATTGGTGGATCCTAGAGTACCTAACAAGATATAGATGCATATTGATGTCTTTGCTTTGGCGTACCATGCTTTCCTGACTCTTACCAGTCTAAGGGTGGATAATGATAACTTGGATGTGAAAGTGATAATAATAGACATTCAAGCATAGGATATCACTGATACCTTGGTTAGGAGAGAGGGTTGAGCTTCTTCAAGTCATTGGATAGCAGGGAACACAATCTTTTAGGGAAGCATTATCAGGAGACAACCTAGGAGCCATAGCCCACGACACTCTTTAACATTTGGGACTTCTCACAAGAGGGAGATAGGGTCTTAGCGCCATTTATTTGTATTTGAGACTCAAATTATTGTAGATTTTTCATTTTTTGACATTTTGAGACACTTTCCCTAATAGAGGTGGATTGCACTTAAGCTTTATTGTACAAACTCAACATTTATTAAGATATATGTATGGAGACATTCTAGTTTATCTTAGTGACTTTGCCATTCATGTGTCATGTATTTAATTTCCACATATGCTTTTCTATTTATGCACATTAGTTGACTAGGTATGTGATTATATACCATGTATCTATATGTTTTATGCTACGAAACATATATATATATATATATGAGATCAAAATGTATGCAAATGATGCAATGTAATGAACATGTATGAATTCATGAATGCGCTAATGAATATTTTATAAGTGATGACCCGATTACTTTGTTTACATAATAATGACTTTCATTTTATATCCAAGGAGTGAAAAAGGGGGAAAATGATATACATATGAAATGGTGAAAATGAAAACTATATATCAAAATTTATCATGAAAAAGGAAGGTGACCTAATCATTAAAATCAAAGGGGAAAATACACTTTTTGTAAAGCTCACAAAATACTAAATTTATTGGATTCATCTAGAGACAACTAACCTTGAAAAAATTTGTGAATGGTATAAAGCTACCCTTTTCGACATAGACATAAATAAGCCTTAAATTTTTTTTTTGGACACTTTATAATTTGTAACTGGTTTTGCTTTTTACTTTTTATTTGCAACCCCAGCTTAGTCTCATGTGACTAGGAAGACACATGGGATCATTACAAAAGGCTATATATAGATAAATGAGGACATCTCCCCCCAATGCTAACCGCACATAACTATAAAGATGCAAGATCTCAACATCAAAGATCAGTGAAGGGTGAGAGATCTGAAAATTGAATTTTATTTTGTATAAGCTTTTGATTTTCATAGGAGTGCCTTATTTTCTATTTTATCCCTCGAACACCCTCCCCCACCACACACACACACAAAATACATATATATTTTTAATGCTCTTACCTCCAAATCTTAATCCCATGCAACTAGTAAGATGCAAAGGTTCACCACCAAAGAATAAGATAGGCGAGCAAAGTTACCTTGTTTTAGAGCATGTTAATGTTTTATGATTAGAGGGAACCATAAGAGGAGACTCTATCATGGAAAAACTTATAAACTAGATAGGCTAGTATTTTCTAAACTTTACAAGAAGATGTAAGGAAAGAGAGGTATACTCTGCTTGTAATAACTAAGGAAAGAACCAATGCAGTGCTAATTTTGAGAATGTTTTATATAGGATAATACGATGATATGAAAAGTGAAATGAGATGATAAGTGGAATTTCAATTTTTTTGCGTTAAATAGATTGACAATTGAATATTACCAAACCTAACATCTGATATGTAAGGTATTATGAAAACAATGGAAATTGTAAAGTGATGATGATAAAGTGAATTACAATGACTAGATGTAAAAACATTTTTAGATGCAAAGAGATCATAGATTCATTGAACTCTTTGTCAGAGATAATAAGATCAATTATATATTATTATCCAAATAAGTTATATAGGAAAGACAAAGCAAATGTACATAACACAACACAAGAGGAAAACCTCAATGAAGTAAAAAACCATGAAAAATTATTATCCATTATTGAAAAATAATTTACACCTAATAGATTCCTTTTACCCTCAATTCTTCTCTTTACACAATAATAATTACACAAAGGTAATATCTTGTCTTTTTTTTATATTCATATGGTACAACAATGTGCTTCACATGATTATCATCATGATATTTATTATCATATTAAATGATTTCAATATATAAGAAAGGAGATTAGTTATAACCATGAAAAATTATACCTTTTCACCTTTTCAACTAAGTTAATCAGTTATTTACATATATATTTAAAAATGTATAGGTTTATATTATTTACATAATATAAGATATAAATACATGATGTAATTAAATAATAAATACAATATTTATTATTTATACTATGGAACAAAGTGGGCCACTAAATTAACCCCCAAATATTAATGTTCAAACACCCCCACTTAATATTTAGTTGGGATACATGCTAATACACCCTTTTTTCCAATGTGATTCCAACACTCCCCCCTAATATTTTAGTGGGAATATATACCAATTATTATTTTTATATAAATTGAATTACAATCCATAAATCATCCACAATGAGTTTATGCTAGCATGTAACACTTGAAGGATTTAAACACATTTATCATGCTAATATCACCTTTTTATACAAAAGAATTTTGAATCCATGATTGTCAAACTACATCTCACAATTTCTCATTGATAAACTTTCTAGCATTTGGAGCTTTTTATAATAAAGACCTCCATTAAAAAAAATGTTTTATTACTAATTAAAATGTAAACTCAAATAGGGTGAAGTTTACATAAAAATAACATATAGACTTAATACAATGCTTTTACAATAAACAGGTATAGAGAGGAAAATGAACACATGGCCATTAGGAGGTGACATTATCATTCACACTCCCCTCAGTGGCAATTTTGAGAGGTCCATCATTGTTTTAAACTTGTAAAAACATTTGAATACATAGTGGTTTTATGAAGATATCTACCACTTGATCATCTTATTTAATAATCACAATTACCCACACACTATGGTATTTTTATTTAACATTATTTATCTTATTTATAGAAATCTAGTTAGATAAGATTTTAATTTTATCATAATAAATTATTTAAATGGTAAAAAAAAGTTTTTATTGTAAAGAGTCTTCTCTCCCGCTTTAAGACCTTAAATGCCCCCATTTTACATATGTTATCAAAACACTAGAAGCACACAAATCATTGTATACAATTTCATTATTAGACGTCTCCAATATTAACAAGACGAGTATCTCCAACTGTCATGTGATGCACTTACAATAATTTTATTATTAAACTTAAAATTTTATCATTATTTATTTAAAAAAAAGAGTTCCCACACCTAATATCAATGAGGTTTAGCATTTTACACACTTGATGAGATTAAGTTAAAATATATATTGACTCATCCATATAATACCTAAATTATGTCCTTATAAGAACAAGAACTCAATTTGAGAGTTACAAGGTTACTGTCTGAAATATATTTTTATGCTTACAACATACAATGGAAACAAGTTTTTTATGATTGTTATTGAATGACACAGTGAAATATGAATAAAATGATAAGAGGCATTTGTTAGCATTGTTTTGTTATTAATTGTATCAAATCACAAATGCTTTGTATTAGGTGTTGTTGTTAACACTAAACCCACATATCATAGTTGTCATGAATTATGTTAATTTATGATCATGGTTGTCATCAATTTTTGTTCATAGTCTTCTTTAAAAATGACCAATCTATCTTTAAAATCAGGTGTTTTGGGTGTTACATATAATGAGAACCAAATGATAAGAATTTTATTTCAAGAAGAGATACCTAGATGATTTGTGTCTCATAAGTCTCTTTCAAATTTATTCCATTAGGAAACACTAGGTCACCTCCAAATTTACCTCCTTAGGAATGGCATGGTGCTCTAGTCTAACTATAAAATGGAATTATGTTCCAAAAAAATTATTCCAAAAGTCCAAAAATGCATATATATCTTCTACACTAGGAAAAGTAGGACATGGATGAGTAATGTGAAGTAATTTATTATACTGTGTTAATTGATATATTACTCTACGTAATAACTTACTATGATTGATACCATGGGAACTAAAATATAAGCCTTGAATCTATAATTGTCATGTTCAAAATAAGCAAATTTGTGCCCCATGTTCTCTTGGTGATCATCCTCTTACCATTTATCTCTACTTTCACCTATGTTGATATTTACTATTTTTCAAAAAATGAACATGGTTTCTAGTAAAACATTTATTTTAATATATAATTACATAATATATTTGTGCTATAAGTGTGCCAATATTTCACCCTTGTGTGGGTGTACTTTGATTTGTTTATATCTCTTTATATTTGCACTAGCTAGCCTTCATTTATTTATGATATGAATTACAAAGGATGGTTTTAATTTGATAGCTTTTGCATAGAATTTTTTTAATTATACTACCTTAATAAATTAAGTATTATAGTAAGATATGTTACCTTAACCAACCTCATTATTATTATTTTTGTTTCTTAAATGTGAAGAATAAAACATACTGTTTGATGCCTTATTGTGAATGTTATATACTAGATTATGAGGGAACAATGCTTTCTATATTTTATTCTCAATATAGTTACTTTTATACTCTTTGGCATCATATAATTGTAAAGTTAATATTAATTTAAGTATACTCGATTTGTGGTTTGGGTCTCTATTGAACTATTTTTTTCATTTACAGTTTGATCCTTTAGTGAGTAGTTTTCAACCAAGATGATAGTGGAAATGAGCCATAACTTTGAGAAGTTTAAGTCCCATCATTCAGTGAATTAGTATGATGTGTAAGGTGATAATTGAGGTCTTGCATGAATTTTTCAAAGATTTCACATTAAAATATCCACATGTACCTAATGATGTTGTTCCACGGTTATGCCCCTTATTTGTTGTCTAAAAGATTGTCCAAAATGATGTAATGATGTTTTTCTAGAAGATTTTTTTTAGAATAGGATCAAACCAACTATTTTATAGTTTGGTACATGAAATAGCCTTTATCAAGGGATTAAGTGTTCCATTAGAGTAGTAGACTTGTAATAGAATGGTTATGGAGTCTAGATTTACACTTGCTAATTGCGTTTGAATAAATTCCTATTAAGGCCATTTTCAACAAACCCATTTTCATTGAAGGCTTTATACCACTAGTTGATGGATTATTTCCTGCAAGCGCAACCACTTATGAATGAAAAAAATGATGAAGTTCCACAGTGACTGAAATTATTACACTATTCATGAAAATCCTCATCTTTGTGGTCCATAAAATGCTTAAATTTTTTGCCCATTGAATTACCCAGATCTTTAAATTAGTTATTAGATGAGATGATGGTTGTAAGGGATCCACATCCATTATGAGATTTTGATGCTAAATGTTTTCCTAATTTTCTACAATTATTGTTGGTTTTTATGATTGGTATATAATTATTTAGCCTGTATGTTTGTCTTACCAGATTATGTTTGTCTTTGATGGGAAGTATGTGTCAAGATTGTAAGTTAGATTTATGGTTTGTAATTGCATGTTTTCTCTCACGTATTTTTAAGGGTTAGATTATAATTCATTTTTTAAAAACCATTCACAAGCGTTAGATATACTAACAATATAAATAAGAATAATTAGATCTAAAAAATATAAATAGGAATCATTTTTTAGTCAACTTTAGGGCATTTATATCTTCCTTACATATAAGGAGAAAACCATCCATTTATCCTCAAGTGCCATTAGGTTTGTAGGCTATGCATGTTTTTCAATGGCTATTAATAAAATCCTATATTAATTTTTTTTCTCTAGAAAAAATTGTAATTTATTAAATAGTAACAAATTACATTCCATAAATGTTGTTAAGCATAACAACAAATTCCAAAAGGAAAATAAAACAAAATAAAAAAAAAACAAAATAAAAGCATCAAAATCCCATATATAGTACAGCATAGGCCTTGACAAAGAAGAATCTAGCAAGTAAAAACAAGAAGAAAAAGATTAAAATAACCCTTGTTGGTAGTTTATCACAAAAGTTCACTAATAAAAAGAGGGGGAGGGGGCAGGGGCAGTACTATGTGTAGTGTTCATTCACCCTTTCATGAATTTTCCAAACACCAATAGCCATTTATAATCCTTCCTTTAAGAGCCCATCCACATTGACATTTATTTCTCTAAAAATATGATGGAAATTTATATTATGGAAAAAAGAGCTAGCAAGTTAAATCTCGTAAAAAATAGGATGCAGATTGAAGTTATCCATATGATATATACTATTCATCAATTTAATCACAAGGGAATCATAAAAAAATTAAAGATTTAATATTTTTTTTAGCTGCCAACATTAAGATTAATTTTAGAGTCATAGGTTCAATATGATTGTTCATACCTCTACCCAAACCAGCTTTGAACCTAAAATAATGTTCATCAAATAAGAGTAAAACACCACCAGCTCCACATATTGATATATAGCCTTGACTGGCTCCATCAAAATATGCCCAAGCACCACTTCTATCAATTTGTTACACTCTGATTTATCTCGGTGGTTTTGTCTTACCCATTTGATCAAAGCCTTCTAAAATAAACAAACTTTAAAAAACACCAAATTAGAGGAATATATCTCTCTTCAAATATTTGAGCATTACGTGCAAGCCACACTCCCCATGCTGTAAGTAAATGTAGAGATTTATACTTTTTATTTTTTGGATTATTACACCATAGTTTCAATCCTTCATCAATAGTATTACCATGCCAAATCACCCTAAAACCCAAAAAAAATTCTAATTCTTTCCAAACCTTAACCATAAAAGGACAAAACAATAACAAATGAGCAATAGATTCATCATAAGCTTTGCATAAAACACATCTTCCAAGACCGTGAAAACCTCTTTTTTATAAGAGTTCCCATGTGAGAGATTTATTTTTAAGAGAAAACCACATAAAAATATGGGTTTTCAATGGGCATTTGAACTTCTAGATGTGTCTCCACCACCATACCTGTTATTGTACCCATGAATCTATAGTTAAACATTGATAACCCATTTTAAGAGTATAGTTCCCATGAGTGGAATCCCTACTCTAGATGAGCTCATCTTCCTCATTCTTAATCCTCATGTGGCTAGAATTTGAAACACAAGTATACCTCTCCCAATCATAGAGATCTCTGCCCTCTAAGTCAAGCATCACTGATGATTTCCATTCTTATTTCCATATAGAAGATATTTTAGAGTGGGCTACCTAATTGAGAAAAAAACCTTTTCCATGGAAATTATAAACTATACCTTCAGGAAGTTTATACCCATCACCACAACCCACCCATGGGTCAAAACCAATCTTCACTCTCTTTCCAATCCCTATTCACCACATAAGCCAATCACCAATTAAAGGAAAAGCTGATATCATTGCTTTCCAAATAATAAAAGTGTTATGGTAAGCTTTATTTGGGTTTCTAATCCAATCTTTCACTAAATCAGGCCAAATATACACATGTGTCATGAATTAACACTAAAAACCCTTACCACCAATCAGTTTCCATAGACATTTGGTAACTAAAGCCTTACTAAACAAACATATACTTTTAAGTCCCCATCCTCCTTGGTCCTTAGGAATGGAAATTCACTACCATTTTACCTAGGCTATCCCTTTTATTTCCTTACTCGTAGACCATAAGAAGCTGAAACTCAATTGATTAATTTTTTATATCATACCATTAGGTACATATGCAAGTGACATCCAAAAGACTGGTGTGGCCTTTAGAACATCTGTGACTAAAATGAACCTACCTCCCTGATAAAGCCACTTATTACACCACATATCTATATGTTTCTTCACCTTGGAAATAAGCCAATTCTAGTCCTTGTTAACATATGCATTTGGCTTGAGAATGAAACCTAAATATTTCAGCCCAACCTCATAATCAAACTATTGAAATGGAAAAAGCTATAATAAAAATTTGATCTTTTTGACATCAATGCTAGTAAAACTAATAGAGGATTTCTAGACATTCACCACCATACCAGTAACATTACAAAAAAGATCTAAAATCTCTTTTAGCTTGAGTTAGTCCCTTCTATTCCCATCATAAAATAGAAGAATACCATTAACAAATAAAAGGTGTGAAAGAGAAATAGACCCACCAGTAAGAATGCCTTTGAGAGACCCTATTCTTTTTACTTGTATAAGGGCTCTTCTTAAACCTTCAACAACAACAAGGAACAAGAGGGGAGAGAGTGGACATCCTTGCCACAATCCTCTATGAGGTCTAAAAAAGGTAGAGATAGACCCATTAATTAATAAATCAAAAGAGACAAAAGATATTTAACTCTTAATCCAATTAACAGTTTGGATAGTGAAACCCAATTGGATCAACATCAATCTCATATATATACAACTAATTCTATCATAAACTTTAGATAGGTCCAACTTTAAGACCCTAGAAGACAACTTCTTTGTTTTTATGAAGTGCATTCCTTCTTGTGTAACCCCAATAGCCTCATGTATCTGCCTTCCAGAAAGGAAACCAAAATGTTCTTATGAAATGAAGTCTTTCACCAATCTTGAAACTCTCAAGGCAATGATTTTGGAAATAATTTTATAGATGCAATTCCATAGTGAAATGGGACTATATTATTTAAAATAAATTGTACTATCAGCATTGAAAATCAAGCAAGAAGTGTGGAGTTGAAGGTAGCTGATATCCAACCATCTGCTCTAGATTCATTTGATACCCTCAAGATGTCTTCCTCAATAATATCATTAAATCCCAAATAGAATTCAATAGGCAACCCACCTGGTCCAGACTCGTATCCTTCTAGAAACTATGTATGACCAACCTAAGTTCTTCTCTAGTAATTTATTCCATCATTCTCAGATTATCCTTCGCATTCAAAAAGCTATGAAAGAAAGATGTCATATTAATTATCTCAATAATAGACACTTTAATCTCTTTGTAAAAGTTTTTAAGATAATCCACCCCCAACTGAGCCATGCCTTCAAAGTTTTTAATAATTGATCCATCTTGATTTGACATTTGCAAAATAGTATTGACATTCTTATTGTGATTTGCAAATTTATGAAAAAACTTGATATTTTTATCTCCCTCAGATAGCCAGATCACCCTACTTTTGATATGCCAAAGAGCTTCCTTGTCTATCGAGATTTTTTACCTCTCTATTTCAACCTCCTAAATTATTTTTTGACATCCTCACCTGGAAAACCCATTTGATCATTGTTAGACATTTATTTCAAATGATCTTACACATCCTCAAGTAGTTGATTGTCCTTTATTATTTTTTGATGCACCTAATCAGTTGACAAGTGTTTTACATGTTTAAGATTTATAACAAGTTGAATAGCTATTGATTCTTTAGAATTTTCCTCAAAATGTTTCCAAGACTCTTTAATCAACTTCACAAAGTCATCATGTTCTAGCCATTTATGATTAAATTTGAATGGACTTAAAGGTTTTTTACCAGCTATAGCAATATCCAAAAAAATAGGCATATGATTAGACCTACTACCTGTTCTAATCCACTATCTAATTCTAATTTTATCCTCTATAAAAGCAATAATAACAAGGAAATGATCAATATGCTTAGCTAATCTATCCTCACCAATTCTCATGTTTCTCCAAGTAGGTTTTAACTTGACTGGTTCAATGTCATAAAGACACATATCATCCAAATTCCTCACAAAATACTCAGAAAGGACATCAAAATTTGCATTTGTACCCCATATTTATGATCTCCCTAAAGAGAAATTCAAATCACCTCCAATAATAAAAAACCTTTGATTAATAAATATCTTAGAGGAAAAATTGTCCCAGAAAGCTAATTGATCAACATATGGCCCATATATATTTAAAAGAGTGATCTCTTCTCCAATATCTTGATCATAGAGAATGGTACCTAAACCATAATCAAAGGAAAAAAGATTAGTGCATTTTAAACTTTTTTCCTTTATGTCATGATCAGTTCACCTGAGCGACCTTTAGAATCTAAATAACTAAATTCCCAATCACCATAAAAATTGGCTAGATCATAGACACTTGTATGACCATCTCCCCTAGTCTTGTGAAGTAAAAAATATCAAGTTTGTGCCTTTAAAATAATCTATGAAGGGATAATTTCTTCAAAGGGCTACCAACCCTCTTATATTTAAAGACATTAAAAACATTAATCACCTAGCCCAGGGGTGTAAGTTGCTCTAAGAACCCCATCAAAAGTACCTTGTTTGCCTACCAAAACCTCTTTTTTTTGAGCTTTCTCCTATGCCCTATTAAAATTTGACTTCCTTCCCCTACTACTCTTACTATAACATGATGTGCCATTAATAAATTTCTGACCCCATCCACCTTCATCTCCTTGATCAAGAGTCTTGTTCTTAGTTGGTCTAGGTCTAAGGGAGTACCCATGTTGAGCCATCTCCCACCTCCATATAATTGTAGAGAGTATGCCTCCTAAAATTTTCATCTTAATTATTGACCATTTCAAAAATAGTCTTTAGACCATTGTTATATTCTCATAATCTGTAGAAGAATCATCCACTTAAATATTATTAAAAACCATAGATCTCAAGAGATTTGGGCCTCTCTCAATTCTAATTTGATCCCTATTTGTATTCATATTAACCAAAAATTTAGTAGTAGTAAAAAGAGTATCAGGCAGAGAATTGATCATTGAAGAGATGTGATGTGGTAACTAATCCACCTCTAATCCTTCCATAAGGTTCATTTGACTATTAATAGGAATAGTGCCAATAGGTATTTGCTTGATAATGTCAACTTGTGTGGCTGTACCCAACTTTATCACCTCTTCTACCAATTTTTTCTGAATACCCTTATCCACCTGATTTAAAATAGAAATCTATCTCCTTACTGTAATTTTCACCTACCTCTATTCTAAAAGCTGAAGTAGCATTTTGAACCCATTTCTTCTTTTGAAAATTAAGAGCACAATCTACCACCAAATGACCATATTTATGACATCTAATGGACCTAAAAGGTATACTGACATAATCTAAAATATGAGTGTGAGAGATAGAACCTCTTTGAATGATCAAATCTTCTTCCAACCCCCTCTAAGGTTTAGACCAACTAAAATGTGATCTATAGACATAACACCAATCACCAAAAAAACATGTCCACCTTAAAAAATTCCCAAATAGAGTTACCTATCTCCTTCAACACTTCAATAAACCATAATTCCAAAGGTAAACTAGGTAGGTTTACCCAAACTAGAACAATATAAGATTTTCATGTTTTGCATCAAAACCAAGTGACCATATATTAAGAGTAAGAGAACATGAATCCCATCACTTGAATCTTACCAAGATATTCATCACATCCCCTAAATTCCATAAAATAAATGCCATCCACCCTCTAGTTAATAAATGGTATTGATGCATATATCTAATAATTAGTTCTCAGTATTGACCAAGTCAATTATTGAGAGTGCCATCACACATCCTACAGCCTTAAAAATGCCCCACCAAGGCTTTCTCCACTAACCCAACTACTTAATGCATTCTAATATCATCCCCTAAAACCAACCAAATAGGGCTTTCCTTTTTGTAGACACATCTTTTAAATCTTCTTGTATTAATTCCTTTACCCTCTCTATTGCGTCTCTCCTCTACATCTTTGGGTTCAAAAAGAGATTCTATTTCTCCAGTACCTTCATCCTTCCTCTAAAACATTTCTATGAAAAGTTATGGAGTATCCCTAAAGTTTAAGGTTACTTCTCCCCCCCAAAAGATCTAAAAAATTAATCATATTATCATCCCAAAAAGTAGTTAAAGGGGATGACATCATAAACTAAGTAGAACTTATAGAAAGGAGAAGGTCCTTAGACAAATGGAACCCAAATAGAACCAAATCTAATATCCTTACTCCAATGTTCCAATCTCATAACCTTTTTGGAGTCCTTAGTTTCCTATTCCCACCAGTCACCTATAGTCTATTCCTTGTTGCCACCTTTCCATAAATTATGTATCCTCAAGACATCCCAAACTTCCACATTATCTCTTGATTGATTCACTACCATATCACAAAGAGAAATCTATCCACTAGTATAAACATTAAGAATTTATGTTTCCTCGAGCAAATCTTCTGTATAGTCCATAATATCATCATACTTCATAATCACCAGAATAGATTACATAATAGAGGATACTTAGAAAAACTAAAAATCTAAATGAAGTTTGACAACAAAAATAATAATATTAGATATGATTGTACCCGATCATGCCCTGTTAATCATCACATCATTCTCATGTCCAAAAGAGGTAGTATCCATGATAGATCACCTAATGAAAATAAATAAAACTTTGGATATATTGTCACATTTTTTCAAATAGTTGACCTACCCATAACAAGCCTTCCCATTTTGTTGAGACATTTTGACAAACACTTCACCAATAATCACAAAGGTATCTCATACTAAATGCAGTTCCAAGGTTCTCCTCACACACTTCCTTCAGGTGACCTTTGGTTATCCAATACAAAAAAAATGCCCTTTAAAATCTTTCTCAAAGAAGATTTCAAGAGGAATTTTGACAAACACTTGTTGAGAAATAATAAATTTTGAGAAACTCCATTTGGATGAAAAGTGAAGAAACAAATGGACTGACCCCAATTGTCCCCAATCTTTGTAGCATTTCTGCTCATCATTTCTTGCCATTCTATGGAAACTAACTCTAAAATATTTATTCAATCCACAATAAGTGACCAATATTTTTATCCAATTTTTTTTTGTTAATCCTTGCATCTAGGCACATCCATCAATATTATATGGTAGTAGGTCATCTTGGACTTCATACTATAGATTTTGAATGCTTCAACCTTTCAAACCCTAAATCAACTATGTCTTCATACGCCACCTCTTCATGTTTCACATAATTTTTTAAATCCATTTTAAAAATATTTAAAATAATTATGAATATGAACTCTTTAAAAATCACTTAGGGAAACCATTGGTTTTCAAAGATAACATTTTAAATAACAATAAAAAGAAATACTCTTCAAACTGCTTGCAAATTCATTTGGACAATAACACCCTAGCTCTAGTACAATGTTAGGGATAATAGGACCAAGTATAGGTTATTATACAAATAAGTTATACATAAAAGGAAAAGTAAATGTGCATAGCACAATACAATAGGAAAACCTCAATGAGGTGAAAATAACCACATAAAAGTATTATCCATTATTGAGAAAGAATTTACACCTAGTAAATTCTTTTTACCCTCATTTCTTCTCTTTATACAATGATAATTATACAAAGGTAATATCTTGTCTTATTTTTCATATTCACACAATACATCAATGTACTTCACATAATTTTCATAATGATATATATTTTTGATATGTAATGATTTCAATATATAAGGAAGATGATTAGTTATAACCATGAATGGTTATACCTTTTCACATTTCACATTTTTAACTAATTTAATTAGTTATTTAATATATTTAAATCTATAGGTTAATATTATTTACATAATATAAGATGTAAATACATGACATGATCAAATAATAAATATAATAATTTATTGGCAACAAAATTTTATTAGGATGATAAATGTAGGACTTTCAATAACCAACGCCAGGTCAGAGTCCTTACGTTAGTCAACAACATATAGATAAATTCCCTCTCTGATCAGTAGGTGAAACTATATATATTGAAAACTAAAAATAAAAAATAGAAAAATATCTATTCATAACTATTTACAACAAAACTATTATTTATAGGGGGTTTCATACTCTTAACCTGAAAGTATGAAGAGGTGATAGAAAGGAAATGAAAGGAATGATGAAAAATAAGGGGAAAATGAGAAATGAAAGGATAAAGGATGAAAGGTATTATTATAGCCAATTAAACACATAAGCTACTATGATAACCCCAGGGAAGATAGGATAATTCTAGAAAGCTAAACATAGAGACTCCCAAGAATAACCTAAAATTTGAGATTATAATACATGAAAAATTTATCATAGAAATGGGACAAGAAAGACATACTCTGGACATAATAATAGGGTACATACACCAGGGATATTATAAAAATTTACAAAGAAGGATATTCAGCAACCCAATATTTCCCAATAAGAACAAATATAAAATCCTACTCTTAATCTCACCAAGGCTTCACTATGGCAAGAATTCCTAATGCATATTCAAGAAAAATTCTACACTAAAAATATCACATACATTGACTATCTAATAATTAAAATTGAAAACATTCTAAAGAAGAAAAATAAAAAGGATTAACGTACACACATACATTATCCATTTGGGAATTTTTTTGGCATAAAGTTTGTAAAAGTTCTCCTTGTATTGATTCTTTTGTGAGTTGAAAATATAAACTCTACTCTCTACCATTGAAAAAATATGTTTCACTATCAAAAAGCCCTTCTAAGCTCAACTGAAGCTAGATTTAGAAATGATCCCTGATGGAGTAAAAATTTTTCAGGAGGACAAATCAATAACTTTGCATTAATAGCTCAAGAAATAAGGTCTCTCTCTTATTAGCAGGCAAAACTATCTTTATTGAAATCCAAAAGAGGAAAGTAGGAAATATTTACAAATAAAGGAATGTAAAACATGGGGTAGTAATTTTAACTTAAAAGTATGAAAATGAGTTTTTAGAAAGGAATATATAGAGAGGGAGAGAAAGAGAAGGGAGAATTTTTAAGTAACAAACTCATCAAGTTAGAAACTAAGACTCGATGAAAGTGTTGAGATAAAATTTGACTTTCAAAAGAGGAAAATTTCTCTCATTCAATGGGTCAAAAAGACAAAATTATATATTTAGGGATATGAAACATACACCATAAGACTATTCAACTCTGTTAACAGAAACAAATAACCTTATGTATTTATCAATAGAAATAACTAAGAAATTATATTGATTCCCACTGAAATTTTCATGTGCTAAAAATATAAATTACAAATCTAGATATAAACTTTGTAATCTAATCTCCTATTCTCAACAATTTGAAATTTATAACAATGGCAATGAAAATTAGATACATTGAATTAAGAAAAAGACATAATTCAAAAGATATCACTAATGCAAAGTTTAGAAACATATTTTTGTATTTATTTTGAAGAGTAGAAAGACTGATCTCCCTTTACAATGCTTTACCAAAATTATATCTATTTTGAACCCTTATTATGAAGACCTAACTTGTATTTATAGGCTAAAATGAGTGGTTATGGTACAAAACAACCTATTTTGCCTTTTTACAGAATTGCTAAAACACGAATGAGAAATTATAACTTGAAATGGTATAATTTTTTTAAAGTATTTAACACCACTTGAGAAAAAAATTGGGGTTTTTTGCACTACTTACAAAAACACACTATAAATTTGCACAAATTGAAAAAATAAGTTGGAAAAATTACAAAGACAATTTAAAGAATTAAAATATACATTTACAAGGGAAAAAAGAGTGCAACAACATAATTTAGGTGCAAATAAACAAGATAAGAGAATTCAAAAACACTAAAAGAAATTATTCATTCTTCTTGCTACTATATTGATAATTCTTTCCCCTTCAGGAGTCATCAAATCTCTAGATAAATACCCTAATTAAGTCTTCATTCAGTCCATATATTTACCTATAGGTAATGTCTATTGAGTAGTCTAACTCTTTCATTACCTGAAGATTGCCTTGGAGTCTGTTTATTTTCATATCCAAATTATCCACATTTACTTGGCATTTGGATAACTGATGAAGTTCTTCATAACCAAACGCAGATGTAGGATTGGAAATGTTATGAATTCATTCTTTGAATTCTCCAATTATGGTCTCAATTGAAATTAGATTTCCCTCTTGATCCTTGTCATTAATAAAATGACATTCCAACTTCCTGACTTCAGTGTCGATTTCCATCATTGTGTCACTTCCAAGTGACCTTGCATCATTGAATTTATAAACATACTCTTGAAGGGATGGATTTTAAATTTAGTGGCCCAAATAAATTCAATTTGATAGACAATTTCAACCTTATTGATTACTTCTTTTTCAATAAGATCAATAAAAGGAAATTTAAAGAATTTGACCAACCCAGGAATGAGTTCCTCTCAAATTTTTTTCTCTTGAGCATATCCATTTTCCTTTGCTACTAGTTGTTCATATTGTGATTGAATATCAAAGAATATCATCACTATAGTGAGAATTATTGAGGCCCCTTGATCAGTAACTTTTTTAATCCAATCTTTCACTGTATTACCCATTTGGCCTACCTCTCTCAAATTTTCCAGTGTCTCACCATGAAGGCTCGATGAAGTGATAAATGGTTAAATTGGCCTAATCAATCTATGCATTATTAAGTTCAATTATTCCACCTTTTATTTCAATTCATCTTTCATCACCTTGTCTTTCTCCATTTTTTAAAAGATGGTGCCAATCACCGACTGAACATCTCCTTTCATCCCTTCTCTGGTTGATTTTCTAAAATGAACCCTAGCTACCTGTTAGTCTTCAACTTGATTTCTAACTTATCCATTTCAATCACATAAATGACCACTTTCATATATTTTTATCCCTTTTCATCTGTCACCATTCGTGAAATTGTCTTTGGTTTTTTTGGCCTCTTTGAGAAAGTAACTATCAAGATTCTAAAATCTATCTCTTTAGGTGCAACATTTTTTCTTGTTCTCTTCATTACTGTAGACAACCAAATTAAAAATTTTGTGCTTAAGGAAGGCAATGGGACACAATTTTAAATACGTGGAAAAATCTTGACTAAAGTTGAAGGTGTTTTTTCAATTGGGATACCTTGAAAAGATGTTTCAATTTGCTCTTATGTATTGATTGTATCAAAAGGAATTATTAGAGAAGGAACAATGGGAAACTTAGGATTCAAGGGAGAAGATGAAGAGATATGGGTAAAATCTTACAATGGGAAAGTAGATAACTTAGGAAATATTGTATTATATGAGGTTGAGAATTACTAAGTTGTGTTCAGTTCTTGAGAAAATGGAAAACTATCAACTGGACCCTTTTGAGGAATTAAAATTTTAGGAAAAGAAGAAACATTTTCACCTAACCTTTTTATTTTTGGCTTGATAGTTTTCCATGTTTGAATGTCTTGTTGAGTAGCTTCAGGTTCATGCACTTCTTCTATCATGGGATGTTCTCCAATAGGGCATGCCTCATCTATCTTTTCTAGCTCATCTTGTTGCTTATAGAAGCTACCAAATTAATCTTCCCCAGGAGGTGTAGGGAAATCAACATTCAAAACATCAACTCCCTTACCTTTCAACCATCTAATATTTATTTCAAGTATAGCTCTTGTGCTACTTCTGAGAGAAGTATATTCCCTTTTATTCTAATGTATTATGGGTAATGGTTTTGTCACAATGCCCTATTTTTTGAAGATGGGGTCCAATATGACCTCATCATCCGCCAACTATTTTGGTATTTTTATTATGCCAAATTTTACTATTTGTCTCATGATAAATTGTGAATAGTCCTTGATTCTCACTACTTTCTCATCTTCACAATCCATCCAATAGTCTTCAACATGTGATACATACTGAAATGAAGATCCAAGATTGTGTTTAATTAGGACCTTATTTTCAAATGATAACCTACTTTAAAATGTTCTAAGATTATAATGAGACATGTATTGCTCAACTGTCTTGGCCTTCACTAGTGAAGGGCAAGTATACCTCCCAATTGATATTAGAAATTTGATCCCTATTTTGTATCAACTTATCAAGAAATTATGTTTCAACAAGTTGTCTCACAAATTACATAAATTCCCATTTGTCTCTAACATATCACGGTATCATGTGAGGAATAACTTCATAACCATTGATTCTCAAATAACTCAAGGTTGAGAATTGTATGAACCAAGATCCCCATCTTGCTATTTTTGTAGAGGCCACAACTTATATTATCATGTTGAGGAGTTACTTTTCAAACAAATGGATGATGAAATGAATAAATAAATTATATACTTTTTTGAAGTGATGAGCATTTTACTTCAATGTTATCTAGGGATAGAAGTCATACACCATTACTTTCCCAAAATCACCCATTGTATACTATCTATCAATATACATTCAACTTGCTATATCATAATAAAGATATGAAGTCATATATAATTTTGATGCAACTTTTACCTCCAAGAGTTGCTTGTGAATGAAATCACTAATCAACTACCCCCAATTGATGTTACAACCTCTCAAGTTGTACTTAGAAAATGCAGTATATATATATTTTAAAAATTACTTCACATTAATTTCATAGATATAAAAAATACAATAAGTTAAAACCATAACTAAGAATAATAACACTCTTAATTCAAATATTGGATACAATAAAAATCTTATACAACTCCAAAAAAAAGTAAATACCATAAGACACAACTATGGCTAGTCTCATAATACAACATCTACTAGTTAAATATATGAGTACATAATACAATTACATTAATTTAGGCATATAGTCTCATACAATAACATATATCATCCTCTCTAGAGCTCAAGTCAAATCGACTCATGTATCATTGATAATCTCAAGTATTATTTCTAGGTAGTACTTTAATGGAGGAGGGAGAGCATCATCTGAGTGATTTACCACACTAAACATAGACCAACGATCCCATACATAATCCCCTATCAAGAAATGACCCTCCCTTCATGGATAAGTAGATATAATGGTGCGAGAAATCTAGTGAGACATGCTAGTACCCCAAGTGCTATAATATATTTAAAAACATGCAATGTACCATAAATAAATCTATTCTAACATGATATCACACAACATGGAAATCAAGCATATGAATGAAAATGTATATAACATTATTTTGGTCAAAGTTTTCAAATAATATATGATCATTTAGATTGGTCAATTCATAACACACCACTTTATCAAATTATCTATAGGTGGTACTACCTAGGTTAGTGGGATCTGTCTCACTACCTATTAGTATAATCAATATATATGTCATAGTATGTAACATAAAGACTCATACAAATTACATTCTCCTAGTAATAATATCATAAGCTAAATAAGGAGAAAATAAGATATACATAGAATCATATATGTATGAATGGGTCTTACCTTAAAATCAATTTCAAATTAGAAATAATGACCATAATTTATACCACCCAAGCAAAACACATAATAAACTATAAACTACCTAAAATTGATCCAAGTAAGCACACTTCAAGACAACCCATATTATCTTAGTCTAGTATTATTAGGCATGACTTCTAGCTTATCCATAAATAGTCACACCAAGTAACCATAAAAACATGGAAGCATATGCTCATATTCAAACAAGCATAACTATAACAAATAAGTCGTACAATTCATATAATTCTATTTTAACATTCATTTGCACTATCAAGATTTTATATATGCATAATGATATCCTACTAAATTTTACAACACATATTATCCAATACATATATAATTATATAAGTGTGGGATTAGATATAATAGACACATTATGTACCATCTAGGTACCTTTTGTACTGTAGATATCTATGACATCCCATAATATTTTAGATCGATGTGCATGAGTTCCCTACTCAACCTGAACAACTAATCTAATACTAAAATCATTAAATCAACAAATCAAATGAATCCACAAGCTCAAGGCACAAAAATTGATGTACTATTTAATTCTAGGAATGCCAAATCATTGCATATGAAATACTCTCACAAAACACAATATACACAACTTTTCATCATTTCATGGTGCTATAGAATTTTTGACCTTGATGTCATACAACATAACACTACTGTGTTACTGATATAGTATTGGTCTCTACTATTATTCTAAGTAAAGCCATAAATCTAGACCATATATTTATATCCATCTGGGATAAAGTATTAATCAAATAAAATAATAACATTTTCAAAGAATATCTATATTTGCTATTGTTTACCCGACATATCAATATATTTAAACTTATAAAATTCTAACATAGTCCTTATATGGAAATAAATTATGAAATCAAAACATGATTGACTTAAACTCATCAATTGATCTGATATAGATTAGAGGGTCTAAATGAACAATCGTCTCAAAATAATCTTCTTCTTATGTCCTAAGATCATAATCTTTATTATTTAAATGACTTGGCTGTATAAAATAATTTAATGATAATCACACCCATTATTTAAAATGCAACTCTGATAGGTAGGTGTGATTTAGCTCAATCCATGATATAGAAATCCGAGGCAAAATAAATTTCCACCGAACATTTGATCTTACATTAAAGAAGAAATATAATTTTGTTTTATGAATTTATTTATCTGGAGTAAACAAGGTCTCAATTTAAATAAAGCTCACTTAAATCATTTAAACTCAATACTTTAATTATAATTTTAGCTTCTTATTAAATACTCTATGATTAATATATATATTTTGCACTACAAAAGGCTGACTTGGTGATTTATTCTTTACACAATGAGTTCAATTTAAACTCAACCAATTTATTATACTAACATCCTTTTAAACAACATTTTAAATATATACATATAGATATCTATCTTTAAAACATATAGCTATCTATCTCTCCCCAATGACTTTCCTATTATTTATTTTGATATCATTTAACTGAAATATAATCCTTATGCAAACCATAGCAGTAATTTAGAAGAAACATTAAATAGTTAATTTAAATCACGGTTTCAAGCTGCTAGATTTGGCATTACATAATAATGACTAGGCATTACAATTATGCCATAAAGCGTTTCAATTTACTTTGGCATTTCAACTCAATGAAAAGGAATTTTATTATAAGGACTCAACTTCTATTTATCTTAAAACTCAACACTTTTATCAAAGGTGAAATGCTTCCAAGAAGTTTGGCATTTTTAGTTTAAAACATGCGTTTCAAAGATATTTTATTGAACATACTCACCTCCCAGTTTATACTCAACCATTACAATTTAAAGCGCCAGATAAATCATATATACAATGTAGTGTTGAAATTAGAATATTCAATTATTCAAATTAAACTCTAAATATCTATAGTTTTTAATTTTAGTGATTTGATTTATGACATCAATGATTCAGAGACAACCTTGGCAAAACATACTCGACCTTTTTAAAATTTAATACACAATGACTTCAAAATTATAACTAAGACCTGGTAACTTCTAGTATGCAATGATTTAGTCAAACTCAACTAAATAAATTCTAGCTCAATGTTTATCTTAAAATGTGAGGTGTTTTAGTTTGAATAAGACGTCTTACTAATATAAAATTGAGTACTTTTATTAATTAGTCTAGCACTTAAACAAGATGACTACAACCTTAATAATTCATGCACAATGACTTAACCATTCAATTAGAATAACAAAGCACCACTTGTCATATGAATAAGGTAGAGTTTCAATTAAATCCCTTTTAAAATACACAACGCTTGTACAATTTCCTAAACAGTGTTTTCTCTAAATATTTAAACAATGATTCTTTAATTTACAAGCTGAGCATCTAAGTATGAAGTTGGGCATTTTCAATTTATATCAAGTAGTTTGAAAAATATTTATAATATATATTAGATTCAAGCTTGATACACATAGTCCTTTCCTCAAAGACACGGGTTTAAGTGACTCAAAAAAATAGGTTTAATGGAATTTTAAACATAGGCTAATTGCAGATTTAAACATAAGTAGTGTAAAGAAAGAACACCATATTTAAAACTTAGAATGTAGGCTATGTAAGAATAACACACCAAAAATTAATTGCAGTACCTACCTCTATTCTAAAAAATAATAATAAGCTTACTCTCTTTCTTCTGCTTGCCTCAGTGTATCTGGCTCTCCAATATTATGATCGTACCTTTCTTTTCTCTCAAATCTTTCTTTTCTATCTTTCTGAGTCTCCCCATATCCATCCATATTTTATTGAATTATAAGAGGTCTTATTTATAACAAATAAACATCTTGCTAAAATTTATGCCATACTATGCATCTTCTCATCCCTTTAGTTAAATCTACTTTAGTTTTCTTTAATCTCAAACAAAAACATGCAATTTAACTACAATAATTATAAAATCCATTTTCTAAATTTTTAAATGAATCCTTGCTTGAAATTTCAAGTTTGCCTTAATATTATTTTCTATTTAATTTCCTCCATTAATATTAACCCTCTTAATTTCTTCAATAAATATCTTTACGGACTTTAGTTAATCCTTTCTTTCACTTTAGTTTACCAAACTAATGCTAAGTTAACAAAATAATATTAAAATCTATTTTCTTAATTTTATGTAAATTCATGCATAATTCAAATTTTAACCTTAAATTGCATTAACAAAGCTTTCATGCAAATTTTCAAAAATAATAATAAATAATTATTTAACTAAAAGATAAGATAAGTCATTAATTGCATTTTACCTGCAAGATAATCATTTTCACAATAATTATATCTATTAACATTAATATTTATTTTTTTGGATTAAAATAAAAAGTCAAATCAATTAGGTTAAATAAATTAAATGCACACTAAAATTAATTCCACACACATAAAGATAATCACAAGTAATAATTTACAATTACACTCTACCATTTATGCCTATCATTTAAAATTCACTCTGTGTGTGTGTGGGGTCACTAGCATTTTCCACTGGTATTTACCCCAATCTCTCCATCTAGTCGACCCTCTTTGATAATGCTCTCCATCATCAAGCGCTAAGGGTAGGACCTATCCTGTATCCACCTCGTAACAAGTAGGTAGTTAGTTCGAGTCATCATAAACCAATGATGCAAAATTAATAATTATTCATCTTCAATGTACAAAAGTTTCAAAATATAACTGTTACACAATGTATACTAATCAATAATACTACTGTCCCATACTAGTATATGTCAAAATGCTCAAATAAAAGTAATGATAATCAGATAATGACCATACTAATTAATGATTAAAGGTTATTAATTACAAGGTGAAATTAAGATGTGACAATTGATATATTACTTATTTTTAAGGATGATCCAAATGAATCTATACATACATGTTTGAAAGTTCTTTGCCATTTGATTTACCACTATCTTGTGCAATAATGTGATCAAGTCACTTATCTCATCTTTGAAATTTGATCTTGTGATATTTTTTGAAAGTCGAGTGGAGGAATGTTTTGGCTTAGTCAACCAAGTTTTGTTGACTTGTTTAGAACATGCCATACTATTATCATCCTAATTTCTTAGGAAGGACTCAGGGGTAGATACACAAAGGATTCACAATTTGAAAGGCAAAAAATGCTATCAATTTACTCAGGAGCAAAACTCACTACCAACTCCCCTTGGGGATATCTTACCTTCATTTTATTTAAGTTATAATTATTTGCTACAATCAAAACTAACTCAGGAGATTGTAATGACATTGAGAATGCTGCCATCTGTGCCAATCCACTATCACAAATACTTTTACCAAAATCCATCTTATATACTGCATTCATTCTTTCTCAAAACTTGCCTAAGTTTATGTGGCATGGATAGATGTCAGTGATATTTCTAATGTTGGATTCCAGTGGAAAAGTATCACACTATAAAATTGATACTTTATGTTTTCTTTGACTTTACTAGGAACATCCTTTTCTAGAGTAGGAGATGAAGACATCAATTTAACAATAAAAATGACAAATTTGAAAATTTATGAAAAATCTTTGGATTTGCAAAAAAATGATAGAAATACAAATTGAAGTGTGTAATTATAAGTTGATCATGCAAATTACTCAAACATATTTTTAGCTTCCTGTATGAATTTCAATTTCCCTTTGACCAAATTCTCTATTTATAAATGCACCTGTAGAAAATTTATCTGTGTAACTTATTACAAACTTTTTTGACCAATAGAAATGAATGGAAGAAATTATAAAAATAATTTATTTTTCAAAATTTAAACTATTTTCTTGTTCCCTATGATTTTTAAATTTACATAATTTAAATTTTTTGCAATATATATATATATATATATATATTCAAAAGAAAAATGCTGGTATCTATTATTCCATATTTGAAATAAGATACAACCAATAGATGCCATCAAAAGGAAAACACAAAGGTGAGCTCAAGGAAAGGATAAGATCCAAAAGGGCCCATATAATAATATTTTTGAGACCTTAGAGCCTCAACCATGAAAATCCACAAATGAGTACAAACTCTAATAAAAACAAAAGTTTTCTACAATAACCAATATATGTGCAATGTTAAAAACACATTAGTTGAGGGTTATTACCCTCTTGGAGTGTGAACCATCACCGTTCAATAATTTTATGTGTATCTTAACAATATTTAGGTTACAAGCTCTCTTTGCCAGTCCATCTGCTCTATAATTGTGTTCCTAAAATATGTGTGTGAAGGCACGAGGATGGAAGTGATTTGCAATATATAAGGCCTTATCAACTAGGTGCTTGAGGATAATATGTTTACATCATGCCCTCCTATTCATCTAGTCACAAACAGCCTTTGAGTCAGAGTAAACCATGAGAGAAGTGAGCCCAACATCCCTAACAATAGTGAGGGTAGAAATCATAGCCTGTAGCTCAATTAAAATTATTAGTTTGGATCCCCAAGCCATGTTGAAAGGTGATCTCCCTGTTTAGGGAATAGATGATGCCCCTGACTCTACATAGTATCAGGTTACCATGTGAAGCTTAGTCACAAAAATAGTGAGGAAGAGAAAAATCCCTAACAAGAAGAGGAATTTTATGCTACTGTGGATGGGGTAAGGTAGGCATGGGTACTTTAGAATATCTGAACTTATATAGTGTTGAGTATGGGGTAGGTCATCGGTCTTTAAAGATTAATTCATTGTGAGATAACCAAATACTCTAACACATGCAAAGTGGCAAAGAGTAAAGGTAGTCTGAGAGTCCCCTGCGTCCTAGTTAGTTGTTCCAAGCCTCAATAAGAATAACACCCATCCACATAAGATAAGTACAATGTGTAGTCATCGCATCCCATATGGCCTTCATAAAATTGCATGATATGAATGGATGATCCACTATTTCATATTTTTCCCTACATAGTGAGAACATGTTTGGACCAACCCAACCCTTATGTTCCAAATTATCCCATGTGTGTAGTTGATTATGTAAGGCAAGCTAGAAGTGGAGTTTTATTTTTGGTAGAGCACATAAATGCCAAAAATCCTTCCATTGAAGAGAAGTGTCTTGATTTCACCATTGTGGTTTGAGAGCTTGATACCCAAGTTTTGTAGTGTAAATGCCTCCTTGATTATACACCCAACAAAGATGGTTATTTGTATCTTTAAAGATAACATTATTTGTAATGAGACAAGCCCTATAAAACTCCCATATAGAAGCATCTAATTTGTGTAGTCTACGGAAAGCTACAGATTTCCACCCAGACTGCCATCTGCTTAACATTATTGAATCATATGCATCAACAAGGGAATGCACATTTAGTCACTTTAAAGAGACCAGTAGTGTGTCAAAGAAGCAAAGCCCAAAATGAATGCCTATTATAGAATCCAAGCCAATATAAATATTAGAACCATATCTAGGGTCCCAAGCCAATGAAGACTCAATGATGTGGAAACTTTGAATGACTTTCCAAAAGAGAGATGCTTTAGTATGTCATTTATATTGCATATGAATCTAATCCATGAGGGAGAGTGGATATATATACTTTTAGAATAATATTTTCTACCACAAACCATTTTTAATGATAATATGCCATGCACATTTAGTATTCAGTGATTTTAAAAAAAATGTCAAGTCCTTGATGCTCCATCCACCATCAAATCATGGCTGAGTGATGTAACTCCATTTTACAAAAAGGATGTCCTTGATACTTTTGTTTCTAGACCACAGGAAATGTAAGAACATCATTTGTATGTTGTTGATAATTATATGAGTAATATATGCCAGTGACATCTAATAAACTAGAATGGATTCAAGAGTACTTTTGATCAACGTTAATTTACCTAACATATAAATCCATTGATTGAACTAGAAGGAAATGCAATGTTTTAGTTTATCCACTAGCCATTACTAGTCCACTAGTCGGTAGTCATTTAACTTGAGGTAGAACACCAAGTATTTAATGCACTGATCAGATCCCTAAATAGGGAAAGGTAAAATTGTATGTAAAGGGTCCCAAATGGATAGAGTAATATTTTAGTAATACAAAGTAAATTTTAGAATATTCCATCCCAGTAGCAGCTGTGAATAGCTTTAAAATATGGTCCAAACACTTTGGTTCCTATAGAGTGCCATTCTCAAAGATGAGAATATCGTCCACAAATAGAATGTGGGTAAGATAAGTATCCAAAGCTATCTTGACTCTTGCAAAGTTCCCAGTAACATGTTCATGTGAAATGTGTCGACTGAGATCTTCAACAATGAACAAGAAGAGAAGGGAAGAAAGTGGATATCCTTGTCATAAACTATGAGAGGTAGAAAAGAAGGAAGAATTAGTTCCATTTATTAATACTACATAAGAGATAGATTGGTATCAATCCTGAATCTAATTTATGAAGTATGGATCAAACTTAGCTTGTATAAGGCTCAGTCTAAGATAGATCCAATTGGAGCAATCAAAGGCTTTGGAAAGGTCCAGTTTCACTAGGAAAGCAAAATGTGTTTTAATCTTGATAGAGTGTAGGGCGTCTTGGGTGGTACCAATGGAATCTTGTATTTGATAGTTATCCAAAAAAACAAAATGTTCAGGGGAAATATGCTAAAAAAAGATTGGTTTTAGGTTGGAAGTAATGATCTTTGCAATAATCTTGTATATGTAATTGCATAAAGAGATGGGGTGATAATTCTCAAAGGATGACAAGTTATCATATTTTGAAATGATTTCAATAAAAATAGATGAGAATGGGGCATGTATTTTACAAAATTTACATGACTCATCCACCGTCATGAGTATGCCAGTTGTAATAAGATCTTAGAAACCAATGTAAAATTCAATCATCCATCCATTTGGACCTAGTGCCTTCCCCAGCTAAAAAGTGTGACATGTTTTTTGTAATTAATCCATAATGATCAAAACAAGGAGGATCTAATTATATTGTGCACTTACCTATCCATCAAATAAAGTGGACACTACCATAATATATCAAATATTCTCTCGAGGGGGTTTCATATAGATAGATTTGTAGTGTAACAACTACCTTTAAAATAAAAGTAAAATCTAAACATACCAACCCATTTTGATCCCTAATTTTCCTTACAGTGTTTTTATCCCTTCTAACCAAAGCTTGATGATGAAAAAATTTAGTATTGTCATCCCCTTCATTCAGCCAATTGATGTTTCTCTTCATATGCCACTTAGCCTTATGCTAAGCTAGTCAGCTTTTAATTTATTGAGTTATTACAAGTTATCAACACTGAAGTCATAGACATGGAAGGAACCTAAAAGGGTTTTGATATTTTCTACCACTATTATGAGATCTCTCTCACTTTCAAGAAATTTATTTTTGGCCCAATCCTTGACAATTACTTTTACTTTTAGTAGATTCCTCTGAAGCCAAACCATAACAAGTTCACCTATATCAGGAGAAAAAGTAATCCATGTCTCCTTTATCAAATCCTTAAAATACTCATATTACAACTATTGAGGATTAAACTTAAAAGGAGTGGGTGGTTGGCCCATTCCCAAAGTCAGTTCAATCTAGATGGGGTTATGATTAGAGGAAAGTTATTTTAAGGTAGTAGAGCTTTAAGCACTAATACAAAGGATGAGAGCTTCTTTGATAAAAAATCAATCTAACCTCTTTGAGATACCTTGAGGTCTAGTCTTGTGATTATTTTAAGTAGGTTCAAGCTTGTTGAGCACTACATCTACCAAACAATATTGTTCCATCAAGTTTAGGAAAAAGTATACCAACAGGTCCTATATAGCATTATTTCCCGATACCTCAGAATGATGTGTAGTCAAATTTAGATCCCCTCCTAAGAGAAGATGTGGCTTGTATAGTATGCTTGTGCCCTTCCAGCTCTGACCAAAAGGTCTTCCTATTATGTGAAGGATAATATACATTTAGAATATGTAGATCTATGTTGAGTTCTAATGAGAAGAAATTAATATGCAAGTAATGACCCTGGGATGTTGATGATCTCAATATCATAATTTCATTCCAACCTAAAACCAGACCTCCCAATGAGCTGACTGTCAAGAAGATCTAATTTGGAAAGCATTTCTAAAGGTGTTTATGAGCATCCACATCTGAACACATTATTTATTGTAGCATTATTTGATAAGGTTTGTGTTTGTGAATAAGTCTTTTGAGGGATCATTATTTGGAGGCCATCCCAATACCTTTAACGTTGTGAGATGTAATGACCATAATAGAAACTGCTTAGGGGCTGCATTGCTAAGGGTCTAGGATATAGTGAGTTATTTTCCTAAAAGGACATCATGTTTTGTAATATTTTTTGCTTGTGAGAGAAGGGTAGATCTACCTTTATTTGACTTCTGATCCTTTAACAAAGATGAATCCAATATGCTATTAGAAGGGGGAGAAATTTTAGTTTTGTATAGATTTGGAATATGATTTAGTCATATATTTGCACTCTACTAAAGTGAATGAGGATGAATGAGAAGGTCAGAGGCTCTTCTAAATGTATTTTCCCATCTGCTACTACCGGTTCAATGTGATACTATAAAGAAGTGTGAATCAGCCTCCAATCCACCTCCATACAAAGAGACTTATGCAGAGGAGTCTCAATGTGTGTATATCTCTAATGGTGAAGGTTTGGGTCCTCTACACTATCTTGAGTAGTATGCATAGACCTATCTGGAGCTAAATAATTATGTGATAATGGATTCGATCCAATAGATATCTCCAAAACTGAGAGGATAGTAAAACCAAGGGAAATAGAAGAGGTTGATAGAGAGATACCTTATATTTCATCCATTTTTTGTATGGACACTATTCTATTTGTATGTTCTAAAGTATGTTAGAGGTTGGATGGTAAGACATCTAGTGGAGGAAGGACATTCATGTGCTCATAAACATTACGTCCATCTATCTTAGGCTCCAAAATAATAAACCTAGGTGTACTAGTTGATGTAGAGTGGTCTGGTATCACAAATGTATTCATAGTAGCCTGTGGTGCTTCGAAATACTCCTCTATGTTATTCCTTCATTGATGTGAGCTGACAATATCCTTGTGCTTAAATATGGTCATACATTACGCTTTGAGATGTCTATATAAATGACACTATGGGAATTTAAAAGGGATGTGTTTATAATCCAAGATTTTTTTGATGTGTTTATCCCCTGTAGCAATCTCTATAAACTCAGGTAAACCATTTGAAATGTCCATATCCACACATATGTTGAAAATAATAGTGTTAGTATGATTCTGTGTGTTATCTCCTATTTTTATAAATCTCCTAAGGGTATACCTAATAAGCTTGACTATTTTTTGTTCCAAAGTTCAATGGAGAAACCAGACATTTTAACCCAAAGTTCCATGGTGCATATTTGCTCTTGATATGGGTCAAAACCTATATGTCATCTAAAAGTGGTAATGGTAGTATTACCCCAAAGATAGGGTCCACCTTCTTGAATCATTTGATGATCCTCCTTTGAGTTGAATATGAAGGTAATGAAACCCTTGGTTCCTCTATGTGCTGTAGGAGTGTAGCCTAGGATTGGGGTACAGGTATGCTGAATCCAATGGAGTAGATCTAACACCCTAAATAGTCTACCAATCAATCACCTAATGAGAGCTTGTTCCATATAAAATATTTCCCTCTCTTGAAAGTTAATGGCATCGATGACAACTTAAAATGGGTAGGTGTTGAGATTCATACATTTTGGCTTCCTTTTCCTATGATGTTTTCTTATATGTGGAGAAACAGAGGTAGGCACCCTAGACTGGCTCATGTACAAGAGTTTTTCTTGTGGAGAGTTGCTGGTATATTCCTTTGATTTTATATATGTTGTCTCATAGTGAGATCTATGATTGTGTTCTTGAGTAGATAGTGTAGACTGAAGGATCTATTCATATGTCAATCCCAACCAGTGTGGTTGGAAGCCTTGATGTGTTTGTTAAATGTTCATTGACTGTGAGACATGTTTCCTTATACTTGGAGGGTCTTGCAATTGATCAAGTGTATTTTTTCTATGTAAAAACCCTGGTAGCCTGTGCATACCCTTGTGTGTGTGTGTGTGTGTGTGTGTGTGTGTGTGTGTGTGTGTGTGTGTATATATATATATTTAAATCACCACTCAATGTTTTCTAGAGGAATCTTGTCACTATGCAATTAATCAAAATGATTAAAATTTCATCACCACTAATTCTATTTCCAATTTTACCAGTTTAATGAAAATAAATTTTTATCAAAAATCCTTGTCAACCTTTTCAACATCCTCCTCTAAGCAAACATTGTACCAATTTACAAAAATGCAAATTGAATATTTTCAAAATTGGTAAAATAGTAAATATCTATGTCAACTTTCACTCATTAATTTTTTATTTTCTACTCAGATTTTCCCCTTGATTAATTTTTATTACTTTCTTTCCCTCATATAGACGTATGACCTATTGTATGGTTTGGTTGGGAGAAAAAAATCCAAAATCTTACTGCTCAAATTGCTAAAAAAAAATGAGTCATACGATTTGATGCTAGAGGAGAAAATCAAAGGTTTTTAAAATTTTTACCCAAAATGACAAATGATGAGCTATAAAACTTAGTATGGCTAGAGAAAATTATAAAAAATTCAATAAAACTAACCCTCTCATGAGTCGTACAGCTAGTATGGTTAATAGAGAAAACCAAAACTTTGCCAAAGATCACCTATTGTGCAGGTTGTATGACTTGTATGGCTGGGGGAGATAAGAGAATTATTTCAAATCTACCTTTTAAAAGTTGTATAGTTTTCTAGTGCCCTTGTTTGGTAGAGGAAATCAAAAATATATTTATCAAAACTTGGACCCAAATATGCTCTTTTCTTCTTTGGGTGTTTTAAAAGGAAACTCATAAAATTTAAAATGAAAATTGAATTTGCCTAAAATTTTCTTATGTCGATGCAATGCCTAGCTCAATCTTGGAAAATATTTTTAAACATTTGTATATTTTAGTTTGGTACCTCTAGAAGAAATTAAAAATTCTTCAAACTGCTCAAAATACCTTTGATGCGGGTTACATAGTGTGACTAGTAGGGGAGAAGAAGCAAGAATTGAAAATTTTGGTAGAGCTTTCCCTTTCTTCCATGAGAAAAATGTTCTAACCTCATTTGAAAATATTATTTAAAAATCTCTGTGAACTTGCACGACCAAAAATATTTTCTTTTTCTTCAATTTGCTTCCCTTCCGTGAATTTGAAATTTTTTCTTCCTAGTAGTCACTAGCTAACACGTATGGAAAATCAATTTTTAAAACATTTATAAAAACTGGCAAAAATGAACATGAAAATTGAAAAGATAAATTTGAAAGGAAGATAAACTTATTTTAAAACTACTTTAAGAAGCAACGGTATTTGCATGATTGATGGAAAACATTTATGAGTTTGCATGTAGGAATGAAAAAGAAGCTTCAATTTGTAATGACAATTTACATGGGAAAAATACAATTTACAAAGTGGAAGTTTGCATTAACATGAATTTTAGAAATGTAATTTGCATTTGCATGATTAGGGGAAGCATGATTTGCATTTGCATGACTTACAAAAATAGAATTTTAAGTAGCACAAAAAAGGGAAATTTAAAATATTTTTTGCAAATCACATGGGAACTGAATACTTTTGTTCCAATTTACATGGAAATCAAAAACATTTTTGTAATTTGCCCAGAAAATGAAACATTTTTGTTATTTGCATGAGAACTAAAAACAAAATCAAAATTTTTTATTGTAATTTGCATGGAAATCAAAAGCAATTTTGCAATTTGTTCATAAAATGAAAACATTTTTGCAATTTGCATGGGAACTCAAAAGAAAATTGCAAATTGCACCAAAGTCAAAAAAGATTTTGCAATTTGCACAGAAGAAAAAAAAGTTCTCACAATTTTCACAACCTATGAAAAAATAATGTGTGTTTTCACAACTCATGAAAAACAAAATAATTTTTGCAAATTACGAAGAATCCTAGTGGCTTTTTGCACACAAAGTTCAAACATGTTTTTAAACAGTCCAAGAATAAAATCAAAATAGCCATCAATTTTTAATTAATCAATTAATTTTTTTGTTTTTTAAGATTTTGACATTTTTGGGTGAAATTTAATTTTTTTAGTTGTTTATTAAAAATTGAGTTTTCCACTAGTTTTTTACCATTTTCAAAGTCTATGACAACAACTGGTTCCAACTGAGATTTTGAACTACAATGAATGAAAATAACTTGAATTCTTTAGTTTCGTAGGCCGGTGATTTATCTATTGGGAAACAGAGTCTTGCACAACAACTTTGATGGATTTGAAAAATCTTCAAATTTTTTATCTTTGAGAAAGGGATGGATCCTTAAGCCATCAAAAAGATTTCACATGTCAAAAGATAGTGCATGTGAGGGTTAGGTACTCAACCTAATAGGTGATCTTACATATAAAAAAGTATAGTATCTGCGAGGGTATTTTTATTTATGTGTTTTTACACAAACTAAAATGCGAAGAGAGAAGTGTTTTTCTTACACTTATATATCTAGATTTGACCAACTGACAACCAGTTCACCTATCTCAATCGTATGAGAAATGAACACATGCTGTTAGGCCAGATCATCTGTTTACTTAAAAATTTGCATGCCTTGATCTGATCAACTGATAGCCAGTTCACCCATCTCAATTGTACGAGAAATAAACACGTGTTGTTGGGTCAAATCCTTTATTCACTTGAAGAGATCCATGAAAAACTTGTTCAATCTGTCATTCTTGCAAAACTTGTGATCACCCATGTTGTTCCCAAATAGGGATCACTACAACAAAAATGTGTATGCAAGAAGACCAAAGCAAAAAGAAGGGGAAATATATAGACTATTGTATTTATTGAAAAATAATGCGCACACCAAAAAAAGATCAAGAAATAAATACATCTAAATTGTATTCACATATGTACAAAAGAGGGCCACCTGATTCTTATTAGAAATAATGTTTCAAATATTAACCATTAAAAGGCAGTGGTAGATGAGTTCCATCACGATATGCTAGGTAAAAAGTGTTGTTATCATAAAAGTGCCTGATCTTGAATGGCCCCATCTAAAGTGAATCAAACTTCCTATGATTCCCTTTTAGCTTTCTATGACTATCCCAAAGTAGAACCAATTCTCTTACTTAGAATTCTCTTTTCTTAGCCTTTTTGTCAAAGATAACTTTGACACGAGCCTAATTTTCTATGATCCCATTAACCACTTGTATCATTTTTCATTCCAATTGTTGTACATAAAAGTTTCTCTTATATAATGAGCCTTCAAAATATGAATTCTAGACTGCTCTAGACAATTATAGTAGGTAACTCAAGAGTTATGGGAATCACAACATTTATTCTATATAGCAATTGAAATGGAGACATACCAATAGAATTTTTATGAGTTATATGATCTGCCCAAAGAGCATCATATACCTTTTTGTGCCACTTTTTTTTAATTCTCGTCTACTACCTTCCACATGATTCTAAATAGATTTTTGTTGCTTGATTCAGCCTGACCATTACCTTATGGATGATAGTTCGACGAATGAGATAGAGAAATGCCATATCCATAGAAAAATGCAATCTTACCTAAAGAAGAAAAGTTAGAGGCATTATCTATAACAATTTTATGTTGGATTCCATATCATACCAAGATATTTTCTTTGATAAAGTTGCTAATGACTTCTAAAGTTATTTATTTTACAGGTATCACTTCTACCCACTTAGTGAAGTAATATATCGCTATGAGAATGTGATTATGACCCATGATTGAATGAGGGTTCAATTTCCTAATCAAATCTATTCCTCATTACTAAAAAGGTTCTTTAACTATCACAAGTTGAAGAGGAAGTGCTACTAACCTATATTTGCCTACAAATTATTGACATGCCTCATGCTTCTCACCCATTCGCATGAATCTTTTAAAAGAGTTGGCCATTAATAATGGGATCTAATAATTTTATATGATGTTACTCTGGTGGAAAAGTGCCCTTTATAGGCCTGATCATGAAAATCTTACAATAATTTTTTTTTTGTTCCTTATCCACACACCTTATGAAAAATCCACCAATGCTCTTCATGAAAAGAGTGTCCTCCCATATGACATACTTATTAGCCTATAATTTGAGCATTATGCATTGTATAACATCCAAGTCTAAAGGACATTCTCTGTATGTTAGGTATATAGCAATGTCAAAAAAGCATTCATCATTAGAATCAACAAACAATACCAAATGAACCTTTTGATCATCTTGTTCACTTGAAACTGTCAAAGATTTTGATTAAATATCTCCTTGTTCTACCATGAGTTGACAGTCTTTTTTCTCAAACTGGTTTTGTAGGTTTTATTTTTAGATCATATTCTTGAACTTTAGTTATCTAATTCCCTTGTTTAGAACTAGGTTCCTATTAAGTCAGAACAGATTTGGCTACTGTACTTGGTACCATTACCATATAATGCAAATTCAATATGTAATACTTGAATTACTTGACTGCTTTCATGATTACATAAGTGTGCTTTTCCTTAGGAGAATATTTTAATTCATAATATTTGAGATTAAAATTCATAAAGGAAATTGAGGATTTGATACCCTCATTATTTTTCTAAATTAAAATTATTGAGAATGTATACTTTAAAGTATAGCAATAAATAATGAATTCTTTCATAAAACCATGACATACCAATGTCAGAGCACAAGCAATAACAGTCTTTATCTTTTCAAATACCTCTTTACCTTCATTTTTCCACTTTGAAGAAGGTTTTCCTTTCATCATGTCTATAATATGTCTGGTGACCTCAGCCAAATCATGAATGAATCTTCTCAAAAAGTTGATTTTCCCAAAGAAGGAATGCACTCCTAGTTTATTGGCAGGCATAGAAAGTTTTTGAATCTCATGAAACCTTTTTGGATCAATCCTTATTCCTTTAAAATAATATGACCTAAGAGTTTACCTTCAGTCACTCCAAAGACATATTTATTAGGGTTTAGATAAATTCCATGTAAATAACACTTTTAAAAGACTTTCTCTAAATGTGTATAATGATCTTCTCACTTTTTTGATAAAACTATTAGGTCATCAAGATACACCATAATGATTTCATTTTTCAATGCTCTGAATGCCAAATCCATTACCCTTTGAAAAGTAGATCCTACATTAATCAATCTTAATGGAATTTGTCTGTATGCAAATGTGCCCCAAGGTGTTGTGATAGCCATTTTATGTTGATATTCCTTGTTAACCTCAATTTGATTATATCTTGAGAAACCATAAAGCATCGAAAGCATTTCAGCACTTGTTATATCTTAGAGAACTTAATCTGTGACTACCAGTAGATAATTATCTAGTAGGGATGCTTGGTTAAGGTTCCTGAAATCAACACATATTATGATCTCACCATTCTTATTACAAACTAGTTATATGTTAGCTACCCAAGTTGAATGGTGGAAGGGAAAATAATGTGAGCATCAAGCATATTTTGTACTTCAACAAGAATTTTTCCTACAATTTTAGGATTGTATTGTCTAAGTTTCTATCTGAAAGGTTTTGCATTAGGCTTTAGAGGAACTATATGTTGCATCTCTTTAGGATGAAAAGACTTAAGGTCTACATATGAATACACAAGTATATCAATATAATTATGGAGAAGGATAAAAAACTTTCATTTTTTTCAGGTGAGCAATATTTTTCAATATTGACGAACCTAGGATGTTCTTCTAAACCAATGTTTACTTTTTCATAGTCGGCAAAATCAAGATTTTATTTTTTTATTTTACTTATTACATTTTATCATGTTTATCAAACAATTATTCTAAATAGACTAGGCCTTTAGGAATTTTGTTTCCTTTTAACTTGATAACACCTTATTCATCCTATTCATCTATGATTCCCTCTTTTGATGTATGAACTAAAGATTCTCTGTATAAGGAATCGTTACCTTCAAAGTAAATTTTTTTAAAAATGTCTGCTTTCTTAAGGAAAGAGATGATCTAATGATCATCATTGAAAACTTGCTAATTATCTGCATTATCTAGGATGTTTGGTCTATATATTAGATCAATAATGTATTTTTATATATTAATATTTGCATGGGGAATCATCAAAGAAGCTACTAGTATTACCCTAAATATAGGGTCCACCTTCTTGAACCATTTGATGATTGTATTTCAAGTTGAATATGAAGGTAATAAAATCCCTGGTTCCTCTATGTGCTATAGGAGTGTAGCCTAGAATTGGGGTCTAGGTATGCTAAATCCAACAGAGTAGATCTAACACCCTAAATAGTCTACCGATCAATCACCTAATGAGAGCTTGTTCCATATAAAATATTTCCTTCTCTTGAAAGTTAATGGCATTGATGAAAACTTAAAATGGGTAGGTGTTGAGATTCATACATTTTGGCTTCCTTTTCCTATGATGTTTTCTTGTATGTGGAGAAACAGAGGTAAGCACCCTAGACTAGCTCATGTACAAGAGTTTTTCTTGTGGAGAGTTGCTGGTATATTCCTTTGATTTTATATATGTTGTCTCATAGTGAGATCTATGATTGTGTTCTTGAGTAGATAGTGTAGAATGAAGGATCTATTCATATGTCAATCCCAACCAGTGTGGTTGGAAGCCTTAATGTGTTTGTTCAATGTTCATTGACTGTGAGACATGCTTCCTTATACTTGGAGGGTCTTGCAATTGATCAAGTGTATTTTTTCTATGTAAAAACCCTGGTAGCCTGTGCATACCCTTTATATATATATATATATATATATATTTAAATCACCACTCAATGTTTTCTAGAGGAATCTTGTCACTATGCAATTAATCAAAATGATTAAAATTTCATCACCACTAATTCTATTTCCAGTTTTTACCAGTTTAATGAAAATAAATTTTTATCAAAAATCCTTGTCAACCTTTTCAACATCCTCCTCTAAGCAAAAACTGTACCAATTCAAAAAAATGCAAATTGAAGATTTTCAAAATTGGTAAAATAGTAAATATCTATGTCAACTTTCACTCATTAATTTTTTATTTTCTACTCAGCGTTTCTCCTTGACTAATTTTTATTACTTTCTTTCCCTCACATAGACGTACGACCTATTGTATGGTTTGGTTGAGAGAAAAAATTCCAAAATCTTACTGCACAAACCGCTCAAAAAAATGAGTCATACAATTTGATGCTAAAGGAGAAAATCAAAGGTTTTTAAAAATTTTACCCAAAATGACTAATGGTGAGCTATACAACTTAGTGTGGCTAGAGAAAATTATAAAAAATTCAATAAAAATAACCCTCTCATGAGTCATACAGATATTATGGTTAATAGAAAAAACCAAAAATTTGACAAAGATCACCTATTGTGTAGGTTGTATGACCTGTATGGCTGGGGGAGATAAGAGAATTATTTCAAATCTACCGTTTAAAAGTTGTACAATTTTCTTGTGCCCTTGTTTGGTAGAGGAAACCAAAATTATATTTATCAAAACTTGGACCCAAATATGCTCTTTTCTTCTTTGGGTGCTTTAAAAGGAAACTCATAAAATTTAAAATGAAAATTGAATTTGCCTAAAATTTTCTTATGTCAATGCAATGCCTAGCTCAATCTTGGAAAATATTTTTAAACTTTTGTATATTTTAGTTTGGTACCTCTAGAATAAATTAAAAATTCTTCAAACTGCTCAAAATACCTTTGATGCAGGTTCCATGGTGTGACTAGTAGGGGAGAAGAAGCAAGAATTGAAAATTTTGGTAGAGCTTTCCCTTTCTTCCATGAGCAAAATGTTCTAACCTTATTTGAAAATATTATTTAAAAATCTCTGTGAACTTGCACAACCAAAAATATTTTCTTTTTCTTTAATTTGCTTCCCTTTTGTGAACTTGAAAATTTTTCTTCCCGGTAGTCACTAGCTAACATGTATGAAAAATCAAGTTTTAAAACATTTAAAAAAATTGGCAAAAATGAACATGAAAATTGAAAAGATAAATTTGAAAGGAAGATAAAATTATTTTAAAACTACTTTAAGAAGCAACGGTATTTGCATGATTGATGGAAAACATTTATGAGTTTGCATGTAGGCATAAAAAAGAAGCTTCATTTTGCGATGACAATTTACATGGGAAAAATACAATTTACAAAGTGGAAGTTTGCATTAAAATGAATTTTAGAAATCTAATTTGCATTTGCATGATTAGGGGAAGCGTGATTTGCATTTGCATGACTTACAAAAATAAAATTTTAAGTAGCACAAAAAAGAGAAATTTAAAATATTTTTTGCAAATCACATGGAAACTGAATACTTCTATTGCAATTTACATGGAAATAAAAAACATTTTTATAATTTGCCCAGAAAATGAAACATTTTTGTTATTTACACGAGAACTAAAAACAAAATAAAAAGTTTTTATTGTAATTTGCATGGAAATCAAAAACATTTTTGCAATTTGTGCATAAAATGAAAACATTTTTGCAATTTGCATGGGAACTCAAGAAAATTGCAAATTGCACCAAAGTCAAAAAAGATTTTGCAATTTGCACAGAAGAAAAAAAAGTTCTCACAATTTTCACAACCTATGAAAAAGTAATGTGTGTTTTCACAACTCATGAAAAACAAATAATTTTTGCAAATTACAAAGAATCTTAGTGGCTCTTTGCACACAAAGTTCAAACATGTTTTTAAATAGTTCGGGAATAAAATCTAAATAGCTATAAATTTTTAATTAATCAATTAATTTTTTTGTTTTTTAAGATTTTGACATTTTTGGGTGAAATTTGATTTTTTTTAGTCGTTTATTAAAAATTGAGTTTTCCACCAGTTTTTTACCATTTTCAAAGTCTATGACAACAACTGGTTCCAATTGAGATTTTGAACTACAAGGAATGAAAATAACTTGAATTCTTTCATTTCGTAGGCCGGTGATTTATCTATTGGGAAACAAAGTCTTGCACAACAACTTTGATGGATTTGAAAAATCTTCAAATTTCTAATCTTTGAGAAAGGGATGGGTCCTTAAGCCATCAAAAAGATTTCACATGTTAAAAGATAGTGTATGTGAGGGTTAGGTACTCAGCCTAATAGGTGATTTTACATATACAAAAGTATAGTATATGTGAGGGTATTTTTATTTGTGTTTTTAAACAAACTAAAATGTGAAGAGAGAAGTGTTTTTCTTACACTTGTATATCTAGATCTGACCAATTGACAACCAGTTTACCTATCTCAATCATATGAGAAATGAACACATGTTGTCAGGCCAGATCATCTATTTACTTAAAAATTTGCATGCCTTGATCTGATCAACTTATAGCCAATTCACCCATCTCAATTGTATGAGAAATAAACATGTGTTGTTGGGTCAAATCCTTTGCTCACTTGAAGAGATCCATGAAAAACTTGTTCAATCTGTCATTCTTGCAAAACTTGTGATCACCCATGTTGTTCCCAAATAGGGATCACTGCAACAAAAATGTGTAGGCAAGAAGACCAAAGCACAAAGAAGAAGGGGAAATATATAAACTATTGTATTTATTGGAAAATAATGTGCACACCAAAATAAAGATCAGGCAATAAATAAATCTAAAATTGTATTTACATATGTACAAAAGAGGGCCATTTGATTCTTATTGGAAATAATGTTTCAAATATTAACCATTAAAGGGAAGTGGTAGATGAGTTCTATCACGATATGCTAGGTAAAAAGTGTTGTTATCACAAAAGTGCCTAATCTTGAATGGCCCCATCCAAAGTGAATCAAACTTCCTGTGATTCCTTTTCAACTCTCTACGACTATCCCAAAGTAGAACAAATTCTCTTACTTAGAATTCTCTTTTCTTAGCCTTTTTGTCAAAGATAACTTTGACACGAGCCTAATTTTCTATGATCCCATCAACCACTTGTATCATTTTTTCTTCCAATTGTTGTACATAAAAGTTTCTCTTATCTAATGAGCCTTCAAAATATGAATTCTCAACTGTTCTAGACAATTACAGGGTAGGTAACTCAAGAGTTATGGGAATCGCAACATCTATTCCATATAACATTTGGAATGGAGACATACCAATAACATTTTTAGGAGTTATATGATCTACCCAAAGAACATCATATACCTTTTTATGCCAATTTTTTAAATTCTCGTCTACTACCTTGCACATGATTGTAAATAGATTTTCGTTGCTTGATTCAGCCTGACCATTACCTTATGGATGATAGTTCGAGGAATGAGATAGAGAAATTCCATATCCATAGACAAATGCATTTTACCTAAAGAAGAAAAGTTAGAGGCATTATCTGTAACAATTTTATGTTGGATTCCATATCATACCAAGATATTTTCTTTGATAAAGTTGCAAATGACTTCTAAAGTTATTTATTTTACAGGTATCACTTCTACCCACTTAGTGAAGTAATCTATCGCTATGAGAATGTGATTATGACCCATGATTGAATGAGGCTTCAATGTCCTAATCAAATCTATTCCTTATTACTAAAAAGGTTTTTTAACTATCACAGGTTGAAGAGGAAGTGCTACTAACCTATATTTGCCTACAAATTATTGACATGCCTCATGCCTTCTCACCCATTCGCATGAATCTTTTAAAAGAGTTGGCCATTAATAATGGAATCTAATAATTTTATATGATGTTACTCTGGTGGAAAAGTGCCCTTTATAGGCCTGATCATGAAAATCTTAGAATAATTTTTTTTTGTTCCTTATCCACACACCTTATGAAAAATCCACCAATGCTCTTCATGAAAAGAGTGTCCTCCCATATGACATACTTATTAGCCTATAATTTGAGCATTATGCATTATATAACATCCAAGTCTAAAGGACATTCTCTGTATGTTAGGTATATAGCAATGTCAAAAAACCATTCATCAGTAGAATCAACAAACAATACCAAATGAACCTTTTGATCATCTTGTTCACTTGAAACTATCAAATATTTTGATTGAATATCTCCTTGTTCTACCATGAATTGACAGTCTTTTTCCTCAAACTAGTTTTATAGGTTTTATTTTTAGATCATATTCTTGCACTTTAGTTATCTAATTCCCTTGTTTAGAACCAGGTTCTTGTCGAGTCATAATAGATTTGGCTATTGTACTTGGTACCATTACCAGATAATGCAAATGCAATATGTAATACTTGAATTACTTGACTGCTTTCATGATTACATAAGTGTGCTTTTCCTTAGGAGAATATTTTAATTCATAAGCTTTGAGATTAAAACTCATAGATGAAATTGAGGATTTGATACCCTCATTGTTTTTCTAAATTAAAATTATTGAGAATGTATACTTTAAAGTATAGCAATAAATAATGAATTCTTTCTTAAAATCATGACATACCAATGTCAGAGCACAAGCAATAACAGTCTTTATCTTTTCAAATACCACTTTACCTTCATTATTCCACTTTAAAAAAGGTTTTCCTTTCATCATGTCTACAATATGTCTAGTGACCTCAGCCAAATCATGAATGAATCTTCTCAAAATGTTGATTTTCCCAAAGAAAGAATGCACTCCTAGTTTACTAGCAGGCAAAGAATGTTTTTGAATTGCATGAAACCTTTCTAGATCAATCCTTATTCCTTCAAAATAATATAACCTAAGAGTTTACCTTTAATCACTCCAAATACATATTTATTAGGGTTTAGATAAATTCCATGTAAATAACACTTTTTAAATACTTTCTCTAAATGTGTATAATGATCATCTCACTTTTTTGATAAAACTATTAGGTCATGTTAGGTTGTGGAGCTAAAAGCTTCACTGATGCAGACACGGAGGAGGTTGCAGGAGAGTTGCTGAGTGTCAGAGACACCGGCGTCGGTCAGGCCAACCGACGTTGACAGGATAGGGCAAGAAGGCAACTGACGTCGGTCAGAGATCAGCCGACGTCGGTGACCCCCAGGCAGACAGGGACCAGCGTCGGTCACCTGTGTGGTTCGACTGCGAGTTAATTACGGGCAGTTGGTTGACGAACCAAGTGTTTGCATGATGAGTGCTAATTTTAGACTCATAGCTGCGGATCTAATTATTGTAATTAGATGTCTAATTATTGTTTGGATGAGATCTATATAATAGACTCATGGTTGTATTGTAAAAGTGTGGGCTAGTTTGAGTTGAGCAAAGTTTGCTCCTTCTGTGTGTGAGGTGAGCAAGGGTGTTCCTCCTAGTCCCACAGCAGTACCAGGCGTGTTGGTGCTGGTTTGGAGAGTCAGCTGGATTCTTCAGGAGTGTAGGATCTTGGTCATAGTTGCATGGCCTATATAGGAGATCTACATGGTAAGTAAGATCGTTGATCTGCAGGTGTATGTGTGTGCAAGGTCAAGGTTCACAGGGGAGTAGAACCGTTGTTTGATTTGCAAGTGTGCAAGATCATATAGACAGCAACACAACATGGAGTAGTATCAGGCAGGATCTACTTGGAGTACAGGTGTGTACTCGGATAGAGCTAAGAGGAAGGCAAGGGAGTTCCTTCCATAAGTATGGTTTGTTGAATTGCAAGTTGTTGCAGATTCATGGGAGATCTACTTGAAGTACCTTGAGTACTTGCTGAGTACGTGGAGTACTTGTGGAGTGCGTGGAGCATTTGTGTTGTGCGTGGAGCACGGGAGGTGAACACCAACTCTGTATTTGAGTTGGGTGTTGGGACCTGAAAGGGAGAGCTTTGGGGAGAAGATTTACTGTTCACTTGAGGTGTGGGAAACCTCTGTAAGGTGGTGGAGAAGATATGGGATATTCTCTATTGTATTCTTTTCTGTATAAAGTGTTAATACAAGTTGTGTATTGTCTCTCATATGCTGTGTTATTCTGAATTCTAGTTACTTGGTGAATCTGGTTATTTTCGCATATTATAGTTGCTTGGTATTTGGTAATCAATTGTATGCTTCCGGTGTTTCGCATCCTGACAAGTGGTATCAGAGCTAAGGTTGCAGGAAGTAGGGTTGTGTTTGGTTACAGGGCACTCTCAGGGGTTTCTGATCGAGTGGGAGTAGAGCAACGGCAGATCAAAGTAAGCTAAGAATGGAGGAGTTGAAAAGCACAGACGGTCACTCACGGTCTGATGGAAAGAAAGAGCAGGTAAAAGAAGATTGTTGGTTGGTAGCAGATCAGCATGAAGAAACTGAAGATACAGATGTAGCAGGTGTTGTTGCATAGGATGTGTTTGCAGGTTTCTTGGATAAAGTTGAATCTTGGATAAAAGATTCGGTTGCCTCTTTCCATGCAGCCCCAGGTAGAGGAGCTGGTAAGCCTTGCCAAAGAATTGGCAAAGGGGAAGTGAAGCTGAAATTATAGGCAGCCAACACACAGGTGTTGATGAAGGTCATGCAGGTCCCAGGTTTGGAGATATGGCTAATTTCTTTAGAAAGATTGGGTGATGAGAGATGCACAAGAACTCTCACAGCAGTAGCACTTGAATTAGCTGGTGGTAAGAAAACAGGTATACTTTATCTACTTGTTTATATTACTGATTCTTCTTCTGTTGCGGAGACGTGGCTTCGTAGGCTTGGTCACATGAGCAGGAAGGAGATGCATGTTCTTAAGCGGAAGACAGATATATTTGACAGGCTTAAGAACTGGAAAGCCTTGGTATTCTTGGAGGAGATGGCAGACAGAACCCAGTGGATGGTGCTGGATACTTCTGAGCAGAGCAGTTTAGACATGGGTTTTGATTCAAAGAAGCTCGCGGGTAAAAAGTCATCACTCACAGGTGAACACAGGTACCGGCATCGGTCAGGAGGAACCGGCATCGAACATACAGGTGCCGATGTCGTTCATGTGCAGACTGAAGCCGGCAGTGTCGGGCAGAGTAAGACCGACGTCGGTCAGGGGGACCGACGTTGGCAGTAGGTAAAACTGATGTCGGTCAAGAGGACCAACGTCGATAGCAGGGACACCAGCGCTGGTAGGTTGGTAGTCAGGGACAGACGCATGAGAACCGACATCGGTCGGATGCAGACTATGGGGTGGCCGAGGTCGGTCACTGTAATGAATTTTGGGTGGACAGCATGCTGTCAAGGAGTCTCAAACACCCATACGGAGGACTGAAGGCGTAAGTAGGCCCTCAAATTCATTTTCCTCTTCTTCATACTTGTTGCTGATAGTAGAGCAAGAAGGATCTAGGAAATAGGTGGGAGTTAGGCAGGGATATGATGCAGAACCAGACGGGAGTTTTGGTAGGTTTGCCAGGTGGATGAAAACACAGAGACAAATGGATTCCTTAGTAGAAGAATAGAGAGAATGGATACGTGAGACGGAAGACCAAGCATATGGTCTTGAGGGAGCTGCAGGACAGTGGTACAGGTTTTGACAAGTGGAGGACGAAGCATGGCTTCAGTCAGTGTCAGGTAACTACTGTGGTTTGTCTTACCAGGTGGATGATGAGTCATGACATCATTCTGTTGCTGTATGTGGATAGTATGCTAGCTAGCAGGGGTGTACATACAGGGTTTTACTGAGCTAAGGGTAAGATTAGTTCAGTGTCATGTCATGAGGAGTTTGGAGCAGCAAAATTCTTTGACATGGGAGGCATGGAGATCACAGGTTGATTTTGTCTCGAGTGGGAGCTGATGTGAATCAGGTGTTGGCGAGGTTCGGGATGTAGAGCCAGAGCACACTAAGGGCTAGACAGGTACAGTGTTCGAAATCACATGAGGTCTGGTATAGACCTGAGTATTCCCATGTAGTGGGAGCTGTCAGAGTTAGGAGCCAATTTGGGGAAGTGGGTTCTCAGGTTTTTGAGAGGGACCGGCAGCAGGTGTTGCTATGCAGGGTCAGGACTTCACTACAGGTGTTGTAGGTTCAGATGTGGCAGGGTACTCGGATGATAGGTGGTACACCACGGGATGTGTGGTGGGTTGTCTTCAGGTGGGAGCTTGAAGAGGGATACAAACCAGGAAATAGATTAGACGGGGTACAGGTACAGGTACAGTGCAGCTGTTTATCTCCAAGTGGGAGATTGTTAGGTTATGGAGCTAAAAGCTTCACTGATGCAGACACAGAGGAGGTTGCAGGAGAGTTGCTGAGTGTCAGAGACACCGGCGTCGGTTAGGGCAATCGACGTCGGCAGGATAGGGCAAGAAGGCAACCAACGTCGGTCAGAGATCGGCCGACGTCAGCGACCCCCAGGCGGACAGGGACCGGCGTCGGTCACCTGTGTGGTTCGAATGCGAGTTAATTACGGGCAGTTGGTTGACGAACCAAGTGTTTGCATGATGAGTGCTAATTTTAGACTCATAGCTGCGGATCTAATTATTGTAATTAGATGTCTAATTATTGTTTGGATGAGATCTATATAATAGACTCATGGTTGTATTGGAAAAGTGTGGGCTAGTTTGAGTTGAGAAAAGTTTGCTCCTTCTGTGTGTGAGGTGAGCAAGGGTGTTCCTCCTAGTCCCACAGCAATACCAGGCGTGTTGGTGCTGGTTTGGAGAGTCAGCTGGATTCTTCAGGAGTGTAGGATCTTTGTCACAGTTGCATGGCCTATATAGGAGATCTACATGGTAAGTAAGATCGTTGATCTGCAGGTGTATGTGTGTGCAAGGTCAAGGTTCACAGGGGAGCAGAACCGTTGTTTGATTTGCAGGTGTGCAAGATCATATAGATAGCAACACAACAGGGAGCAGTATCAGGCAGGATCTACTTGGAGTATAGGTGTGTACTCGGATAGAGCTAAGAGGAAGGCAAGGGAGTTCCTTCCATAAGTATGGTTTGTTGAATTGCAAGTTGTTGCAGATTCATGGGAGATCTACTTGAAGTACCTTGAGTACTTGCTGAGTACGTGGAGTACTTGTGGAGTGCATGGAGCATTTGTGTTGTGCGTGGAGCACGGGAGGTGAACACCAACTCTGTATTTGAGTTGGGTGTTGGGACCTGAAAGGGAGAGCTTTGGGGAGAAGATTTACTGTTCACTTGAGGTGTGGGAAACCTCTGTAAGGTGGTGGAGAAGATGTGGGATATTCTCTATTGTATTCTTTTCTGTATAAAGTGTTAATACAAGTTGTGTATTGTCTCTCATATGCTGTGTTATTTTGAATTCTAGTTACTTGGTGAATCTGGTTATTTCCGCATATTATAGTTGCTTGGTATTTGGTAATCAATTGTATGCTTCCGGTGTTTCGCATCCTGACAGTATAATGATCGTCTCACTTTTTTGATAAAACTATTAGGTCATCAAGATACACCATAATGATTTCATTTTTTAATTCTCTGAATGCCAAATCCATTACCCTTTCAAAATTAGATCCTACATTAATCAATTTTAATGGAATTTGTCTATATGCAAATGTGCCCCAAGGTGTTGTGATAGCCATTTTATGTTGATATTCCTTGTTAACCTCAATTTGATTATATCTTGAGAAACCATAAAGCATCGAAAGCATTTCAACACTTGTTATATCTTAGAGAACTTAATATGTGATTGGGAGTAGATAATTATCTAGTAGGGATGCTTGGTTAAGGTTCCTGAAATCAACACATATTATGATCTCACCATTCTTATTACAAACTAGTTATATGTTAGCTACCCAAGTTGAATGGTGGAAGGGAAAATAATGTGAGCATCAAGCATATTTTGTACTTCAACAAGAATTGTTCCTATGATTTTAGGATTGTATTGTCTAAGTTTCTATTTGAAAGGTTTTGCATCAGGCTTTAGAGGAATTCTATGTTGCATCTCTTTGGGATGAAAAGACTTAAGGTCTACATATGAATACACAAGTGTATCAATATAATTATGGAGAATGATAACAAACTTTCATTTTTATTCAGGTGAGCAATATTTTCCAATATTGACAAACCTAGGATGTTCTTCCAAACCAATGTTTATTTTTTCATAGTCAGCAGAATCAAGATTTTGTTTTTGCATTTTACTTTTACATTTTATCATGTTTATCAAACAATTATTCTAAAGAGACTAGGCCTTTAGGAATTTTGTTTCCTTTTAACTTGATAACACCTTATTCATCCTATTCATCTATGATTCCCTCTTTTGATGTATGAACTAAATATTCTCTATATAAGGAATTTTTACCTTCAAAGTACAAAATTTTAAAAATGTCTGCATTCTTAAGCAAAGAGATGATCTACTGATCATCATTGAAAACTTGCTAATTATCTGCATTATCTAGGATGTTTGGTCTATATATTAGATCAATAATGTATTTTTATATATTAATATTTGCATGGGGAATCATCGAAGAAGCTGATACTACCAAAGCGTCAAATTTAGAGTTATGTTCTCAAGGAATTGTATTGATGGAGAAAGCATCAAAGATTTCAATGTTATCCTAGAATTTGTTCCTATAATTTTTTAGATGATCATTTTTCACCTAGTATTGACCTTTTATCTATTTCATAATGAGTTCAAAATCACCCAAAAATTTCAAATTCTTGATTCTCATCTCTTCTGCTGCCTACAAACCCTGCAAAAGCGCATCGTATTCAACTATATTGTTGGTATAGTCAAATTGTAACTTATAAGAAAAAGGAAAAAATTCCTTAGATGGAGATATCAAAATGACTCCCATGCCTAACCCTGTTAATGAACAACTATCATTAAACTAGATTTTCTAAACATCATTCAGTTTCAATTGCATGATTTCTAGTAACTCTACATCTTTATTTGTTAGAGGAGATAGTTACCAATTCCTGCATCTTCATACAAAATATCAGCTTTAGATTTATCAAATTTTTGTATCATGTATTTTATTTTCAATTTAGGCTCTAGAAATTATATGACTCCATTGACCAGAATCATAGCATGTGATAAATCTAGTTGGTTTTCACTTCCCAATTCTTCGAAAAACTTTATACCTAAAAGAATGTCATAAATCGCTAGAATGTTTGTGACCAAAATATTGATTTTGATTCACTTTTGGGGAAAATATGCCAAAAACACTTTTGTATCCTTCATCTATCTAATGAGAGGAACTTATTTTACCTTCATGGAATAACCATGCCCAAATGTCTTAGTATAGGTTAAACCAATAACATGAGCAACTTTTGTAAGCATTACGTTATCTGAGGGTCCTATGTCAATAATATAATTAATGAATTTACATCCCTTGAGAAATATTCTATATATAAAGGGTCAACTTTATTATATTTTAAAGTGGTTGTAGCCATATAATTGACTTGATTGGAAGTAATAGGGTTAGTTAGGATTCCCTTGAAATTGGCATTTTTAGCATTTGGATTTTTTCTTTTGATGAAATCAAATAACCTATCCAACTGCTTTGAATATGCTATCAAGTATTCAACTTGTGACATCTGAATTTTAGTTTTGTTAACATGATCAATTATGTCAAAATCAAGTAAATTAATAGAAGGGATCTCAACAAGTTGAAAAAAATTGATATTAGATGAACTACCTATCAGTGGTTACTTTCTTTTTGTTTGCACTGGTGGGGAGTTCCTCATGGGAGGATAACCTTTGGAGTTTTCTCTTATTAATCACTAGACTACCTTTTATGATTCTAAGTTTTAGTGAAAACTACAAAGTATTAACTATTCATATCCCTAACACTCTCTTCATAGTCATCTTCATTTGAATTATATTCCAGGAACATGTTTACGAATACACCATCAAGTTCTTCAATTTCACATTCTTGAAGTTATAGATTTTTTGATTCATTTTCTTCTTTGACTTCTTTGTATCCAAATATTTCCTTAGTTTCTAAGATTACATTCATTGATACATTAGTGTTTTACTAAGGATGAGATTCAAGTGCCAGTTTTAATTGAGGAGCTTGTAGTCTAGGATGATCTCTTTGAATGTAGTTCCTTCTTAGAATATCTTGGTATAGAGCTATAATGGCATTTTGAGGTATTTGATTTTTTAGGGATATTATATCATTACTGATTTTTTACAAGATTTATTCTATGGAAGTTTGTTCTAAAATTTTAGCCTTATTCTTTGAAGGTTTTTTTTTGAGTTTTCCATACATTATCATGTCATCTTCGATGTTGATAACCAATTCTTGGGTTGCTTCCAAATATTCTACCCTATCTTTTCTTAATTGATAACTTAATTTAGCTAATTGAGTGTTGATAAATAAACATTTTTTATTTTCATTTGTAGGTCATGTACTAGTTGGTATCTTATTTATCAACCTATTGAATTTGGTGACAAACTCTCTCACTGGCTCATAGACTTCTTTTTTCATTTGTGTAAGCTGAGCAAGTAAAGCATGGGCATATTTATGTGGTTTAAATATGTTTTAAAATTTAGTTTTCATGGTATTTTATTTATTAATATATGTTGGAGTGAGATGATAAAAATAGTTTGCAACCCCATTGTGTAACATTTCAATGAATACCCTGATGGCAACATCTTCATGATCAACACCTAAAATGTCACATGCAACATTGAATGCTACAAGGTGTTCATTTGGATGTTGTTTTCCATCTCCATGAAATCTTGGAAATTTATTTCTTAACCCTTTTAGAAGGTCATTTAATTATCCTAGAGCCAATGGACCAATCACATTTCCCCATGCTAATGCCATAGTTTTAAAATCTGCTTGTAGGGGAATAACAATTCTTGATAAGACAAAAGAATGTTTATCAATGTTTTTATTTTAAGTTGCTTTTTTTTCTTAGAGGTTGAGGAGAGACTAGTTGTTCTTTTGACCTTTCTCTGATGTTTAGGACTCAACTTGAAGCTAGAATGTTCTTGTAACTAATAAAAAGGGTCAATTTCACCTTTTCTACTAGTTTAAAAGAAAGTTTCTAGAATTGAGATGCAGGTTGAAGACCTCTCTAAGCTAGCCTTCTTTTTTGTATTCTATGTGTAGCTAATGCTTCTACCCTCTATGCTAAAACTAATCAATCTTCTTATTCTTCCTAGATTCTAACTTCTGTATGAAAATGTGCAGAACTCATTCTATTATCCCAAGTAAAATTTCTCAAATTTGACTAAATATCTTCTTGAGTTTGTGTTATCCAATCGAGGTTAGTTTGAATAACTAGAGTTTGAGGTGTTTGAATTGTCATGAGAAGAAACTCTGGTTGTAGAAAGTCTTTGATTAGATATACAAAATGATCTTCTTCTCTGTTTCCTCACTTGTCTTCTTGAAGCAATATCAAAATTCCTTTGGGAAATGGCAACACATGTTTCTTCTATATCTAGTTTTGCCTTAACATGATTAAATTGAGTGTTGATTGTTCTATTTTCAAAAATGAACAATCAAAAACTTGATACTAGATCTTCCTTCATGGCTTCATCCTAATTTAAACTAGGTTGATGATTTGAATTTTGAAGGTCTGGAATGGTCATAGTGAGTTTACTGATTCTACGCTGCTAGATGAACTTTACGAGCTTCTCTTTATGCAAAAATTATTTATACTCTTTTATCATGTTCTAACTCTTGATTTAGGATAGTTAGGATAACTTGAAATTGAGTTACAAAGATTTTGTTAGAATCCTAAAATATTTGTCTGAGGTTTATCATAATATCTAATTGAGTAAATTGATCCAAGTCTAACTCAAGTTGTTGGAGTGTTCCCTAAGATTATGGAAGAGTCATATGGACCCGTATAATATGGGTGGCATGAAAGTTACAAAATCATGTCCCATGGTGGGTGACAAAAATTATTGGCATGAAAATTTGTCAGGAGGATAAATCGATGAATTCACATCAACAACATGGGGAACAAAGTCCTTATCTTTTTATCAGGTGGAAATACCTTTATTAAAATCTAAAATAATAAATCAAAACATATTTACAAACAAAGGAATGCAAAACTCCTTTTCGTACTTCCAGGTTAAAAGCACTACCCCATGTTTTAAATTCCTTTGTAAATATTTCATACTTTTCTATTTTGGCTTTCAATAAAGGTAGCTCTATCTGATAATAGGAGAGGGAATTTGTTCCCCACGTTATTGACGTAAAGTCATTTATTTGTCCTCCTAATAAATTTTCATGCCAACAAGCCCTAAACTCCTATTTATAGGTTACAATGGGTGGTTATGTTCTATAACCACCTTTTCTATGTTTTTAGGGACTTGTAAAAGCATGTTGGTGAAAATGCACAACTTAAAACCTGTAAAAATACATTGAGAAATTTGGCATAACTTGAAAAATTATGTTAGTGTTTTTGTACAACTTGAAAAATTGCAAAAGTGACTTAGTAAATTTGCACAAAATATAAATGTGCAAATGTACTATTACAAACATGCATAATTTTGGATTGTGAGAATGACTCAAAATTTTTAGTACAGATTAAGCTAGAATCTGATGAAGATCTATTTTTCTTCTTTATTGAACATGATATGAATGTTCTCCTTCTGTGGCATCTAATTCATTTGCATTTCTTCAATCTTGAAAGGTTTACAAATTTTCACTATATTCTGTAACATTATTTTTTCAATTTTTTTGTATAGAATCTTCTCAAGTGTCCACGTACTCAATTCTTGTGTAAAAAGTCCATGTCATATATCTTCCTAACTCACCTATATATTATTGATGTCTACTTTATTTAACATCAAATGTTGATTCTCCAAGATATGATAGGTGAGCAAGCATGCCTATTGGGGTCTACGAACATTGTGTGAAAGGAGAGAGAGATCTGAAATGGGTGTAGACAAGTTAGGTGGGAGTTTGATGGTATGAAAACCATAAAATATCCTTCCTTAATATCATATGAATCATTATTTGGTTTGAAAACATATAGTTGAGGTCTTAATTTAGCATGCTTAGGTCTCAGTATGATCTCTTTATTTAACATTCTTTCATTGGATGAGAAATCAATAAAGCACGAATACTTATTACATTTGGACTCATGTTTCAACAAACCACCATCAAATCATTTTAATGAGGTATATTATTTATGAGTATAAAATTGATCATAGTTCTCAATCCTTTCAACAACAGTTTGTGAAGGCATTTGGTAATAATGAATCAAATTCAATAGGCTTTATAAATGCATCATTGATGTAATCTACTACATGGATAATCATAACTAACAAACATCTACCTTCCCAATAAGATCACTTGTAGGTCAAACTTCACAATATCAATGATTCAATAGTGTAAATTTATTTCATACTTATACCAATGAATGTTATTTTGTATAAAAACTTTGAGGAATATTATCATCAACCATAAACTAGACAACCTCCATAAACTAACATTAGAGTTATAAATTTTCTATTCATTATGATTGAAGATGGTAATAACTACAAAAGGACAAGCATCTATCATCATTATTTTCTCCATTTTCATCTTGAGATGGGTCACTATATTCAACATGGTTTTTTCTATTTCAACATTTGCTTAAGGAGAGAGATGGTATTCAACTACATTACCATTCAAATCATTATTAATTTCAACTTCCTTATTTTCAGAGATTTTAGTCTTGAATATAACATTTATTTCATTATCAATTGAGGATATTTGGAGGTGTCATTCCAGTAAGTCTTTCCTATATTTATGCATTGTATCTTGACACTATTTGTTTGTACATATGTAAACATTATACCATTAAGACCTTTAATAGCTACCATTTCTAGTTGCTTAGGATGAGCATGGTAAACATATATGTTATTAGCATTAGATCTAAAGACATTATTTTAGACATGGAGCCCTTAATGTTGGAGATTTGATCATAACCATTCTCCTTGATTAGTTTACTCTCTAATTTGTATTTTGTAATAACCATACTTGGTGTTGACTTGTATGAATAGAATGTACCTTTTGTTCTATATGAAACTTGAAAGCCCATATGTAGAAATGATCTTCAAGCCTTTATACTATAACTAGTGTCCCTGATTCTATTTTTATTTCTAGCATGATTTCCATGATGCTAAGAATATTTCAATGACATAATAGGAAGAGACAACCCTAAAATATTTCCATACCTTAGGTTGAAATCAAATCACTCACCTTCTTTTGTTGAAAGAAAGATTGTCAAACTATCTTCAACATACTCAACTTTATAACTCAACATTTTGAGATTAATGCTGATCAGATGATCTATTCAAATGCATATCCATTCAAAATATTATTATGAAAACTAATCAATGATTTACCATTTGGAATATTGAAGGATAAGTAGATATCAATATTCATCCCAAGCCATATCCATTGGGCTACAAACTTGATGTTCTAATTTACAAAAAAAAAATTACTATCCTTTTCATTAAAACACCTCTAATTGCTTATATGAGCACAATTAGGAGTGTTCTTATGAAATGTAAAATTTCATGACAACAACTAGATCTAACTATGGGACTACATTTTTGAAATAAATGTAGAATAACTCTAGAATCTTAGATGACTGATGCCTTATTGCCATGAATTTTTGAAAACTTTTATGTAGCTCACATTTATGCATCCTAATTCAACCAAATGATAGATAGTTAACCTATCTGAATCATATGATAAATGAACACACGTTATCGAGTCATATCCCCTACTTTGAAGATTTACATATTCTGATATGATCAACTGAAAAGCAATTTACCCATCTCAATCTATGAGAAATGAACATGTGTTGCTGGGCTAGATCACCTATCCAATCTATCATATGAGAAATGAACCTTTATATCACCATTTTCATGATTGCAAAAGCTATTCTCTAAATTTACTATCAAAATTTTGTCTTGTAGATCTTCTTAGCTAAATAACTTTAATGTTTCTTTCTAAAAATGTGATCTTTTCATTAAACCTAAAGCAACAACCATTCTGACATCCTTGCAAATCGTGTGTTGATTGTGATATCTTCCAAATAGAGATTATAGATAAAAATATGTGAAGGTAAGACTAATACATGGAGAATAAGGAGCAGTAAATAGACTATTGCATTTATTGAAAACTAAGAGATGCACACCAAAATGAAATGGTAAAAAGAAATAAAATAAAATAGGAAGAACAAAACTATTTACAAGGTACATAAAAGAATGAGAAGACTATACAAATTCATTCACTAGTTGAGAGAAGTACCTATTGTTTTGAAAGAATGGATTTGAATTATGATGTTCAAACACATTCAATAACTATGACTATGTAGGTGGGAAGAGGAGCTTACAATAATCATTAACACAGGGATGCCAATGAATGGACAAGTCAAAAATGTCTTCATATCTTGGAATGGAATTAATGTGAAGTTTCTAATCTTTTGTGGGCATTTATTTATAATTCTAGAATTCTTTAATGTCTTCTTGGTTAGCTTTTAATGAATTTGTACTAGCTACAAGAACTAAACCAGAGATAAGTGTGTTGCATGTTATTTTCTTAGCTAAAATAACAAAGGAATATCTTTTGGAATGAATTGAGTGCAGATATTCTTTGCCACATTACTTCCCACAACATAGATAAACTCATTATTGAATGAATCCTTGTTAACATAATCATATTCATCAATTTATTCTACCTTGAAAGTTTCCATTTCACTTGAAATAAAATCAGTCACCATTAATTTTTATCCATATTCACATCTTCTTTGATTTTATCCTTGGCATGGTTATGATTTTCAATATGTGCAGGCTTGACTACTTTGGATTCAGATTCTTCAAGAAATTCTTCTACAGTGGGAAATGAAAAGAGAGTTCTAGGAGCATATTTAATTTTGACCACTAAATATTCTATTCTAATATAAGAGGAATCTTATTCTTTGACGAATACTAGTTTCTTGTTATCTTCTCCTTTAGAAAGTGGAACATCACACTTTGCATTAATGTTACTTTTTGTTTGTGGTTCAACTGGTTCCTCAAATAACTCATTTTTTCTAGAACTATGAATTTTGAGCAATCTTATAAAACAGGTAAATATTTCTCTTCTTTGATAAGGGAGAATCCAAATTCTTTATCTATTTTGTGATCAATCATTAGTTCCTCCAACTATTCACCATCTTCCATAATTATGAAATTGAAACAATCATATGTGATAGGAAGAACTTTATCTTTTTCTCTATTAGAGTTCCAACATGTTTGATCAGGTATTTGCCTTCAAAATCTCTTTTCTAAATGTTGAGGGATCTTGATTATATTAGGGTCCACCAAGTAATCATCATTAATGGCACTTATAGCATGTTTTGAAGTTTCTTTCTTTAACATTCCAAATATAATCATATCATCTTAAATTTTGATAGTTTCTTGTTATACATCTTTCAAATCATTGACCTCGTTCTTCATCAAGATGAATTTGATCTCTAGGTGTAGATAAACAATGAAGACACATATCTAATTTTTGGGACTTGGTTGATCGACTTTAGGTATTAGTATCAATAATTTGTTGAAGTGGGTTATGAAATCTCTCATCTACTCATCATCTTGCTTCTAAATTTGAAAGAAATATGATAATAATGCACACACATCCACAACTGATTTGAATCTATTCAAGAACTTGTTCTTCAAAGAGCCCCAATTCACAATGCATCCATATTCCAAGTGCCAAATCCACTTAGCTACAAGTCCAATGAGAGTTTTAACAAAAATATTGACAATGACATTTTCATGCATAAATCCCAAGATGGTACAAGACATTATGAAGGCTAAGATATGGTTATCTGCATCTTGACCATTTTCTCTAGAAAATTTTAGAGATCTCTTCCTTGAGCCTGATGGTAACTTATTTTATTGGGACAAAGCCAATGACCCAAAAAAATTTCCCCATAGGACACAAGGAACATTGGGGTTGGGGTAAACCAATGCCATGTTTTTAATCAAAAAGATGCAAGAACTAGGTACTTTTTTTAATGAAGTTTCCAACCTCCATTCTAGGGGAAGTCCCTCAAAATGTCTAAATTTTTTGTGTAAAGCACCTTGATCCCCAATAGAGTCATAAAAAATTATTGGCTAAAAAATTTATTAGGAGGATAAATGTAGGACTTTTAGTCAATAGTGTTAGGTTAGAGTCCTTATGTCAGTCAACAACGTAGGGACAAAGTCCCTCTCCTATTAGGGATAAAATACAAATGTGTAATGTACTATTACAAACATGCATAATTTTGGATTGTGAGAATGACTCAAAAATACCAGTTTAATTTAACTAGAATTTGATGAAGATCTACTCTTATTCTTCTTCATTACAAATGATCTGGATATTCTCCTTTTGTGGCATTTGCATCCTTTTCCACCATATTATGTGTCATGATTTTTTCAAAAAAATTATACAGAATCTTCTCAAGTGTCCACATACTCAATAAAATCACGTGTAAAAAGTTCATGTCGTATATCTTCCTAGTTAGTCTATATATTATTGATCTATACTTTATTTAACATCAAATATTGATTCTCCACAACAAGTAGAAATTGACTAAAATGGCCATAATCAATAAATATCCTTGATTCTATTTTGATGAATGCCTCTAAAAAATCTATTAGCATCAACTTGTATTCTCAAATGGCACCGCCTTAGCATATGAAAGTATATCTTGCATTTTCAGTGCTCCTCCATCATCTTCCATGTGCTGAGAATATCACCATTTGACCAATGCATAAGTTAAAGATATAATTATATTACAACCTTCATCATTTCCAAGCATGATTAAAAATACCCATCTAGTGCTTATAGGACTTATCTTAGACCATTTTATTTCATTGTAACCTAGTAATTCTTGCTCCTTTACTCATACTATGCTGTGAACCCTTAGATATAGAATTTTTAATCATACATATCATTTTATTAAGATATAATAGATGTGAAAGTAGAGCATGCCTATCAGGATATGGGAACATTATGTGCAAGGAGTTTGATGGTATGTAAACCACAAAATCTTCTTCATCTGAATCATTATTTGGATGGTGGGAGTTCTTGCTTTATCATGCTCAGGTCTCAGTATGATATCTTTATTTAAATTTATTTCATTGGATGATAAATAAATAAAGCATGGACTCTACTTTCAACAAACCACCATCAAATCACTTTCTCAAAGTATAACATTGATCATAGTTCTTGATACTTATACGACTTTCAATTACAAGACAATACATCATGATTCAAAAATAGTTTGTGAAGACATTTCGTAACAACTCCTCAAATTCAATAGTCTTTGTAAATACATCATTGATTCAATAGTGTAGATTTATATCATAACTAACAAACCTCTGCCAAACTACAAAGTATTAATGATTCAATAGTGTAGATTAATTTCATACTTATACCAATGAATGTTCTTCCATTTAAAAACTTTGAGGAATATAATCACTGACCATACTGGCTAGTGAGAAGAGTAGAACCAAACATTTTGTTGAATCATATAAAATAAATGGATGCTAGAGATGAGAGGAAAGAAGACAACCTTCGTAAACTCACAATAGAGTTATAACTTTTCTATTCATTACCATTGGAGATGGTAATGACTACATAAGGATGGGCATCTATCATCATTATCTACTCCATTTTCAATTTGAGATGGGTCACTTTCTTCAACATGGTTTGTTTTATTTCAACATTTGCTTAAGGAGATGAATGGTATTTAACTACATTACTATTTAAATCATTATTTTTCCCTAAAAAAATTCATAACTTCATATTAATTAAAATAATAAATCACAATTTGTAGATGCAACAACATTCTAAATTAGAAAATTCAAAACAAAGGAGGGAAAGATACCACTCCAACACAAATCACCACAAAGGGTGAAAAGAACAACCGCACCCACAAGGAGTGAACAATAACCCCTTGAAAGTAAGGGGACCCAGAAGAAAATAAAAATAGAAAACATAAAAGAGAGAGAGAAGTACTAGCCTATGAGAACATAGGCCTAATTAATGAGAAATATATCCCATGTAATCCTCTATTCTACCCTTTTTGCCTTTTTTGTTTTTAATTTCCTGTCGTGCCCCTTGAGAGGGCTCCACTATGATAATACGTAATGCTAAATTCTGACTATTTGAAGGTGAAAGTAACATCAGTTATTTTAGATTTGAATCAGACACTAATTCCTTGTCAGAGTCTGAGCTCTCAAAATCATGAGAACACTTCACCCCCTTGACATGGTCACATTTAGTTCAATTCCCATTGATGGATTCGATTCTAGTCCTCTTACCTTTTTAGTAGAATCAAATGCCTCAACCTAGGTAACACAATCTTCATCTTCATTATTTTTTGGTTCTATTTTATGAAGACATTCATTAACATGTACATCTTCTACATCCCCTTCCTCTTACACTAGAAAACTCCATTTTTTAGATGGTGTTTTCTCCCCTTTTTTACGAAGAGGATGGGCTCGAGCCTGGGGGTAGGTAGCTCGTAGGTGTCTTGGTAGTTTATAATTTCTACATCTAAACATTGTATTCTCATAATCTGGCTATTGAATGTGTTGTATTCCTCCACATTTGATCGTGACTTTGTCTGATAAGTCCTTGCTAAGATCCATCTCCACACAAATGTGAGAATATGTATATAAACCCATAAACATTCTATTAGTATCACTTTTGATATATGTGCTCAAATAATTGCCTATCATTGGAAAAGTGCAAATAAAGTGTATTCATAAATTGGGTAACTACACCCAAACTGGCACTTTGGTGACTGAGAGAGAATTTGGATCAAAATTTAGAAACCATGGAGTGATAAAGAGCCCCACATTTCCTTAAAACTAAGGACCATCATTTAATGCTTTTTGAGTGTCTTCCTCTTCAAAAAATTGGACAATGAAAAAACCTTTAGAGTATAGCATGGTCTCAGACTATTTTATCCATGTAGTATGTACCCATTGATACAATACCATTGTATCCATTGAATCTATAGATAATTGCAATTTTTTAAATTCTTCTTGATATATTAACACAACTTCATTTGTAATTTTAATTGTTAGCCCCTCTTCGACATGTTCTACTACATAGGCTTTGGGTATGGAAGAGGGATTCATAATAATTGGTTTGTTGGTTGTGTTTTTCAGCACTTCTTTAAATGACATAACTTTGGATGTTGAATGCACCTTGATTCAACCACCCCGTCATGCAGTCTTAACAACAAATAGAGAGTGGAATATTTACCAATTTTGTAGCTCATAAGAGGATTATGATCCACAAGTTGTCTACCTTAGAAAATGAGGCATTATTGACACTTTGTAATCCCTTATGAGATCTTTATCTTCCATTTAAGATCAATCACATGGTTTATTAGATGGACACAGAGACATATGGTTTCCCCTGTAAGAATTTTGAGCATAATCTATCTTTGTTTTCTATTCTAATCTTTTCTTCACTATAGTATAATCATCATATAAATTTCATTCCATCTCATTGACATTCAATTGTCCACTATTGTTCCCATGGAAATCTATCCAAGAGTCCATGATACATTCAATTTTTTTTGTCAAATGGTTTGTTAACAACCTCTAAATGTTCTAAATTAAAAATTACATCTACTGGAATAGTTGTTCTCTATGTCATTTTGTCAAATGGGTGTCGTATATCAAAGGTTCTTGGAATAGATAGAAAATTATCATTCACCCATAAAACTTGAGCATCAACCCAATCTCCCTTATCACTAGCCAAAATGCAACCAATAGTGTTCCATTTTCCACAGTGCCCAAATGATCAAGTAGACTTTGCACTTTGATGGCTAAAATGGTGGCCTCATTTTTACTAGAAATAAAAAATAGGGTAGCTATAGGCTTGGGGTCCATGCATTTGTTAATGATTTTGATTCCCCATAGCACCCTCACCAATGTCTTTATCATGGTATGCACATCTACCTTCGAGGTGGTGTAGACTGCATTCTCAAGCCTTAGAGCCCAAACCAAAGAGGTGATAATGTTAATTAAGCACCCTCCACTACCTTAGATGAGCCATTTGGCTACCTCCTTTGAATAAATAAATGCCCCCTTGTAGAGGCTATTAAATATTTTATCCCACTCTTGTTTGAGGATCTCGATGAGGGAGGTAAATCTAGTGTCTATTACACCTACATTCTTTCATCTCAGTTAAACCTTGTTCACTCTAGTTTTAGCTGGTACTATTTAGGTTATGAATGTCTTGAACACATATTCATTCAAATCATATTTAATTTCAACTTCATCATTTTTAGATATCTCAGTCTTGACTACCATACTATTTGCTTCATTATCAATTGAGGATATATTTAGAGGTGTCATTCCGGTAAGTCTTTCCTTATATTCATGCATTATATGTCTTTAAACTATTTGTTTTCACATATGTAAACATTATATTATTAAGACCTTTAACAACTGCCATTGCTAGTTATTTAGGACGAGCTTGATAAACATACATGTTATTAGAATCAGATCCAAAGACATTATTTTGGACATGGAGCCCTTAATGTTGGAGATTTGATTGTAACCATTCTCCTTGATTAATTTGCTCTCCAATTTGTATTTTTTAATAACCATGTTTGGTGTTGACATTTATGACTAGAATATACCTTTTGTTCTATATGAAACTTGAAAGCCCACATGTAAAAATGATCTTGAAGTCTTTATACTGCAAGTAGTGTCCCTGATTCTATTTCTATTTCTAGCATACTTTCCATGATGCTAAGAATATTGCAATGACATAATAGGAAGTGACAACCCTGAAAACATTTCCATACCTTAGGTTGCCATCAAATCACTCACCTTCTTTTACTGATAGAGAGATTGTCAAGATATCTTCAACATACTCAACTTTATAACTCAACATTTTTAGATTAGTGTTGATGAAGTGTTCTGCTCGAATGCATATCCATTCACAATGTTATTCTAAAAACTAATCAATGGTTTACCATTTGGAAGATTGAAGGATAAGAAGATGTCAATATTCGACCCAAGCCTTGTCCTTTAGGCTATGAAGTTGATGTCCCATTTTGAATTTTTTTTACTATCCTTATTATTAAAACACCTCCAATTACTTGTATGAGTGCAAATAGGGATATTATCATGAAATATAAAATTTAATGATAATAACTGGCTCTAATTATGGGACTACATTTCTTAATGAAATTTAGGATAACTCTAGAATCTCAGAGGATCGGTGCCTCATCACCACAGATTCTTGAAAACTTTTATTTAGCTCATGTTTACACGTCTTGATCTGACCAACTAACAACCAATTCACCTATCTCAATCATATGAGAAATGAGCATGTGTTGCTAAGTCATATCCCCTACTTTGAAGATTTGTATTTTTTGATATGACCAATTGACACCTTGTTCACCAATATCAATATATGAGAGATAAACATGTATTTTTGAGCCAGATCACCTATACAATTTATCATTTGATAAACAAACATTTATATCACCATTTTTATGACTGTAAAGGCTATTCTTTGAATTTACTATCAAATTTTTATCTAGTAGATATACTTAGCTGAAGAACTTGAATGTTTATTTCTAAAAATGTGATATTTTCATTGACCCTGAAGCAACAACCATTTTGACATCCTTGTAAATCATGTGATTGCCCATGATATCCTCCAAATAGAGATTATAGAGAAAAATATGTGTAGATAGAAGGATTAAAACATGAAGAAGGAATAATAAATAGACTACTGCATTTATTTAAAAATAACACATACACACCAAAATGAAATAAGAAAAGGAAAGAAGCCAAATAGGGAGAACATAACTATTTACAAGGCACAAAGGAAAATGAGAAGACTATACAAATCTATTCACTAGTTTAGAGAAGTATTTACCATTTCAAAATAATGGATTTGATGATGTAGGAGCATCATAAACGAATTGCAAAATTATTGTATTTCCTCTAAAAAGTTGAAATTAAAGAGAAAATGTAAAAAAAAAAAAAAAAGTAAAAAGGAAAATTATTGTGGGCTGTTGAGGGAATAATGGAGGAATGGTTGAAATAGTTTCAACCTTAGTATGTTGTAATTGAAAAACTGTTTGTTGTTTTACCTGAGCCCAAGTTGGGCGCAGAGGTTAGAAAAGAGATTTTTTTTTGGTTATTAAAAGAAAAAGAATAGTCATTAAGGGCGTAGGAGAGAGGAAGAGAGGTAGGATCTCCGTTGGGGAGAGGAGGTGACAAGAAGGCCATTCGGCCTGTATTCTGTTTAAAAAAAAAAGAAAAGAAAAAGGATTTGCACGTATCAGTTGATCAAGCCAAGCAAGCTTGTTCAGAGCTGAAGAATCTATAGGTAAAGGAAAAAGTTTGTGGGTCTCGCCGAGTCAAGACAATGACACTCTTTTCTTAGGGAATGTTTGCAAAACATGGACAAAGGATGCTTTGAAAGAAACGCTGAAGCACTCTAGTATTGAAAATATCAAGGATTTGATTCTAGTTGAAGATTCTCAAAATAAAGGAATGAATCGCGGGTCTACCTTTCTGGAGTTCTCAACACGAATGCTTAAAAATGGCTACAGAGACGGTATGTATTTGCATAAACATATCTTATGTATACACCGAGCTCACAGCTCATATGATGTGGTCATTTCATTCTGTGTATTCGTTGGTCGAATTAGAAGACTGTGCAATTGTAGAGCCACTGAGACCGAGCTCTGAATGAACAAATGTATATACTCTATTGTTTTTATGAAAGTTATCTATTATGTACAGCGCCATCATTGAAAGGGGAGTTGTAAATTTCCTAGGCTTTGAGGATTATATTTATCTTGATATACTATGCAAGCTACTGCGTGAGAATTCTTTCTAAAGTTCAGTTTTGAGAAGTTACTATAAAGAAATCACAGGAGGTGTTGTAGCTGAGTCAAAAATTGTCATTTAAATGTGTTGTCGATTTAATGCTATTGTTGCTCTTTTGAGAGTGGTATCAGGTTAGTCCTTTCCAGTAATGCTGGGTAAATAGACTCGGTTAAACTCAAGTTGTTTTGAATCTGTGAATCAATTGGTCTAAATTTATAAGCTGCTATAGGATTTTTAGAGATTCTTTGGTATTTCAATTACCATGAATATTGCGGCCCCCCTGGGACGTTTTAAAGTGCATTATCAGGGTTGCCAAAATTTAAATTGGAGGAAGCTTTGTTTTATAAGTACATAATTGCGTAATATTGAAACTGCATTTGCGAATTGCTTTGTGACGAATCAGATATGGGCTACATATGATAATGAAAATGGAATGCCACGCTTTTATGCTTGAATTGTGAGAGTTATTAAGCAGAAGCAGACGCAGCGTGAGTAACATAACAAAAAGAGAACTATGACTGTAATGCAATGTATACGCTGAAGATGGACATCGGTGGTTTGGTGCTGTTAAGAAAGGAAATGACTAGTGGCAGTGGTTACGGTCATTGAAAAGAAATCAATTATGTTCCTTATAATTGTGATTACAAGTCAAGTAGAGATTGCAATGTTTCACGACAACAGTCTCTTAAGAGGAATCTTGGGGGACTCGATTTGCAATGTGATAACTCCTGTAATTGCTGAAGACCCTGGTTTAGCCTTTCTATTTAGGACCAATATCGATAAGTACCTTACAAATATGATTTTATGAATTCTGTTAATGCATTTCTGAACCATGTTAAATAGGACAATATGGTGATGTGAAGACTGAGAATTCTCTGTTGAGTTTTGGATGTGTCAAATTGATCTTGTGCAAAATCAATATAAAATTGAAATTGTTTAAAATCAGGCTGTCTAAATCTGTTTATACACCGAGTATTGGACAGAATAGGAGACCATGAATAGAATGGTTGATTTGATGATACTAAATGGGAAACTAGTGTAGATTATGTTTAAAATTGAGTCCCTATTTACACCCTGATGACAGCATTATATCATTTTTTCAAAAAACCAGTCTTGGGACAGCGCACCAATTTGGTATCAGTCTGACAGAGTAAGTTTTGCATCATTTGGTATCAGAGCTTGAAGCTCTTTGGGATTTAGGAATTGATCACAAGTTGTTGCAGAATTTGGAATGGTTGTATTTGTGAATGATGTTACAGTTGTGAAGGATTTGGCAAAGAGAAAGGTAAAGTTTCCAATTAACCATGGATATGTGATGCCTAAATGGTGGAAGAAACAAACTCCCAAGCAAGAGGAGGTGCTGGTACAAAAGCATAGATGCAAGATGCCTACATGTCTTGAGAAGAGAAATGGTAAGAAAGAGAAACAAGTATGGGTGCCTAAGAAGGTTAAGAGAGAAGATGTGAGTGTTGAGGTAAAAACACCAAGAAACCAATGGAATAAGAATGAAGGTGAGATGGTAAGTATGGAAGAGGCATTCCATGAAGACAGGACACTTGAGAAGTATACCAAAGAAATAAAAGGTAAGACAATTGTTTGCAATGAAAGGGATAATGATGTTTTTGAATCATATAATGATATTTTTATGAAAACTGAGGAATGGAAAGAAGCTGTAAAGAATAATATGCAGCAAGGAAAGACTTCCAAAGGGATGGATGATAAGGAAAGGAGAACGTATGCAGTAGAACAAACAAGATGGCTTCAAGCAGAGATTGAAGAAAGCAAAGGTATGAATACTGCAATTGTTTTTGATGAATATACTGATGTGGATGAAGAAGCTGATTTGTATAAAGAACCTATAAAGTGGATGAATGTACTTATAGAAGATGAAAGACAATCTGGTCCTAAGTTTGATATAGGACATGAAGATTTGAATGAGTTTATGTTGAGTGATGAAATGAAGAGTAAGGCTAGTAAGGAACAAGTAATCCTTCAGGTTGATAAGCCCAAGTTTGATGAAGATTGTGAGATAGATGAGATCTCACTAAAGGTAGAGTTGAGAATGATAGAGGAGCTGTTTGGTAATTCAAGAGAGTTGTGTAAAGGTACAAGCCATGGTGAAGGCAGCATTGGAAAGAGTGAGGCAAAACAAGAGCAAAGCAATGAGACCAAGACAGTTTTGGTCAAATGTGAAGGTAACCAAGAGGCTTCATGGCCTCAATGTTTTTCTACTAAGGTTGCTTTTGATGTTTTGAATGTAGGTGTTAGAGTTGTGGAGATGAATGAAGTCCATAGTTCAATGGACAAATTTTTGAACCAAGAAGATCTTGAAGATCTTGAAGACATGTATGAGGATGAAGCATGGAATCAAGCATTGGCAGCTTAAAAAGAGATGAGAAGAAGAACATACCAGAAGAGGAAGAAAAGCAAGATGAAAGGTAAAAACCAGCAAAGACAAATACAAGCATTGGCATTGACAAGAAGACCGTGGGATCCAGGCATACAGTAAAGACTAAAACATGGAGGCAACAGTGCATTTGAACTAAGGTTCAAATTGTTCCTAGAGGGAGAGTATGATGCAGGAGCATCATAAACGAATTGCAAAATTATTGTATTTCCTCTAAAAAGTTGAAATTAAAGAGAAAATGTAAAAAAATAAATAAAAGTAAAAAGGAAAATTATTGTGGGCTGTTGAGGGAATAATGGAGGAATGGTTGAAATAGTTTCAACCTTAGTATGTTGTTGTAATTGAAAAACTGTTTGCTATTTTACCTGAGCCCAAGTTGGGTGCAGAGGTTAGAAAAGAGATTTTTTTTGGTTATTAAAAGAAAAAGAATAGTCATTAAGGGCGTAGGAGAGAGGAAGAGAGGTAGGATCTCCTTTGGGGAGAGGAGGTGACAAGAAGGCCATTCGGCCTGTATTCTGTTTAAAAAAAAAAAAGAAAAGAAAAAGGATTTGCACGTATCAGTTGATCAAGCCAAGCAAGCTTGTTCAGAGCTGAAGAATCTATAGGTAAAGGAAAAAGTTTGTGGGTCTCGCCGAGTCAAGACAATGACACTCTTTTCTTAGGGAATGTTTGCAAAACATGGACAAAGGATGCTTTGAAAGAAACGCTGAAGCACTCTAGTATTGAAAATATCAAGGATTTGATTCTAGTTGAAGATTCTCAAAATAAAGGAATGAATCGCGGGTCTACCTTTCTGGAGTTCTCAACATGAATGCTTAAAAACGGCTACAGAGACGGTATGTATTTGCATAAACATATCTTATGTATACACCGAGCTCACAGCTCATATGATGTGGTCGTTTCATTCTGTGTATTCGTTGGTCGAATTAGAAGACTGTGCAATTGTAGAGCCACTGAGACCGAGCTCTGAATGAACAAATGTATATACTCTATTGTTTTTATGAAAGTTATCTATTATGTACAGTGCCATCATTGAAAGGGGAATTGTAAATTTCCTAGGATTTGAGGATTATATTTATCTTGATATACTATGCAAGCTACTGCGTGAGAATTCTTTCTAAAGTTCAGTTTTGAGAAGTTACTATAAAGAAATCACAGGAGGTGTTGTAGCTGAGTCAAAAATTGTCATTTAAATGTGTTGTCGATTTAATGCTATTGTTGCTCTTTTGAGAGGTATCAGGTTAGTCCTTTCCAGTAATGCTGGGTAAATAGACTCGGTTAAACTCAAGTTGTTTTGAATCTGTGAATCAATTGGTCTAAATTTATAAGCTGCTATAGGATTTCTAGAGATTCTTTGGTATTTCAATTACCATGAATATTGCGGCCCCCCTGGGACATTTTAAAGTGCATTATTAGGGTTGCCAAAATTTAAATTGGAGGAAGCTTTGTTTTATAAGTACAGAATTGCGTAATATTGAAACTGCATTTGCGAATTGCTTTGTGATGAATCAGATATGGGCTACATATGATAATGAAAATGGAATGCCACGCTTTTATGCTTGAATTGTGAGAGTTATTAAGCAGAAGTAGATGCAGCGTGAGTAACACAACAGAAAGAGAACTATGACTATAATACAATGTATACGCTGAAGATGGACATCCGTGGTTTGGTGCTGTTAAGAAAGGAAATGACTAGTGGCAGTGGTTACGGTCATTGAAAAGAAATCAATTATGTTCCTTATAATTGTGATTACAAGTCAAGTAGAGATTGTAACATTTCACGACAGCGGTCTCTTAAGAGGAATCTTGGGGGACTCGATTTGCAATGTGATAACTCCTGTAATTGCTGAAGACCCTGGTTTGGCCTTTCTGTTTAGGACCAATATCGATAAGTACCTTACAAATATGATTTTATGAATTCTGTTAATGCATTTCTGAACCATGTTAAATAGGACAATATGGTGATGTGAAGACTAGGAATTCTCTGTTGAGTTTTGGATGTGTCAAATTGATCTTGTGCGAAATCAATATAAAATTGAAATTGTTTAAAATCAGGCTGTCTAAATCTGTTTGTACACCGAGTATTGGACAGAATAGGAGACCATGAATAGAATGGTTGATTTGATGATACTAAATGGGAAACTAGTGTAGATTATGTTTAAAATTGAGTCCCTATTTACACCCTGATGACAGCATTATATCATTTTGTCAAAAGACCAGTCTTGGGACAGCACACCAATTTGGTATCAGTCTGACAGAGTAAGTTTTGCATCATTTGACTTATGAGGTTCAAACACATTTAGTAGTTATGACCAAGCAGGTGTTAAGATGAGCTTATAATAATCATTGACACAATGATGATCATGAATGAACAAGTCAAAAATGTCTTCATACCTTGGAATAGAATTAATGTGAACTTTCCAATCTTCTGTGAGCATTTCTGTATAATACTGGACTTCTTTAATTCTTCTTGGTTGGCTTTGAATGCATTTGTGTTAGATATAAGAATTGAACCAGAGAGAAGTGTGTTGTAATTTACTTTTTGAGTTATAATGATAATAGGAATATCTTTTAGAATGAATTGAGTGTAAATATTCTTTTCCACATGACTTCCCACAACAAATACAAATTTATTGTTGAATGAATCATTATTATCATCATCATCATCAATTTATTATGCCTTGATAGTTTCCATTTCACTTGAAATGAAAATTGGGTGCCATTCATTTTGTTCCATGTTCACATCTTCTTTGATTTCATCCTTGACATGGTTATGATTTTCAATCTGTGCATCCCTGACTACTTTAGATTTCTTCAGAGAATTCTTTCACAGTTGGACGTAAAAAGAAATTTCTGAGAGAATATTCACTTTTGACTATTGAATCTTTTATTTTATACAAGAGGAATCTTATTATTTATCAAAAATTAGTTTCATGCTATCTTATCATTCAAAAAGTGGATTATCTCACTCTGCATTAATGCTACTTTATGTTTGTGGTTCAACTAGTTGTTCCTCAAATAGCTCATTTTCTCCTAAAAATGTGAAGTTCAAGTAATCTTGTGAAACAAGTAAATATTTATCTTCTCTAACAAGGAGGAATCTAAATTCTTTGTTTTTTCTTTGATCAATCATTATGTCTTCCAATTGTTACCTTATTTTGCAATTATGAAACTAAAATAATCATATGTGATAGGAATCACTTTCTCTTTTTCTCTATTAGAGTTATGACATGTTTGATCATGTATTTACATTTAGATTCTCTTTTCTAAATGTTGAGAGCTCTTGATTATATCAGGTTCCATTGATTCATCATCACTAATGGCACTTGTAACATGTTTTAAAGTTTCTTCAACATTTAGATATAATCATATCATCTTTAATTTCAATAGCTTCCTATTGTATGAATTCATAGTCATTTACCTTATTCTTCATCAAAATGAATTTGATATCTAGGTGTAGAGAACCAATGAAGACACAAAGATTATTGTTGGGACTTGGTTGATTCACCTTAGGAATTAGTCTCAACAATTTGTTAAAGCAGGCTATGAAATATCTCATATGCTCATCATCTTGATTTTGACTTTGAAATAAATATGATAATAATATGCACACATCCACAACTGATTTGGATCTATTCAAGAACTTGTTCTTAAAAGAGTCCCAATTCATAATGTATCCATATTTTAGGTGCCAAAACCACTACAGTATAGGTCCAATGAGAATTTCAACAAAAATCTTGACCATGGCATCTTCATGCATAACTCTTAAGATGCTACAAGACACTATGAAGGCTAGGATATGGTAATCTACATATTGACCATTTTCTCTAGAAAACTTTGAAAATTTCTTCTTTGATCCTGATGGTAACTTATTATATTGGGCCAAAGCCAATGCCCCAAAATATTTTCCCCATGGGACACAGGGAACATTGGGGTTGGGGTGAACCAACACCATTTCTTTAATAAAAAATATGTAGGCACTAGGTAATTTTTATCAACAGAGATGCCAACCTCCATTCTAAGGGAGTTTCCTCAAAATATCTAAAAATTATGTGCATAAATCACCTCAATCCTTAGTGGAGTTGCCAAAAACTATTGGCTAATTTTTTTTAAGGAGGATAAATGTTGGACTTTTAGTCAACAATTTTGGGTTAGAGTCCTTACATCAATCAAAAACATAGGGAAAAGTCCCTCTATTATTAGCAAGGGGAGCTACCTTTATTGAAAACCAAAAGGGGAAAATAGGAAAAGAGCTATTCACAACTATTTACAGTAAAATTATTATTTATAGGGGGTTTCACACTCTTAACCTAAAAGTATGAAAAGGTGATAGAAAGGAAATTAAAAGAATGATAAAAAATAAGGGAAAAATGAGAAAATAAAGGAGAAAGGAAGAAAGTTATTATTAAAGCCAATTAAACATGGAAGTTTCTATAATAACCCTAGGAAAGATGAAGTATAATTCTATAAATCTAAACATAGAGACTCACCAGAATAACCCAAGATTTGAGATTGTAATACGGGAAACCTTTATCATAGAAATGGGACAAAAAACACATACTATGTACATAAGAACATGGTACATACACCAAGGAGATTGTATAACATTAAAAATAAGTATATTCAACAACCCTATATTTCCCAATAAGAACAGACAAAAAATCCTAATCTTAATCCCAACAAGGCTTCACTACAACAAGTATTCCTAATGAAGATTCAAGAGAAATTCTACACTAAAAATCTCATGTAATTTGACTATTTAACAATGAAACTTATCAACATTCAAAATAAGAAGAATAAAAAATATTAACGTACACACGTATGTTATCCATTCAGGGAGATTTTTAGCATAAATTATACAAATTTTTTCCTTATATTGATTCTTCCATGAGTTGAAAATACAAACTTTGCTCTCTATCTTTACAAAAATACCTTCTGAGTTCAACTTAATCTAGATTTAAAAATGAGCCTCAATATCCTATTTATAGGATAAAATGGGTGGTTAAATTGCATAACCACCCTTTTTATGTTTTTAAGGGCTTGTAAAAGCATGTTAGTGAAAATACACATCTTAAAACCTACAAAAATGCATAGAGCGATTTGTATACCTTGCACGAGTGTGTTAGTGTTTTCGTACAACTTGAAAACTTACAAAAGTGACCTAGAAAATTTGCATGAAATACAAATGTACTATTACAACCATGCACAATTTTGGATTATGAAAATGACTCAAAAACACCAGTATGAATTTAATTAGAATATGATGATCTATTCTTCTTCTTCATTGAAAATGATCTGGAAGCTATCCTTCAATGGCGTCTGCTTCCTTTTACTCTTTTTCAATCTTGAAAGGTTACAATTTTTCTCCATATTTTATATCATGAATTTTTCAATTATTTTTTTTAGAAGCTTTTCAAGTGTCTACGTATTCAATAAAATATTGTGTAAAAAGGTCATGTCATCTATCTTCCCATCTAGCCTATATATTATTGATGTCTATTTTCTTTCACATCTAATGTTGATTCTCCACCACAAATAGAGATCGATTGAAATGAACATAATAAATATATAACCTTAATTACCTTTTGATGAATGCCTCTGATAACTCTTACTTTTGGGTTGACATCAAGTTATCTTCTCAACTGGCACCGCATTAGCATATGCAAGTATATATTGTAATTTATTTGTATAAAAAATGTTTAAATCAATAGAATTAACATTTCCAATGCCCACCAAATTTCACATCATCTTCCTTATGTTGGGAATATCACCATTTGGCCAATGGATAAGGTAAAAATCAATATGGTCTAGCTATGAGTTTTTCAAAGTATGATCTTGATGTATGAGCATCAAGAAAACAATAGTGTAAACATGTGAATAAGTTAATTTGTGTGTTTTAAGGATAATATAGGGTATGTTGTCAATAAGTAGCCTTGAAATGGCTCAAATAGTGAAATAGTGGGGTATTTGGAATTTCCCTCAAAAATTAGAAAGTTTGAATTTCAAATTAAACTTCCCTCCAAAAAGTATGTAAGGCCTATTTAAAAGACTATGTGAGGGAAGTAGTCATATGTAAAGGTTTTCAAACTTTGGAGAGGGTCCTAAAATATTGTGAATATGATGTGGATTCAATTTTAATTGATAAAATACACCTCAAAAATTATACATAAGGATAAGCTACGTTGGAGAGTAAGACAAGGTAAACTTGACCAAGTATAAGTTATTGAGATAAGTGTGGAGGTTGTTTCAACCTCTTACCAAAATTAGAAAAGATGATATATCATGATATGATTCAAAATAATTTACTAAGGAGGATAAATCACTATAAAATGAGGCCTAGGACAATCATTTAGACAATGATAGTTTTGCAGATGATGGAATCTCAATAAAATAGAGGATTCTTGTGTAAATAAGCCTCTTATAGGATCTTTGTACATAGTATGAAGTTTAATTTGTATGTATATCAATGTAATTGAGTAAAAAAATAAGAATCAAGGACCTTGGAGTGTATATTCTTAGTACATGAGTTTTTAATGGTCTGCATTGGTCTTTTAATGCATGATTCTTAAGATAATTCTATGTTCTTGAGCTATAATAGCTTCATTTGATAAGATAAATGGTATTTGTGATTAAATAAGGACTAAATATTGTTGGATTAGTTAGGTATATGTGGTAAATATATTAATAATGTGTAAAATACCTTTTAAGACACAATAAACTCAAAATAAGCATAATTGGTTTCTTTAGGGCTTGAAATCAGTGTTATGAGAATCTAGTTTCTGAAAATCTTATTTTTTAAGAAAATACATACAAGACCAATAATTGGAAATAAAACATAAAAGGCATAGAATTAAAAAAATAAATTTTAAAAGTGTAATGAGGTTATTAAATTTTTTACAACTAAATTTATGAATTTTTTTATCTCGCTGCCCTATGACAGGACAACCTAGGGTTTCAAGAGAAAAATTCTATTTGCAAGCAATTTAACCATCCAAAAATTGTATGAAATTTTAAAAATATTATAATAGGGGTATTTTAAAATATAAAAAATGTTTATTTTGATTTTTATTAGTATAAAATGAGAAAAAATCCAAAATACAGTCCTCAAACCCTATTTTCCCACAGTCTTGGAGCCTAGGAAAGGCTAAATCTTGAATTGTGAGAAAATTATTGAGATTTGTCATAATTATTAAGATATAACGTGTTTTTAATGATTAAATTAATATATTTTGTGATATTTAATCTTTTAAATTACTTAAAATGGTAATTTGGGCTTGAACTCCACCTTAGGCAGTTCCAATTAGGCCTAAAGTACATATGTAATTATGGAAATTTAATAAAGGAAAGTTTCAAGTTAGGATTTTATGTTTAAATATGTTGTAAATTGGAATAATGGGTATATAAATATGTAAGGTTTTAATATATAACCAACCCAATTAAAAGTTATCCTTAATTTTGTGTTCAAACTAGGCTACAAGGCCTTAAGGCAGTTTTTGTAATTTTGTGAGTTTTGATTCAAATATGAGTTTATAGTTGGAGATTTGGGTTTTTTTATGAATTAATGAAGTTATTTTAATGTAATTAAGCATAAATTAACCTTTTTAATTCTATAAAGACAATATTTTATGTTTTGAGCCTTTAAGGCATGCTTTACATTGTATCAAGGAAAGTCATCAAATTGAACTTTGAGTTGATCTCTTGTTTTGGATTCATGATGAAATGTTTGTACATTGAATTATTTTTGGAAAGGTGTTAATATTATACTTAGGTCAAATGAATGATTTTTTTCTTATTTGGTGTATAGTGAATTCAGTCCTTCAAGAAGGCTTGTGCACAAACGCTTTTATGGGTAAATTGGATAAAGTTGGATTAGAAAGAGTGAGAAAATTATTCATGTGCATGTGATAGAAAATTATTGAGTTATTATTACTATTGAACATTTGGAATTTTTTCAAAAGATGCTAGAATTGTATATGAAGGCTTCTTTGAACACTTTGCATGTTTCATTGATTGAGGTGAGTAAAGAGCTAATAATAATCCTAAGTTAAGAAGGTGTTAAAATAGTACACCTTGCACCAAATCCAATGATTAAAAATCCACATATGGTGCCTTTAGGATCAATCTTAGCCATTTTATTTTATTATAACTTGGATGTTCTTGTTCCTTTACTCATATTATGCTGGTTACACAATGTAACCACCCATTTTAACCTATAAATAGGAGATAGGGGCTCATTTTAAAAGCTAGCTTCAACTAAGCTCATAAGGGATTTTTGACAGTGAAACATATTTTTGCAAATGTAGAGATCAGAGTTTGTATTTTTAACTTATGAAAGAATAAATACAAGGATAACTTTTGTAAAATTTGTGCCAAAAATCTCCTTAAATAAATTATGTACGTGTGTATGTTAATATTTTTTATTCTTCTTCTTTTGAATGTTGCTAAGTTTCATTGTTAAATAGTCAATTTGCATGAGATTTTTATTTTAGAATTTCTCTTGAATTTTCATCAGGAATTCTTGTTGTAGTGAAGCCTTGGTGGGCTTAAGATTAGGATTTTATGTCTGTTCTTTGATCAATCATTATTTCTTCCAACTGTTCACCGTCTTTCACAAGTATGAAACTAAAATAATCATATGTGATAGGAAGCACTTTCTCTTTTTCTCTATTAGTGTTATGACATGTTTGATCAAGTATTTACCTTTAAAATCTCTTTTTTGAATTTTGAGGGCTCTTGATTATATCAAATTCCATAGTTTCATCATCACTAATGGCACTTGTAGCATGCTTTAAAGTTTCTTTTTTCAACATTATAGATAGAATCATATCATCTTTAATTTTGATAGCTTTTTATTGTACAACTTCTAAGTCATTTACCTTGTTATTCATGAAGATGAATTTAGTCTATAGGTGTAGAGAACCAATGAAGACACATAGATGATTTTTGGTACTTGGTTGACCCACCTTAGGAATTAGTATCAATAATTTGTTGAAGTAAGATACAAACTCTCTCATCCTCTCATCGTCTTACTTTTGAATTTGAAAGAAATTTGACAATAATGCACACACATCCACAACTGATTTGAATCTATTCAAGAATTTATTCTTAAAAGTTTCCTAATTCATAATGTATCCATATTTCAAGTGCCAAAACCACTCTGGTGTAGGTCCAATGATATTTTCAATAAAAATCTTGATAATGACATCTTCATGCATAATTCCCAAGATGCTATAAGACACTATGAAGGCCAGGATATGGTTATCTACATCTTGACCATTTAATCTAGAAAACTTAAGAAATATCTTTTTTTAGCCTAGTGATAACTTATTATATTGGGCCAAAGCCAATGACCCAAAACATTTTCCCCATGGAACATAGGGAATATTGGGGTTGGGGTGGATCAAGACCATTTATTTAATAAGAAAGATGTAGGCACTAGGTAATTTTTCTCAACAGAGTTACCAACCTCCATTCCAAGGGAGGTTCCTCAAAATGTTTGAAAATCATGTGTGTAAAGCACCTAAATCCCCAGTGGAGTTTTAAAAAATTATTGGCTAATTTTGTTTTTAGAATGATAAATGTAGGACTTTTAGTCAACAAGGTCAGATTAGAGTCCTTACATCAATCAACAATGTAAGGAAAAAGTCCCTCTTTTATTAGTAGGCGGAGTTACCTTTATTGAAAACCAAAAAGGAAAAATAGGAATAGAGCTATTCACAACTATTTACAAGAAAACTATTATTTATAGGGATTTTATACCCTTAACCAAAAAGTATGAAGATGTGATAGAAAGGAAATGAAAGGAATGATGAAAAATAAGGGGAAAATGAGAAAGGAAAGGAAGAAGGAATAAAGTGATTATTTTAGCTAGTTAAACATGGAAGCTACTATGATAATCCCAGGGAAGATGAAGGATAATTTTAGAAAGCTAAACATAAAGACTCACTAGAATAACCTGGGATTTAAGATTGTAATACATGAAACATTTATCATAGAAATGGGACATAAAAATACATACTCAGGACACAATAACATGGTACATACACCAGGGAGATTTTATAACATTACAAAGAAGGATATTCAACAACCTTATATTTCCTAATAAGAACAAACATAAAATCTTACTCTTAATCCCACCAAGGCTTCACTGTAACAAGAATTCCTAATGCAGATTTAATAGAAATTCTACACAAATCTCACTTAAATTGACTATCTAACAATGAAACTTAGCAACATTCAAAAGAAGAAGAATTGAAAAGATTAACGTACACACATACATTATCTATTCAGGAAGATTTTTGGTACAAATTTTGCAAAAGTTCTTGTATTAATTCTTCCATGAGTTGAAAATACAAATTCTACTTTCTACCTTTGTAAAAATATGTTTCACTATCAAAAATCCCTTTTGAGCTCAGTTGAAGCTAGATTTAAAAATGATCCCCAATCACCTATTTATAGGTTAAAATGGGTGGTTACATTACGTAATCACCTTTTTATGTTTTAAGGGGCTTATGAAAGCATGTTGGTAAAAATGAACAACTTAAAACTTGTAAAAATGCATTGAGTAGTTTGCATAACTTGCACAAATGTGTTAGTGTTTTCACACAACTTGAAAACTTATACAAGTGACTTAGTAAATTTGCATGAAAAATAAATGTGCAAATGTACTATTACAAACATTCACAATTTTGGATTGGGAGAATGACTCAAAAACACTAGTATGAATTTAGATAGAATCGGATGAAGATCTATTATTCTTCTTCTTCATTGGAAATGATATGGAAGTTATCCTTCTATGGCGTCTACTTCTTTTTGCACTTTTTTAGTCTTGAAAGAGTTAAAAATTTTCACCATATTCTGTATCATGATTTTTTCAATTCTTTTGTGTAAAATCTTCTTAAGTGTCCATGTACTCAATGAAATCTTGTGTAGAAAGTTCATGTCGTCTATCTTCCCAGCTAGCCTATATATTATTGATGTTTGCTTTCTTTAACATTAAATGTTGATTCTCCATAACAGATAGAGATCAATGGCAATGACCATAATCAGTATATATCCTTAATTTCCTTTTGATGAATGCCTCTGAAAACTCTTACTTTTGGGTTAACATCAATTTATTTTCTAAACATGCACCACCTTAGCATATGTGATTATATCTTGTAATTTATTTATATAAAAAATGTTTACATCAATATCATTGATTTTGCCATTGCCCACTAGATTATCCATCATCTTTAATGTGCTGGGAATATCACCATTTGGCCAATGCATAAGGTAAAGATCTAATATGGTCCAAATGTGGGTTTTACAAAGTATGATCCAATACTCCTATAACCTTCATAATTTTTAAGCATGATTAAAAATCCCCATGGACATGGAGCCCTTAATGTTAGAGATTTGATCATAACCATTCTCCTTGATTAGTTTACTCTCCAATTTGTATTTTGTGATAATTGTGCTTGGTATTGATAGGTATGACTGGAATGTGCCTTTTATTCTATATGAAACTTGAAATCCCATATGCAAAAGTGATCTTTAAGTCTTTATACTACAATTAGTGTCCCTGATTCTATTTCTATTTCTAGCATGCTTTCCATGATGTTAGGAATCTTGTATTGAAATAATAGGAAGTGATAACCCTAGAATATTTCCATACCTTAGGTTGCAATCAAATCACTCACCTTATTTTTTTGAAAGAGACATTGTCAAGATATCTTCAACATACTCCACTCTATAACTCAACATTTTCATATTAACATTGATCAAGTGTTCTACTTGAATGCATCTATATTCATAGTGTTATTCTAAGAAATAATCAATTTTTTACCATTTGAGAGATCAAAGGATAAACAAATATCAGGTATTCATCCCAAGCCTTTTCCATTAGGATATGGAGTCAATATCCCCTTTTGGATTTTTTTTTTACATCTTTGTTATTAAAACACATCTAATTGTATGTATGAGTATAATTAGGGATGTTGTCATGAAATGTAAAATTTCACGACAACACATTTATTATTTATATTATGGAAAAAAGTGGGCCATTACAGTAACCCCACAAATACTAATGTTCCAACACTCTTTTCCTTCCAAAGTTCATAGATGATATGCTCCATTTTGAAAATCTTCAGTCACTAGGAAAGGGCTTGACTAGTTAGATTTGAACTTCCAACCTTCTCCTTTATTTTTATCAATTCAGTTATTGATTCTAAGGATAAGGTCTCTTATATCTATATGATGCTCATGGACATTTGTGTTATATTTTTTGCCTATGTGATCAACATAATGTGGTTTTACGTAGTAGTGAGCCAATTCTCATCCAAGGTTTTGAGTCTATCTAGCCATGCATTTTTATATTCTTCATGATCAAGGAGACATTTAAGATAAAAATGAAGGTTAGGTATTTATACATTTAAATGTAGAATGGATTTAGATCCAAACATGAAGGAATGCAACATTATTCTTGTGGGAATTTTAATGCTCATCTTGTAGGTCTTAAGTGTTGGCTAGAGCTATAAGTGACAATATCATTTAAAATATTTAACAATTTTGACTGACATTGACTTAAAAGTTTTATTGGTAGCCTTGTCTTGGCCATTATCTTGTGGATTGTACAAGGATTTACTATGATTAAAGATGGAACATTTATTGTACACCTCACATACTTTAGGGTTCTTAAAAGGAGACTAATTATCCATGATAATGATCTGTGGGACTCTAAATCATTAAATGATTTGATTTAAAATGAATTTGGAAATGATTGATCTAGTAACCATTGTAAGAGGCATAACTTCCACCCATATGGTGAAATACTTAGTGGTCATGAATGATGAAATAGTGGCCATCTGAGGAAGCAGGAGAAAGTTAATCAATTAAATCCAAGTCCCAAGTGGAAAAGGGCCACAAAGTGATGATGGATTAAAAGTATTGGGTAGGAATATGAAATTTGTGAGAAAAATGTTGGCACTTATCACATTTGTGCATGTAGTAAACAATGTCATGATCGAGGGTGGGCTAGAAGTATCCTATTTTGTGGGTTTTATAAGTTGGTGTGTGGCCACTAAAATGTCTGCCGCATATGTTATTGTGACAATGAAAGAGTAAATTATATTATTCCTCTTATTTGAAACACCTTAGTAAAATGTCATCAAAGGCCCTACAATATAGGACCATGTCTAGGATAACGTACCTAGATGCAATGATGTAGAGGCACCACCTATGTTATGACTAGGCACCCTCAAGATAAGTTTGGTGAATTAGGTAGTTGATAACATCAATAGACTAAGGGGATGAGATAATGGTGGGGTTATCTATGTAACATATCAAATCATTGGAAAAATTAATATCAATGATATTGCTAACCTCAAGAGGTGAGGCTACTAACCAATAAAAATGATTTGTCCCTTAATGGTGTTTTGATTGATGTATGTAAGTTCAAACTCACTCAAAAGCATGACAAAACATTAGAATTTTATGAAAGGGATAGTTGGGTCAAGAAATTTTGTAAGGCTTGAGACCTCACTATAACCCTCATTTCTTGATTAAGCATATATTGTCATAATCATTTGGTCACAAAAAAATAGCTAAACATTCTTTCTTTGCTTAGATGTAGCATGTTTTGTAATTAATGAGAGTATGAATAATGAAATATAGGGTACACTATTTTACATAATCATCCTCTTGGTACAACATGTAGGAAAGAGATACCTTCATTACCCTAATATAAAGTATGAGGGGCTTAGGAGGTTTGGGTGCCATAACTGTTAGAGCAGACATAAGTAAGTGTTTTACTATTTTAAATGCATCATGGCAATTGATTTTCCAAGTCAAGTCCTTTGATTTCTTAAGTAAATTATTAATCGGATGAACCAGATAGGTGAGATCATGTATGAATCATTGGATCATCCCCAACGTCCCCAAGAATGATCTACTCCCTAACTCATTAGTAGAGGGAACATGTCTATGATGGCATGACTTTTCGTTGGATCAATATTAATTACATGTTGGGAGATAATGTAGCTAAGGATTTTTCCACTTATGAAACCAAACATGCACTTATTAGGATTGAGAGTGATGCCATATTTTATTAAGCACATGAGGATGATGCATAACACTTCTAGATGGTTGATCCTTTACTTCACTTTCCATAGAAGATCATCTACATACACCTCCTTATGAATAAGATCATGGAAAATATGGGTAATGGCCATTTGATATGTTTCCCCAACATTTAAGGTAAAAAGACATGAATATAAAATAGAAGGCCACCTATGGTGTAGTGAAGGAGGTTTTGCTTTGATATTCATTAGAGATGTAGATATGGTTATACCCAAAGAATCCATTCACGAGGGATAGAAACTCATAACCTGTCATAGCATCGACTATGATGTCAATGGACATAAGAGGGAAATCATCCTTAGGACATGCTTTGTTGATATCAAAAAATTATATATATCCTAATTTTACCATTATTTTTGAGAATGGGGATGATATTGGACATCCATTTAGAATAATCCATGGGTTTTGTGAACCCCACCTTGAAGAGATTAATGACCTCTTATTTCACCATTAATGCCATTTTCATGTTGATTGACATGAGTTTTTATTTTATGGGATTTGCTTCAGACATCATGACCAAATTATGGACAACTACTTCAGTCTTGATGCCTACCATAACCACATAGGAAAAGGCAAAAGATTTAGACAACTTAGTGAGTAGTCATTTGTGGTCTTCTACTTCTTGTGACACAAGTGAAGACCTGAATTTGAGGATTTTGGGGATTTCCTTAGTCCCTATTTTATATCAATAATATCTTCAATGAGGAATGAATTCTAATCTTAAAATTCATTAGGAGTTGGTATGAGGTCAACATATTTTCATTTCATGTTAAAAACATCAATCTCCTCATTATAAGATAAATAATACTCAACTTTGTAGTAAGAATCATATTACTCATTTCTAAGGGTAGACACAATATAGAAAATGAGAGGAAAACCTCTCTTCTGGTGGAAATATAGGAGGTCATCATAAGCATGAAGGAACTCTATGATGGCTTCATCATTTTTAGCTAGGTTGAGGATTAGGGGGATAATATACTTCCTGATACAAGTGAGGGTTTGGTTAGTAAACATTTTTTGTACAATGGGTTATATTGTAATAAATACTAAAAAACACTCAGGTATTGATGGGTGAGGGATAAAATGGGAAGAGGAAGCAAGCATATAATTAACAAGTTGGTTTTTTTCCATAGACAAAACTTCTATAGAAATAAATTAAAAATATTTGGCAATTTCACACACAACGACCTTATAAAGTTGAAGATGTTTGGATTTAGTTTGATAGACTTATGAGACTTTATTGGTTAATAGTTATGAATCACCTTATATTTTTAGGTTTTGCATTCCAAACCATTTAGTGATAGAATCCCAAGAAATAAAGATTTATACTTATCCCCATTGTTGGTGTACACAAAGTCAAGTTTAAAGTCAAAAGGAAAGATCTTTCATTTTGGGGAGATCAAGATTACTCTTGATCTTGCACCAAAATGACATTTTATCCCATCATAATGAAGGGCCCACTAATAGTGTGTAAAGGAATAACTATCATTGTAGTTAAGGAGAGATTCCCAATCCTATATTATTTCAACCATGTTGATATCGAGTATATTATCTAACCCTTCCTAGGTTTCTTGATCTTGAGATTTAGACAGGTAGTAAGTTCCTACTCCTCGTGGATCAAAAGGAAGCACACGTGGAATGCATTTTTATAGGATATCAATAATATCAGTTATAGACATAGTCAAGATGATTGGTATTGTTTTAAGGTTTTTTACACTTATCATTTTTGTTATCATGACCTCTTTTTATTCAGGTTTATCTTTTAATAGAGATTTAAATTCTATGCTTTTATTTACAATAACCACATTGGGTTTAAGAGTATCCTTAACCTCAACTACATGTGGGGAATTGGTTATGTTGTTAGTGGGTGAATGGTAGCTTATCTGTAATAGTTGTTTGTACATGGTTTCTTGAAGAACATCAAAGGGTTTAGGATCCCCTTCGAAAACAAAAACCTTCCCAATATAGAGGAACCTTATTTGCTGGAAAAGGGTTGAAGGGATGGCCTTCATCATTCGGATCTAAGGTCTACCTAAGATCATTTTGTAATTTGTGTCCTTATTGATAACTTAGAACTATATAAACACCATCTTGGGACCTAGAGTAACATGAATCACGATAGTTCCTATGGAGGCTGATTTGATATTATTGTATCCTCAAAGAGTATTGTGTGTTGTCAAATAATTAGTTTCTCCATAGCCAATCTTTTGGAGAAACGAAAAGGGAACTATGTTTATTGTTCCCCCATCATCAAAAATAGATCTCTTAATGTAATTATGATATATACATAAATATAGAAATAATGTTGGGTCCCCTCTCCTATCCATCTCTAAATCAAGAGGGCGACTTGTAATATCAAAGAAATATCCAACATCCTTCAAGTTTTGTCTAAGTCAAAACATGTCAAGATCAATGTGGTTGATCTTCGCTTGAGGTTGGGGAGTAATGCTGGTTAAATGTCCCAATCCTAGGGTATCGAGCAATGCCAAGTAGTGGGCATGTGATTTCTTTAGTAAATGAAGGAAAGAGATGTAGGACAACATATTCATAAGGTTTGCAACTAAGTTGGAGTTTCCTACCAGTCTAAGAGTGATATTATCATCCAAAATATTGGAAGGGTGGGGAGTTTTGGGCTAATATTATCTTGTAAGAGTGATAAAAATCATTTATTCATTTATTTATAACTTCACCATTCTATTCATTATATCCTTCTTTTGTACCCCTAACGATGTGTGACGTCAAGGTTGGCCATGTCAAACATAGAAGTCTCAATGTCACAAGTGCATGTCGATATATATTGGTTGTGTTATATGGGTTGGTTTTATGGGATAACATGTGGTTAGATGTCAGAAACTCACCCTTGATGGTTTGGGAAGGTTTTTTGATAGATATGGATGTTTTGATTTTGAGGTATCATAGGGATTTTGGATTAGGCTTGAGGGTTTACATTCACATTTCCTAGGAACATGTCAATAAAAGTCTATCTTTATTCCTCTGCGAGTCTTTGAATAAACTCATTTTAATCTCAACATGAGCAAATATCATGCCCAACCACATAATATAAGATGCAATAGACGTTGGAGTCATAGTCCTTAGGCCTCTAGTTTTTTCCTTATTGACCAAACCCCTATTAGTTATTTTGTTAACAAAAGGGTTGGTTTTGAAATAGTGGGAAATGGTCAATGCCTTGGAACTAGTTTTAGTTTTGGTACTACATGTTTTGGGGTAGAGGGTGATTGAGATCAAATACATAAATTGATGGTGGAATATTTTAGTTCCTCATACCATTATTATTATTATTATTGTTGTTGTTGTTTTTGTTGTTATTATTATTCATAGGTTATTATTAGTTATTATTGATAGGGTTTAGTTTCTTATTTTGACTAGTCACACCATCTATGGTGGCATTCCTATTTTGATTAAGGATATTGGGACCTTGGTTGTTAACATTATTTTGGTTTACATTTTAGAATCACCCATTATTTTGGTTAAGGGTAACAATATGTCCATTAATCCCATTAGTCTGATGACCACTATTGATAGCCACCTGGTCGATTCACAAAGAACTCTCAATATCTTCTTCATAAGATCGATAAGGGAAATTTTACACATCTTCCCTTGTATCCTTGTTAAGGGAGTGCAGGAAAATATCTCATAATTCCCTCTAATCCATATTTGGTGCATTGATAGATTAATATAAAACCTATCACCATCTCATGATGAAATGGGTAGTCAATTCATTATTTTCTTGTTTGATATGAAGGAACTCTCGAATTCTAATTTTTAGAACCTTGTTCTTATTGAATTCTTTTAAAAATTCAACCATGAGTTGTCAAAAAGAGTGGATAGATGCCTCAAGGAAATGGTAATACTAGTCAAGAGTGACCCCCTCCAGGGTTTTGGAAAAAATCTTCTCAACCACCCCATCCCAAGGTATGAGTTCCCTAATGACTATGGCATAAGCCTTAATGTGTGCATTGAGATCTCCCTCCACCTTAGACATGGGAGGCTATAGTAAAGGACATTGTATGAGAACTCATCTTATAGTTTGAGAGGGTTTTTTTCAAGTATTCAACATACATCCCCATGATGTTGTAGTTCATGGAAGGTGTGATGGGATAAGTTAGAAGTGGTTGGATTAGATAGGGGTTGGTTGCATGACTACTAGGAGTAAAAGAGGGTGCTTGTTAAGAGGGTGTATAATAGGTCAAAGAATAGTTATCCAAATGAGTATATTTTGAGAACATATGAAATTAGGGAGGTAATTGGTTATAAGAAATGAGATGGATTAGCTGAACATGAGGAGTGTATGTAGGCTGTCAGTTAACAAATACATAACTATAAGAGTTATATCGAGGTAGTTGGTTGATTACTGCATACAAAAGAATAACATAATGTGGTGGTTAATTTATCACCATGTTAGTTAGAGGGATGTAAGGTGGTATCTAATTATTTTCCACATGATTAAAAGGGATGTAAGATGATAGTTGATTGGTTATTATGTTTTTAAGATTGAGGTAAGAAGAAGAGAGTTTGTATTATAGTTTGATACACCAAATGAGGGATTTGTGTTGTATGGTTAGGCACTCCATGTATAAGAATTTCTCCTATATTTTGTCTTTGGATGTGGTTTATTAGGGTATGATTAATGTGATATTGATGTATTTGGTAAGTTGGTGTAGGTATAATACTAGGAGGAGGATGTACCTGATTGGGAGAAGCCTGGTGGCTCTCCAAATATCAAATATGACTCATAAAAGTTGAGATGAATTCATTTGAATATGAATGAGTGTTTTTATAAATTATCTCCTTGGTTGGATACTCATGCAAGATTGGTTGATATCCTATGGCTATTTGATTAGTGTCTGATGACTCAGGGGGTGTCATGTTTTGTATGAGTTGTAGGAACATTTTAGATGGGAGTGAGGGGATTTTGAGGTGATTGAATCCTATTCAACCATCTTATAAATAATAAATTATTTAAATAACATGATCAAATTACAACACTTTCCACATTAAATTTTTTCAAGCTAATACAATCCCTGATTACTACATGGGGACTATTCCCACTCTTCCTAGTGAGGGTAAGATTTTTATGTTCAGGATGGTTGTTAGTGATCTCTAATGGATCCCACACTTTATGGATATCCATTCTTGATCTATTATGATAATTTAAATGTTGGTTTTGATAATTCATTTCCATGTATGAGTGTTCCAACTAAAGAGAGAAGCTTCACCTTGGGGTTGAAAACTTATTCTCTAAGTGTTAATATCCATACTTCTTTCAAAGATATCTTGACCAAACATACCTGGGGGGTATATGGATACCCAAAGAATATGGAAAAGGTATAGGGATGAATAAAAAGAATAATAAGTGAATAAAAATAGTAAAAACACAAAAATATCAGTCCTTCACATTGAGTTCACTGATATGTATACATGCGAAAAGCACATGCTAATCTATGTACTTGACTTCTTGAGGTCAGGGTGAGAAATCTAATGTAATGGATTGAGAATGGGTGGAACTAAGGATTGGGTTGATTATTGGTTAGAATAGGGTTTGGAATAATAGGTGGAAAAGGATGCTTGAGTTAGTACCAAAAGAGTTCCACATGTCAAGTTCATCATTGAGAGCATACAACTAAGAAAAACTTGACTCCAAGATCCCTCAATGTTAGAAATTATAAGGAGGTGAAGCTCTTGATTGATGATAGGAATGACAAGTTGAGAGTGATTTGGATAGATGACTTAGGGAATATGATTAAATCTATTAGGCTGAATATGCCCTGTTAATATCATACACAAATGTGAATGGTATACAATGAGGTTAGTTCTGAGGAGAAAATAGAATTGGGGATGGGGACTAGGTAGGGATAATGTTATATTGACATCCTTAGTTTTGGTGAAGAGTGATGATGGGCAAATCAAAAATTTGATCTTGATCTTATATAACATTGGGGGAGTCAAAAATGAGGTGTGGGATAAGTATGGAATGAAAAACTTCTCTCTTAATATTAGTGCTAATATCAGATTGAATGTTGATGCCATGACCTGGGGATCTAACTTTGGGGAAAAGGGATACTCTATGGAGATAATGATTCTCTAGGAGTGTCATCCAAGAGGAAAAGTAATGAAATGTGTAAGCATCAGAGCTTGTTTTGATGATGGTATTTGATAATAATTATTGTTTTATGAGAAACAATTTTTTAGGGGTGCTCATGCTTATTTAGACAAGGCTTTAACTATTTGTTTATTTTTGAGTTTTATAATATTTTAATTGAAAGAAAGTAAGCTAAACTACTTGTTGGGAATAAATGATTAAAATTAAAGATAAATTAATAACTAGAAGTAAAATGAAAGAGATAGATGCAATCCCCGCTTTTTGGTTATTTTCCATTAATTTTCCAATGCATGGAATGCTAAGATAACAAAATCTAGCCTAACATTACAAATGCCAAATTTTGCCTTTCTTAAATGTGAGCTAATTGATTTTTTTTTTGTATTTTTAAATTATGAATGAGTTAATATATTATTAAAACTAAGTTTTCTATAACATGCAAGAAAATAGAAAATTAGATTTGGATCATAAGTAGTGAGACTGCTGAATATCTAGAGATTCTTTTATATATTTAAGTTAAAACTTATTTTCAGTGTTTTGGATGAATTCACACCAAGTTTTAAATATTTTATATGAAGTAAAAGTGAATATATAAGTTCTGATTTTATGATTCTATATCTAAAAACAATGTTCTTATCTTATGCAAATAAAGAATATCAATGCTAAGATAACACCTTTTTATTTGCCTAAGTTCTTCTAGAATTTCTACATGCTTGTGTTTGATTTTTTGTGAACAAAAACTTATTTAAAAAATAAAAATGGATTGATTTAATTCTAAAAATGGTTGGTTTGTTTTCTAAATTTTACCTAGTGCCTAAATGCAAAACTATGTGCTTTTAAGTGATTTATGATGCATATGCAAACAAAATAAATAAACTAACTATTATTTTTGATACAAGATAAGGAGAGAAAGAGAGATTTATTTTCATATTTATTTAATTTTTAAAATGAAATATAATCTATTTAATGAAAATAAAGTAAACTACTCTAATATACTGAGTAAATTAACAAAACTAAAACTAGAAACCCCAAACTTGATAAAGGTGAGACTAGTTGGAAATAAGATATGCATTTGATATGATTTTTTCCTCAATGTGCTATATTTTCTATTCAAACAACATTACAGTAACTCTATGACCAAGGATGATATAAAAATAAAATTATCAAAAGGAGAATGAAGAAGGAATGAACTCCAAACAAGAGAGCAACTGACTGAGGCTGGTTAATGCATTAATTGCTATGAACTTGTTATTAATTCAATAGTTTCCCTTCTTTAGAATTGTGTATTTTGGCATGAAAACTATCAAGGATGGATATCAAAATTAATGCAAAGAATATTGTGGCTATAACAATCTTTGAAAACCAATCATGACTACAAAATTTCATATCTAAAATTCATCTAAAACTGATATAATTTTAGGAGAAGCATGGATCTTAAAGGGTGTTTTTAACTATTAGTTAGCTAAAACATAAACTTAGGAAGGATGGGGAGTGATCTAGACAAGATTTTAAATGAATTGAGTAGTCACAAGGTGGACTCAAGGTGAAAAAAATAAAAAACATGAATAAAATGATGTAAAACATGTGAAAACTCAAGTTATAAAAGTTATAAATATAACATAGATAATTGATGATAAAACTGCCCCTATTTGTAGGTGATAACTACGCAAGTGCTACTGTTTATAAAAAAACCACCCTATTAACTTAAAAAACCATCCTATATTAATATGAGATAACCTTATCAATGACACTTCTATTAGGGTATTTTACAAAATTGACATGATGGTTTTATTATTTTTATGGTGGTTTTGTAATAAAATAAGTTACTTTCATATCCAAAGAAAGTGGTTTTATTATACTAGAAGGGTATTCAAATACTAATCCAAGAGAGGATAAAATTCTAACCTAAAAGACTCTGGAGGGGTCTAAGAGAAGAATAGGGAAATATTAACGACTAGAATATCAGAGATAACCCACTTGAACATAATTTAGAGATCACTACATCACCATTGGAAATCATATTAGAAATGTCACATTGTGCAATTTTTTGGTGCATATAGTTCTATATACAAAAAATGTGTAAGAAGTCTTTGTGAATGTGTTTTAGCTAAAAATATAGAGCGAAGATGAAAAGGGATGGGTGCATAGTGCACCATTGTCTACTTATTGTAACTTTGGCTAGAATGACTATATATAAAATTATTTGATTAGTAAAGCTTAATTTTGTGTATAGATATTGTCTTACACTATGAAAATTATCTTGTTACACCATAAAATACCTTATGAGAAGAATTATGTATTGAAAAGGTGATATTTACTGAAATATAAAGATAAATAACATAAACAAAGACATGCCCAACAACATGCAAAGTTTTCTATAAGTCATGATTTTTTATTTTTTGAAAATATTATGATTTTTTTGTATATTTAGGATATATGAATGTTTTTTTATTTTTTCATATTTGAAAAGAGAAGTAGGCACAACTCAAAATTTGATAAATCTATAAAAAACATAGTTACAAAACTAGAAGCAGAGGGGTGGGGGGAGATTTGAACAACCCTCAGTGGTGTTGAAGCAAAGTAGGTCAAGGAGGAAGGCATATAATATGCCCCAATGTATATGTAGTATGGAAAAGATGGAAATTATGGCCATGTAAATGCATGTAAAAGAGGCCAAATGTGATCATGAAAGTACACGTGAGATTTTGGTGCATGTATAAATGTGAAATAATAAGCAAATGAGTTTCCATGAAATATATAAATACTGGAAGCTTAGTAAGAGGGTTATTTTGGGTTGCTAAAATAGGGTTGAGAAACCAAAGGAGGAAGATCCCCAAAATGAAAAAATAAATCCAAAGGATAGAATAAGTTAAAATAAAATATGACTAATAAAGAAGCTACATAAAAGTGGGTACTAAGCGAATAACCTAATCAAAGATATGATTCCAACTAGGAGAGTGGAATGGATTTCCATAATGTGTCCAACCAATGATATCATCAATGGGATGCTCATATGTGTACCCAAACACTTGATAATAAGGAACAATATTTTATGAAATAGAAGTAGTGCCAACTATAGAAGTTTCTAAATCTAAAGAAGAACCATATGTTGTAAGGTAACTTTATGAATCATTGTTTTTATATATATCCAAACTAGTACCCTCATATATGAGAGGATATGATGTAATTACTTGTATTTGTGTAGGTATTTCTTAATAAACTATACCTATGTGGGAGTATAAATCTTGCTTTGCTTTTCTAAATGATCATACTTATGTTTAATCATGTTGTACTCAATAATAGATGGAAAATTTGAAATATTCTCATGCTCATTAGTAGGTAAATTAATTGAAACATGGTCATGTTCATGAATATATTTAAAAATTGATTTTTGAATATGCCTTTTTGAATGTGAATCATGATCCTGGATAGTAGTATAGACTAACTCATTACTAATTTGATGAATAATTATACCAACTACCTATTTTGGAATAGGAATTAGCACCATAGGTTCCACTAGATATTCATATTAAATGCTCAAAATTTTAAACACATGATTAACATGGTTATAATTTAGACACTTGTGAACTGTATAAGGAACTACTCTAGTTTGTTTTAACTAAGGTCTTCCCAATAACATACCAAAGACACCTATTCTTGGTAACACTAATAAATAAGTGGGTAAGATGAGGAGTCCTGCTTATAAAGGCAAATTATTATGTCCAATAATGTCTTATGTATGGACATCAAATGCCTTCACAACTCTATATGTATGCAATATATCCTTTTACATATAGCCAAGATAATGTAACAATGTTATAATACAGTCATTTTCACTAGATCCATTATCTATCATAACATTATGAATAGGTTGCATGCCAATGCATGCTCTAATGAATAATGTGTGTCTATATGAATCATCATCAATAATTTATGAATCATAAAATGTAATAGATGGGTGAGGTGTTAACTTGCTTGTAACTGTACCAATAATGATATCAAGTGGATGCCCATGTGAATATGGAGGAGTATGAGCATTATACGCATAATGTTCTTCATAATTTTTCTTGTTATCTTATTCCCCATGATTGGGAAAAGGATCTTGATACATTTTTATCTTTGTGTTATTATTTACTTATGGCCTAGCCTCTTCATTAGGTGTACCAATGTAAAAAAATGTTCTCATCAATGAGATATTGAAATTTATGATTGAGATTCATACATATATTAATGGAATGCATCACACATCTGTTATGGTCACAAAATACATTTCCATCAAAAATTGTAGGTGGAGATCTATATGGACTATTTCAAATGGTGAAGGAAGTGTAATAGCATGACATTCAATAAGCTTTTGTAGTAGTACATGAGGAGGTGATGGTAGACCTGAGAATTACCTCCTTGGTGGAGATTATACTTTAAACTTAAGTGGTGGTTGTGTTATTACATTTATTGTAACTTTAACATCATTTTTTCAAACATTAGATTTGATATTATAATTAGATTTAATTTTAAACTTGATATTAGATGTAGAAGGAATGGTAGTACTATACTTGAGCATATTCAATGTAATAAATTTGACCTCATGTTCCATAACTATATGACATATCTCATCAAATGATTTAAACATGATAGATTATTGAAGAGGAGTAAGAAATATTTGAGTAAAAATATCTTGAAGCTCATTATCAACCATTTGATTTGACATTTTGGCAAGCATAGTATTGTATCTTAAAACATATTCATCAAGTATCTCATTTGGACCTTGTTTTATCTTTGTAGCTTGAACATAGGATAACTTATCAACAATATTAATAAGAAAATGTGCCAAAAATTGATTTTAAAAAGGATTGAAATCTGTAATTGATTGGAGAGAAAGATTATAGAACCATATGAGAGCATAATCCTTGAGGCTTCTTAGAAAGATCTTGGCTAACAATATATTAGTGGCCACATAATCTAGATAAGTTGCATGGAAGGCACATAAATGTTGTTCAAGATCACTTTTACCTTCATAAAGAGGAAGCTTGGGGGCCACAAATCCAACCAGGTTAGGGTATGATGCAATGTGAAGAACTAAAGCATTTTGCAATAATATACCAAAATATAAGGAAGGGATAGCATGATAAATGGTTTTTTAAATATTAGGTAGTTTGGCTTGAAAAATAAGAAGGGATTGCACAAGGGAAGCATTGGTTGTAGTAATGGGTGGGGTGTAGGTAGTATGGGGTACAAAAATAGGAATATACTTGATGGTATAAGTAACAACATGGGAGGGACTAACATAATATTATTTATTAACTTCATCATGATCATTATACAAAAATAAATCAATATTTTATAGATGTTCTCTAACATAATCTATAATTTTAAGTGTGGTTGGTTTTGACATCAAGGTTAAAAACAAGGGCTATGGTGTGGCCATTGAGAGGATGAGGGGTGGGTGCTAAAACATTATACATGACATAGGATCTCTATTGATCCCAAGTCATTGAATATTTGAAAAAAATAATAGGTTCAAGTATAGGACAAGATGAGGTAAATAATCATTTGGATTAAGATTAATAGATGAAGTATGAGAAAGACCTTCTTTAATTGCTTTATATGGATTCCATGAAAAGACACAATGACTACTATGTTGAAAATGAAAATTAGATGCTCCAAGGAATTACTTGATTATATGTAATAAATGAGAATAAAGGTATATGCTAAACACATGATAAATATGGAAAATGAAACAAGCAAATCTACTAGCTAAGAAGATAATGTAAGAAAAAATCAAGGAGAAAGGGGTGATCTAGACAAGGGTCTTAAATGATTTTTAGGATCTCAAATATAATTAATCTTCCATTGGAAAGTGTCGAATAAATATTTTAGATCACTAACTATGGAGGTAGAACCATACCCATAGGCCACTAAATCTTGTTTCAAGCGTAAGTTGAGAGTAGTTTCCCAGGGCTAATTTCTTACCGGTGCACTACAAAATCAGATAGATTATATAGCTTCCTATTGGTAAAAATAATGAGATCCTAGGTATTTTCAATATATCATGAGCTAAGTGGAAACTAAATTTCATGTTTATCTCTATACTATGGATATGAGTATTGGGTAAACCCCTTATGCCATAATGCCTATAAATAGAGCATCGTGTAGCTACTGACGATAGTAGTTAAGTATTTTTAAAACTACTAGAACACAATTTATAAGACAAGAAAAAGTAAATGAAAAAATAAAGTGAAAAGAATAAATTAAAAGGTTTTTGTATATAGAATACAATAAAATTCAACCCAAAGTTGAAAGAAACAACATATATCTTAGTATTTATATGAGGTGACAAGACAAACCTTTTCAGTGTTAGATTGCTCCAAGGTCAAAAAAGTTAAATTACTATGTTATAGATAATATACAAGGTTGAGGGTTGTATTATTTTATTGTCAAGAATTCACAAAATTAAAACTAAAACCCTAGGACAAAAATCAACAAGCAATATAAGCAATGTTCTATTATAAAATTGAGTTCACCAAAATGTTTACCTTTAGAATTAATTATGTAATAAAAATTAACTCTAAAGTAATATAAACTTGAAATATGATATAGGAATATAAATAAAATAACCTACTATAGAAATACAATGATATAAATAATATATAGAAGTTGTAAATTATAAAAAATAACAACTATGGTTAAGGTTAGAGAGATGCCCTTATAAAATTATTTATTCAAATTATGTTATTCATCCATTGACTATGAATGTCTAAAACTATTTATAAAAACCTAAAAACATAGTGTTAATTTAAAAAAATGCTTCATTATATTCTAGAATAAGTTCGTAGTAGCCAAATAGGGTCAAAGTGCATTGTTGTCTACTAGTGTGACTCTATCTATGTTGATTATACACTGAATCTAAAAATCTAGATTGGTTCACTTTTATTTGAATATTGTTTATTTATATGCCTATAAAATCAAAAACCTAGCCTACACAAGGAAAAAAAATGCATTGGGGGGAAAAGTGTGGAAATAGGATATAACTGAGCTATCCTCATAAAACCCCTTGTTGACTGAGTGTTGTCTACATAATCTGAATGGATCTCAGGCCAATATAGTTCTCCCTTTGGGTAATATCATATAGAATTCAACTATTAAGTTTTATAGGATTGTTTGACAAAGGGTGGCCTAAACATACAATAAAATAATGTTAACCCAACCAATTAATGTATTATTGCAACAAAACTACAATATGGTTCTTTGATAAATAGATAGATGCTTTTTAAAATTTCTTTTACAAGAGAGTGATAGTGTAATCAAAGGTTTGAAGGGATAAAATTGATGTGTTCTTATCGGAGAATATTTGAATTATATATGATAACTAACCTATTGTTGCATGTGGGAGATCCATTATAAAACATGTCATTTTGAAAAACTAGTTGTTAGATCATTATAGACAAGTCTATGCTAGTAGAAAAGAGCGTAATGTGTCCTTGTCTACCTAGTGCACACTTGTGTATAATGGACAAAGTCTTCTAAAACTATAATGATAGTGAAATATCTGTTGATTAAGGAAGAATATTAATAAATTAGGGAAGTCTAGAAGATGTTCTCAGTAGTTGCATGACTTTGAAGGCTTTCATATAATTAAATGATTATTGGAATGGCGATTTGGCCAAACAAGGTAAAAGATGTCAAGGACCAACAATGCCAAAAATTTATTGATAAAATTTATGTGTCTAAAATAAGTTACCTTATCAACTAGCCCTCTATGCTCCTATATATAAAATAAGGAGGCTAGGGCTAGGTTTGGAGAGTAGATCACTTATTGAATAAGTTTTATTTTAAGAAGACTTTTAGGATAAGTATTCATTTAAATCCAATTAATTACTTAGTCGATACTATTCTCTATTATTAATAGGATATGGATAAAGGTTCACCATTTTATGCCTATCTATATTTACAATTTATATTATAAGTACATATCAAACCATTAAAAAATGTATAAGTATTTGTAGACACTCAAATTTAATCATTGATTTCTTGACATTGTTTAATATTGACATTCTTACCCTCAATTTATGTGCTATTCTGTTAACTTTCAATCTCTATGAGATCATTCACTATTTTAAAAGTTATCTTGAAAATATTGGAAACATTAGTTATAAATTTATAGTTTACTTATTGTTTCTTGTCAGCCTAATTCCATCAGTCTTTGTCCTTCTGGGACAAGACCACACTAGGTAGATAGGGTCACACTATAACCTTGTCCACTAGTGTGGCTTTGTCCCCTGTGCTCAAATGGTAAATTTTTAAATTCAATAAATTTATTTTTACCCCTCCCTCACTTTTAGTAAGGTTAGTTAATGGAAATATTCAAAATTTTCATTTATATAAGCACATCAAATCCTTTCAAGGAACATATATCAATCACTTGGAAATTCTATTACACAATGAGGGAAATGGCACTAATCTTTCTAATTTCTATTATGAAGAATTATAATAGTCATAGGCCAAGTCTAAAATTATTTTACTACAGATCAAGGGCACTTATTATCAAGCATTTAAGTTAATTTATATAGTTGCATTCATTTAACAAAAATCAAAATTCACACACTCACTCTAGGAGGGAGAACTACATTGGGCTAAGGTTATTTTGGGATATGTAGGTTGCACTCAGGTTACGTGAATTTTTATAAGAGTAACTCATCTATTCCATTTTATTAATTCCCCCTTTTACATTTGATCTATATTATATTTATTGTGCTTGAGATAGGGTTTTGGTTTTACAACTCTTTTGCACATCAAATCGGGATACACAATCAAATAATAAACCCTCACAGATAGGCACAAGTAACCATATTAAAAAATTAGTTGCATAGTCAACCATGATGTGCTTATAGTCAATATATATTTCTATAGTGCACCTTTTTCCTCCTAGTGTGACTTTCTCCCACCATAGTTTGAAATACTATTTTCGATTACAACATAATTCACAAGTATTTTAAGCCAATTTGCATCAACAATCAACTTACATAATTAGCATAAATTTAGATCCAAGCTAGGTTTACATATTTTTATATCAATTTACTATTTTTTTCTTCATTTTTAATTCTTTAAATAATGTATTTCACTTTTAGATTTGTATATCCTGTAGATCTAAATCAATTTTCAATAGTTTATTTTTTTATCATTCCATTGTTAAATAAAAAACAACATTAAATATTTTGGTGAACCCAATGTGAATCGAACATGTAATCTTTTGATCTAAATTAAAAACATCAAACATTTTGGTGAACTCATATTTTATATAGAACACTTCTTGTTATTTTATTGATTTTAGTCTTAGAATTTCATACAATTTTTTGTAAATTCCTGACACTAAAATAAAATAACTTTCAACCTTGGACATAAATCTGAAACCATGAGTCAATCTTTTTTTACCATGGATTTAATCTGACACTGAAGAAATTTCCTTATTACCTCAAATAATATCTAACATTAAAACTCTTTCTTTTAACTTAGACTAAAATTTGTTGATCTTTGTACAAAAAATCTTTCAATTTTATTTTTTCTTTATTTTCTATTTGATTGTTGCTTGTTTTTAGAATCCATTTTCCAATAGTTTTAAAACTATTTAGTGACTGTAGTTATAGGCTAATCAATGATCTATTTTAAAGACACCATGTTGTTAGGGGAATCAACCCAATACTCAAGCCATTGTACAACACTAAACACAAAAATAAGTTTCTCTGTACCTCATGGTATATTGGAAACACCTAGGGTCCCTTATGTATATCCTTAAAGATGAGATATTGGAAATTACCATTTAATGGTTTGATTTATGATGCACTTGAGAGAAACATATTTCCTAGATAAGTTACTCTCACTATACCTATTGGCCATTTTTGGCCCACATAATTTTTTTTCCCCAAGTGTGAGAAGGTGGACATTCAAGAAAAAAGTGGCAAGTTCAGACAACCTTGGGTTCTCCAAAGAAGAAGTCTTCAGGCTTTCAAATTTGCAAGATTTTAAGTTTCTGAGGGTACAATGAAAATCAAGTTTCTAATGGTGCTTGACTTCTAAATGTTTTAAAAGTAGAATTTATTTAAGTTGACAAACCTGAATTACTCATAGACAATGTATTTTGGGTTCTCCAAGGAGCACTACTCAATTACTTCATAAGTTATGAGCAGCTAGAAGCTTGAAATAAATAAAGGGGCTTGACAAACCTAATTTGGTCTTGTAAAATAGTTCTTCTCATGTTCTTCAAGGGACAAACCTTCTCCAAAATCCAAGGGTCATTTCTGAAAGAAGATGGTCCCAAAAAAAACTTGAAGGTCCTTTTCAATTTTTTGAAGGACTAGTCAACTTTTCCAAAGGTCACTTTCATAAATCTGAAGGGCATTTCCTTCTCTAAGTGGACATTTGTAGGTTTCCTGAAGGGTATGTTACCCTTTGAAAGGACCATTTCAAAATTCTTGAAGGGTATCTTTCCCTTCAGGAGGATTGTTTGTGGAAGTCTGAAGGGACATAAAAGAAGCCCAAAGGGTCTCTCACCCTTCAGGAAAGTCCATTTTGAAAAATTTGAAAGGTGATTTCTAAAGGAAGAGAGCAAGAAGGAAGCTTTGAACAAAAAATCTGAAGGAATTCCTTTGGACAAATTATCCTAAGGAATTCCTTTAGAATATTTTCTTGAGACAAATGGGAGCCTACAGAAACTCAAAGACTTCCAGATAGACAAGTATGAAGTAAGTAAGCTTGGAAAACCCAAATTACTCTACATAGAGTAAATCAAGTTTCTCTAATTACTTAAAAATATTTATAAGTAAAAAATCTAAGAAAGTCAAAAGTTGGAGAGATCAAAGAACCCAAATTACTCTGCATAGAGTAAATCAAGATTCTTCTAGTGATTTACTAAAGCTTGGTCTAACAACATGAGAGTCATGATGCATGGAATGAAAGGATGACACATGGCATAAGTTGGAGTAGAAATGGCCAATTAGTAAAGGACAAGGGCATAAGAGTGACCAATCATAATAAAGGGGAGTCCAAGTGGCTAGTATCTAGGAATTTATGAAGGCTCTCATCCTTTAATATGGTTTGCTCCTGACAAATGACCATCCAGCTTGAATTTATCATGGGTTGGCTTGAGTTCCCAAGCATGGAGACCCACATCCTTTTCAGCAAGACACATGAAGCACCTGAAGAACTAGCCTCATTTAAAATCCTATAGGTTCAACCTCACCATAGGATACCCACATCCTAAGGTTGTCCGCATACTTGTAGCTAGAAGTGAGAGAGCTTAAAGAACTCTCCCACAAAGGGTGAAATTTCTAGTTATAACAATTCTGGCATGCCTGGTGGGATGCACTACCATTTTCATTTCTATTTTTATGGAAGATTAGTCAAGTTTGATTCTATTTTGCTCAATTTAATAGCGGTAGTTTTCATCTTCCAGCATCTAGTGACTCCAAAGAACACCCAACTATCTAGTGGCAGAGAAGTAGCTATCTTTCATGCCAAAGGTGACTACAAGATCAAATTATATAGGTATTCATTTTGAGTTTGTTGAAGTACCTTTAAACTTAGAAAGGAGGTTAAGGTTCACCTATATTCACCCTTACACAAGAAGATACTTTCCTAAACCAGTCATAAGGCATACCTATGTGAGGAGATCCTTGTTATCTTCTCTTGCTACCATAATTCCTTTAAGATATTTTATGGGTTTTAGCAGCCAAAGTCCTTTGAACTTGACACAATATGACCCTATGCTAGTAGAATCCCTCAAAATTTTCCCATATTACATAGGAGACCAAGTTGTAACTCCTACTAAACACATAACAAATATAGCCAATTTTTGCAACATCCATCATGTCATAATAGAAAATGTAGCTATTAGGATATTGGCTATATCCTTCAAGGGAAAGGCATTAGATTTGTATAGGGGTCTAGCTCCTAACTCTATCTAATCATGGGACTAACTGGGAATAGCCTTGTGTAAGAGGTTTGTAGATAAGAGTGATCACTTGTCACTTGTAGAGTAACTAACCACAATCAAGAGAGCTGCCCATGAAGTCATGCAAGACTTCAACATAAGATTCCAAAAGGTGTGGGATAGAATTTTAGTAGCTATTAGACCATCCCCAAAATTTGATTTCTTGTATTATCTAAAGGCTCTAAATAATGATATAACTATAATGATCCAATCCATGGGAGGGGACATACTACCAAGTGCATATGAGGTGGCTATTAAAGTAGGAAATTACCTATTTTAGGTAGGCAAGCTTACTCCTAGACCCCTAATGCCTCTTTTCCCTGAGATCAGACCACCTCCTATAGTCATTCATCCACTTTATGTTATACTTCCAACTCCAATGATTGTTGTTGTGCCTTCACCAAAGTAAGAGGGGGCCTCCACTAGTGGATCCGATGACTCTCATGAGCAAAATAATTACTTGGAACTAAAAAGCATGCTCCAATATTTGGGGAATGATGTGGTCAATGTCAAGAGGCAAAAATCTTACATCAAGCCATATCGAGCTCTATACTAGCCTCAATAATAGCCTTATTAAGAAAATAGGCCACCCTACAAAGGAAATTTCCAAGGACAAAGGTAACCTAATTACAATAGACAACATAAGTATAATCCAAATACTATATGCCCATCCAATTCCTTAGTTTTAGTTCAAAACAATATGGCTTAGGAGACCGAAGGGCCAATGCCTTGGAATCATTATTTTAGGCAATCCATTGTCCCAACTAATGGCTCTAACCAAGAGTTCAATGACTAATGGAAACATGTTATTGCTTATGGATAAAATTAAGCTCTTATGTCCCAAGGCACAAAGGTTCCCATGATAACAAAGCAAGAGCAACCTCCATAAGAGCAAGGCTCAAGTCAAGTGTCAAACTAGCCAAAGGCCACAATGGTTATCAATGAACAAAAGAAGTGTTATGCATCCAATCAGAAGGCTATCCCCAGTCTGGCTCATGTCCCAGTCTCAACAAACACAAGATTCAAGATAAAGAATATGAGTGACAACTAGGAAGTTTTCAAGGAACCTCTTGTGACCACTCTTTCATTGATAAAGCCAGTAATAGTTGCTCCCAAAACCTAGGGAAGGGCTGGTGGTACACTAATCAACATTATGGAACAAATGAAGAAATCCAACTTAAGTGTAAAAATGTGGGACATGCTTTCCATGCCTAGCCAAGTGGACATCCTTCAAAAAGGTTTGTCCAAGATGAGTGTTATGATAACTATAGGTAAAAAAATAGACAAGGATGTTGAGGTCTTCACTAATGCAACCAAGAGTCCTTTTGGAGAAAGGTCAAGTAGTGTGACCAAGCCCCCTCCATTTTCTGTTTCATTAATCATCAGTGATTCTTTGGTGCATAATTACTTGGTAGATAGTGGGGCTAATACCTTAGTCATGCTAAAGTCTATAGCTAATCAACTGAATCTTAAATATGAGCCATATACCAAGGGAGTCCTACAGCTTGATCGTTCTTCCACAAAGCCATCAGGTATCATCAAGGATTTGAGCTTAACCCTGCATGCTTGTCTTAGTGTTTTGATGGTACAAGATGTACTGATCCTTGATGTCACTCCCTACTTTGTATTGTGTCTTTTTAGAGAATTCAAAACCAAAATTGAGGGTTATCTTGTAGTAGATTGGTCTTACATGGTGTTTAGAATAAGGTACAAGACTAAAGTCTCAATCAAGGCTGAACTCATGGCATAATTCCATATTAAACCCCATTAGCTAGATAACATAAACCTTAATTGTATTATCCTTGATGAAGATGAGTTTATAATTGGTCAAGAGATAAACACTCATCTTGAAGAGGTTTCAGACTTGTTTTTGGATGAGCTATAGGGAGATAACCAATTTTTTCAAACCTTTGGAAGGTGTTGAGGAAAGAGACATGGGTGTGCATTTGCTACATGAAGAGAATCAACTCATGCCTGCACTCATTAGACTTGAAGAACACCCCAATGATATATGGAAGTTGTTATTTGATGGTTCAAGGAGTAAAAATGGCATAGGTACTGGGGTAATGTTGGTTTCCACTTCAGGTAATAAGCTTTTCTCCTCCTATAGGTTCCATTTCAGTTGCTCCTCAAATGCAGTAGAATATGAAGGCTTGATCTATGGCCTTCAATGGGCCAATAAAAGAGGAATCAAAATGTGGCAAGCATATGGGGATAATGATCTCATAGTAAACTAGGTTAGAGGCTTGAACATTATAAAGAATCCTTTGATGAAGTCCTACAAAAATAGAGTTTAGGACCTGATTAAAGATTTTGAAGCCTTTGACATTCAAGCTGTCCCAAGAGATCATAACCAACATGATGATAGGTTAACTACCATGGGAGCTCAGTTTGATATTCCAAGTGAGATTAAAGAAGCCAAGGTTTAGCCACATGTCAAGTTTATAATGAGGCCATCAGTACTAGATAATGAAGCCCATTGGTAGGTTTTTAAAAGTGAAATAAATTACTTATTTCTTATAGCAAGACATTGAGTTATCCTCCACCAATCAATATAAATTATAGTATCAATATGAGGATAAAATTATTCAACTAAGGTTGAACAAGCTTCCTAAGGGCTAATTACACTTGAAGGCCTTTTTCATGAAGGGGACCATATAAGAAAGGAAAAGGTAGTATTGTCTACTAATGAATAAAAATATGAGAGAGTCCTCATCTTTAAGGATAAGCTTTTCAAGCTCGAGAAGGTAAGCAACAAGGCTGAGAGGCATGCTTTTATAGCACTTTACTAGGAATATGTAGACATTTTTTCTTGGGATTAAAATGATTTGAAAGGTTTTGATTTGAAGTTAGCCTAGCATACCATAGAATTGGAGGTTGATACTAAGCATGTAAGGCAAAAACAAAGGCCCATTAAACCCAAGATAGAAGATTTGATGAGAGAAGAGTTAGCTAAGTTGATCAAATCTAGGACCATCTTTCCCATCAAGCACTCATCATGGGTAGCCAATTTGGTGCTTGTAAGGAAGAAGAATGGGGAGATTAAGCTGTGTGTTGACTTCAGAGATTTGAATAAGGTCTCTTTGAAGGATAACTACCCTCTACAATCCATGGAGTAAATTCTCTAAGTAGTTGCAAGATCATAATACTTTTCTCTATTGGATGGATATTTAGGCTATAACCAAGTATGGGTAAAAGATGAGGATCAATAGAAGACTGCCTTTAACACCAAATGGGGTACATATGCATACCAAAATATTCCCTTTGGTTTTTCAAATGCTAGTATAAATTTCCAAAGAGCCATGGACATGGATTTTCAAGGGTTACTAAATCAAATGGTGTTGGTATACTTAGATGACATCACAATTTTATCCAAGAATGCCAGTGAAAACATGGACCACCTGAGGTTGATTTTTGAGAGATGTAGGGAATATGTGATCTCATTGAATCTCAAGAAGTGCATGTTTTCCATTCATGAAGGCAAGATGATGGGCCACATCATTTCAAAGGGATATCTATTGATCTTGATAGAATAAGAGCCATCTTGGCCTTATCCTTACCCAAGCATAAGAAAGGACTCTAAAGTTTCCTTGGAAATATAAACTTCATGAGAAGATTTATCCCTAGTTTTATAAATTTGGTCAAGCCCATTACTGCTGTGCTGAAGAAGAATCAAGTGTTCACTTGGTAAAATGAAGGTAAGTCAGCATTTAAGGCTATCAAGCAAGCAATTACTCAAGTACCCACACTTATGAATCTTAATTTCTCAAGGGACTTCAAATTGTATGATTTTGCCAATATTGATAATATATCAACGATGCTGATGTAAAGGAATAGTAAAGGACTTGAGCCACCAATAACATTTTTTAGTTTGGGACTTGAGGGGTATGAGGTGAGTTATAATTTTGTAGAAAATCAAGCCCTTACATCAGTAAGAAGCCTCAAAATGTTTAGGCTAATGCTCTCCAATAACAAAATCTACCTTATGGTGTCTCATCCTAGAGTGAGGGATTTCTTTCTCAACAAAGACTTGAGTGAAAAGAGAGCTGGTTGGATTACTAAGGTCATGGAGTATGAGGTGGAGATCAAGGCCACTAAGCTAGTAAGAGGTAAAGGCTTGTGTGAGCATATGGTCAATGACCTTCATGAAGACAAAGACGTCATCTAAGTAACACAAGATAACCCATTAATAGATGCACTTCCATCTCACACTAACTGGCTCCATGATATGACACATTTTTTACTAACATGTGAGTGCCCTCAAGGTATAGACAAAGTAAAAGTAAGGTATTTAGACTTAAGTCCATACATTATGTGTTGGTTGATGGGATTTTTTTCAAAAGGGACCTCAATGGAATGCTCCTAAGGTACATAGATGATAACGAAGTGGCCAAACTTTTGGAGCATTTCCATGATGGACCTGTAGGAGGTCATTTTGCACCCAAAACTATAGTAGAAAATATAATGAGGGCTGGATTTTACTAGCTCAGCTTCTTCAAAGATGCTTATGCATGGGTGAGGAAGTGTCAAGAATGTGCTCTCTTTATGGATAAGCAAATGTTAGCATATTTTTTTCAACCTAATTCAAGTAGAGAAACCATTCATGTAATGGTGTTTGGATTTCATTAGAGTGATCAACCCCCATCAAGTGTTAGGCATAAGTGGGTGCTTACCATAACTGATTACCTCACCAAGTGGGTGGAAGCCATTACATTAAAGGAAGCTAATGAAAGTATAGTCTTAGATTTCTATGACAACATTGTGACCAGGTTTAATGTTCCATCCACTATCATATCTGATAATGCATTAACTTTCCTTGGTTTGAAAACAAGTGAATGGGCTCTCAAGATGGGCATCTAACTTAGCACCTCCTCAAATTATTATCCTCAAGAAAATAGGCTGGCTAAGTTTAGAAATAAAAAATTGCTGAGGATCATTAGGAGGACTATGGAGGAGAATCAAAGGATGTGGCACACCAAGTTGAAGATAGTCTTGTGCGCTGACAGGGTAACTCCTAAAGTTACTATTGAGAATTCCCCATATGTTCTAGTATATGGAAGAGAGGCCAAGTTACCCATTTCTCTTGAGATGCTTGCATTATAATTAGCCCATCAACTGGAGCTACTAAAAGATGAACCCATGAATGTGAGATTGGAAAAACTCACAAAACTTGAGGAATCAAGATACCTTGTAATGAAGCTGCTAGAGTCACATTAGGCTCAGGTCAAAAAATATTTTGATAAGAGATCCACAATAAGGGATTTTTAGGAGAGAGACTTGGTCCTCAAATGGGATTCAAAAAATGCCAAACTAGGTAACCATACCAAGTTTGACAGCTTGTGGAGTGGCCGTTATTTGATCCACATATGTAAACAACATAACACTTTCCAACTGGCCCAATTGGATGGAGAGGTATTACCCATCCTAGTCAATGGGATTCATCTAAAGCCATGTTATTAGAATATTTTGTAGCCATTAAATGTTATTGTATATTTTGGATAGCTTTTCATGTTTTTTCTCTAAGTGCCTTGTGCACATCCATTTTAGTTGAGTGTTTTCCCTTCCCTAAGTGCCTTGGGCATAATTTGTTTCATTTTGGTTGTTATTTTTTCTTCAAGGGAAATTTATAGATACATCTAACTTTGTACAAAAGTAGTGACTCCATGCCTAATGGATTGATTGAAGGAGATGAACTGGGTTCTCAAGCATAGCAGGCATGCTTCCCTACAAGTTGCTGAAAATGTTGGCCATTTTTCACCCACTTACCAAAATTTTGCCCAAGTTTGAGAAGGTGGATATTCAACCAAAAGTGGCAAGTTCAGACAATGCTAGGTTATTCAAAGAAGAAGTCTTTAGGTTTTTGAAGTTGTAAGACTTTGGGTTTCTAAGGGCATAATGCAAATTGGGTTTCTAGTGGTGCTTGACTTCTAAATGTTTTATAAGAAGAATTTATTCAAGTTGAAAAACCTAAATTTCTCATGGACAATGTATTTTAGGTTCTATAAGGAGCACTACTCAATTAATTCATAAGTTTTGAGTAGTCAGAAGCTTGAAATAAGTAAAGGGGCTTGACAAACCCGATTTGGTCTCAAAAAATAGTGCATCTTGATTTCTTCAAGGGACAAATATTCTCCAAAATCCAAGGGCCATTTTTGAAAGAAGATGGCCCCAAAAAAAAACTCAAAGGTCCTTTTCAATTTTACAAAGGACCAGTCCACTTTTTTGAAGGTCACTTCCACAAATCCAAAGGGCATTTCCTTATCCAAGTGAACAGTTGCAAGTTTCACGAAGGGTATGTTACCCTTTTGAAGGAGCATTTAAAAATTCCCAAAGGGTATCTTTCCCTTTGAAAGGATCATTTGTAGAAGTCTAAAGGGACATACATGAAGCTTGAAGGGTCTCTCACCCTTTGAGAAAGTCCATTTTGAAAAATCTAAAAGGTGATTTATGAAGTAAGAGAGCAAGAAGGAACATTTTGATCAAAAGTTCAAAGGAATTCCTTCAAATAAATTATACCAAGGAATTCCTTTAGGATATTTGCTCAAGACAAATGGGAGCCTGTAGACACTTGAAGACTTCAAGATGGAAAATTTTGAAGTAAGCTTGGAAAACCCAAATTACTCTACATAGAGTAAATTTTAGTTTCTCCAAGTACTTTACTTAAAAATATTTATAAGTAAAGGATCTGGTAAATTCTAAAGTTGGAGAGATCAAAGAAATCAAATTAATCTGCATAGAGTAAATCAAGATTCTTCAAGTGCTTAACTTAAGCTTGGTCTAACAACATGAGATTCATGATGCAATGATTAAAAGGCTACCATGTGGCATAAGCTAGAGAAAAAAGTGCTAATCAGTAAAGGCCAAGTGGCATAAGGGTGACCAATCAATGTAAAAAGGAGTCCAAGTGGTTGGTAACTAAGAATTTATGAAGGCTCTCATCCTTTAATATGGTTCAATCTTGACAAATGACCATCCAGCTTAAGGATAGCATGGGTCAGCTTGAGTTCCCAAGAATGGAAACCTGCATCCTTTTCAATAAGACACATGAAGGGGAGGATCACCATGCCATTGTTTAAATGAAAATATCAATTTAGTTTTGCAAATAAGAGACATCTCAGTTGCTCATAGCATAGATCCTCAAATATGCCAAGGAGAGACTTGAAGGTGGGAGGGACTCAAGAAGGTTGTTTAGTGATCATGAGTAACATTTAGTATCATAAGGGAGGATGAGGATATGGATCCAAGTCATCAATTACTTCTTCCCTCTTCCCATCTTCTCTTCCCCCTTTTTTTGATATAAATAGAGGCCTTAGAGCCAAGAAATTATCCTTGGACTAGAGATAAAGTTACTCTTCCAAAATCTCTTTGTAATAGACCTTTTGAAGTAATAAATATTAAATTTTGCCTATCTCTTTGTCTAAAAATCATGTTGAGTTAGCTTGTGTACAATGGCATTGTGAACAAGTATCTTCCTAAACTTGTTGTCATTCTTTCTTGCCTATTTTTAGGTTTTTTTTAGTTAGTTGCAGGTCTAGACTAGAGCTAATTTTGCCAGTAATGGATGCTTAGTGTGGATTTATAAATCCCTCTTTGCTTCATGTATGGTTCAATGAGCCTAGTTTATGAAATACTTATACAAATGAATTGTTTGTGAGGTTGTGTAATCAAATTTATCTTATGCTAAATCAGTATCATTTCTCAAACTAAGTGGATCATTTATTTTAGTGAATCACCTACCTTAGCTTAGATTTCTTTTCATGTTATTCTCTTATCCCTTTTCCTTAGCCATAGTAGAGTTTAGTGTGGGTATCAAGAGTTGAAGTGGAGCACCTAAGGAACTAGACTCATTAAAAATCATAGAGGTTCAACCTCATCATAGGATACCCACATCTTGAGGTTGTCCCCATGCTTGTAGCTGGAAGTGAGAGAGCCTGAAGAACTCTCCCACAAAGGGTGCAATTTCTAGCTATAAAAATTCCCTTAAAGATGAGATAATGGGATACAAACATGGATTTGCCTTTATAGTTATTTCTTTGAAAAATTAAGACAAAACTACTCTATGAATGAGAAAGTATATTTGAGAGCCCATAAAATCATTCAAACCCTTGCCTAGATCATCCATTATACCTTGATTTTTGATTATATTATATTCATAGTAGTTATATTTTTTGTACATGAATGATTACTTAATAGCAATAAGGATTTTGTTTTTTGCATTTAAATTCATTGTATATATCATGGGAAATACTTTTCCCTTGTTCTCTGCTCATGCTATGCTTTTAATGTATGATAATGAAAGGACAAATAACAATAAGCAAAAACTTATGGAAGAAAAATGTATCAATGATTATGATTTGGATGATGTAATGATGAATAAATAATTTTTTTAATGAAACTTGGGAACATGAGTCTATAAAAACTTCACCTTTGAATTCTACTCAGGATAATCCTATACCTTCTTCCAAACACATACTAACATTCTCATTAAGTTCATGTTTATGTTGGTAAATATACAACAAAAAGTGATATTTATGATAATGTTGATAAAAATCAAGGCTAATAAATTACTAGCCAACGAATTGAAAGAATGTACAAATACATATGGTAAAGTGATTTAACCTTTTAGGGTTTAACTATGTGAGTCCTATGTTTAGATTAAAGGGCTGAGATGTTTAAATCAGTTAAATAATATGTGTTTCTATCAAGTTTTTCGCTTTCACATTCAAAAGGAATAATAAACTAACAGGAATGGTCTAAGGTTAGATGTTACCTAGATGAGGTCTGCGCACTGTTATCCAGACATTGTAGGGACTCCTCTTTGGTTGTGGAGGATGACACCTATAGAAGAAAGAGACTTGAACAAGAAAATTGTTAGATGGATATAAAGTGGATTGCCAAGCAAAAGCTTGGTCCTATAAGTGCAAAGACTTCTTTAAGGGATGTCAGTCCACTTGTTGATAAAACGAATGTCTGATAAAGGAAAGAAATGGTGAAAGACTAAACAAAAAAAATAAAGATAAAGCTTACCTGTATTCTACTGTTGGTCTTCTACAGTCGTCGACGTTGATTAGTCTACCGGCATCGATTGGTTAAGGTCACCGACGTCGGTAGGGGCAATGGGTCTGGTGGCCTGCGTCGGTTGGGGCAGTGGTCTTGGACAGGGTCTGGATGAGTTTATGGTCTGTTTGTGGTCAGCAAGATGGCTTGAGGTGTCTGAGAGTCTGTTTGGAGGTTTGTGCAATTTTTATAGGGCAAAAAGTATGGTCTGAAAGGGGGACCAGACAAAGGATTGGGGTGAAAAGGGAGGATAAAGATTCGAGTCTGGTCTGGTTGATAGCCGGGTCTGGTTGGTAATGTGGCTTAGAAGTAATAAATAGAAAATTGATTATAGAGACATTCTAAGCTACTGAAATGACATAAAAAAAGAATACTTACCTCTTGCCTACTGAAGAAGAAGTGTAGGAGCCTTGTTGCTGAATGTAAAAGACTACCTGTAGAGTGGAGTGACTGATGCAGAATACCTATACCCTGTGATGCTTGCTGTACATTTGGGAGAGAGGTCAGAAGATTAGAAGGTTTGGTGGATTGAAAGATTGACGATCGGATTGTTGAAGATTGAAGATCTTGCATTCGGGGTGCTGAACGTAGTTTTGAAGGCAATTGATGCCGGTAATACTACTGACGTCGACTGACTACTGACTGACATCTACAGCTAAGGAATAGGAAAAAGGGCTAAAAATAGCCTTTTGCCCATTCTTCCTTTGGCGAGGTCAGTGGGTCATGATAAAAATGGTCGAAGGTGGCTTAATAGGCGTGGGAAATGAATGGAAGGGTTGAAATGGGGTCTTAAGGCATTTAAGACTTGGCATGGGGTAGTGGATGGAATCCAAGGAGAGGCATCCAAGGGTGGTGAGGTGTCAAGGAGAGAGAGAGAGAGGGAATTATTAATTCAAAATAGATAATTATTTTAAATTAATAAGACATAGGTGGGTTAGGGATGGTTAGAAGTGGAATGGGATGAAGGGGACCAAGGGGAGAGTCAACCAAGGGTTAGACACGATTTCGGTGTCTACATTTGCCCCTTTTTGTCTTGTTGGTTGTTCTTGACGAACTACAAGACAAAAATAGGAGTAGGTTGCCCCAGGTATGGGATGAGGTCTTTTTTGTCTTGTTGGTTGTTCTAAATGAACTGCAAGACAAAAATAGGAGGGTTAGTTGCCCCGATTATGGGATGAGGTATTCCCCCTCAAAGCGAGAGTCAAGGGAAGGGACCCTGAGATTAGGTGTTGATTTGACAGAGAGATTGATGGATATGGTGAAGTTGAGTGTGAACACTGTAATAGTTGAGATTACGCACATACCATTTCATGAGATGGTCAGGTCAAATTATCGCAAGTCAGGGTTGAGAAGTGCCAAAATCAAAATAACCAAGCCCCATCATTTAGTTGTAGTTGATTGGGTTAAATGATCCAAGCTATAGCTCCAATGGTCATCATGTTCCAAGTATCCCAGGCTCAAAAAGTGCTCTTGGAAACATGAAAATGGCCACAAGTAGTGGGGATCAACTTGCTCACGATCTTATACTTGTGGGGGTTGAAATGTGGTGCAGACAATTTTGCTAACCATTCATGAGGTAGCATACATGCAAAAAACAACCAAGGCAAAGTTATCTTGGAAGTGGTTGGAGGAGATAGTCGCGATCTCCAAGGTCATTGGTCGAGGTGAGGCTGAGATAGATAGTTGGTTGAATGAATGGATGGATGAAAGAATGGCCGAGCTAACCTCAGAAGACTCCATGTCAACTGAGTGCTGCCTACATAACACCTGTGTGAAGGGCCTCAGGCCAATGTAGTTCTCCCTAAAAGGGAGGTAGGGTCAAAGTTATGGATTGGTTGGACGAGGTTAAGTCATGGTCAAAGGGTAAAAGGGGTTGTCCATTAGGTAGATGAATAAATGAGGGTGGTCGAGCTAACCTCAGAAGATGTCATGTCATCTGAGTGCTACGTACATAACCCTAAGTATAAGGGCCTCAGACCAATGTAGTTCAAACTAGGAGGAAAAATGGTTGATGATTGGTTTGGTCATGATAAAGGTTTAGCACTTCCCATATGTATGAGGGTACATGCTTGAAATGATGAGGGTAAGATGATGTTACAACCTTTTCCATATTGTGTGATGGTGTATTCTGTAACATTGGTGATGTGGTCTTTCATCCCTAGAAATTTTCCATATTAGTGATGGATGTATGCTAAAAATGAATTGAGTATGTTTATGCTTCAGTAAGTAATGGTTTATGCTTAACATAAATTGTGTGGTTGATAGTTTCCATGTGTATTGGTTTCCATAGAAACTATGTGAAATGGACTATGTCATGTGAGTGGTCTGAAAAGGGGTGGGTTGAGTTGGTTTGACAAATGATGTGGTTGAATGTGACCAAAGTGTATGGGTAGAAAGTGAAAGGCATATTCGCCCTTTCATTGACAAGGACTAGAATGATAGCATAAATAGGGGTTTTTAGAACCAAGAGCCCCATTCATGCATTACGTCGTTGACCATGGGTTGTGTTAGAGAGGTAATCGAATCACTTTGACATTAAAATGAGCTCAGTCCCTTGAGTAGGTGATGTGATATGGGAGGATAGGGTAACCCTTTTGAGTAGGGATAACCTTGCCCCTTTTTATAGGAGACCCTGAGATGACTACAAGTCAAGTCCATGACCCTTTTTTTTTGAGAGCAGACTGATCAATGCGGGAAGTCTGCGAGGGGATGTCATTTTGCTTTGTGGTCATTTGTGAAGCTGATCGATGCGGGAAGCTTATGAGATAATGCTATTTGTAGCAAGAGTTAGGCATAGCCATCCTTCGAGGGAGTGGTCTATATTTTGCTTTATATATATGAAAGTCTTTGAATAACTGTCCTTTAAGGGAGCAGTCTATCAATTACAGCAAGTATGATGCAACTGTCCTTCGAGGGAGCAGTCTACATTTATAGTTTGTGACCTTTTGATATTTTGACATCAATTTATTTTTGACAGAATTTTGAGTCATGGACAAGACTATAGAAGTTTAAGGGCTCCCTTTTATTAGGACAAAGCATCCATACTTTATAAAAGGGGTATATAGGATGTGTTTAGGGGAATAAGGTTGAAAGGAATGAAGATTAAGAGGATGGGGATGCTCAAGGGATGAGCTCAAGTTAAATGTCAAGTGAACGAGTACTCAACTAACAGTAGAATGGTCACAGATATAAGGCATAAAGGGGCTCAGGTTTTGGTTGGCCTTCGAGAGAAGACAGATGATAAGTCCCTGATCCATACCTATGTGTGATGATGTAAGGTTTGAGACAATTAAGAGAAAATTTACCTCGTTTGCTTCTTTCCAAATTGGTCACATGTTGGAGATGATTAGGAAATTGGTTGATATGTTGTTGGCATGTTTGGTTGATATGGTGTTTGGTCAATGTTGGTAAATGTTTGGTTAAGGCTAGGTTGATTGATATGTGGTCAGTGCTTGGTCGAGGTCAGTTGATGTTTGGTCATTGGTTTGGTCGGGGTTTGGTTAAGACTTGGGTGAGGCTTGGTCAAGGCTTGGTTGATGATTAGTCAAGGCTTGGTCAATGGCTTGGTCAGGGTTATGATTAAAAGGTTGGTTGATGCTTGGTCGAGGTCAGGATAGTTAGGGTAAGGTCAAATTCCCCTAGTTGCTAGGGAGAATGTTTGACAGATTTAGTTGGAGAGGGCGAGATCCTAATCTGCCAGGTTGGAGGCAAGAATCTCAAAATCATGGATGGTGATAGAGGAAATGGTTGGTAATGATTTGATTAAAGTGGCTAATGGTTGGGGGTCATCAGGCTGGACCTCCATTGATTGTAAGGCTTGGATCAAAGTTTGATGATGATGTGGAGAGTTTTGTATGAGATCATACAAAGACATCTTCACAGGGGTCGTGTGGTGAAGTTGTTTCACCACGGAGTCAGGGATTGTCTTTAAGGATGCTGGTCGAGATGTGCTCAAGATAGTAATCTTGGGTTTTGGTTGTGGTGAAGGCTTGGTAGATGGGGATGTCCAAGGGATAGAAACATGTCTTTTCCCTTTATCCTTTTGGGTTGATGGGCTGGTGGTCAAGTTGATTGTGTTGATTTTGAATAATGGGGTTAAAGGTGGTGAAGGGACCATAGTCTGGCGTTGAGATCTCGATTTAGGTGATGATGTTTGTGAGACACGTGATGGTGTCAAATATTTGGCAAAGGGGTAGTCAAGAGGATTGTTGATGAGAAGGGTATCCTTTTTTTAGTGTTGATGAATGATAGCTTTAAGAGTGCAACAATGCTCAGTGTCATGTCCCAGTGTACAATGATAGTGACAAAATTGAGTGGTGTCGAACCAAGATGGCCTTGATCTGAGAGTTGATGAGTGTGAAGGTGAGAGGGTATGGGAAGCATGGGACGATGTTGAAGGTATTTTAATAATATGGTCAAGAAGAAGGGTGTCTTTCTCCAAGCATTGGTGAATGATAACCTTGAGGGCACAACAATGCTCAGTGTCATGTTCCAGCATGCGATGATACGCACAAACTTTAGTGTCATCGAACCAGGGCAGTTTTGGTTCAAGATATTGGTATGGTTTAAAAGGTGGAAGACTAGTGCGAGAAGACTACAATAATTGTCATAATAGCAAGGCATAAGAACCTGCCAATGGGTCTGCATGTTTTATTGCAGTAGGGGTTGATGACTTTTGTTTTGGAGGCGTAGGAGGCATTGGTCATTTTGGAGGAAATATGTGTTTAATGGGTAAAGGGGATAATGGAGGCAATTTGCCTCTGTGAGGTGTTGGAGTAGTAAGCACTCCTATTAAGGTGGATGGATGTGGGCCCAAAATGGAGGGCAATGATGAAGGTGGGGGAGGAATTCTCCGATGTGGTTTAGTGGCCTTCTTTGGTTTGGTTTGAGGGCCACTATTGTGTAAGGCAAGATTAGATATGGGGCGAACACCAAGAGATTTAATCTCTTTGGGCATGATGGATGCCTGCATGGGTTTGGGTTCAGATGTGGACGGAGGTGAGTGAGATGTAGCGATCTCAGGCAAAAGGTAAGAGAAAATCAGCCCTGGGTCTTCCTTGGTTGAAGTGGGTGAAGAGACAGGGTCTTCTCTTGGTGGAGAAGAAATTGGAGAATGTGACTCCTCAAGAGGATAGAGGGTAGGGATGATGGTGCCTTTTACTTGTGTTTGAGGAGTAGGAAGGGTATGGTCCTCCATTGGTAGGAGGAAAGATGAAGGTGGGGCTAATGGCATTGTTATGGTCGAAGCATCCTCCAATATAAGAGAGGTCAATGGAGAACTAATAAGAGAAGAAGGCTCTTCTACCTGTGATGGATGAATAGGAGACAAAAGCTCTTTTACCTGTGGAGGAGGTTGGTCAGGGACAAGAGGCGAGACCATGTTGATCGTGCGTATATCATGCTCTTGGGAGTTATCGGCCATGGTCTAGACATTGTTTTGATTAGGAGGATGGTTAGGAAAAGGTTGTTTGAAGATATTGATGTTTTGGTTGGGTGGTGCATTTGAGTTATCCAAAACAAGATCTCCCTTATCTATCATGTCTTGGATAATGTTCTTAAAGGTTTGGCAGTTGTTTATGTCATGGCCTTAGACACGGTGATAGTGAAAAAAGTCATTTTCCCTATACCATGTAGGGATGGCTTTTGAAGGGTCGAATTGAGGCAGTTAGATTGGAGGGAGATTGAGGACCTCCTGCTTGATGAGTTTCTCCAACACGAAAGCGTATGACTCTCCAATTAGAGTGTATTGATGCTGTATGTAGCGTTGTTGGAATTGTTTTATGATGCTTTGAGATGTTGAAGGTTGAGATTAGTCAGTTGTTGTCGAGGATGGTGATCTAATGACCATAGTGTTTGCCACTCCCTTGGACTTAGAGTGGGAAGAAGAAGGTTTGGAAGAAGAAGGGTCATTGGTTTTTGCATTGGTATTATGCAATTTGACCCTATTTTCTTCAATAGCGCAGAGTTCAAGCTTTCAGGCCATGGTGAAAGCTTCGTCAAAAGTGTGGAATGTTTGAACCCGTAAGGTGGATGAGATGTGCATGGCACATGCTCGAGAAAAGAGCTTGATGAGCTCAGGTTGAGGTAAAGGGAAGGAGAGTTGGTTGATTAAGCCTCTCCAATGGGCAACAAAATCGGCTATGGATTCATCATCAAACTGCCTGATAGAGTATAGGTCCATGATTGAGATCTTTTTGGTGATATTGATCAAAAAGTGGTCAAGGAAAAGTTGGGCTAGTTGAGTGAATGAAAAGATAGAGTGACTGGTAAGAGAACTATACCAATTGAGGGTAGGGCCAGAAAGTGACATGGGAAACGTGCGTAGCAATAATGCATCATCATGTGCTATAAGATAACAAGCATGTCTAAATGCTCGTAGATGTTGCTGTGGGTCTTCCTTACTGTAGAAGTGAGTAAACTTAGGAAGCTCCCACTGACTGGGATACGGCCAGATTGGGACAGAGGGATGGATGGGTTCATTACAAATTTGGTCATATGAAAGGACATTGCTTGAACCAAAAATGGAAGCCTCAAGATTAGACATTTTGTCCATCAGCATCTTGATGAGATCGGCTAATGGATTGGCAGATGGGGTGCCCCCTAGGTTTTAAGGTGCTTGGAAGGTGCTAAAAAAGGCATATGACATAGTCGGTTGCACTTGTATAAGTGCAATGTATTGATGACTAGTCATAGGGACAGAAGTGGAAGCCAAGGGTGGTTGTGCCATGGAGTTAGAAGGCATAAGTTGACTAGATACCACCAAAGGTGGTTGCATGGTAGCATTGGCAAAAGGGGAGGTAGGGACTCCTGCATTTATAGGTGTAAGAGTGTGTGGAGTCGAGACAATCAAGTTCTGGTATGATGTAGAACTTGGTTGAATTACGTGTAGTTGAGGGGGTAATGAACCCTGATGGAGGTTGGTCCAAAAATAGACGGGGAGGCCAAACTTTGTGTATTGGCCATGGTCGGGTTAATGGTTGAGGCAATAGTCTGAGTCATAAAAGGCTTGGTAGCGGATGGTGTTGATGTCATCACAACTTCACCTGAAAGGTCTCGTAATTGGTTTCTTGAGAGATAGTGTTGGAGAGCCTTGACGTTGTGGTCAAGGAGTCTCTCAAAGTTTGGGTCCCCTTCGGGGACAATAGATGGTCGCATTGGGGTTGGTTGAGGAGGAGTTCATTCAGTCTCTGAATGATACTCCATTAAAGGACTAATCATGGAAGGTGAAGGCGGAAGCAGTTGTTGCCTCGCGTGGTCAACGAGAGTCTTGGTTTGACTACATGTCAAAACCATTCAAAGCAAGAGGGGTCAAGTTCCAAAAATTATGTTTTTCAGTCTTAGAAAACCAGAATGGGTGTTGGACAGCAAGAAAGTTAGGTTTTAAGCTTGCTATTTTGTGAAGAAGGAAATTTGGATAGTGATCGACGTCGGTTTAAAAACTGATGTCGGTGAAATACATTGCCGATGTCGATCAGATAACCGATGCCAGCAAAGAAAGGTTGCCGACATCGGTGGTAAAATTGATGTCGGTTACTATGTTTTCCAGAAACTCAAAAAATTTGAAAGTTTTTGGAAAGAAGAAAACATCCTCACTAGCTCAAAAAACCAGATAGGAACAGAAAAATAGAGGGAGACAGGTAGACCCTAAGTGTTAAATCCTAAGAATCAACTTTTAGAATCATGTTGGCTTATGCCTTAGAGTGTGTTTGGGAAGTTGGCTTATAGAATGGGTCCTAGAAGAAGCAGTCTAAGGCTAGTTTCAGGTTAGTTTCGATGCTCAAGAGTCTGTGTTAGGTTCTGTACATGGCCTAGTGCTAAGGAGCAAGCTCCCCTCACTTCACGAGCCCAGTGATAAGCTGGTTTCACTTAGCCAGTATATACTTCCCCTAGAGATTATTCTCTACCAGAGAACAAAGTGGGCTTTCCCCTTGGTAGTGAAGTCCAAGTGGAATTGCCAGGATGGGTAAGGTATCCGCTAGGTGATGAAATCCTAGTCGGACCTTGTCTCAGGTAAGTTTAGATGTTTGATTTTGTGCAAGTGGTTTGGATGTGTAACATAAGTGGCCTACGCTTTATTCATGATGCATTTTTTAATAACTAGATGTGTGGACTAAATATACATTCAATCAGAAATGAGATGCAATAGATTTTAAGCCCAAGTAGAAATGTGTGTTCGGATGAAAACAAGTTGAGAAAGGGTTGAAGAGTACGAATTGACTACTCTAAGATGCAAGAAAGAAAGAAGGGTTCTTTTTATCCTTGCTAATGGTGTCTTTTAGAAGAGATAAAAGGAAAAGATGCAAGAAGAGACCTAATGCACCTATATGAATGATTGTTTAGAAGAAAAAAGTATGAACCCAAGGAAAATTCCTAGGGTCCCACCGGGCGTGCCAGAATGTTTCTATCAAGTTTTTTGCTTTCACATTCAAAAGGAATAAGAAACTAAGAGGAATGGTCTAGGGTTAGATGTTACCCGGATGAGGTCAACGCACCATTATCTAGACATTGTAGGGACTCCTCTTTGGTTGTGGAGGATGACACCTGTAGAAGAAAGAGATTTAAACAAGAAAATTGTTAGATGGATATAAAGTGGACTGCCAAGCAAAAGCTTGGTCTTAGAAGTGAAAAGACTTCTTTAAGGGATGTCAGTCCACTTGTTGATAAAAAGAATGTCTAATAAAGGAAAGAAATGGTGAAAGACTAAACAAAAGAAATAAAGATAAAGCTTACCTGTATTCTGCTGTCGGTCTTCCACAGTCGCCGATGTCAGTTAGTCTGTTGGCGTCGGTTGGTTAAGGTCACCGATGTCGGTTAGTCTACCGACGTCGGTAGGGGAAATGGGTCTGGTGGCCGGCATCATTTGGGGCAATGGTCTTGGATAGGGTCTGGATGATTTTATGGTCTATTTGTGGTCAGCAAGATGGCTTGAGGTGTCTGAGAGTCTGTTTGGAGGTCTATGAAGGTTTTACAGGGCAAAAAGTATGGTCTGAAAGGGGGACCAGACAAAGGATTGGGGTGAAAAGGGAGGATAAGGATTTGGGTCTGGTCTGGTTGGTAATGTGGCTTAGAAGCAATAAATATAAAACTGATTACAGAGACATTCTAAGCTACTAAAATGACATAAAAGAAGAATACTTACCTCTTGCCTGCTGAAGAAGAAGTGTAGGAGCCCTGGTGCTGATGCTGCTGAATGTAGAAGACTACCTACAGAGTGGAGTGACTGATGTAGAATACCTATACCCTGTGATGCTTGTTGTGCATTTGGGAGAGAGGTTAGAAGATTGGAAGCTTTGGTGGATTGAAAGATTAACAATTGAATTGTTGAAGATTGAAGATCCTGCATTCGGGGTGCTAAACATAGTTTTGAAGGCAACTGACGCTGGCAATACTGCCGACGTCAGTGGCCAAGAAATAGGAAAAAGGGCTAAAAATAACCTTTTGCCCATTCTTCCTTTGCCGAGGTCAGCGGGTCATGATAAAAATGGTTGAAGGTGGCTTAATAGGCGTGGGAAATGAATGGAAGGGTTGAAATGGGGTCTTAAGGCATTTAAGACTTGGCATGGGGTAGTGGAGGGAATCCAAGGAGAGACATCCAAGGGTGGTGAGGTGTCAAGGAGAGAGAGAGAGGGAATTATTAATTTAAAATAGATAATTATTTTAAATTAATAAGACATAGGTGGGTTAGGGATGGTTAGAAGTGGAATGGGACGAAGGGGACCAAGGGGGAGAGTCGACCAAGGGTTAGACACGATTTCGGTGTCTACAATATGAAATAATTAAATACTAATTTGTTATAAGTTTTTAAATTCTTTTGAATTTATAAAAATAGTAATATATAGGAATAAATAAAGACTTATTTGGAAAGTGACTGTCACTGATGATTTGGGTTCTAAAAACTAGATTCTAGATAGTTCTGTGTGTCATCAACAAGATTCTAGAATTTGTTTTATCACTAGATAGTAGTGATCCATATGGAAAGTAGTGACATGTTGATGTAGTATCCTTAAAGTGGTAGTAGTGTCTAATTTGTGGGATTATTCCTATTTTCTAGGAGCACCTCCACCTATGTTTTTAGGTCCTATTCCTGCATGCATGAAACCTAAAACTCTGTGTTGTGCCTAGAAAACTTGATTTAGTGTGAAAACCCTAATCTTCTTTATAAATATGGTATGATAAATATTGTATGTTTTTTAGTAGGATAGACTAAACATCCTCAATACCTCACTATGAAGATATTTACCTACATACCAATACTTTGAAGAGGGATCAAGCCCAATGTAGTTCTCCCACCTAGTTTGATGCAATTGCAAGTGAATACTAAATGAGAGTGGATTTAGATGCCTTGAATGTGATTGAGTTTTGAAATATTTTAAAACTAGGCTTAGGGATTCTGTAGATGGTAGTATACAAAAGTTATAAATAATAGGGATCAAATGCCTTAATTTTTCTCAACTTATCTTTGGTTTGAATGTGATTTTGCATCTATTTTACATTTAGTAAATAAGGGTCAAATATACTTGTATTTATAGAGATATGTAGCTTGTGTGGATAAGAAAGTTTTCTTAGGTTGACCTTAGGATGGGAACACATTTTAAAAATTATCCATTAGGGAGAGTTAGGGATAATAAAAGTAGTGCCTAGTTAGGGGCACTAGTGCCATGTGGTTGTAGTGCCCCAAATGTGGTGTTAGTGTCCACTTGGTAGATTGTTGGGAAAACTGGTTAGGATCTAAGAAAGTTATCTTGGGATTGTGTTTTGGATGACTGCAACTGTCTGTGGTCTACATAATAATTAGAAAAGTGTGGCAAAGATCTAGGATAGGTCTAGGGATAAGATAGAAATAAGTTAACTCAAGTGACACTCTTAGCATCCAATTACCACTTTTAGGTGATTACATTTACCCCTCTTTATGATAGAAGTGTAACAAAGAAAAATGATAGGTATAAAGGAAAAATAAATGTACCTAGACTTACCTTGGAAGTGAAGCCCGTGTAGCTAAATATGAGTATGTGAATGTGGGTCTACCTATGTGGAACATGATCCAAAGTAATGACCTACAATAAAACATGCAAAAAATTAGTTCTTACTTAAGATATGATCATAATTAAAAGACCATGCTAAAATAAATTAATTGAGTAAAGCTGAGTAAAGAGAGAGGAAAAAATAAATACACCTCGTTAGGTATATGAACCAATGCATGAACTTGGTGATAGCCTATGTGTGAGTGTACATAGTGATCATATCATTGAATATATTGGACTGAGCTAATGGATTGATCAATCCTCATATTGGTGGCTCAAGAAGTCAATCTAGTTTTGACTCCATCATTGCCCAACGCTGCTCGGTGGATTTTGATATATAAATAATTGAGATAAGATTGTAAGTGTGTCTAACCCTCTCATATAGGTGGATCAATAACTCATGTAGGCCATGAATCCATCATTTCCCACCTATGTAAAGTAGATGCATTTGTAACTTAACTGTATAAAGTGATGAAAGTATCTAAGTATGTCTAACTATGTATGTCAGCTTCGTGGCTAGTCTAGTATATTAGGTGGCTTTAGGCCACTTAAGAATCCTAACCACTATAGATGGAGTAAGGCATGAATTTGGTTACAACCTATAATGTGATAAAAAGTTCATACAATGTATAGAATGACATGGATTTTTCCATTCCAGTTGATTAACATGTGTGTAGCTGAGTATATGGAAACTATGTACCATGAACATACCCCCAATTTGGTATCTAAGTATACTAGATCTTAAATGAGTATGTAATAACTAAATTTGTGTATCTAAACTAAATTTAGGGGTGATCATGTCATGCATGATGCCCCCAAATCTAAGAAACTGGTATGAATTTGATCTAAAATGAGCACATTTAAGCAAAATTTGAACACAATTGTCAAACCTATGACTGTATTTATGAAAATATATATTATACTTGATGTACTAATCTAGATAATATGGACTATCCTAAAGCTTTGAATACTAGACAAGAGCACCTTATGGCACTAGTTTCCCAATTTGGGTGATCTGAACTACTTTTTGAGTCTCTATTTTTTTTTGTCTACCCTATGTCTGATTTTTGAAATTGAGCCTATGTGTTGATTTTTTTTTGTGAATAATAAAGTAAGAGCTTGATCTACATGACAAAACCCTATGAATTCCCCTTCTTTTGAGGGTTGTTTTTGAAACCTATGTTAGAACTATCTTCAAAAGAAGTAGCTCTATAAAATGTGTTGGCTAGAACATATGCATGATATTCCAATATAATGTATAAACATAACATCAAAATTTAAATGAGTCTGAGTATAAGTAGGTAATGTAAGATGTATGTTGTAATATAGTATTGCACAAGGGTGTCAAGATAGATGTAATCAATGTATAACAATAAATATGAGTAACTACTTAGGGGGATGGGGCATGATGTCCATCACAATACCCAATTAGAAAGGGTATATGAATGAGGTCCCTTATGGCATAAAAAATTGGTGTTTGTAACAAGTAAATATAAGTGTCATGGTGAATAAGCATATAAGTAAGCATACATACTATCACATGAGACACAAAAAAATAGGTCAAGGGGCCATAATACAAGGAACACATGCACATGTCACTAAATCTAAGAATGAATAAATACAAGGACATGTCCAAATGTCCACATACGTAATAAACAAGTAATTTGGCTTAGAGCCACATAGAAAAACATGTTCAAATGTTCATATAGAGAAGTAGGAAAGCACATACAAGGGACATGGACACATGTCCAAGGCATACAAATAGAGAAGTGGTATAGAGCCAAAGAATAATGGCATATTTAAATGCCCTTGAATATGGAAAGAACATAGGAAACATAATCAAGTCTAATCTAGGAAAACTAGAAATGAAAGCATGTATAACTATGTATTACAAATTTATGTAAATGTTAGGATGCATATATACTGATTCTAAATATTGATAGATGATAAAAATATATGAACAATGAGTAACAATGATCAATATCAAGGTGTATCAATGTGTAAATTGGATTATATAGTATGTAAAGGTAGAACCTGGTAGTAGAAACTATGTATGAGATGCCCCTAAGTGTGTGGATATATCAAGTGCATAAACCTGGATTAGTGTATATGCCCCAAGTGGGTAGATGATAAAAAGTCTAGATTAATGTAGTGGATTAGAATCTTGTATGTAATCTATAAACACTTGATAAGAACAAGTGAAACATATGTGTATGATAAAACTAATTATATTAGGATAGCTAGCAATATGAAATATATATAAAGTAGTATAAATGTAAACATATCAATGTATACAATTGGTAAATTTTGTGTTTTTGAAATATTTGAATGTTTTTGTATTTTGACATGTTATATTGTTTTTGTGTTTTTTGAGTATAATCCATGTAAAAGTAAACAAAAATAAACTATAGACAAGGAGTGAGAGATATAAGGAAGTATGTAAAAGAGTATGAACCATAATATCCAATGAGTCTCATGGGAGACTCACTATCATTGTGTCCTATGTTAAAAATAATAATGACAATCTCTCATGTAGTGTGATTTCTATTTTGTAGTTGAATGTTATTGTAATGGTAATCTGAGTATTGTTCATCATCAGAATCATAATAAACTAGAGTGTTAGAGCTAACTACCTCATGTTGTGGATTTGACCTTTATGAATTGTTTTTCAAAATATTGATTGTGATTTTTCCCTTTAAAACTGTGCTTATTATAGACATATAATGTTGTGGAGGCTCTTTTTGTAGAAAGCCTTGTTTGAGAATGCTTGTTTGTTGAGCATGATTTTGACTCTACAACTTAAGATCTTGCTCTTTCTTTAACATGTCCTATGTATCTAGATGTTTTACCTTGATAAACTATATTTGTGGTTGATGTGTTTTAAGATGTTCAATAAAACCCAACCCTTGTTGACCAATATTATGAATTACTATAATAGGAGAAGTGATGCCTTGGGACTATTTTCACAAACTTTGACCATGATAATCATACTATTATAGATACTTTTGACCAAACCCATACCATATTGAATATTTAGCCTCATTTTAGAGAGGTAGATTTTCTTGATTTATCTATTCTTGTACTATTTCTTACTGTGATTGTGCTTTTGGAACCTTTTTTTAATTTGAGTTATGCTTTGGTAACCATTTTTGTACTATTTATAAATTTAACCCTTTTTGAATTAGTAGATGTGATAGTGTATGTTGTTTGAATGTGTTGGGTGAATATTTTGTCGTCAACTAACTGATGACAAAATGGGTATATCAACCACAACATAGGGAGATCTACTTCACAAAAAGTGTGGGTTTACCAGATCTGGACGAGGTAAATCTCTCCTCTCATCAAGGGGAGGTTCCCTATAAATATTTATATGCTAGATATATATATATATAATTAAGCAAAAAATAACACATGGGGTGGTATATCAACATCTACCTCTCTTTTTTCAGAGGTAATGTATAAAGAACAAAAGAGGGAAATCCTGGTCCTTAGCTAACAACATTCCTCTTCTTTCAGGAATGGTATCAAATGAGAAGCAAAAAATCACCTGAAGTAACAAAGTCCACAAGAATGCTCACTTAAGCACAAAGTCTTCCATTGCCTCCTTCACTGATTCAGAACAAGCATAATTGTAGAATGAAATGAAACACAAAGTCTTCACCTGAAACTACAAAAGATAACTGAATCACAAAGATAAAAATAGCTCAAAGACTATCTTCTACCTTTTAGAAATGCCCTCAGATAATATTAACACACCCACTTTGCTTATTAAATCAGATAAACAAGATATTACCAAGAAAAAGGACATAAAAAGTGTTTCCTAAATAACACAGATAATCTCAACACAAAGTCTGAAATAAACCTGCTTCTCATTCATTCAACAAAATATGATTTACAAGTTTGAGCACAAAGTCTCAAAAAGTGTTTCAATTTTAGCAGAGTTTTTGCTCTCTATTATCTCAGATCCATTTACAAAAGAGGTCTCCACTATATATAGGGAGAAACTCTCAAAATTTAGAAAATAATAAAATACAAAAATATCTTAGTCAAAGATGACTCATCTTTGAATTTGAGATATTTTTTTGAACTTTTTACATGTAATTACATATTAAAAAATTGCATGCACTTTTTACAAAATAAAAGTGCATAAGGAAAGAAGAGAAAAAGGGAAACAACTTCAGTTCTTGCTACCAGACTTCTTCAAATGAGCATCATACATAGCAATGGATGCCTAAATTCTTGTACTGTCTAGCGCAACCATGTTCTTGGAGATGATTCTGGTTCTGATTAAAGCATCTTTCAATGCTGTGATGGACTTAGCATGACCAGCTAATCTGGATTTTAGATTATCTAGAGTCAGCTGAGTATCTAGGATATTGTCCACAGAGGTCATTGAGAAGGCCTTTTCTTCAAAATCTATTTGAATCATCCCTTTAAAACCTTGGATCATTTCTTCAGTTGAGAGAAATTAGTTATCTCTAGAAGTGAGGTTGCAGGGTAGTTCTTCTAGTTTATTGAGCAGGCCTGTGTCGCTCTTCTCACTAGCATCCCTAGAAGCTTTGAGATCCTTAATTAAATCCTTGAGTACCTAGATCCTAAAGATTAGTGACTCCTTGATTTCAACATAAGAGTCCTTGCTGGAGATGACACCAATAGATATCAAAGTACTCTTCTTCATATCCTTCATCTCCCTCCATTTGCCAAGATCTTTTTCTGAACTATCAACCTCCTGAGAGATAAGAGAGACCAGGTCATCTAATTTTGCCCTCACCTTCCTCATCTTGCCTGTCTTCTCTGCAACCTCTGTAAGCACAGAAACTCCCTGAGTATGCATTTTTTCAATATAATCCTCTAGGACTTTCCCCTTCAAGTAAGTTTTCTCTGCCTTTTGAATGATGGGGTCATCTACGGAGAAGGCCTCTGGAGTTTCCGCTTCAGGGGGAAGAGTGAACCTCCTTATTACTGCCGTCAGCTATTCTGTCTTGGCCTTGTAATAATCTTTCATTTCCTTTTCTCGGTCAAATTTTTGGACCATGGTGTCCATAGCAGACTGAAGGTCACTTTTCTCACTTTCATGAGTAACTTTGGCAAGTTTAACATGAGAGATGGAATAGCTGCTCATTTCAAAACCCTCAAGGGTTACGTCCTGTGGAGGCTTAGCTATTTCCAAAAAATTTTGTCCTTTTTCCTTGACCAATTTTGAGAGGATCCTTGGCCTCTTAGGAGCCTTAGCTTTCACCAGCACTATTTTGCCAAAGTCAAAGTCATCTGGAGAGATGGCTAACTTCTTTCTTTTGGATGTGAATGCTGACATCTAAGGTGAGAGAGAAGTACCTACTGTAGCCATAGTTTGCTCAGCTGGTGTTGTTGCGGCAGCTTCTACACTGCTAATGGTGATAGTCGTCACAGTTGGAGTAACAAGCAAAACTGTACCGGCCATAGATTCTGGCTCTTATGTAGAACTCTCTACCAGATTGAAAGGAGATGAAAGACTAGGAATGGATCTAAAGGAGCAAGGAGTACCTCAAGAAGTGCCCTGGGGATTTCCAAATACAACTCTAGAAGGAGAGGTAGCTCTAGAAGAGGGAACACTGATAGGAGAGAGAGGAGAAGGGGGTGCCATAGGAGACTGAGGTGGAGAAAGAGAGATGCTTTTGAGTGGTTGTGCTTCCTCCTGTGAAGGTAGAGGTTCAGTGCTTGGCTGTCCTGATGACTGGTCATTTGTCTCCATTAGTTGAGCTCCCTGTTCCTGAGAACTCTATTTTGGAACCCTTTTAGCCATTGCTTTTGACTCCTCAGTAGTCTTTAATTTTTTAGAAACAAAGATGATTCTAGGCTTATGAGGCTTAAAAGGGGAAGGAACATCACCTTTGTTCTTGGTTCTATTTTTTGCCTTCTTCTTCATCTCTACTTGGTACTCACCCTCTGATCCCATGATAAATTCCTTCAGTACGATCCCTTTGGCTACTAACCAATCATTGGTGTTAGCCAATATTGGTTTAAATCTTTTCCTCAGAGAAGTTAGTTCCTTCTAAGACCACTAAGTTGGAGGAAGAGGGGAGCCAACAACCTTTTCAGCTAGGTACCTAATATTGATAATGTTTCCATCATCAACCAGATTAGAGGGGATCTCTGAAAGCCCTAGATATTTAATTTGCTCTAGGGTCAGCCCTGCAATAGTCCATCTTTTTGATTTCTTCAGTTGTCCTCAGGTCGATCCAGATGTCTTCAATCATGGGCTGATGGAATTGAGTCTTCCAACTAATTTTGTCCTTGACTCCCCTGTAGTCAAATTTGTCTCTTCTTTTGAACTATTTTAGGGTGACCATCTGCATCTCTATTTCCATGACTTTGGCTTTGCTACTGTTGCAATAGAGTACCTGCCAATTTCGATTAGAAACCTAAAAATTGGCCTTTTTAGCTCCATTTTCCTTATATGCATGACAACTAGTTGTCAACAAAGTTCCATTAGAACTGACTTGTTAGAAGGGAATCTAGGGAGCATATAGGGGTAGCCTTAGAAAAAGCCAACTCAGAGATAGTAGAAGGTGGGAAATTGGAGGAACATACACCCGTAGTCATTGACGACTATCTAAGCTTCATCAGATACTCTCTTCTACTCAAGCTGAGGGTCGAAGAGGCATAAAAATATGGCAAAGAAAGCATCATTGACCCTTTTGAAATGGCGAGTTGACCCTTGCAGAGTCAGCTGAGGGTAATATGAGTAGACTGGGGTGGTCTTTCTATCCCCTTTAGTTATCAAACCTAGGAAAGTTTGCATTGAAGCAACTATGTACACAAGGTACGAGGTCATATAAAACTTAGAAGAAGTCTACACCTTGGTTAGCTATTCATGAAGGGTGTTGCTAATTTATTCACCCCAAAAGATGACCTGCTTACCCTGGAGGATGATCTTAATGAATGGTACATCCATTCATGGAACTGTGAGGAAGACGAGAGGCCTCACACTCTGCTGAGAAGGGTGATTAAGTCACCACCTTCTTCAATGAAGTCACTCCTCGAGAAGTTTTTCAGCCATTTGGATAGACTGGACTTGGGTGCCTTCAGCCACCTATTGTTCATGACTTTATTTGCTCTCTCAGGGTCTTTATCATATTCCTTCTGGGCTTCTATGAAGTCGATCTTGGTTACTTCAATAGCTGGAGGGCACATGAAGACTTTGTCGATGAAGTCAAGATTCAACTGAATTATCACATTACCACTGGCATCTGAGACTGACCTTGTCTCTTTGTTGTAGAAGCAGGTACATTGGAGGATGAATTTTATATGATGTGCTACCACTGGGAAAGTGGTAACCAAGTGGATGTTTCTTTCAACAATCCTCTTTATCTTGGAGCTTATGTTTGTTGCCTTCATTTGAGCCACAAACTCAACCATATTTATGTGGCCAATTTCGGTGTCCCAAATGTCGTCGACATTGGAGGTGATTGAAGTGATCGGGAAGATGCCCTGGTACTTGTACTTCATCATCTTTGCCTTTTTGGGAGATGTTTCTGACATTGATATTGGTCTCAATCAGATGGGTGTTGATGAGCAAGAGCCTTCAGAAAGAACTATAGCCATGATCACATGATTAGGGAAAAAGGAGTGAGTTGGAGAATTCACATATTAAGTGATCATGGTTAATGGAGGTCACTTAAAAAGGCCAGGTCAAAAAAAGGGCAAAAAATGAGGAAGAAAGGGAAAGAAATGGAAAGGATGAAAATCCTCTAGAGTTAGAAAAATCTAGAGGAGGAATGCATAGGCGACAAAAGTTGCCACCCCTGCAGAAGGAATGGGAAGAATGTGCAAGGGCGGTGAAATTCACCGCCCATACAGGATCAGCCTACACAAGTGGAAAATTTTGCCGCCCTTGCAGGTCAGGGGAAAAAGGTAGGGGCGGTGAAATTTGCCACCCTTGCAGTTTGGGGATGCATTGGTAGGGGCGGTGAAATTTGCCACCCCTACACATTGGGCATGCTTCGGCGACAAAATTCACTGCCGATGCATGTCTAGCAAGGAGGGTGTGTGGGTGGCAAAAATTACTGCCCGTGCACGAATGAGTTAGCGTGGGCGACAAAATTTTCCACCTGTGAAGGTGAAGAATGGGGGGGCTGAGACACATGGGTGACAAAAATTGCTTCCCTTGTGGGCTTTGGTGAGAAATTGTAGACAAAGGTACGGGTGGTGAAATTTGTCGCCCGTGATGGGTCTAAGAAGAAGACTGTGGGCATGAGGGATGACGAACTTTGCCGCCTTAGCAGGTTGAAAAGGAAAATTGTGGGTAGGAGGGAGGGAAGGAAAAAATAAGGATAAAAACACTAAACAACTTCCAAAACTAAAAATGAAGGAAAGAAAGAGGAAAGAAAAGAAAATAAACGTTAAAAACAAGACCCACCTAGAAAGCTGTGTGCACCACAAACTCAAATCCACAAAAATGCACTTCAAATCATTCATCAGATTGTCCAAACACAAAAGGCAAGAGGAGAGGAGGAAGAATGAGAAGAAATTAGGCCCAAATTAGATTATATGGGGTGAAAAATGCTCTCAACAACCCGCCACGCATGGCAATAAATGTTGTGCATGGAAATCGAGGCATGTATGGGTGGAAAAATTCACTACCTTTACATGTTTGGTTTAGTTCAGATGCAGGGTGGAAAAAATTGCCACCCTTACAGGTCAAGATGCGAGGGTGGAAAAATTTTCTGCCCTTACATTACAAAGCTAAAAATGCACTGGCGGCAATTTTTGCCGCCCTTGCAAGAAAATGGAAGAAAAGACACCAACTCTGAAAGAGGCAAAAATTGGTCCTCTGAACACATTGAGACCGTAATGATTTTGACATTTTTGTGGAAAACATGATGAAAAAAAACATTACGAGTTTCCAATAGTATTAGTTGGACCAAAATGAGAATGAGGAAAACCCATCTCAAAAACAAACTTAGAGAGACGACAGACAAAACAGACAATTTTGTAGGGGGGTTGTTCCCAAAATTGAACTAAGCTAGTTTTAGAAACAATAGAATGAAGTGTTACTATGTGAGTCATTTATATCCATGATCTCTTATATTTTCATTTTTAATGCTCAACATGAATCGGTGTCATGCCCATGCATTCTATGATACACAAAAAAATATCTAGATCTCCTCATTAGGTGTAGAATAGGTAGGTTGATCAACTTAGCTTTAATCATTTACCTTAGTGTCTCACTTGAATTATTATTTTACCTTTGAATGATTTTTTAATCACTAATTTTAGATGTACTTTTTTGTGATTTTGTATTCTAATATGTAACATTGTTTATCATAAATTAAATAGTTGAAGATGTATAAACATGATGTACACTATTGTGCCCTAGAGGCCTTTGTCTTGTAAATTAGTTTTCTAATGTTGTAATATTTTCATGTAGTAGTTGATTTTGATTTTTTAAAACTATAATTATCTTTATAATACTAATAATTTGATCATTTAGAGTGTCACAAGTGCAAACCCTATCTCTTTTTGTTTGAACATGTAAGCACACACCTTGTAGGGAAGAGGTGTGAATACACTGAGTAGGGGGAATAGTGAAATTGTTATAGGATAATTCATCTCATGGAGGAAAGATATCTTGGACCTGGTTAGAGGGAAAGTATCTATCAACCTCATAGAGATGAGGAGGAGAAGGAGATTCTTTCTTATGTATAAGATATGAATTTGAAACTTGAAACATAGTTGTTAGCTTATATGTCAAATCCTATACATATGTATATGTTTGATTGTTAATGGAATTCCACATAGGATAAAGATAACATGATATGAGATATGACATATATTTTAATTGATATAAGAGATCATCTATACATGTGTTTATGTATTTTCTGATTTCCTTCCAAATTAAAGGGAACAAACATGTAAATGAAAGTATTAAACTTTGCAAAAAAAATGATTAATTTATTCTATCATTATGATCATTATTGTATGAAGTACAAATAGAAATATTTATGGATCTAAAATTTGAATATAAATAGAAATAGTATACAAACCCTAAGTGTGTATAGGGTTAGGGTTTTTTGAATCTAGGGTTTCTTTATAACATTTAAATTACATGTACATAAATTAAAACCCTAATATGAAATTAATGTAATTTAACTAGGTTGTCTAAAACAAAATTAGAAAATAAAAGTATACAACCTTGATTATTGTATAAAAATTTGGATTAATGAAAACTAGGGTTTGGAATAATATTTAAAGTAAAATGGGTTCACTAAATGATTTAACCTTTTAGGGTTTAACTATGTTTAGATTAAAGGGTTGAGATGTCTAAATCAATCAAATAATATGCAATAATTAAGTAATGATTTGTTATATATTTTTTAATTCTTTTGACTCTATAAAAATAGTAATAAAATAAGAATAAATAGAGACTTATCTAGAAAAGTGACTATCATGGATGATATGGGTTCTGAAAACTAGGTTCTAGATTATGAGTGTGGTCAACAAGATTCTAAAATCTGTTTACTCACTAGACAATAGAACCCCATATGGATAGTAACACCATGTTACTGTAGTTTCCTCAAAGTGGAGGTAGTGTCCCCTTTATATGACTATTCCTATTTTTTGGGGAGAACTTATGCCTAAGTTTTTAGGTCCTACTCTTTCATGCACAAAAATTGGAACTCTGTGTTATGTCTGAAAAACCTTATTTAGTGTGCAAAAATTAATCCTCCTTATAAGTATGGTATGAATAATAATTATGTGTTCATTAGTAGGATAGGATGGACATCCCCAATAACCCATTGTGAAGAGAGTTGCCTACATACCAATACTCCAAAGAGAGATCAATCCTGATGTAGCTCTCCCACCTAGTGCTTGTTGTAAGTGCAAGTGAATTCTAGATTGAGAGTGGACTGGGATGCCTTGAGTATGCTTGAGCTTTGAAATCTTTAAAAACTAAGCTTAGGGCTATTGTAGATGGTAGTGTGCAGAAGTAGGGCAAAATAGGGATAAAATACCTTAATTTTGCTCAACTTGTCTTTGGTTTGAATATGATTTTACATCTAATGAATAAGGGTCAAACATACTTATATTTATAGAGATCTATAGCTTGTGTGGATAATAAAATGCACTTAGGTTAACCTTAGGAGGGTCACACATTTGAAAAAGTATCCATTTAGGAGAGTTAAGGCTAAGAATAATGGTGCCCAATTGGGGACACTAGTGCTATTTGGTTGTATTGTCCCAAATGTGATGTTCATGTCCACTTGGTAGAATGCTAGGAAAACTAGGTTGGGATCTAATAAGTTTGTCTTGGGACTATGCTTTTACTGATATTAACTATCTGTGGTCTACATAATGACTAGAAAAGTGTGGAAAAGGCTCTAGGATAGGTTTAGGACTAAGCTAGGAGTAGGCTAACTCAAGACACACTCTTAGCATCCAGTTACCACTTTTAGGTGATTAAATAAAGCATAAAACAAATCAAGAGCATTGTCCTTAAGGATTATAGGAATTTTTTTTCTATATTTTATCATTATGTGCAAAGTTGAGATATGAAGCATATACATACTTAATATGGTAATAAGGATCACCCTTACCATTTAATTATTCAAATTTATGAGCCACAACGACACTAGGTAAAGGATAAGAAATTATCATATGATCCAAATTATTAAGTAATATATAATTTATATTGGCCATATGACTATTTTTGTAGATCCTTTGGAAATCAATGAATCTATTGTTTCATAATTTGCATAGTTTATCGAAGGAGCATGGATTTAGGAGTTTGAATATAATAATTAAAATATCATAGGTAGGAATAGAAATAGTAATAAATTGGGAAACATTATGGTAAGATGGAGAAGGTTGAAAAATCTATTGATATGGTTGAGAAACTTCAGGATCAATAAAAGACATATTGAGACCAATATGAGAAGGTAATGACATAATAATCTAAGTAGAACAAACAAGAGGATGAAAAATACTATAATTAATTTTAGATATAATAAAATTAGTTGGCATGACATGAGAAACTATAAAATGCATAAGATTTGAATCATTCAAATATCCATTATTAGTTTCAAAAATAATCTCTCCAAGTGTGGTCTCTTCAGGTAGTGTTTTCTTTTTTATTCTCCTAATAAATATAATTGCATCTATTTAATTGGGATATTATAAAATATATTTGAAATGATCAATCATTTAATTTCCATTAAATTAATTGTAATTTTCAACATGTATATTAGTTGCACTTATAAAATGCATATTCTCATCCACATGTGTATAAAAAATGAGCATAACCTTATTAACAATTTGTTTCACTCAAATTTCGCTATTATTCAAAAGAAGGTAGTAAAACTAGAGATATGGGTTGTTGTATAAATAACTAATAAAATTGCATTCATTGTGTCATAAGATTGTGAAGATCTCCTTTTTAGTTTGGGAGCAGGACCTGCAAATAAGAAAGCACTAAAGCAAATTTGTTGGCTAGACAAGTAGCTAGGTGAATTGCCTAGTTGTAGCTAGATATCAGAATCATGAGCTTATTTAGGGGCTATCAATCCATTGTTTTAGAATAATTAAGTTGATAAAATAGAAATAAATTACTCACATCAATAATCAAAAGGTACTGAAATTGATAATAAGAATTACTTGATAAAAATATGTGCTAGAAATGATCAAATTAATGATAAGCTGATTAGTATTAGTACTAACAGGCTAAGGCATGGTTCAAAAAATTAGGCTGAAGTATATGGTTAGGAATAAGCATAAAAAAGAGGATATGATTGGGTGTAGGTGGTAAAAGGGAACTTACTAGTTTGCTATATGATAGTGAACCATCGATGGTCAAGATGACTATCAACAGTTGAGGGTAACATTTAGTGGTTAGGTAATTATCAATGGTTAGGCTAACCATCAATAATTGGGATAACCATTGGTAGTTTCTTGTAGGTCAATCAAGGATGATATTCTAGGTATGAATCCCAAGAGTCAGGTGAGGTCTGTACTGGTTTCAAAATTGAAATATGATAAATAAATATGGAAAATAAATGATTGTATTATGGGGAAGGTGGATTGCTTGATGTAGAAGCTGATCATAACTCTAATAGAGTGACAATGCTTGAAATGGTTATGAAAATTTGGGCTTACTAGATTGTTAAAGCACCTGATGATGATTGACCTACAAAAGAGATTCTGGATACTAGAGCTCTTGATAATAATTGTAAATGGATTTTCCCTTGTGGCTCTCCTCTTCGTATAGGCAAGGACAAGAGGTTGAAGTGGGAGTGTAACTAGGTTATCTAAATATAATTCACCCATGTAACTCCTCATGAAAGGATTTAGATGTCTTATATTTGGAAAAGCTAAGGTAGTAGTTTGCATGGTGATTGCATGTTAAGTTCCAGTTGGTGGAACCTGACCATCGATGATTAGCCTGACCATTGGCAGTCGAGGCCAAAAGGTCAAAAATGGGTAAAAAGGGGCTAGGTTCAAGATAGTTAGGTAAAACTGACCAAAAATGGGTTTTGGCAAGGGTAAATGGTCCCAAGGGGTCCCTAAAGTGGTCTAAGGGGTTATGACATTTAGAAACATGCATGTGGATTTTTGATGTCTATATTTGCCCCTTTTTGTTATGCGGATGTAATCAACAAAGGTAAAGGTCAAGGTTGCCTTGAGAATGGGAGGAGGTGTTCCCCCTCAAACCAGGAAGTGATAAGGCAAAATGAAATTAGGTTGAGGTTTGATAAAGTAAAAGGTGGTAACTGGTGACTAAGATGTAGAACTTGCATATAAAAGTGAATAAGTACTATAGTTCAAATCATGCAAAGACAAAAGTTTCTAGTGTTGATGAAAATAAGGTTGGTGTGAGGAATACAAGTGACCAATGTATCACATGACTATTATAAGCATGGAAGTTGGATACACCTATTAGTCTCCAAGGTAGATTTGAGTATTTTGGTGGGTGTCTAAGGTAGGAAGTGATCCTAGAAAAACACCAAATGGGTCAATGTGTGATAGGTATCCAAGGTAAGAAGTGCTCTTGAAAAGACACAAATGATCTAGTTATTGTATTAGGTGGTACAAAAGTAGTGAACATGGCAAGGTCGGTCAGTGCGGTCAAAATGATCCACACAAAGTCATCATAAAACATGCAAATAGTGTGGTAAAAATGATTGACATCAAGGTGGACATGGATAAATGGATAGGTTGGGGTGTGGCTGAGCTGACTCTATATGCACTAGGCAAGTAGATGTGGCATACATAGTTTAGGGGATGCAAGTTCCCATAACTTTAGGCCAAATGTGGTTCTTGCTTGGAATGGTAGTGATAAGGTAAATGCTTAAGTGAATAGGTAAATGAGAGTATATAAAGTGAGGTAATTAGATTGCTAAGGCTGTGCACAAAATGTGACTAAGTATGATAGTCTTGAGGATAATGGCTAGAATCAAGGTGGATGTGGTCAAATAGGTTGATCAGAGAAGGGTACTCTTAGAAAGGTCAAGTGCTAGTGGGTTTAAATGGAGATGAGGTAAGACCTAGGAGGATGTAAGTGAAAAATTTAAAGGAAAGATGTGGGACCCTAACCATCGATGGTCAAGATTTTGAGGGGTTAACTATAGATGGTCACCCTAACTATCAATGATCGAGGGGAAACCCTAAAAGCTAAAAAATAAAAAGTGAAAGTGAAAAGTTATTTTCACCTTTTGACATTTGACGTCTATTCTTTTTGCTCTGGTGAATCTATATTATAGTGTTTTGTATTGAGTATTGACTAAGTTGACTATGAGGTGGGGAGTGGTGATTGATTGAGCTTGTGCTTAAGGAGATTCAGTGTTAACTTAGATGGGTGGTAGATAAGGATGCAACTGAGTAGAGGGACATGGGCTCTAACCATGTCAATGGTTATGGAATAAGGTAGGGGTGCTCTAAAATTAATAACATGGTTAAATGTTCATTGTATAAAATTTGGAATGATGTGGTTAGGGTCTTAAAGTTGGTTTGTTGTTTAGGGGAATAATGCCCTAGTTTTAGGTTTTTGCATATTTAGGTAAATATGTTGGTGAATTAGTAATTGGAAGGTGTGTTGGGCTAAGAATGGGTGTAGATTATTTGTAAGGAGTTTAGTCTAGGAATTGACTATGAACTTTAGGGTTTTGAGAGGTCTAGGATTTGAGGGTCACACTACTGGTGGTCACACATAGTGACCATTAGTGATTGGACCTAACCATTGATAGTCAAACCTAAGGGCTAAATGGGCTTATAAAGACCATCAATAATTCAAAAACCTATTGGTGGTCAAGGGTGTGCTTACAAACTATAATTATAGGTTGGTACTTAGTATGATATATCAAACCAAGCATACATACTAATATTGGTTTTACAGGGCCATGACCAGATTCAAATGAGAGACTGAGTTCCCACACTCTTCTTAGAGGTTCATGATGTAATGACTACTGATGAGTGGAGACACATGGAGGCTATGGGCCTAGGTGTGATACGTCACTATTAGCATGTACCAATAAACTTAGCTATGGTTGTTATGCTCATTAAGAGCTAGGATCTTATGACAAACATCATCTAGTTGCCTACCAGGGAGATCACCATCTTATTGGAGGATGTGACCAAGATCAATAGGTTTCCCATCTGAGGAGATCCAATTTGCCATATATAGAGTAAGGATATAGATTATTACATAGACTCGCTATATGGTGCAGACCAAGTTCATGCACAATTCCATGTGGGTGGATTTAGGTATGGTCTATTATATCTTATGGCTCTTAGGGATAGGTGCTTGATGATAATGATGATGATGGATTTGATGATTTTTGTGTTGCCATATTATGTGGGAAGATGATTCCCATACTTATTTTTTGGCATGTTAGTTGAGATGATTCTAAGGAGGACCATGCTTGGGTGGGCATATGTATTGGTTATGAAAATTTATAGAGAGTTTTGGGCCTTTCAAGTGCATAGGCACTATGGGATTAGTGTTATATTTGTGTTAAATTGTTGGGTTGCAACACATTTGGGTATTGAGACCCTTAGGGCTACCAGAGGATACTCACACATTGATCGATTATGTTATCAGCTTCATGCAATAGAGCTAGTGGCCTACATAGGAGTAGGTGGTGGGGCTAAAGACATCAAGTGGTTTCATGATGTATTGAAGGGTCTAGTGATAGGGGATGTCACATGGAAACCATATGTTGGGTGGCCATAGTGGGTAGGATTTAGGTAACCACACCATAGGGTTACAGAGCTAGAGGTGGGTGTATGAGAGGAGAGAGATGGAGATGGAGTTGATCCCATTCGATCGAGTACAAAGGTAGTTTGGCTTGGTATAGGGTATTCCACTTGACACACTAAGGTACCAAAGAGGAGGCCAAGTTTTTGATACCTAAGCCACAACCATAGGACATAGTGTGTGACTTCAAGGAGTTACCAGTGGGAAGCCAGGTCAATGATGTAGGTATTGTTGATGGTTACATAGCTTGGTACCAAGGGAGGTATGCTACATTATATTTTGGATGGGGTGATGGGGGCCACCAAGACATGGATATCAATCTAGTGGTATCACAAGTGTAGGGTGACCCATAGGCAGCAACAGTTCTAATAACAACCTAGGCATAGATAGAAACCTTATAGGGATAGGTGGCCAATTTGTAAGCCCAGATCATGACACTATAGGGGTAGGTAGGGGAAGTGATGATTTAGAAGGACTAGGTGTAGGCCTAGGTCATAGCTTTATAGGGGTAGGTGACCACTATTTAAGGTTAGATGGGCTCTTTATAGGGATAAATTAGGGTTGGGATGGTAGGTGTAGCAGCAGGAGGGCCATGAGATTTAGTGCCATAAGTATGGTATCTAGATATTGTGTAAGAGTTTAGATATTATGAGGTGATGGTGCTTGATCAATTTACCCATGCCATATATTTATAGAGTATAGAGCTAATTTAGGTGGTGGGGTTGCATTAACTACTCCAGGGTAGTGGGCTGGCATAGTTGGGTAGATAGGGGTCCTAGGGGGACCACCATCAGGTATAGGTACAAGTCCAGATGGGGCTAATGGTAGTGGTGTAGGTGGTTTGAGTGCTGTTGGGGCCTGATATATATATGATATATGATATGCATATGATTTTTGATTTTGACTTATGTGCTGATGATGTGAGATGTACATTTTGACAGAGAGGTGACACATTGTGACATGGATTATTATTTTTTGATGATTTGATGTATATGATGTTATTACATTTGATGTTTCATATATGATGGATGTCTATAGTTGATATGATGTCTATGTTTTTGATTTATGGTCATGGATGTTCATGGTTATGGTTATTTGATGCAATAGTTTAGGCATATGATGTTTATAAAGTTGAAGGATGATGTTTTACTTCTACTCATGGTTATGATAGGATATGTTATGGATGGATACATGTTATGGATTATGTTTATGATTATGTATATTGAATGGTGAATGGTATATGCTATGTTGGTTTTCTCAATGATTTTGTTTATAGTGTAATAACATGTTTAGAGGCTTACACGATGTGTTTGATAGGTGAATATTTGTGGTTGGGATGCTATATGTTTACATTGTGCTGGGCCCATTGATGGATATATGATGTTGTTTGTTGACATAGTTCATGATGTTCATGATTTTGGTATGATTCTTTTTTTTCACATATCAATGCTTACATAGACTAATAAAAGATAAGAAAAAAGGACATGATTCCTTTTCATTGGAAAATATTGACATGAAACCTAAAATTGGATTGGCTTAGTGAAAATTAGCCTTTCAAATGTTTTACATTAGCATGCCTAGGCTGATAGATAGGGATCCTAATAACATTGTGTCAAGTAAGCTCATTGTCTCGTGCATATGGGATGTGGAGGGAGAATGGGTGAAAATGGAACCATTTAGTAAGACTAGTATGCCTTCTTTGTAGGCATCCAAAGAGGCAGTATAAACAAGTCTATGTTTATATATAAATTGTAAACTGGTTGATATGGGAAATATACTAAGGAGATCCGATTGTGTCTTTTCCAAGATTATTGTTAATATGAGAGTTGATTGCAGCTTTCAAAATTCTTTTACTTTTATTGTAGGGTTAGGGAAGCTGATCAATGCTAGAAGCTTCTAGAAATTGCTTAGCATTTGACAAATATTTTACTTAGCCATTCTTCAAGGGAATGGCATAAGTTTTTGGTTTCAAATGATTTTGATAGCTTTCCTTCTAGGGAGCGCTCCACCTTACATTTTTTCAAATTCAAATGATTTTCAACAACTTTCCTTTAAGGGAGAAATTTGTAGATGCTCGGGGTGACCCACAATTTATTTTTGACTTTTGCTAGTGCTTTTGCCTTTGATTGATTTTTCTTGACGTAGATTTACTCATACATGATCAATGGACTACCTTTATGAAGGCAAAACTAAGATGGCTTGAAGGTTTGATAGGTGAAAGAGAGGTATAGATGAGAATCATGCCATGGTATCCATAGTTCAATATTAGGATATGATTGTGATGGATAATCACATGATTCAAATTTAGTTGGTTTCCCCTAGAAAATAGGGAAATATATGTGGTTGAAAGGGATGAGCTTAAGTTAGACAAATGCTGATTGTGACCCCTATCTAGTAATAAAAGGGATGTAGATGGGAACCATTGAGAGGCTTAGGTTCTGGTTTGCCTTCGAAAGAGGACAAACAATAAGCTCTTGATCCATACTTATGGGTAATGATGTAGGGTCCAAGACAATTGAAGGCAAACTTGTCTCTTTTGCTTTTCTCCATATTAGTGACATGTTGGTTTTACTTAAGGACAAGATCTCCAATGTTGAATTCTTAAGATTTGAGGTGTTTGTTATAGGCTCACTTAATTCTCTCTTGATAGACACAAAGATGGGAAAGAACAACTAAATGATGTTCATCAAGTAGCTCAAGTTGGGCTAAATGTTCTTGATGGTGATGATCTTTTGAAATGAGGTCACACAAAGATAAGCGAAGAGAAGGTATTTGGATTTCAAGAGGCAAGATGACCTTGGCTCCAAAGATGAGAGAAAAAGGTGTAGCACTAGTGGGGGTTTGGATGCTAGTATGATATGCCCATAGGGTGAAGGGGATATGCAAGTGCCAATCCTGACTTAAGGTGTTGACCATTTTGGTAAGCATGTTGCTAAGGGTTTTGTTAAAGGCTTTGGATTATCCATTTGCTTGTGGGTGATAAGGTGACAAAAAGCTAAGTTTAATACCAAATACGTCGTAAAAGCCTTAAACTTGTTTATTTTTGAAATATTTTCCATTATCGATGATGATCTTATGGGGAACACTGAAAGGATAGATGATATGATGGGTGATGAATTTGATAATATTTTCAACTATTGTCAATACAAGGGTAATATCCTCCACCCATTTTGTAAAATATTCAATTGTGGTAATGATAGAATGATGTTGCTATGAAGAGTGAGGGTTGATTTCACTAATAAGGTCTAGACCCCATTATGAGAATGGCTAAAAGTCTATAGAGATGTGAAAACTATTTCTAGGTGCATGATGTAAATTAGTGTGTTATTAACATTTGACACAATTTTTCACATAATCATAACAATCTTGGTTGAGGGTAGGCCAGTAATAGCCTTGGTGAAGGATACACTTGGCCACAATGAGGCCACTAAATTGACCCCCACAAATACCATCATGTATCTTTTTGATGGCATGAGAGGCTTTTGAACCATTAAGGCAATAGAATAGGAGGCCATCCAAGCCTCATTTGTAAAATATTCTTCCCATAATGGTATAATGAGAGATGCTTTGAATAAATTCTCGATGGACAATCCTAGAGAGGCTGAGGGGAAATATGCCAAGGCAAAGATAGTTGAAGGTTTTCTGGTACCAAAGGTCAAGAAGAGTTTCCTCCACACTAAAGATGATTAGAATGTCTGATTTGGTGTAGGAAGGTTTAGTGAGGTGATGGATAATGACAAATAGTTTGGAGCCTAAGGGTGCTAATGATATCTGAGAGGCAAGATAAGCCATGGTATTAGCAAATTTTTTGGTAGATTGAGGGGTGGTTTGGATATGGTTGTGTTTGAATGAGGCTAAGAGTTTTGTGATGAGTCATCTATACAACTACATTATTTAATTCTTACACTGGTAAATGTCATTGACTTGGTTAACCACAAGCTAGAGTCCCTAAAGACATTGATTGTTTTGACTCCTAGGGATAGGGTAGTTTGGAGACCTATCACTAGGGATTCATACTCATCCACATTATTGATACATTCAAAGTCAAGTTTAAAATATAAGGGAAGTGGTTAATTGATAAGGGGAACAAGGACAATATCAGCTCCCCCACCATGTTGACATTTGGAACCATAAAAAAACATGGTTACATGATTGGTGAAATATACTTGAGATGGGATTATGATAGAATCATTTGTTAATGTAAGAGGGGGAGGTTTATTATTTTCTAGGGGTGCCTCAGCTAGTTGGTCGATGATTACTTACCCCTTGATTGACTTCTACTAGAGGAACTCAAAGTCAAACTCAGCTAGAAACGTGAGCCATTTAGCCATATGCTAGTTTTAGTATGTTTGGAGTGCATGTATTTGAGGGGGTTGGTATTGGTTATGATAAAATTTTTGTGGTTAAAAAGGTAGTGGTGAAGCTTGGTGGCCATGAAGACTAGGGCTATATTTAGTTTCTCAACATGCATGTACTAAGTCTCATATTTGACAAGTGTGTGGCTAATGTAATATACAACTTTATCCTTGTGTTGTTCATCCTAATGGGCAAGCATTGACCCTAGGGAGTGGTCTATGGTGGATGTATAGAGGTATAAAGGTTTGTCATCCTTAGGAGGTGTAAGGATAGGTGGAGATAACAGGTACATTTTGAGTGTATCAAAGGCCTTTTGACAATCAACATTCCACTTGAAAGAGACATCCTTTTTCAAGAGGTGGCTGAAGGGTTGACATTGATCAGAGAGATAGGAAATGAAGTAATGAATATATTTAAGTTTTCACTACAAGCTATGGAGTTGTGTAAGATTTGTCAGAGGTAGCATCTCAAGGATGGATTTGATTTTGGCCATATCAACTTCGATTCCTCAAAGGGAAATGATGAATCTAAGAAGTTTGCCTATAAGATCCCAAAAATACATTTCTTGAGATTGAAGCAGACATGATAATGGATAAGTCACTCAAAGATAATCTTGAGAATGGATAAATGGTATTTGCAAAGCTTTGGAGATCTTGAGAAGGTCATCCACATAGTCTTTAATGATTGTGTGGATAAGTTCATAAAAAATATAGGTCATGGCATATTGGTAGGTTATACTAGCATTCTTAATATTTAAGGGCATGAATCTATAATAGAAAGTCACCCATGGGGTGATAAAGGTAGTTTTGTGTTAATCTTCAAGGGCAATCAAAATTTGATTATAACCCAAGAATATGTCCATGAGTGACAACATCTCATGACCTACTGTAAGATCAACAAGTTGGTTAATACTAGGTAGAGGCAAGTCATCCTTTGGGCAAGCAAGGTTGAGGTCATGAAAGTCCACACAAATACATAGTCCCCTTATGGCTTTAGTGATAGGTATAATGTTTGAAACCCATTAAGGATAATCAATGGGTTAAATAAAGTTGACATAAAGGAGGCATTAAAACTCTTATTTAACAAGGAGGGCTATGCGAGGTTGCATTCAATGAAGTTTTTATCTAACAAGTTTGGCATCATGATTGGTAATGATGTTGTGAGTGGCAATGACTGGGTCAATACCAGGCATATCGGCATATGACCAAGTGAATGTAATACTACGGTCTTGAAGGAAGGTAGAAAAGTCCTGTAGTTCCTCAGGGGTGAGAGTTTGGACAAGTTTGATGATGTGGGGGTTGTTTGGAGTGCCTATGTCTATCTTCATGGTAAATTCATTCAACATGGTTGAGGTTTTTGGAGGTAAATATTTTTGGATGGAGGAATCTAGTGCACCAAAGTAGCTAAGAATAACATCATCTTGACACTGAACAATGTTAATGGTAGGAGAGTTTTCTCCCATGAGTTCAGGGTGGGTCAAATGGATGGATATGGATGGCCCTTCCTTTTAATAAGTTAGGGGGCCAAGGGTGATGATGTCCTCCTCCTCACCCTTAGGTTAAGGGGATGTTGGTAGGGAAGGGCTCTCTTCTATAACAATGGTAGTGGTAGGTTTTTTGGCTTTCTTATTTTTAGGTAGAATGAAGTTGATGCCATGTTTCTCATGAGGATTATATTTCTTGATCAAGGTCAATGTGTGTGGGCCATGCTCATATCATCCTAAACCAAATCAATTCCAAGCACACCTATGAAGGTATAGTTTGGTGAAGTCAAGTTTGTCCAAGTAAGAGAAGTTAGAGGTGAATGGTTGAGGTGAAGGGTGGTTAATGGAAACATTAAGTGGCTTGTCAATTATTCCATAGATGAAGTGATTTTGAGAACTGAGAGGTCCTAAAGGAATGACTCCAATGTTAGGGTCATAACCTGATTGGTAGTTGAGTTTCTCATATTCTTGGGGGTAAGGAGGGCATCTAGGTTGAGGAGATGGTATTCTCCAAGGGTGAGGCATTAGAAGGTAGACTCCAAGGGATCAATTATGGTTATTTGGTCCATAAAAATAGATGAACTAGTAGATGCTTTTTTAGGAAGGGAAGCAATGGCTTTGACTTTCATGTGTGGTGGTTTTTATGGTACTTTGGATGGAGGTAGGAGAATATCATTAGGTCAGTAGGTCATATTACATACTATAAAAAGGATAGGGTCAACTTATATGGTAACCACCTGACCTTCATGTTCAAACTTGAAACAACTATGGAGGGTGGAAGATATGAAAGCCATGGCATGTATCTAAGGTTTCCCTAGTAAAACATTGTATTGAAATTCACCTTCAACCACATAGAAAAGTTTAGGGAGCATGTGAGGTCCTAGATGAATGTGAAAGATAATGGTTCCCAAGGTGGTGGTCATAGGTGTCATTAAAGGATATAAGGATGACTAAAGTTTTATACATGACATTATTGGGTAGCTTAAGTTGATCATAGGCATGGGAAGAGATGATGTTGATACTAGCTCCCCCATTGATCATAACCTATTTGACATGGGTTTGGTTGATATGGGTAGTAATAAAGAGAGGTGGATCCAAGTATTTGAGGTGGATGGAAGGTATCTCTGAGTCCTTAAAGGTAATAAGGGTTGAGAGTCAAAGAGTATCCATGAAGGCCTCTATAGGTTGGGAGTCTCTCAGTTTGATCTCAATGGCCTGCATAGCCTCTATTATGGCCTGACAATGGTGAGGTGAGGTAGAAATGAGCTCATAATCACTCATCTTAGCTAGTTTTGGTGGAGTTACTTAAGAATGAACCTCTTGATGGATTCAGAGGGGTTAACCTCTAATGTGCCTAAAATAGTAACTTTGGGCTTAGCTGCAAGCATGGAGGTTTGGATCTAGTTGGGTATAGGGTGAGTTAGTGGGTATGTCTATGGAATGGATGCTTTGGCCTTCCCTTTATCCTTTTGTTGTGATGCTATGACCATATTAATGGTATGGATGGAGGGGGAAGGTGGGATGGGGGGTTGGGTAGATTCTGTATCACTCTAAGGTGAGAGTGGGGGATTAAGAATGTGTGGGTGGCTAGTTTATGGGTGTAATGGTGAAGGAATAGATGGAAGCTTAGTTACCAAAAAATCATCCTCATCATAGAGTTGGTGGATAATGGATTGGAGAGATTTACAATTCTTTGTGTCATGCCAAGGTGTCTTATGATAAGATCAAATTTTATAGTCATTGTACCATGTTTACTTCAAACCAAAAGGATCAAAGGGTCTGATGGGAGGTAATGTGAGGAAGGAGGTATATACTAACCTTTACGAATGGTTGTACAATATTTTGATAGAGGTAAGGAAGGTTTTGGGCTCAAAATTTTGGTTGGTAAGGTGGGTGTGTGGGTGGTAATAGGCTGGGTGAGTGATGACTTGGTTAAGGTGGTTCAAGCATATGGTTTTGGCTTAGGCACATTGGTAGTTAACGTTGCTGAACTTGGTGGTCTAACTAGCTGTGCTTTAGGAAGGACTGACACATTGAATAATAAATGTGTTAGCATAATCAATGGTATTAGGTGACATATGTTGAAAGGGGGTTTATTTTTGTGTGAATTTTATGGATGAGGACCCAAGATAGAGGGTAGGGTAGAGGAAGGAAAAACCCTAGGCATGTGGCTATTTAATGGTTTTACTCTTTTAGTTGGTTTGGGTCAAGGTTTGGGTGGAGTATTAGACAAGGTCAATTCTAATTTAAGAGATGGTAGACCAAACTCTATATGGGGAAGATACGAAGGTTTGTAATAGGTTTGTTTGTTGGTTTGATTGGTTAAGGTATGATTACTTTAGTTGGTGGGGAATGCAAGAGGTTGGTAGAAGTTTTGATTGGTTTAAGAAGTGGTGGAAAGATGATAGATTGGTCAGATAAAGGTGTGCTATAAGATTTGGGTTTATTGATGTAATAAAGGCCTAAATGTTGCCAAAAAGTGGCTTGATATATATTTATTTTTAGGGCAAATTCTAATATCTACACTAATGTGGAAAAAGGTTTGTGTACTGATTTTGCTTCATGGGTAGTGGATGTAAGAGATAGACTTGTAGGTTGGGGAGGGTAGTTGATTTATTGAGGTGAGGGAAGTAAGGTTTAGATAAATAGCTCATCCATGGAAGGTATTGATAGAAATGCTTCTCCTTTAGGAACAATATCCATAGGAGTAGTGTTTTGTTGGGTAATTGGTAGAGGTGGAAAATCAAGAATGTTTACTTGTTCAGATGCGCCTGTTGGGGTAGAATGTGATGATTCAAAAGCTTTTATGAGTGTGGCTATGGAAAAAGGAACATCCTTAGGTTAAATCTCTAAACGAGGGGAAGATGACTCTTCTACCTCTGTAAGTGAAGTGGGGGAAGAGTGGGTAGATTGGTTGATCGAGTACTCATGGGTAGGTGTATTGTGAACCATGTTGACCATGTGAGCATCATGAGAACACTCAACCTATGTGTCCTTGGTTTTGACAGGGGCATGGTTGGGAAAAGGTTTCTTGAAGATGTCAAGATATTGATTTTGAGGGGCATTGGGATTATCCAACATGAGTTCCCCTTTGTCGATAAGACTCTGTACCATATTCTTGAAAGTATTACATCAAATGACATCATGTCTAATTACCTAATGAAAAGCATAGAGATCATTCTCATTGTATAAATATGGTGTTAGACAAGAAGAATCAAATCACTAGGGGGGTTTGATAGGTGGAAGTTGTATAAGGTTAGCTTTTAGTAGCTTCTATAGAACTGAAGTGTAAGATTCTCTAAGTGGAGTGAATTATTTTTGGTTGTTTCAGTTTGGGTTTCTTGAATTTGTATTGGAGGTAATGGGTGAACTTTCTTGGTTGACATTGGGTGGAGGGGAAGTTTTAAGTGTGACGGCATTTATGGTTCCACTAGTCTTGGTTTCCTAGTTTGGAGGAAGAGGTCTTGTTGGTCTTGAAGGTAGAGTTCTTATTTTGTAACTTTAATTTACCCTCATCTATGGCCTAGTTTTCTAGCTTACGTGCCATGGTAAAATCCTCATTGAAGGTCCTAAATCTCTAGACATGTAGTGTAGAATATGTATGTTTGTCACAAGCTTAATTGAAAATTTCTATAAGTTTAGGTTGAGGCAAAGAAAAAGAAAGCTGATTAATCAAGCTTCTCTAATGGGTGACAAAGTTGGCAATGGAATCATTGTTGAATTGTCTAATAGAATAGAGGTTCATTATAGAGACCTTCTTGGAAATGTTAATGAAAAAGTGATCCAAGAAGACTTGTGCTATTTAGGTAAAATAAAAGATGGAATGCTTGGTAAGGGCACTATACTTGTCAAGTTTTGTACTAGATAAAGACATGGGAAAGGTTCAGAGGAAAAGGGCATCATCATAAGTAATCATGTATCATACATGCCTAAAATATCTAAGGTGCTATTGGGGGTCCTCCTTGCTTTGAAATTTAGTAAATTTTAGAAGCTCCCATTGAGGAGGGTAAGGTCTGATAGGAACATAAGGATGAATAGGTTCGTTACAAATTTGATCATAAGATAGGATGTTATGAGCTCCTAAAATGGATGACTCAAGGTTGGTCATTTTATCCATGAGCATTTTCATTAGGTCAGTTTGAGGCAGTGTGCTAAAAGGATTATAAGGCTGATATTGTGGTTGAGGTTGGGCAACATATGGATAATTGATTAGTGGTAGAGAGGCTACCACATATTGGAATGTGGATGCTAGAGGTTGGGTGGGGCAGGTGGATGATGGTGATTGGGTAATGGGTAAACACCCTTATGGGTTAGGGATGTATCCTAGGTTGGGTGTAATGGGTAACTATTAAGAAGTCCCTATGGATTGGGTGTGGATGGTAGTTGGGTTGGTGATAAGAGGAGAGGTAGTGACCATGATAATGGGTGGTGAGGTAGAAGGGATGGGTACCCCTAATCTTGGTAATATGTATTAGCTAATGGGATAGGTTTAATAGAGGGGAGGTTGGAGGTGCTAGTGGTGGGTGCCCTAGCTACAAGTGGGACATGATGGGTTAATGGTTGGGTTGTCCACAAGGCATAAGATTCATTAGTAGTGGTGAAAGGTGTAAGGGTAATAGTTGGTTCTCAACCATATCATCAAAGGGGTTAGTAGACAAAGATGCCTAAGTGGTCAAAGGTTGGGTGGTGATTGCGGTAATAGGGATACCCTCCATAAGGTGGGATGGCATACCTTAGGGAGGATCTTGAGGTAGAGTTGAAATCAAGATATGGTGAGAAGAGGTGTTAAGATAGTGCTGAAGGGCCACTGGATTATTGTCTAGAAAAGGTGGTAAAATCCATGTCTCCTTAGGAAAATACCTAAGTGAAATTAGGGCTTTCTAATGGATGAGGTGAATCTTCCAACTTGAAGATGTACTCCATAGATGATGAGGAAGAAGAGGTTGATTTAGGTGATAGGTTTTGTTCTGCGAGGTCTCTTCACTGCTTATGAGTGAGAACCATACAAGGGGAGAGAAAAAAAAGGACAATCTCATCACTCAAACAAGAAGAAGACAAGAAAATGATCAAGGAAATCTATACACACACTATGAAGTACATTAAACCTAGAGGTTAGTTTTAATCTCACTTTTGTTTTATGCCTTATTTTATGAGAATGTGTGATAGAAGTTAGCTTGTAGATTAGGTACTATAGAATAATTCTATGGTTAGTTTTAGGCTATTTATGTGCTCAAAAGAATTTGTATTAGAATAAATATGTGGCTTGGTATTAGGGCATACCCCCTCACTTCATAGTCCCACAATGATAAAGGTGTCAAGTGCTTAGCCAATATATATTGATATCCAGAGTTTATTTTCAACTAGAGATCTGAGTTGGTTCTCCTTTCAGTAATGACCTCCAAGTAGGATTGCCAAGAATGGGTAAGGTGATTGCTAGATAATGAAATCCTAGTTAGGCCTTGTCTCAATTTTTTTTGATGTTTTATTGATGAAAGTGGTTTGGCTAGTGTGTGCAATAAAAGTGGTGCTACGATAAGATTACTGTGTTTTAATTCAAAGTGAACTATTGTTAAAAGCAAGCAATGGATGTAGTTGATTTTAAGCCCAAAAGAAATTTTAGTTTCAATTATGAGCATAGATGGAGAGAAGAGTATACAAATGCAAATAAAATGTGAGTAAACACTGGAGGTCCTACCGAGCATGCCATAATGTTTCACTCAAATTTTGCTATTATTCAAAAGAAGGTAGTAAAACTAGAAATATGGGTTGTGGTAGAAATACCTAATAAAAGTGCATGCATTATGTTAGAATATTTTTAAGAGCTCCTCTTTGACTTGGGAGGAAGACTTGCAAATAAGAAATCACCAAAGCAAAATTGTTGGTTAGACAAGTAGCTAGGTGGATTGCCTAGCTATGATTAGATCCTAGAAGTGTGAGATTCCTTAAGAGATGTCAATCCACCATTTTAGAAGAATTAAGTTGATAAAATATAAATAAAGTACTTGAATCAATAATAAAAAGGTAATAAAATTGATAACAAGAATTTATTGATAAAGAGATGTGTTAGAAAAGATTAAATTAATGATAAGCTGATTAGTGTTAGTGCTAACAGGTCGAGGTGTGGTTCAAAAAATCAAGTAGAAGTTTGTGGTTAGGAAAAATCATAGAAAAGAGGATCGTATTAGGTGTAGGTGGTAAAAGGGATCTTGCTATTTTACTTTATGATAGTGAACCATCGATGGTCAAGATGATCGTCAGTGGTTAAGGGTAAATGTTGATGGTTGGGCTAACCATCGATAATTACTAGTAGGTAAATTAAGGTTGATATTATAGGTATTAATACCAATAGGTGGGTGAGTTCTATACTAATTTCAAAATTGAAATTTGACAAATAAATATGGAAAATAGATGATTGTCTTATCAAGAAGGTGGATTGGATGGATAGTTGAGGTGGCTTACTTGATGTAGAAGCTGATCGTAACTCTGATAGAGTGACAGTACTTAGAATGGTGATGATAAGTTGGGCATGCCATATTACAAAAGCACCTGATGATGATTGACCTATAAAAGATATTTTGGATACTAGAGCTCTTGATAATAATTATAGATGTATTTTCCCTTGTAGCTCTCCTCTTCTTATAGGAAATTATAAGAGGTTAAAGCGGGAGTGTAACTGGGTGATCTAATTATAATTCACCCATGCAATGCCTCACAAAAAGATTTAGATGTCATATATTTTTAAAAGCTAAGGCAATAGTTTACATGGTGATTGTATGTTAAGTTTCAGTTGGTGGAACTTGACCGTCGATGGTTAGGCTGATAGTCGATGGTTAGCTTGACCCTCGATGATCGAGGTTAAAAGGTTAAAATGGGGAAAAAAGGGATAGGTTTAATATATCTAGGTCAAACTGACCATAAATGGGTTTAGGAAAGTGTAAATGGTCTTGAGAGGTCCCTAAAGTGGTCTAAGGGGTTATGACATTTGAAAACATGCATGTAGATTTTTTATGTCTACATAATTACCATTTTATTTTTCAAATTAACATGAGTACTAGTCAAATTAAGCTCTAAAAAATCAACCAATTTGGAATTCAATATATTAATTTTACTAATAGGGTGATTATATATAATATTCCTTAGTGGCATAAGACACACAAACACACACACACACACACACACACACACACACACACAGAGTACAAACAAGGTTTTGAAACAACACACAAGAAACTAAAGCTAGTAATGTAAAATAAGCTAAGCATAACCATAGATAATCCAAATTTATACTATAAAAAGGTATCCTTAGGAGAAGAAGCATATAAAATAAATTGGGATAATAGAAACCATATGTAGAGTTTGATATAATATGTAATAATATGCAATCTCACCCTAGAGGGGAAAGATCAAGGTTCACCAAAACATGAAACCATAAGGGAGTTAGGTTCACCATTTTTTTTGATGAAAAGTTAATAATGATAAAGAGACACTATGCTAATAAAAAAAAGGTTCACATAAGACAAATCTGAACTAATTACAATTCAGTATAGAAACAAATAGATCTAAAATGTGCAAATAATTAGAGAAATAAAATTTTGAGGAACGAAAAAGAAAGCTATCAAAGAGATACTTAGATTATGAATTATTTATCAACAACCAAAAATTTAAAGTGACTAAAAACTAGTTTGGAATTAATCTTAAATAATATCTAGAAATTTATTTTGGATTAGAGTAGAGCAAAAAAAATCCTAAAATCAAAGGGATTGACTTTAGTAGTGACCAAAATAATATGGGTTGATTTCAAAAATAGGGTTTAATTTAAGAAAAAAAGTTAAATTTCAATTAGATGGTTTTAGATAATTCTAAAATTATTTAAAAACCCTTTTCTATATATTGATAAAAAAACCTCTTGTAGCTTGTTGATTTTATAATCATACTTCTCGTGACCCTACTCCTCCCTATGATTACGCATCAGCTCACATGAAACTACCAACCCTATTCATCCCACTTTGAGACATATAAAACCTTCTTTAACCTCTCCTACATCATATTATTACCCTCCATACATCCCTAGTCGATCTTGGCCCTTTCTCATGCAAGACAGGCCCTCTAGGGACCCCTTGGGGCCTTTCGGGAGCCTGTTGACTAGTCTAAGCCCCTATTTTCCCCAGGCCATGGATTGTATGAAGGAAAAACATGGAATAGGCCACATGTTTCCTTTACAAAAGCTTTTTCCTAGGACACAACTTAGGTATAATGTGCATAAAAGTGCTTTTTTGGACCCAAATGGTTAAAAAATAGCTAGTTTTAGGTGTTTTGGCGGATTGGGGTTAGGATATATGCCTCATTCTCATTCATTTGAGGCCCTCTCTTATCTCTTCACCCTATCTCATGATTATTATTACCTCTCTTGACTCTCATTCCTTCTTTAATCTCTCTTAATTCATTCTTGGCACTCTTAAGCTTGATTGGTGATAGAGGATCCCATATGATACTATACATTTGCTTGGAGACTCCATTGCTACTCTCAGTTGTTCCTACTTCCTTATGGCTTGATTCCAACTTTTAAATTTAGAATTGAACATAATTTGTTCACTTGGTTGGATCTATTACACCATTTCAAGTTCTCACTTCACCTCTTCCTTTGTTATTGGATTTTGGTTTAGACTTTAGCTTTCACATAGCTTGGTCTTCCTCTTACATTGCTTCTTATCTTGGATTTCTAGTTGGTAGAACATCTATACATCTTATTTGATCTTGATCTTGATTAGTATATATGATAGGGTTTGATTTATTTTGGTGATTTAATTGTTTTACACATTATTTAGAATAGTTTATGCATTCATATGTGGTTACAAGATATCTTCATTACTTGAAATATTTACCATTACATGTTATTCTTGCATTGGAAACATTTTTATTACATATTAGGAATCTACATGCTCAAAATGAACTAGACAACTTGCTTAAATAATTTCTCTCTCTTGCTAAACTAAAACATTGCATTATTAAAAAATAATAGTGTTGAATTCAAAATATAGATCAAACCTAGACTAGGCATGCTCTTGAAAATGTCTTTATTTATTAAAAAATCTTCAATTTGGATTAAAATTTCCTTAGAATCTAGATTTACTTTTAATTTTTTAGCTCTCTTTACTCAGTATTGTTGTTTCCAAAGTTTATATGCAATCATTAGTCTAGTCTTATCTACTTATGTTACTATGGTTGGATCTGCTAGAGATATTTGCTTCCTTTGTGCACTTGATTGTGATAGCCCCAACATGGTTCATAAGTATATCTATATCTTGGTGAAATATATTAAACTGGATAGCCACTATAGACCTCCTATAGCCCATAGAAATCTTGAGTCTTCTAGCCTCTTAGTTGTTTGATTTAACACCCTGCCAAATACTTGTGGTTTCATTAAGATTTTTGGAGCTATAATCTAGCATGCCTGATAGGACCTCACATATGGTTTCACATTAGTTCTATCCTATTTATATATCTCTTATCTAACTCCCCTCTACTAGTTGTTAGGCTTTGCTTTCATTTGTGTTTCGACTCTCACCTTGGTTATTTTCTCTTATTTTGGTTTTGTGTCATTCCCCCTATTGGTTCTCCATTGATTTACCTTTTATGATATTTTCTATGTTGCTCTTGATACATTACATCCATGGCTAATATCCCACCTTTGGGATGCCAATCCTAGTAGATTCAAGGTCTCATCCTTGATCTCACTCATGAGTAAGTCATGTTTACAATGAAATGCCATAGACACCATAAGATCCAAGAGCTTCCCTCAACCTAGCATGGTACTCCACACCCTCTCAATTTAGAAAGGGAAAAAGATTGGTAGGACTATAACCAATAAAATCCATATCCTTTTCACCATTCCAATCTTCATTCATCTAAGGATGTCTCATCTTAGCCTCATGCTGCATCTCATTCACCTATTCAAGGTGATGAGGATCCCCTTATGTGATTGGAACCTGATGGGCTATGTTTGATCATTGATGATTGCCTTAGACACCTTTAGGTGAATGAAGTGTGTCCTTATCCCCTTAGGAGTTGGCAACATGCTTCTTTTGGAATTAAAGATTACACCCACTCAGTTTTGAGTGCCTCAACTAGTTTTTATGTGAGTTCCCTACCTGTTACCTAGATGGAGACTCTAGAGCAAGAACATCCTCATATCTATGATGTGGGTCATAGGTATTCCAACTCAGTGAGGTATCCTTATTATGGGGGGTCCTCCCATCCTCCTAGTCTTTATTTTAGAGTTTTTGATAAGTGTGATTATTTGGATTATCATCTATGGATTAGAGATCTATAAGAGGCCTATTAGGAGCATCAATGCCTATCGATTGACCCTCATCTGATGGAATGTGATCAATAACATGGATAATTTGGTCATCATGACCATTTCCATGAGCATGCCACATCTTCCCATCATCCCCATGGGGACCATCACACTTCCCATGGCCATTCCCCACCCTATGGTAGAGATGATTTATATCATGATCATCCTTCCTATCAAGAGCCACCTTGGCATCATCCTCCCCATGGTCATGGTCATGGTGATGCCTATGGGCATAGGTAACATCATCACCATCACAAGCCCCCTCTCAAAGTTTATCGTTAGTCTGATATCAACCATGCTTATGAGGATCTTTGTCAAAATCTTCTAACTGCTTGGGTGCATGATATTCCCCTCCCTACTCCTATCTTTGAAAAACCTAAATTTAATAGGATGTGGGACTCCAATATTATAGAACATATTATGGCATGTATGGATTGAGAATAGGATAAAGGCATGATGCTAAATCTCTTTACTCATTTTATGCACACTAAAGCTCTTGTCTAGTTTTAGAATCTTCCTCCAGATTATCTTTCTAGTTTCCAGATCCTTCTAGATGACTTCCTCTAATATTTTGATATCTTTAGACCCTTTAACTTTGACATCTAATCAATCACCTCCATAGTTTAGGCCAAGGGTGAGTCAAACTTTTATTTTGTGCATAGGTGGTGTTCAACCATTAATACGTAGAGGACTAGGTTATCAGATGAACAACTTTATGATATGTTCACATGAGCATTGAGGTAGGAAGTTCACTTGGAGGTCATAAAGCATGAACCCAGCTCTTATGATGAAGATATTAATGAGTGTCTAAAGATTGAAGTATTTGAAGTATGTGTGGGTATGCAACCTATACCAACCCAAAAGTCATCCTTATTGTGTGATCGTAACCATAATGTGACCAATAATAGTGTCACTAATTCTCCTCTTAAGAATAAATATAATAAGGATAGACATGAGGTTAATTATTTGAACAATAATCCAACTAAAAATAAGGCTTCTCAATCAAGCACAACAAAATAATAGATGGTGTTTCCTTATGACCCTGCCAAGTTTTACAATTTCCATCAGAGGAGGGGGTATAATGATGCCAATTATGCCACCCAAAAGTTTGATGTGAAAGCCTCACCTCCACCTTAGAGTTATCCTATTTAAAAACCCAACCACAAGTTTAATGTGCTCAAAGAGCCTTTTCTTAACCATGACAAGGAGGAGAAAAAGAAGAAAAAGAATAAATCAAAGGCTAAGTCCCCTCATTCTCCTTCTTGCTCTTTCACCTCTTTTGAATCCTCCTAAGCTGACCTAAGAGGGAAATACAAGCATGAGATCAGAAGGTCATTGATGCGATTGACATAACCTCTACTAGGTTTGAGTGCTTTGTTAGCATACACTTTAATCAGGCCATTGCTCTTATTAGAGAGACTAGTGGTGTTAGGCTCCCTATTCAGCCCATAGGGGTAGGGAACCCTAAAGTTAGATTTGAATTTAGCCATAACATCCCTAATTATGATAGACAACATCCTTACTCTATCATAGAGGAGTTATAGGGCCTCTCAACTAGGGTATCCATTTGGGACCTTCTTTTCCTTTACTTGGAGCAAAGGGGACTCATCTTTGATGAGTTTGGTCTATCTTGAGAGGGTATACTACATGACGATGTTGAAGTGTTATTAAACTTTGATGTACATGATCACCCTCATACTCCCATATTATTTTTCAACCTAGACTCTTTACCAAATGATTTGATTCTTGAAAAGAGGGTTCAATTCCCTCTCTATATTGAGACTTCTATTGATGATTGTCGCATCAAGTGTATTATCTATGAAAGAGTTATGTTGAATATCATGCCCCTACATGTGTTCAATTAGATTAGGATTAGTTAGAAGAAGTTCTCCAATTCTCACCACAACTATGTGGGTTTTAACAATGACATAGTTACACTAGTGGGGAACATGATGTTCTAGGTCAAGTTTGGATCCAAGAAAGTTAGAATCAATTTTTATCTGTTAGACCTTGATATTTCATACAACATGATTCTTGGTAATCCTTGGACTACTAACATGTAGGCCATTACATCTACCATGTTTCATATGGTTCAATTTGTGAATGAAGGTGAGGTTTATACCTTGGAGGCTGACCCATATCCTCGGGTATTTCTCTATGCAAAGACAAATCCTTCAAGTGAGGCTTTGGATATCTCCTCATGGGGGTTTATAGATTCTCATACAACCCCTATTTTTGAGTCTCATTTCTTCAAGGATGAAGATTTTGATTTGACTGAATACTAATCAATGTTCATTACTTTAGAGTCTGACATGTGATTCCCTTTTCCTCTCCATGATATTAGGCCAACTCATCTATTTTTAGAGATTTCTTCCAAGATGTTTCCATGGATGTTGAGTTCCCCCTTACATCATGATTTTCCCATTAGAGTATAGGCTCTCTCCATGTGTATCCCATTGAGACCATTAGAATGGATGAATATGATCTTGAGTGTTGTTTTATTCATGTTATGGCATGCAACCTATTCAAGGAGAGAAACACTTATACCAAGATCATGAAAGATTTCCATAAGTATATTTATTCCCTTGATCATCTTGGTTTGGAGATTTCTCTCATAGATGGACTGACCTTAGGCCTTCCTAAGGTGAATGTCCTAGTAGTTGAACCTAAAGTGTTAAATGAGTCAATCCATCTTATGCCTGAGTGTTTTAAGAAAGGCAATGCTATGGACGTTGAAGGATCCATATATGTCAACCTTGGTACATCAACAAGGCCTAAGATCATCAAAATCATCACTAGCCTTACTATAAAAGAATGGGATGTTTCGGTCACCTTCTTACATGAATTTTTAGATGTATTCACTTGGGAATATGCTTATATGAAGGGCATAGATCTCGACATAGTTGTCCATAATCTTGTTATGGATAATGGGACTAGGCCCATTCAAAAAAAAATGATCGATGGCATTTAAAGTCTCCAAACTAGTCAAGTTAGAAAAAGAGAAACTCATCCTTTTGGATTTATCTAATCTATTGACTACCTTCAATGGATTTCCAACATTATTCCCATTCTCAAGAAGAATGACACTATTTAGATTTACATCAACTTTTAGGATCTTAATATGGCTTGTTCAAAGGATAATTTTTCTACTCCTTTGATAGATGAGATTATTTATTCTATAATTATTTTTGAATCTTATCCCTCATGGATAGTTTCTCTAGGTACAACCAAATCTAGATTGCACCCAAAGACCAACACAAGATGATGTTCACTACCCCATGGTGTACCTTATGCTACACCATCATGCCTTTTGGTCTGAAGAATGTTGGGGCCATGTATCAGTGTGTCATGACCCACATTTTCCATGACCTTATCCTTAAGATCATTGAGTGCTATGTTTATGATCTCCTCAGTAAATCCCATAAGTAGGATGAGCATGTACAAGACCTCAAGATCATCTTTGAGTGTTTTCAAGAATATCACATCATTCTCAACCTTGAGGAGTGCATTTTTTTCATTTCCAATGGAAAGATTCTCAGCTTCTTTATTTCACAGAGGGGCATTAAAGTGAATCTTGAGAAGATTAAGGTGACCCTAGATATGCCTCCCCCATACAACCTTATTCAATTGTAGTCCTTCTTTGGAAGGCTCAACTTTCTCAGACATTTATTGGAAGAGTATGCTCATAAATCCATGCCCCTCATGTGTCTCCTCCATAAAGACACTACATCCTTATGGTTTGATGAAGTCCAAGTGGATTTCAAGGAACTGAAGTGATTACTTAATAATCCTACCATCCTGATGACACACATTGAGGGATATGAGTTCATCCTATACATCTCTATCACCAATCTTTCCATCTGGGCCATGTTTTTCCAAAAGGATGATACTAGTAGAGAGTTCTGATTAGTCCTAAACTCAACTACTCTCTTATTGAGCATCGATGCCTCTCTCATCATCACTATAAATAAGTTGAGACATTACATGTTGGGCTAGACTACCAATGTGATTATCTAGTTTGATCCACTCTACCACTTACTCAATAAGACACATCTTGCTAAAAGGACTACAAGGTGGATCATGTTTATTTAATAATTTGACCTCTGCATCATTAACCAAAAGTCTACAAAGGTTTGGTTATGGTTGACCAAATCATTAAGTGCCCAATACCTAACCCTAACATATAACTAGTTGATGATGCCTTTCCTAATGAGATGGTCTACTCAATCGACCATGTTGAGGTCTTTGAGTGTGATTGGTATTAAGACATTATCTATTACCTTAAAGACTAATCTTATCCCATTATTGCTTCTTTATAGGAATGCTATTATATCAATAAGCTCACCATCAACTATGTCATCATTGGTTGAATCTTATTCAATAAGGGTATTATGATGTGTTGATGCAATGTCTCATCCTTGAGGATATCCCTCTTGCACTTAAGGAGTCTCACGAGAGTGATTATGGTGACCACTTGAGAGGGCAAGCCACCACTCAGTGCATTATCAGAATGGGCTACTATTAGCCCACTCTTTTTAATAATGTGGTCTAATATTCCAAGAAGTGTAAGATGTGTCAAATCACTAGGGACACCATTAATGCCCACATTGACCTCTTACACTCTATTTTTACCCTTGGACTTTCTCAATTTGGGCTTTTGATTTTGTTGGTTAGTTCAAACCTACCTCTTTTGATGACCATCATTGGTTCATCATCACCATTGATAATTTTATGAAGTGGGTTAAGGTTATGCCTCTTAATGGCATGTGTGGGGAGATCATCACCAAGTTTATCCTAAACTAACTTATCTATAGGTTTAGGGTACCCATGCCACTTATGGCTGACAATGGCCCAGGTTTCCAAAGCCCTAAGATGCATGAAATCACTGAACATTTTGATTTTCAATCTCTATTTATCCTCTATCCATTACCACCAGGGAAATGGGCAAGTATAGTATTCAAATAAAAATTTGAATAAGATGCTTCTCTACACCATTTCCTAGTCTAAGAGGGACTGACATCTCATGCTCTATCCTAGCCTTTAGGCCTATTAGACTAGATTTTAAACGACCACGAGGGCAACCCCATACTCTCTTGTGTATGGGTCTGAGGTTGTTCTTCCTTTAGAGGTCTTAATCCCTTCACTATAAGTTAAGATATTTTGGTCTCTTTTTGATGAGGAAGAACATGTCACTCACCTCACATATCTTTAATAATTGGATGAATGATGCATGGATGCTCTTGAGCACAATCGTGCTTCTAGTGTAGTCAACACCATTAATTCAAAAATTTGGTGCACCCTTATCAATTAAAGGTAGGTGATACAGTCCTCATTTTTGATAAGGAGAATTTAAGGGAAAACTCACATACAAATGGTTTGGACCTTTTATTATCATAACCTTTATAGAGAATGGGGCTTTTCATCTGTTGACCCTCAAAGGTGAACCCATGAAACACTCGATCAATGGGTTCTACCTCAAGACATTTCATGTCTAGGGCTCACATGGCCCTCTAATAAAGTTTCATATGGTGGTAAGGCAAGCCTTGAATCTCTTTTATCACCAATAACCTCCATGCCATTGGTATATGTGTGTGCACATGGGTTATTTATTATTAGTTCCTACTATCTAATCATATGTATCTAGTAGTCTATATCAGATGAAATATACACATCACACACAAAATCATATACAAACATGTGATAATAATGAAAAAACCACTATATATATTATAAAAACACATGTTTTTCTCTAGGTACATCACATGGCTTGCTGTCAACCTAGGCTCGTAGTTCCCCAAAAATGTCACATGAGTGGCTACATATGCAAATCCTAGTCAGCCTATGATTGGGTTGTATTTATGGTAGTCATGATCTAGGTGGAGATCTTGATCTATACCTCTCAACTAATTGAGATATAGTCTCCTCTAGTATATCCAGATAGTCTACCCTTACTCCAAGTGATCTGGCTCCTCTGGCCTACTCTCAGGCTAGCTCAACCCACATCAATTGATCTTGACCTCTACTATATCCAGTCATGCCTCAACCTTTGTTATATCCACCCTTTGGTTTGACATATATTCCTCATGTCATGTTGACTCTACCTTTAACTATGGTATCTGATGTCATGCCCTCACTAACTTGAGTGATGCTTGTGTACCCACCTGCTAGAAATGAGTATGTGGATCTAACCTTGTTGGTAGATGTAGAAACCACTCTATCATGGGTATCACCACCACATTAAGGAACAACTCCCTTACTATTATGTCCACCTAGGATTCAATATAGCTAGGTTGGTCTCTTGCACACACATAATGCATAGGTGTTAGTCACATATCAACTCTCACTAAGGATGCCTATAAAGATAAAGTGATATGTAACTGATACATTGGTCTTACCTAGTAATGCTGATGGCCTATGTGGCCCTCCTATAGGTCATGTTCCTCTTGGTGGTGGTGGTCCTCATTATGGTGGTCTTTCTCTACCAATAACCCCTTACTCTATCTTGATTTCTTACTGAGCTCATCCCTGGTTGGCTTGGGCTGTGCTCATCTCTCCCACCCCACAAGAGCCTATCTCCTTAGATGATGGTATGACCTATGTGGAGCTTAGAGATCCTCCTATCCCATGTAGGGATTTACCCTAATATCCTTTTGCCATGTTATAGAGCTATAGGGATCATGGATGTTGCTACCCACTACATCCAAATCCAAGGTGGTTTACATAGGCCTAACCCTATCTATAAACTATGTAGTCCATTCCATGTCCTCCTCCAATGTAGGGTATGCATCACTACCATATGGTGTCCTCAAATTTGTTAGTGGGAGTCTGTCATAATTCTAGGATATGAGTCAAATAGGCTATGTCAATTCACCTACCTATATACATTATATGTTTTTTAACTATTGGTATAATCCACCTAGGATATACTGGCCCTAGGAATAACTCTATCCTCCCTCTATCCATTGGACAAATCCTATCCATGAGAGTGGTAGCCACCCTGTACTCTGGCTAACATAAAACCTCCTAACCATAGTTCTTGCTATCACTATCCTAAGTGTGGGTACCCCTAGTGACAATAGCGTGATCTACACTCCATGCTTGTTTAACTAAAGGTAGGGTCCCACTAAGTAGATATTTGATTCCACTATATCTTGTACCAGTGGTAGCTCTATCTCTCTACCTATTGGCTCCACCTTGTAGATCTGACAAACATCCTTAATGTTGAGGATGACCTCTAGCTCAAGCCCCAACAAAAACACATGTCTTTATGTTACCCATGCAGTCACCAATGTATTTACCAGGTCCTTGGAGTAACATAATGAGGGCATGTGTACTAGTCTCCAAAGTCCTACACTCTATAGGTGATCTTGGTCTACCACGAGTAGAGCATTTGCCTTCTTGACCAACCATATTGGGACTCTCTCCCAGTTGGTCACCTCACATGACCCATCTCACTATGATGGCCTCTCTCTCACTTATGAAGGCCCTCCCCCCTCTAATATGCTAACTCTTCCATTTATCTGCAAAAGAAAGTGAACATGCAAATAGATTAGTGTACTGGCCAAAACATGGGGAAGAACAAGTAAAAAATTCACATTTTTATCTAACTTATTTTTCTTTCTTCTTTCCTATTCTGGCCCCTTTCAAGACCTTCTAGGATCCCCAAGGCCTATCCTGGGGCTTCCCTACCCTAAGCCATGGATTTTTGGGAAAATTCATAGCTTAGGCAGGATAGGCTATGGCCTATGTAGGCTAGGCAATGCCATATAGTGGGACATCCTAAGGAGCCCTAGGGTTCCCCATTTCTTACTCCTTGGGCCATAGTTTGAGCTTCGATACATCCCATTTTATTCAAATCACATAACATACCATTTTTAGCCCTTGTTTCACCCAATTCATATATCAAATCATTAAAAATGAGTCAAAATGTGGTTAGGGCCTCCCAAACCCCCAAAAAAAATCTAAAAAAATTCATTTGTAAAGCTTACTCAAACCATCCTATGCATCTCTGGCATTCTCTTATGTCCTCATTTTCTCCACTTGGGCTTTGGTTGCTTGTGGAATCTCCTTTGGCTCTCTCAGAGTGAAAATAAGAGTGAAAATGACTTACTTTTCTCTATTTTTTCCCTTATTTTAGCCCTTTCTTTTTTTTTTCATGAGCCCTTTTTGGGTGTTTAACCCATTTTTGTGTTTCAGACTGTGAAACCCCCATCTTAGGGGTTTTGGCTTGTTTTGAGCACATTAAAAGCATATATTTTTTAATCCAAGGTTTCCTTGGGCCCACTCTATCCCCATTTTAGTTCCTAAGACCCCTTTTGGGTCCCCATTGACCTCTCAAGCCCATGCCCCATCTTGTGGGATCCCAAGGATAGAAGTTACTTACATGCTTATTTTAGTTAGTCATTTATCTACTTTTACATAATCAACCATTCTAAATCCTTCTCTCTCTCTTTTTCATCATGGTTAAAGGTAAGGTTATCAGTTGGCTATGGTGGTTCAAGACTTGCTCTAGTCTTGCAAACTGGTCTACATCTTCTTTAAACTTCCCCCATTTTACCTTGTTACCTCTCATCATGACTGATGTTGGTCAACTATTGTGATTTTAACTTGGTTTAATTATTTATTTCCCTTGTGCAACTCACTTACACTGCTTTGATTTGAGATCACCTTTCAATATTTTTTATTCTTTCATTCTTGATCCCCATCATGGTGTACCTCTCAATGGTGATTCACATAGATGACAATAGTTAGGGCAACCCAAGACTGATAACTATGGCTTGGGTTATTGATGATTCATGGGGACATAAAATTGTTGTAGTTAGTTTCTTTCTTAAAAATGAGATGAATAATGTCGTTAAGTATCATGAAATCATTGACACCTTGATCAATGCCCTAAGTTAGGCATGTGATATGTTTAATTATTCTCTGACTCACTCTCAATCATGTCTCAACTCACTAGTGTCTAGGCCATCTTTAGAATTGAGTTACTCCCCCTCTTTGATGTGGTGCATAATTTGCTCTCTTTCTTTGAGGATGTCCAGTTCACCCATATACATCATAGGGAAAACACTAGGGCTAATGCCCTAATGAATGTCATTTTGGATAGTATGATTTGATTTGATATCACTTGTGTCCCCTCTTTTTAGGAGTAAAAGTTAGAGATGGAGCTAGAGCTAGAGCTAGAGTTGGATTTTAGATTATTTAGCATTTGAAATCTCACCCATGGATCACACTATTGCCTTCTTCCACTACCATCCTTATCTGGTAAGTATAGGTAATGTTTTCTTTTATCTTTTCAATTCTTACTTTCCTTTACTTTGGTGTGGCTTCTAGGTACTGTACAACACTCATTGTTCATTCAAACATCAACTACTTGTACCTTGAGGGCATATGTAATCATACTTCTCATGACCCTAATCCTCCATATGATTAAACATTAGCTCAAGTGGAAACTATCAACCTTGGTCATCCTAATTTGAGACATATCCCACTTTATGAGACCTCTCCCACATCATATTCCTATGTTCCATACATCCTTAGTCTATATTGGTCCTTTCTCATGAAAGACAAGCCCTCTAGGGACCCTTGGAGGCCTTTCAAGAGCCTATTGACTAGCCTAATCCTGTATTTTACCTAGGCCATAGATTATCTAAATGAAACCCATAGCCTAGGTTTTGGCCTAGGCAAAATGTGTGCAAAAGTACTTTTGGACCCAAATGGTAAAAAATGACTAGTTTTAGGTCTTTTGGTAGATTGGGCTTAGGATATATGTCTCATTCTCATTCATTTGAGCCTCTTTCTTCTCTCTTCACCCTTTCTTGTTTCTTCTTCCCTTTCTTAACTCTCATGCCTTCTTGAATATCTCTTGATTCATTCTTGGCACTTTTGAGCTTGATTGGTGATAGAGGGTCCCATATGCTATTATAAATTTGCTTGGAGACTCCATTACTATTCTCAGTTGTTCTTGCTTTATTATAGCTTGATTCCAGCTTATACATGTGGAATTAAAATTTATTTGTGCACTTGGTTAGATCTCTTAAACCATTTCAAGTTCTTACTTTACTTCCTCCTTTACTCTTGGCTTTTGGTTTGGACTTCAGCTTGTACATATCTTGGTCTTCTTCCTATATTGCTTCCTAACTTGGATTCTTGGTTGGTATAATATCTGCACATCTTCTTTGAGCTTGGTCTAAGGGAAATTTTCTATGCAAAGTGAAACTCCATTATTATTTCTAGTATATATGCTAGGTTTTGATTTGTTTTGGTGATTTAGTTATTTTGTGCATTATTTATAATAGTTTCTAAAGTTTGTGCATTTATATGTGGTTACAAGATATCTTTATTGCTTGAAATATTTACCATTACATGTTATGCTTAAATTTGAAACATTTTTATTACATATTAGGACTCTACATGATCAAAATAAACTAGACAAATTGCTTAAATAATCTCTCTCTCTTGCTAAACTAGAACATTGCATTGTTGGAAAACAATAGTATTGAATTCAAAAGATAGCTCAAACCTAGACTAGGCATGTTCTTGATCCTCTTATTGAAAACATATTTATTGATTAAAACATATTTTATTTATCCTAAAAGTGCCTTAACATTTAGATTTACATTTCATTTTTAATCTCTATTTGGTTTTGTTGTTTTCATAATTTATATGCAATCAATAGTCTAGTCTTAGCTACTTGTGTTACTATGGTTAGACCCAATAGAGATAATTGCATCCTTTATGTACTTGATTGTGCTAGCCCCAACTTGGTTCATAATTTTTTCTATATCATGGTACAAAATGACAAACCAAATAGCTACTATAGACCTCCTATATCCCATATAAGCCCTGAGCCTTCTAGCCTTTTAGTGGTTTAGTTTAGCACCCTACCAAACACTAGTGGTTCTATTTACATTCTTGGAGCTACAGATTTGATGTGTATATATTTCATAATTCCTTATCCTTTATCTAATCCTTAATCCACTTCAATAGACCTTGTAACAACATTAAAAATAGGTGTAGTTATGAGGAACATTCCTCAATTAGAACCCTTTTTTTAAATAGCTTAAAAATAAATACTTATGAATTCTAACATGTAGTCTAGTGTGATAAGAATATCTCAGTCCTATTCCCTATTTATGAGATGTAATAAAATAATATATTATATATTCCCTTTCACCATTATTTAGCTTTTGGTACTATGGGTGCATACATTTCAATAGATCGAAGTAGTAATAAAAAGTAGAGTGAAACCTTAGGATATGAATTATAATAATTTTTTATTATCCATAAAATTCATTATCATTATTTATATATATCTACTTCTTAAATTCAAGATAAGACCTATTGACATGTAATTCGATAACTACAAAGTTTATAAAGTCTAAAAACAAGGCAAAATATTCCATTCAATATAGATACAAATGTCAAAGAACCCACAATGCACAAGTAACCAATATCAAATGACATGATCTTGGTCACTATTGAAATTTTATGGCTCTATTTTGGTGAAAAGTAAGATTGATAGGTCAATCTTGATAGGTTGATCTAAAACAATACTTTTGACCTTCAAAGAGCATTAGGAGTCATGTAAATAAAAATAAATAGTTAATCTATAGGTTTATAATCATTTTGAACTAAATGGTGGTATTATTATAGACCCAAAGTGAAGTGAAAATAAAAATTTAATACAAAACAAGGAAATATAAAGCAAATGGGGCCCAACACAAAGAAACATGTCATTAAGAACATAATCTAAACCTACATCCATATACACAAAAACACACTAATACCATAGAAAACAACTATTTTTTTAAAAGTTCTCTATAATTTGATATATTTTAATGTGATGATAACTACAACAACTATGTGCACTTAAAAACCTAAATTAATATGTTTATAATTAAATATAATTTTTTAATATATTCCATTGATGTACATAGATATATCTTAAATTTTAAATTATAGATAATAATTTGGAGCTAGCACATCAATAACTCATGTTAGATTCACTTACATTTGTGCTTGTTAGTTAAATTTTGCATTGGGAATTGAGTGGATGTAGTATAAGTGAAGATTAGAGTTTTTATATAGATATTCAATATGTTTCATGTGTATATACCTAATATTTTTTATATTTATCTTTTATTGATGATACCTCTTACAGGACTTGTTAATGCATCAATCTCCCTGGGTGCACATCCTAAGGAGTACACTAGGAAAGGCATAAGGTCATCTCATGGTTCTTTATGATATATGTTTATAGATTATTTTTCATACCTTCATTAATATTAGTCTAGCCTCCTCTAAGTATCTTTCTTGGTTTCTTTTGTCTCTTTTATCTAGTTATGCTAGCCACCCTATATTTTTAAATACATCAAGTCAATTGATATAGTCTATTTCATGCACATTTATCCTTTATTGTATATTTTTGGATTATATAGTTTTTATTATACCTATGTATTATATTTATTAAGACTACCACTATAATATTGGGTCGACTGATACCATTGTATTGTATCAATCTAGATTGATACCATTGGCTTGGAATAATAGTTGATTTATGGGTTTAGATTTGTATATATATGGGTCATAGTTATAATTCCTAACACACACACACCATTCATCTATTATTACACTCACATTTATGCCATTAAGTAATATAATAATGAATTATAGGAATGAAGTCTTATTCTTGTGGAGGTAAAGTCTTGCTCAAGGTATTTGAAGCTTAATAGGAGTTGAACCAAGGAGGTGCCCCATAGTATTTGGATACCCCAACTAAGGAACCTTATGTATTCATACTTTACATTTAAGGTTTTCACCTAAAACATTTCTTATAAAGTGCCAATAGAGCGAATGGGGAGATTGATGCACCAAAATGTCAATCTAATTTAAGTATCTTTATCCATATTCTCTTTCATTTTAATTAGTAGATAGATATGTTCTGATTATTGTTAGAATATAATTATGTTTTTATCCTTTCCTATGTTACCTTTATTATAAATACTTTGTTGTATTATAATATGCCTAGGATTGCCATTATAACCATAGTCTAGGTGACATCTAATCAAAATATATTACAACATGCCATTATGGAATTTATATTTTGTTTATTTTAATCTTATTTGCTATATCAAATCTAGGTCACCTTTATTTTTTAGTTCCTTGCATACGATTTATTTAATATATTCTTTATATCCCCTCTAGTGCAATTATTTCTATACCTCATTGGTTTTATATTGGGACCTAGTTAGGCTTCATATCTAATATCTTAGGAATATGATTTAGAACACTATACCATTTATATTATGTGTATTAATATTTAATATATTTAAATTTATTTCTAAGTTATGTCATTATCTTTATGTATCCATAGGATTTAGTTTGATCTCTTGTTTATATTCTAGTTATATATAGAAAGAAGATTGTTATATTAGTCATCCTAGACCATGCATGCATTTTTGTGAACTTAATGTGAATCCTATCCCATCACTAATTGGATTTTATTCACATTTTCATATCTATATTCTTATATATTTTTGGTTCAACAAGTATCTCTTGTCAAACCCCATTTCCTATCCCTCTATTTTTATGGGCTTATAAATATTTCTAGAGGCCTTTAGTTATTTCCAAGATATATCACCTTTTTAAACAATCAAACAAGAAAACCAAAAAAAATTTCAAGGATTCTATGCAAAAAATATCAATGCTATGGATTTAACCAATACCCATATGGATTCTCAACTTTACTCTTTCATTTTTGATCTTTGTCAAGAACACACTTCTAATGATTGTAAAATGTATTACACTAGATCCATATGCTATGAGCAACAATCTCAAAATACATAGGACATATAAAGTAAATTAATCCTATGAATCTTAGGGTGAAGAGAAACATGACCTATAATATACAACTAAAAATTAAAAACTTCTCCAAGAGAATCCTAAACATAGGAGAAAAGATCCTACAGTTGTCTATCACATCATGATGCAAACTTTTATGAAAATGGCTCCTTCCCACTAGTTTATGTCTCTATATTTAAGTATCTACATGTTTTATTTTTATCTCTTTTTTGTGTCCTAGTCTATAAAGAGAAATAGGATTGTTGTATTGGTTATCTTATCATGTGCATATATTTTGGTGAACTTGATGTGAATCATATCCCACCACTAGTTGTATTGTCTCCATGTTTACATATATGGATTATTATATCCTTTTGGTTCAACAATTATCTCTTTTCAAACCCCATTTCCTATCCCTCTATTGTTTCTATTTTCCAAATATTTCTATAGGATTATAGTTGTTTCTAAGATGCAACACTTTTTTAATCAATCCGTCAATAAAACTAACTAGCATCTTTATTGATTTATGCCAATAATATTAATGTTAAAATTTTCAACTAATACTCATATGGATTTTCAACTTACCTCTTTCAAATTATTCTCTTTCTTAAGACCACACTTATAACTAATATAATATGTATTCCACTAAATCCAAATGTTATGAGCCATACAACAATCCCAAATACCTTAAAATAAGTAGAGTATTAGAATCCCATGAATCTAAGGGTGAATAGTAATGTGACCTAGAATATATAAATAATATTAAAATATTTATTTGAGATCATCTTTAGTATTAGATCAAGGGCTGGTAAATTTCTATCACATAATGATGTAAATTTTTACATAAATGCCTCCTTCCCCTCCACACATATTTTCCATAGAACTTGGCATAAATTGATTTTTAACTCCCCCTTTCCATTATACATGTACCATTACTATTTTATCAACTAAAATTGAATATTTTAGCCTTAGTGGGCCTAACCAAAGCAATCATATACATTATAACATTAATTCCACATTTAGTGATTCTAAACATACTACTCAAGCCTCTACTTCAAACCAAATTTCACTTGGTATCGATAAAATAATATTGAAAATCATAAACCAATGGCTATCATGAAAGCTTAAAACAACACCTAAATGTTTTAATTGCACAACAAAGTTATGCAAATGCAATCCTAACCTTCAAATTATGGTGGTGAATTTTAATTTAAAATTTTCCTACCCCACCTTATATATTATCTTGGAAACCTCATTATACAACCTCCTATTTGTAACAAAATCATAAAACATCTTAGAAATAAACCCTTAGTGCATCATATTTTGAACATTGACATTAGTATAATTAATCTTAATATTTTTTATGATGGATCCATAGATCTCAATTTGAATCTAAAAACCTTTGGCAATATTTATAAGGATTATATCAAAATAAACACCTTTTTCACTATGAAGTTATTAGTAAAAACCCTAATTATGATGATTTAGAATGGTGTAATCAAATTAAGTCTAAATTTTCCACTAGCTTATAAGACTTAGTTAAAACATTGGTCAAAGAATTTCAATCCAACAACTTACCTAGAAAATAATCTAGAAAAATTTATCAATTACCATGAGACTGACCATGAATTTTCTAAACATTAGAAATCCTTAGCTAATAAAGTCAAACATGATATGATGGAATATAAATCTTCCTCCTATTCAAAATTGTTTCAAACACTATATTATAATACATTGCCAAATCCTTCACTCCTAGATCATTAGAGGAAGCCTTAAATCAAACTAAACAATAAGACCATCTCTTAATAAACGTCAAACCTTCCAAACCTAAACAAGGAGATCAAATTATTATGACACCTAAAAATAAGCACATAACCAATGATGATGTTTTTGATACTTTTGACTCTAAGATGACCATACATGTAATAATTCCAAAAATCTATGATGAATTGAATATATCCCAACCCATAGCAAGAAGACCCTTTCATCCTCCTCCTTCATCACACAGCCAACCCCATGATTATCATCACCCTATTAGTCTTGAATAGCTTAGGAAACACCTTATTAAACCATCACCTATATACATTGATAATTTTTTATCTTCACTCAATTGAATTCATCCTAAAAAGTGATGCTTATGTCATCCTAATTGGAGTCATTCTCATGATAATTTTTTCTTATGAATTTCTCCTTGGTATCAACTTCGATCATGATGCCATGATAATAAAATTCTACAATATGTATGACAAATTTGATAAAATTCATGAAGATAAATTTGAAAATGATGCACTCAATAAAGTTAATGCTCACTTTCAGATTTATACAAATCCTCTTCTTAATCACTCTCAAAATCAATTACCTAATTTAGACACTTAAATTTTGTTTTATACACTTGACAATGTTAGTTTTGACTAATCCCTAGTGTATATGACTTATAAACACACAACTTACTCTTGTTCACACTCTCTCCTATCCATTCACTTATATATGGGCCTAACCTTCCCAAATTTTTATTATTCATACACATATTTCCCTATTATTTACCTGAATAGTTTATTATCTTACTCCGAATTTTACCTAATTCCATATCATTATTTCCTATTTCCTAGACACCTCTAGCCATAGTAAGATATATCCTATTATCAGATATGTCTACCTTAGTTAGACCCATCTATGCTCTATTTAATTGATACTTTCCCAAATTTAAACTCTTCCTTTGGGTTGGTACATATGTTTCACATCTTCGTATAGAGGGAATTTATTCAAAGATTTATCTATATAATCATATCAAGTATAAGCATATTCCTATCTAGCATGCACATGAAATTTCACTATTACATTAAGTGTTAGGAATATTCTTGTAGATAAATTAATATAACAAAAATAAAATAAAAAATTAATATGCATTGAATTTAAGAAAATAACAATATTTTATTAAAGATGATATAATCTCAATATAAAGTATTGTAGGCCTCTTTAATGGTGAAACCTCCTTTGAACATGAATTGATACAAAAGTATATGACATTTCATTTTACACAAACCCTATATTTAATATATTATACTCAAGACAATAACTACTTCCCATACATGTCTGATAATTACAAATAAAAAATGGGGCAATTTAAAAAGCATATACTTTTGAGCTTTCATTAATAATACCTAATACAAACTAGAAGAGTTAGGATGAAGGTATCCTAACATGTTCTCCCACTTCAAAAATATTTTTCCTCAAATCTTGAGATGAGGAAATTACTACAGTAATTAGGGTAAGGGTTCATAGGTTGTGTCTTTTGATTGCATTTTATGCGATTATACCAAAATCTTGGTGATAATACAATTGAAAACTTGGAGAAAGCACCTCTTAAGGTTGAATTTAGGTTCCATAAGATAGATTTTTCAGTGTCAAGCTCTAGATGTGTCAGTTGGGTATAGACATACTCACCAATGACCTTTTTCAAACATGATACGTGGAAAACTGGATGAATCTTAGATGAGGAGGGATGATCCAACTTGTATGCTATGGGACCAATCATACAAATAAATTTATAAGGACCATACAAATTTAGTGCAAGTTTTAATAGCCTTTCAACTTCATAAAATATTGCTTATAAGGTTAGAACTAGAGAAAAATGATGTCACCAACATCAAATTCCTATTATGAGTGATGTTTATTGGGTTGTTATTTTATGCCAAATGGAGGTTATCCTAGCC